>OZ038375.1:66569488-67804929 GCA_964036015.1 Leptarthrus brevirostris
GAAGTTTGTGGAGCTGATAATTTATGCAATATACAGGGTGTTTCAGATCTGACGTGCCAAAATGAGTGGGGTGATAGATCTCATATAGACAAATAAAAAAATTGTATGGCTGGGGGGTGGGGCAATCTCAACCGTTTGGGAGTTACAGGGTGATTCGTAAATTTCAGTTGTTCATGGTATGCACATTACTCTTTTATTTTGATCTGTTAATGTACCCAACACAGCCATATCAAACAAACGCTAAAAACAACTATCCTAATGACCTTTCCAAAAATGAGAACACTACTGATCTAACTCTTACCCTTGCATGAACAGTCACTTCCAAATGTGAAAAAAATTGTTTTCACTTACCTAAAATTCAGCATTATCCCAAATTTTTTCCGAAATTCATGTAATTACTACACCTCTCTTTTATTTTTATTGGATTGCCCATCTTACTACCTTTCCAAAAAGGTGCAACATGGCAAGGTAGACACAGGATTAGAAAAACAGGAAGTGTAACTTCACACGACATGGAGACGCGGCCCGAAACTTCAGGAACTTCTGCCGACGTCGAGCACCAAATAATCACCATCGTGAGGCAGGATCCTGAAAGAGCACGAAATGAGTCGGAAAGCGATTAGGAGTGTCTTCATCTAAGGTTTGAAGGGTTATTCATCGAGGAGGATTACGTCCATATCATCATCACCCAGCCCAAGGACTACTGGAAAGAGATTCTGAGAGAAAACTGCACTTGGCTTCTGGAACGCGGCATGGAAGACAAAGCGTTTCTGGACCGAATTCTGTGGACAGATGAATGTCAATTCACCAGGAATGATATCACGAACTTCCATAACCTCCATATTTGGGCGAACACTAACCCACACAGGGCAAAGGTGACCTCATTCCAGCAGAGATTTAGTGTCAATGTTTGGCCGAATACCATTCCCCTATTTAGGCAGGGGCCTGACCACTGACTTATAGCTATGCACAGATAGACCTGTCAAAATTACTAACAGCAAAGTGAAACACTTTAAGGTATTCATGATTTTCTGTATAAGCACCTTTCATTGACCTCTAATAAGATTGTTTGCGCACAGTTCAGTGATTAGTTCAGATCTGGCAACATACGAAAACGGAACTGACAACTTTTTTTTTCCTTCTACAAAAACTCCCTTTCACAAAACAAACACTAATTATACATCTCACTGGCCATCTTAAAATGAATGAATAAATTAATACATTTTTAAAGTACCTCATAAATTATTTCAAAAATATTCCAAATAGCCACTTCTTAAACAATACCATTGATATTGTTTGTATCTCTATAATAGAGCTCTCAGATACCCGACCCGCGGATACCCGGTTCCTACCCGGGTATCCAGTTCTCACCCGTGTACCCGATTTAAGTCGGGCACCCGGTTCTAAGGGAGAATCGGTTCCATTATAAAAGTCGGTTCCAACGCCAGAATCGATTCCGTCACAGGAATCTGTTCCTCTTGAAATCGTGCAGTACAGATACAGTTTTAAGGCCAACAGAGGAAATTTTGCGTTTCACTAAGGAAATGTCTAGTTTCTTTGGAAATTACAGTTTTTTTTGTAGTGAAATTACAAAATTCGACTTAGGTTTTATTTATAAAAAATAAAAATTCCTTATACTCCCTTCTATTAGTCACAATTTGTTATTGCAATTTCACTTATTCGTATTAACTAGTTCACACGACGGAATCGATTCCCGGTGGCGGATTCGATTCTCACAGTGGAACCGGTTCTATTGATGGAATCGATTTCTTTTTGGAACCAGGTACTCGTCTGGAACCGGGTACCCGATTGGAACCGAATTTTTGGCAGGAATCGATTCCTACCCGGTCGGGTGGGTACCCGGGTTTTCAGGTTATCCGATTCCAACTGAGAGCTCTACTCTATAAACACTTTCATAACAACAACAAAACCTAGAAATGGAAATATTTCGCCTCTCTTATTCTGGTTAAGTATCGTCCAGAGGAAACAATCTTTAATTCTTAACATTTATTTATGCAAGTGAAAAGTGTACATGGAAATATCTTATCATAAGAAGTAGGGATGGGCGATCTTCGATTCGATCTCCAGAGATCGATCTTTAAGCCTTCGATCTGTCGATTTTTGAATCGATTTTACGTGGTACCGATTCAGCTGGAATCGATTTATTTATTTCCGATTTAGATCTATTTAAGACGTCCTAAAAAGTAAACAAGCTGACTCGTGAATTTTCTTTTGCATTTTATCTTTAATTGTGTAATAATCCGACAAATGTAAAAAAAATTTAAGAGGATCGTAAATGTTAGATGAATGCGTTTGTGATCTCTATAATATTTTAGTGTTAACTGAGTAGTTTAGTGACTACTGCATGATTTTGTCACCGGTGGCTTGCTATGTTTTACTTCTGGTTTGGCGATTCCACTATCAGAAAGCAATATGTTATTTAAAGAAAAATCTAAAATAACTTATATACAACTTGTTTTTGCTGCGGCGAACTCAATCCCAGTATATATGCTGCCAGGTATAATCCTAGTAAAAAACTCACGTGGAACACACGTAGATTCGACGTAGATCTTAATATCCTGAAAGAACTTATATATTTTTTTGAGTAGTACCCATTTTTACTCTATCAAAGATTTGACACTTATTAATAGTTTTTTTAATCTGAAGTCTCAAATTTGGCAGATTTTACATTTTTAAAATAATATGAATTTAGATATTTAAGCAATGGAGAGTGGTGTAAAAAACCTTTCTACAATAAATTAAAAAGTCGAAGAATTTATTATTATTACCAAAATTGCGTTCATTTTGAAATTTTCAACTGAGAGGTAGTCATGTTTCTCTCTCCCCTTATGTAATTGTCGAAAAGGGAAAGTAAGGGTACACTTTCCACCGACTATCGACGGTGACTGATTTTCTGCTGGGATTTATTATAGCAACTATTAGGGTCACCTTTCAGACCTTCAAGAATCATTTTCAAAACAAACGAGCAGGCTGTTCAAATCTCATCTTTCACAATTATTATTTTTATATAGTATGCCAGTGGATTTGTGGTAGTGTTTGAAACACTTGTTTGAATTTAACGTTGGCGTTGGGAGGAAGATGAAGTTGAACTGTCAACTTTTACTCCGGTGTTTTCCGTTTAAAACGAAAGAATAAAACATTCCCAGAATATTTTCGAAAAACCTCCCCTCTGACGTGCCAAAATGAGTGGGGTGGTAGATCTCACCTAGTCAAACAAAAAATTGCATGGCAGGGAGGGGACTGGCAATCTCAACCGTTTTGGAGTTATAGGGTGATTTATAAATTTCAGTTTTTCATGGTATTTGACATTACTTTTTTATTTTTATCTTTTGATCTACCCAACAGAGCGAGCGTGTAAATTTTTAGTTATAAATTCTTTTTTTCGATTTAATAAGCAATATTAGTGAAATACCCACTGCTACTTAATCAAGATTTGTAAGCTACAAAGGCTGTTTTCTATTATTTAATAAATTGGTTTACTAATGACCCTTTATTTTTATATATAAAAACAGTTCTAATTACTTGTAATTTCAAAATGCTGAAATAAATTGAAATGTCAAAATAAACTGATTCAATCTGTTCGATCTACGGATATCGATCTTTTTACGGCGATTAATCGATCTACGTAATAGAAAAAAAATTGCAGATCGACCCCTACTGAATCGATTTTCTCAGTTCGATCCCCCACCCCTAGCTGATATCATCGGCAAGCATTTGGTAGGACCATTCATTTCGGCGCAAGTGCTGAATAGTGAAATTTGTGCGGACTTTTTGGACAATACAGATCTAATAGAGGAGAACCCTATAGATGATCTTAGGGAAATGTTTCACCAACACGAAGCAATACCAGCGCATATGGCTAACATTGTGAAGGTCATACTAATCCTAATCGCTGGATTGGACGAGGTGCACCAATTCCTTGGCCTTCCAGATCTCCCAACCTTACCCCATTGGACTTTTTCTTATGGGGTACAATGGAGGATGAAGTTTATTCAAGCCCAGTTAACAATAGGGAGGATTAAGGTAGCCGAATTGGGAGAGCAGGGGTGAAAATACGAGAGACGCTGGCTGCAATACGCCTCAAAAAGGGACTAAGAAGGAGATTGTTGTTGTTAATTGCAATTATTTTTAAATACAATAAAAAGCATTTTAGAATTAATTTGAGTTTAATTTCTTTAATTTGTTGATTTTTATAATATTCTCCGATAGGATTTCTACGTATGAATTTCTACATTTCTTCTCTACGTGGACATGTTGCACTTTTTTGTAAAGGTAATAAGATGGGCAATCTAATAAAAGTAAAAAATGGTGTACTAATTACATGAATTTCGGAGAAAATTTGGGAAAATGCTGAACTTTAGGTAATCGCAAACAATTTTTTTTCACTTTTGGAAGTGACTGTACCTGTAATAGTAGGAGTTAGATCAACATTGTTGACAATTTAGGAAAGGCCATTAGGATAGTAGTTTTTTAGCGTTTGTTTGATGTCGCTATATGAGGTAGATCGAAAGATAAAAATAAAAGAGTAATGTGCATACCATGAAAAACTAAAATTTATTAATCATCCTGTAACTCCCAAACGGTTGAGATTGCTTCCCCCCCCCCCCCCCCCCCCCCCCCACTGCCATACAATATTTCTGTTTGTATAATTGAGATCTATCACCCTACTCATTTTGGCACGTCATATCTGAAACACCCTGTATAGGCTTTTATGCTGTGCTGGGATTGCTGTTTTTGTTGATGGCAAACCCCGAATAATTACTGTTGCTGTATTCTTCTTAAATCGCAGACGTTGTGCGCACTCTTCAAAAATAAATTAAATTTGTGAGCATGAATTTAGTAGGACTCGACAAGTGTGTGATGTACCTATATCATTTGATAAATGAATAGTACCTATGGAAGGATTATAAGTTTTGTTTGCCTCTCTTTAAATGCTGTATATGCATTGACGTGCAATGTTGTTGAAATATTGAAAGATGTAACACAATAATAATTATTGAACTAATGTTCCGAATTGAACTGCTGGATTGCTCTGGTGAATTCGCCTCCAGTTATGTTGAAACTTGGCTCAATGTTGCATGACCGCTTGAACTATTGTAATGTAGACTAGAGTGGTATAATTGTTTAGAGTCATGGCAACGTACGGTTGACTTACACTTCTGTGTTGGGTGTCCTGAGGCTTTAAATTTAAATGTAAGCGTAAGTAATTTTTATAAATAAAAGTTCGCCCTGCCGGAGCTTCCATCTTTTTGTATTCAGTGCCACTGGATAAGTTTTAACCAGGCTTTGTTATAATTTGCATCGGTGATGGACAAATATTTTACTAAACCTGCAGCTTTCCCCTTTAGTAGGCCTTTTAGATATTGCTCTAATCAATGTAAGGCGTAAAAATGTCCTTGAACGCTGTCCAATCCGTATAATCTCCATGGAAATGTGGTATGTGGACTTTTAGTAAAATAACTTCATATGAAGGCGGGGTAAGGAAGAAAAACTATTAAAAATAGCCTGTTGTTGCTCTACAAATCTTAACCTCGTACTATTGAGTGGTTCGGTTTGCACTTTCTTATGTTTATTCAATCTTAATCTTGCCTCTAAATATTTCTTTTCGTACAAGCTATATTTTAGCTCTACTTCATTGACTACTTACCTTTGCAATTCCTCTAGCCTTTCTAGCCGAGTATGGATATCTCCTAATGTCCCATGAATTAGAATGTTTTACAGAAAAGTTCCTCATTTTGTTAAAAAAAACTTGAATACGACCTCGTTCTACCTTCCACGATGCAATATCTGCCATGATTTCTTAAATATAAAAATCTTAGAAAATATTGTGATGATTAATATTGCTTTGGTGTGCCTTTCAAAGTGATATGTGCTAAAATCACCTTTTTATTGGGCTTGTTAAAGTATGTATGCACTATGACCTCCTTTTCTTAATATGTGGACGCCTACATATGGTTTTATTTTTGTAAGCATTAATCAAATCCTCCGGGTGTATGCACGAGTAAGCAATGATATTAAATTAAAAGAATCTTTGCCACTTGGTAATATGCGAGAGATAATTTTCATATGTAATATATGTCATAAGTGTATATAAAAGAAGAATAAAGTACTTAGCTGCGAATCCTTGATATCTATTGATTAATATACATAGTTCTATTCGGTAGTTGCATGATCTGCTGTTAAAATGTAAATTCAAGTCCCGGGTTTCGGCACCAAAAAATTTCAATGTTAATACTGTCTCAGCTTTTAATTACTCTATTGAATACTACCTCCACACCTCTTATCGCACTATGAAATGAACTCATCCCAAAAACAATAATTTTACTCTAATATTTATTTGTTCAAGTTGTGTGACAGTTCTGACAAAACTATTCTGAAAATTTATCAACTAATGTAAGTAAGTTGTGAACATAATTTGTAATTTTTTCTTATTTATTGACATGAGTTCCGTTTTTCTACTTGTAAAATAATTGGGTACATAGTATTTAATGTAATAAGCTGTATTTACAATTTCAGTTGTGACTTAGCTACTTGTTAATTTTAATATGTTTTATTATTTAATTTTGCTTGAAATAAATTAGCTTTTTTCTTAGCACAAACATATATGTATAAATAATGCTTCCATATGACGTATAAGAAACGAACAGGAACCTCCTTCCTTGTTACTTCGCGTTCTGCATTGTGAAAAATGTCTTAAACGTAGATACAGTTAGTCACAAAAGTATTGACTCACCTTACCCATCTCATAAATCTGGTAAATTTTTATAACTTAATTTGTGTGGAAAAAAAATCAATCATTTATAATAATTTTTATACTTCATTAAAATCCAATTATTAAAATCTATATAATTAACGATATAACGAAGGAGTAAAACTAAACACAAAAGTATTGACTAAATACTCTGCGTTTACCTGCGCGACTATCGTCTGCACAAGTAAAAAATGCAATAAATACATAACAACATAATACTTTTAGTAAATGACATTGTGTCTATGAAATTATTAGTAAGATTTATTAGTTATTGCCAGACGGTTTCATTGTTGTTAACACCTTGCCAGACTCTAATTGTTTAATATAAATAAAATTCTTTTTAAGTTACTTTAGCATAGCTGAAATTTAAGTATGTTATTCTTTGACTATCATAATGAATTATAATTAATTTGCGAGACGAAAATTCCATTGTTAAACAAATGCTCAATTATCTAATTTTAATAAATTATTTTTCAAGGAGTAAAAGCTCACAACAACTGGCGATTGCCACCCGGACCCTAGCCTTCGCGGGCCCTCAGGCTTACTACGTACACGAAAAATATTTATATATCATACAAATGAATAGCTTAAAAAAGAAAAGTTCGTTTGATGTCACATTCAGAAACAGATGTAAACAAAAAGTTCACCTAAACTTTGAGCTTATTTTATTAATTATTCTATTTCAAACCAATTACTACACTAGTTGTGCATAATAATGTGTTAAAATTTTATCATAATCAGATCAAATACATTCCTAGGCAACACTGTGCTGCGTGCCAGGTCAGAAAACTTAAAAAAAGAGGGAGTGCTGGGATGTCTGTATTCTACAGGCCGTGATACATTCACTGCATTAAGTACAACTTCAAATGTGCTCATCGACTTCATACTTTATTATGTAATGAACTTCACGGATGCGTAATAAATATAGTTGCAGTAGTAGCAAATTGAAATTCGACTTCGACTTTGAGAAATTTCTATTTTGCTTCAAATTTTACATTACTGACAACCTAATAACGGTAGGAAAATGAGAGAAGTAGTCGGTCCGTAATATTTTACTTGTGACTATTTATCATTTAAAAAAATTTGCCTGGTGGTTGCCTTGCTAACAGCGAAATTTGCTTTGGTGGTTGCCTTGCTTAAGCAAAAAAATTTGCAAGAGATTTCCAAAAGACGTCTCGTTCTGAAAAGAATCAATGATATATTAATATTTATATTTAAGCAAGGCATCGCTTATCGTGGAGAAAGTGAAGCCTTGTACTCCTTCAGGGATATCGATGAGAGTCAGAACAGAATCAAGAAAACTTTTTAAATTTAGTTGTCCTGTTATCAAAGTACGATCCGGTTCTGAAGACCCATATATCCGAAGCCATTATTGCCAGTAAAAAAGTAGAGAGTCAGGAAAAGGTAAAGGTAGAGGTAGTCTCGTAACCTGCATGTCAAAACATAATAAATAAACTAATAATTGTTTGCGCACGTGAAGTCAAACAAGAGATAGTCAAAGAAATCCAAGAGACGAAATCTTTTAGCCTTAATGTTGATTCTTGTCAGGATATTGACGTTATCGATCAGACTGGAATTTGCGTTCGTTTTGTAAAGAATGGAATCCCACAAGAGCGGGTGGTCAGCATGGTGCCGGTACGGAAATCAACCTGCGAAGCTTACCGAGCACTTGCAACCTCAGAATTAACTCAGTTAGCATGTCTTTTGATGGCGCAGGAAATATGGCAGCCCAATATATTGATCTTCAAGCTAAACTGACAGAAGAAGTGCCAAACTTAATTTTCACGCATTGTTACGAGCACGTTTTGAATTTGGTGTTGGTAGGGGCCACGTCAAGCTGTACTGAGGCAAAGAATTTATTCGAACTCTTGGACTCTACAAGTGTATTTATTCACGAATCATTTAAGTGAACATTTGTTTGGGTTGATAAATCGCGAAAATAAGAGTTGGTAGAGACAAGTTGAGACGATTTCAGAACATCGGAAAAACTAGATGGTGGGCCAAAGACAAAGCCTTGACCACCATCATGGAGAAAACTCGGTACGTTGCATTTATAAAGAGCCTTACCATAGCTTCGAGCGCGGAGTTCGAGCCAAAGGTTTCATTTCAAGCAAAGTTATTAATGGATTCCTTTCAGAAATTTGAAACTGTTCTCACAACCATAACATTCAAGAAAATCTTCGGTTTATCAACCCCGGTAAGCCAATATCTCCAAACTCCTACACTAGACTACCTTAAAGCTTGGGGACTTATTAAAAGTTTAGAAAATAATTTGTGAAAACAACTAGATCTTTTTGATGACGTTTTCAGGGCTGCAAATTTGTTCCTATTCCAAGTTCAAGAATTAATTCAAGCCGAAGACATTGATTATGAAATACAGAACACGCTGCCCTTACAAAGAACATCTAGGAAACCAAAACAGCACGATAAGTTATGCCAGGACGAAGTGGGACTACTATCTGCGGACCCAAAGAGATGCTTTTCCATAACCACTTACAAAGTCATTATCAACAATGTTTTGGTAAAAATTTATTAAAAATTGAACTGTAACGAGCATTTAATGAAGGATGCCGGTTGCTTGGATCTGGAAAACGTCAACCAAATTGACAAAAACGGAATTCCTAATGGTGCGTTATATTCAATCTCATCAATTGCCAACGTCGATCGAGAACTGCTTTCAAATGAACTCGAATCTTTTTCAAAAAGTTTTAATCTAACCTACACAGCAACACGCAAATGATTCAGATTCTCAGAGAGAGAAAGAAGAGAAAGAGCAGGAAGCGATCGGCGAAGATAGTTTAGATCAAACAGCAAAGACTGCTGTTTATTTATCTCGAAAAGGTTCGGAAGCCTGTCGAAGTTGCATATCATGTGCATGTAAACTTTTGTCCCAGTATAACATACACATCAGTACGTACTCCAACTTATCCGTCGCTTATTGTGTAATTGTCACAATCTCGTTTACGCAAGTAACTTGCGAAAGACAATTTTTCCGCGCTGAAGAGCATAAAGACGAGGCTTCGCTCTCTAATGGGGCAGTAACTGCTGGAATTGTTGATTATCCTAAACGCAGAGTCGGATCTCATCAAAGATGACGAGAATAGCAATTTTACGAACGAGTTACAGATAGTCTAACTGAAACTTATCCTCTTTTAAAAAAAAATTTGATGGGCTAGCCAATAAAGAAGAGAGGTTCCAGGTAAGCCGCCTATAATATACTTACGTACACTAGCTTGTTAATAATCAGATGAAAATATTTTACATGAAAAACTTTTGTCTTTTAAAATAAAAATTTCCAAAAACTCTTGCCTATTTGACTATCATTGTTACCTGGTTCGTTGGTTGATCTGGTGGTCACCATAATCTGCACTGATGATCCTAGGCGAGCGGCGGGCTC
Organism: Leptarthrus brevirostris; assembly: GCA_964036015.1. Classification (NCBI taxonomy): domain Eukaryota; kingdom Metazoa; phylum Arthropoda; class Insecta; order Diptera; family Asilidae; genus Leptarthrus; species Leptarthrus brevirostris. The sequence goes on from OZ038375.1 coordinate 66,579,658, forward strand.
TTAAAGTCATAATGCCCCCTGGTCCCATTTTTCCCAGTCCGACCCTGGGTAGATGAACTTACTTATACAAAGGTAATATTGTATAAATAGACAAAATGATTGAAATTAAGATAAAATATTAAACTGGGCAATTGATAGAAACGTGAGATACTAATTTTTTATGGGTAGCATTTGTACATTGTAAAGTTGTAACTTTCTAAATTTTGCTTTAATCCTCATATCCTGTCATAAACCTTTACTATTTAAAATCCTTTTTAGAAAATATGTAATGACCATTCTTATAAAATCATTCAGACCTTGAAAAATCCTCTTACTAATTTCTCTTGTTATTAAAACCTTTCTGGGGTTTAGTTATATAAAATATTGTATTAAATGTGTGCAATTGATAGAAATGTGAGTTAAGATTCTTTTTTTTAAATTTGGTTGTAATCCTTTTTTTATACATAATCAGACTAACCTAAACCTCGAAAAATCTTTTCATTTGTTTATTAGGGTTTTACCTATTGAAAAATCCTTTTAGTCCTCCTACCTGTAAGAAAATTTTCCGAAAATAACATCTTTTCTCTAAGATCACCTGTGGGAGTAACAGTGTAATAGTAATAGTAATTTTACAGCAAATATCGCGATGATATCAAAACAGACTTATAACCTTCATAGTCATCAACTCCTGATTCATTTGCTCTTTCTGTCGATAATAATGATCTTCCAGTTGATGCATCCATTGAGATTGATGATGAAAGTTCTTCAGAATCTCGAAGTATATTACTTTATACCATTATTCTAGTATACTATTTTATGTAACGGAGTTGGATCAATGCGATGAGCCGTACGACCACCATGCCATGGGCCCCGTGAGCTTTTATTAAGATTAAAATAAATAAACCCGAGAAAGGTATTAATAACATTTGAAATTAGTAAGAGGATTCTTCAAGGTCTGCATAATTGTATGAAAATTGTCAATACATATTTCCTCGCTTTATGTTGTTGTTAGTTGTAAGCTTTTACTCCTTGAAAAATAATTTATTAAAATTAGAGAATTTTTGACTACTCGCAGTAAGAAGTACAGTACAAATTTAAACTAAAATAAATTTATAATTGAGAATTGAGAACAACTCACATTGAGCAATAATTATTTATACTGCTTTGCTTTGAGGAATATTCTTATTATCTCCGAGGTTATACCGGTCTGGCATTTGTTTAACAATGGAATTTTCGTCTGCCAAATTAATTATGATTCATTATGATAGTCAAAGAATAACATACTTAAATTTCAGCTATGCTAAGGTAACTTAAAAAGAATTTTATTTATATTAAACAATTAGAGTCTGGCAAGGTGTTAACAACAATGAAACCGTCTGGCAATAACTAATAAATCTTACTAGTAGTTTCATAGACACAATGTCATTAAAGAAAAGTATTATACTGTTATGTACTTATTGCGTTTTTTACTTGGGCAGACGATAGTCACGCAGGTAAACGCAGCGTATTTGGCTAGCCAGACCCCACGCTTACTATTTATGGCTCAGCAAGGGAGGGGATGTATCAAAATGAGCCTTCCTGAAATCATGTGATAAAAACGTTGCCAGCTCTCGGACTGACTATATGATACACTAAAAATAACGGTAATTTCCGAATTCTTTTCAATGAGAACTGTTTGCGCAGCTATGTGTGTATATGAAGTTTAGTTAACTTTAAAGCTTTCGTCTTGAGCTTTTTAACCGACTTCCCAAAAACAAAGAGGTTCTAAGTTCGACGCGTATTTTTTTTTTTTTTTATTTTTTTTTATTTTTATTTATTTTTATTTATTTTTTTTTTTATGTCTGACCGGGCATAACTTCGTAACACGTCGACCGATTTTGATGATTCTTTTTTTGTTGGGTAGAGTATGTTCACCGATTGGTACCATGTCAAAAAAATTTTTGGTTGGGTGGGGGTGAGGGGTGGGGGTGAAACCTATGTTTGTAACGCGTGGTCCGATTTGGATGGTTCTTTTTTTGTTTGAGGGGGGAAGGGGTAGTCTAACTTTGTAACCCGTGGACCGATTTGGATAATTCTTTTTCTGTTGGGTAAAGTATGATATTTGGTTGATACTACGGGAAAAAAAATGTTGCTGGGTTGGGGGTGGGAGAAGGGGGGTGGAACCTAACTTTGTAACGCCTGAATCGATTTGGATGGTTCTTTTGCTGTTGTATAGAGTGTGATCCCCCATTGCTAATAGGAGAATAATTTGGTCCTATGGTGGTGGTGGGGGAGGGGGAGGGGTAGTAACTTCGTAACGCGTGAACCGATTTCGATGATTCCTTTTCTGTTCGGTAGAGTATGTTCCTTGGTTGATACCATCAGAAAAAAAGTTTAGTGGAATGGGGGTGGGGTAGGGGGTTAAAACAAACGTCTAACGTGTGGACCGATTTGGGTGGTTCTTTCTTCGTTGTATAGAGTAGAAGACACTAAAAAGTGTAAAATAAAATAGTTTTTAAAAAAAAAGTTGAACCGACTTCACAAAAAGCGCTAAAAAGCATAAAATAATTTTTAATTTTATATCTATTACGACATTTTGAAGTCGGTGCAAATTAAACAAATAAAACAACTACATAACCACAATTGAAAATAATACATAATACTACCTGAACGTTTTAGCTTACGGGATCATAAGAAATGACGATTAAATATTTTTGTTGTAGCTGTTTGGTTTGTTTGATTTGCACCGACTTCAAAATGTCGTAATAGATATAAAATTAAAAATTATTTTATGCTTTTTAGCGCTTTTTGTGAAGTCGGTTCAACTTTTTTTTTAAAAACTATTTTATGTCATTTTAAAACGTGATTTTGTAGTTCTGCCTAAAGTGCGTGAAAGAAATTTAGTAATTTCTTTTCATAAAAAGGGGTAATCTCAGTGGAAAAGAGAAAATGGTTATGCAGAACACATCGTATTGTGAAAAACATTATAAAAAAATATAAAACTGAGAACAATGCAGTAATTAAAACACATGGGAAAAGTATGCTGCAGTGCAAGAAACGATAAACAAAAACTTCAGTCTGGAAAACGTGCGTCGAACAAATAGAGAAAGTGGTCTTCATGGTCTAACTAATTCTAATGTGAACGAAAGAAACTATATGTTAATAAAGTTAACAAAATACAACGAATAACAATCGCAAACGGATACGTAGGTAAACCGATCGGCTTCTGGAATAATGTTTTCCTTAGCGATGAATGTAAATTCGAAATATTTGGCTCATATCGAAAAAAGGGTGTGAAGGAAACCGGGGAAGAGTTCGATAAACAAAACTTGAAACCTAAAGTTCAAATCGGTGGCGGGTCGGTTTTATAGATGGTGTAATGAATAAAATTTTTTATTGAAACATTTTAAAGAACAATTTGTCAGTCATTGTGGAAAAATTAAGCCTCTCGAACAACTTAATGTTTCAACAGGACAACGACCCGAAGTATTTTGTGAGAATTGTGAAGGAATGGATTTTTTACAATGTACCCAAACAACCAGAAACTACCTCTCAGTGACCAGACATGACCCCATAGAGCATCTATGGTACATATTAAGAAATCAGTAAGTAAAATCAATATTTCGAGTAAGCCGTTGTTACGCGAAGAGTTGAAAGAAGAATGGAAGAACATGGGCAATGATTTAAAACAAAAAACGCTTGTGCATTTGATGCCTCGGAAGCTCATAAGCGTCTTAGAATCTAAAGGCTTCCGAACAAAATATTGAATTTAAATTCACAGTTTTATCTCTTTATCAATACAGCTAGTGAGTCAATACTTTTGTGTGTTAAGCTTTACTCCTTGAATTGAAATGTTATTATTCTTTTGTTATATTGTTAATTATAAAGTTTTTTAATTATAATAATTATTGGATTTTAAGGAAGTCGTATAAAAGTTATTATAAATGATTGATTTTTATTTCCCACACAAATCTAACTTATAAAATTTTAGTAGTAATTCCACTAAAAATAATTGGCATTTATATGTGTAGCATACTAAAGTACATAAAATTATTACACATCGATGGTTCTGAGTGACAACTGAGCAACAAATTATCGTAACTCAGAAAACTTTTTTTCCGTATCATAATATTTATTATCGATTCTAATATAGTTTATTCAATTTATTGATAATTCCCTTCTTGAAAATGTTTAAATAACAAATTCTATTATAATGCGAGCAATTTCTAAACATAAAGTGCATTCTCAGAAAACATAAAAAGTGAGTTACAATAATATGTCAAAGCGTCGCAGAGTTGCGTTAAAATAGCAGCAACATGGTTGGCAAAAATTTGAACGCGAGGCTCCGAGATGCGATAAACAGTACACAGCTATTTGAGTTGCCATAAAGTGGAAATTTCCAGTGTTCAGAAAACACTAATTTAAAAATTCGATTAGTTTAGTGTAATTTTACAAATGTAAGACTGGAACGTAAATATATGGCTAAACAAAATTTTAATGGAAGGACTTTTAACAGGATAAATCTTATACGTTTACACGTGAACATATTTACATGCTATACAATCAATCTAAGCGAATTAATTTCGTATGTATTTAAAAAATTTAATTCTAACCGTTTACTGAACGCACATGAAAGTCAAGGTGCCAAACAACTACAAATACTCGTATTTCAACGCAAGCCGATACTCACAATCTCATCCAAATAAATCTGTTCAATGAAGGGTCGCACGTACCAAAGTAGTTAAATTCACCCTTGTACCTTGATCTTCTACAAATGCGTGCACATGTCGAGTTCGTGGGGAGAATCATTTTTGTGAGATCTGATCAAGTTTTTGCTCTGGCATTCAGGATTGAAACCTGGAAGTCGAGGTTAAAAATATCTATAAACGGTACATCTGTCGTGTGTCAGGGTAAAATGCACGAAAAATAACACGTAACGTGAGGGGTCGTCATTTTTCAATTCCTTTAAATAGAAACTCGGACTGCTGCGGTGGTCACCTAGCTCTGGTCCTCACAGTCAATTTTAGTCGTAGTTGGCTACAATATGGTTAATAGCACAGAAAGCCCTTAAACTTGTCTTTGAGGAAGTCTTCCTTTTTCTTATAAAAAAGCATCCTCATTTAGGGAGCAACCCATGACATTATGAGAAATTCTTTAATACAACGTTCGTATATAATGATGTTTTGAGATTGTATAAATATGACACTGCAGCTGTGCTTATATTTCTTTATTTAAAATTTAACAGACAGGGTAAACTTCAAGAAAATTAGAACACTGTTCTTGTAATAATATCGCATATACACATATATATATATATATATATATATATATATATATATATATATATATATATATATATATATATATATATATATATATATATATATATATATATAGGTATATATACAAATTGTGAGTTATTTAAATACGTAACACTTTACCTATTTAGTGCGGGAGAGCGGAAGAAGTGCTTTTCTTCATGTCCAATTAAAAAAAAATTTCTAAAATTTTTGCAAAATAAGAAAATGCGATGATGACCCCTTTGAAAAAAGTTGCTTAATTTACATATTATATATCAGAAATGTAAAAAAAATTACTTGGCAGGATTAATTATCATTAATTGGCTTAGTATTACAAAAACTTACACGCTTTCTTTAACTTAAAATGGTTTAGTATTCTACCTTTGAGTAATACTAATACGTAAGATTACCGAAGGGGATATTAAATCTTTGGATAAATACTACAGTTAGATTTGGATTTTTTATGGCGAATTTACCAGTAAATTCAATTCAATTCGTTTATTTGTACAAGTATTAAATTGTTGACATTTCTTTGCTGTTTTTGAAGGAAACGAAATATACTATATAAGTATATCTTATCACTAATTGCATTTTTATTTCTAAATCTGAAGCTATTTGTTTGCGGTTCTAATAATTTGTATATTATGTTAGGGACAAATTGATAAAACCTTACTGATACTCGTAAATAAAACTTAAATGTATAGCCTTAAATCTAACTAATCATTATCTAAGAGTTATGTATGTTATTTATATACATATGTATGCAGACTACGGACAGACGGTATTAATTAGTTTTTGCATTGGTATTTTTATGTAGGATCTTGGTTGATTTAGCTCAATTAGACCAAACGGAATATGCAGATGTAAGCATGGTCTGAAATATCACTGTAAATATTAGGCGTTTTTCCTCGGTGTTACGGGGAGATTTTCGATTAATAAGAAGGTATAAAGCCCTTAATAGTTGTGGGCATTTACATATTGTTCTATTACTATGAAGGTTATACGTAAGGGTTTTATCTAAATACATTCCTAAGTATTTAATTTCATTCGTACATGGAATATTTTCATTGATAAAGCTGAGGGGTCCTTGTGAAAGATATTTGGGGTTTCTTCTTCTAGTAAAAAACATACAGGCGGTTTTTACAAGATTTTATTTTACATTTGAATAATAAATTATGATGCTAGTGTTTGTAGGCAATTTTCTAAGGAGTTCATTATTTCCTTGGGACATATATTAGAGTGGTACAAGCTGTGTAATCGGCAAAGATACTTAAATTGCAATAAATATTTTGAGTTATGTCGTATGTGTAAATGTTATAGAGATTGGGACTGAGGGCTGCACGTTGAGAGACTCTAGCGGTAATTTTTACATGTTTGGAAGTAGTTCCACCTAATAATATGAAAAAATGCCAATCACTCAGGAGGAATTGAATAAGTTTTATTAAATTAATAAGCAACTTTAGTTTTATCATTTTGTAAATCCATTATGCCAAACAGAGTCGAAAGCTGGTAAGGAGAACCACTCCAGTTAATTATTCCACTTTAAAGGCCCGAAAATTATGCAATTTTAATGAATTTTTTGTGCGGTCTTAAGACTAGATATCAACATAATATCATTTAAGGCTTAATAAATATATTCTGAAAGTGTAAGAAAACATACATAACAAATACTTTTAAAACGGCGGCATACATGGTTACACATTTAAAAAAAGCGATGTAGACGGTGCCTGGATTTTTCAGTGTAGAATTGCCTGAAGCCCAAAATTCAAAAATATTTTAATTTAATATGTCGTTGGCTATCGTCTGAACTAAAATTATTAATTTATATGCTAATTTAAAAAAAATGGAGGGTTTTTAAAAAAAGGTGTTCGAAAACGGTTTTTTTTTTTTATATTTTTCGGTTCAAAAAACTAGAAAAAATGAATGTTTTAAAATAATTCTAGTTCAGACGATACCGATATATGTGAAGAAAGACTATATGGTTAAAATTTCAGAAGGATCAGCTCTGAAATTTTGACACATAATTATTAAAGTCATTTACATTCGATTTCTGTAAAAAAAAATCGATTTTTTGAAAGTTATAAAGTGGATTAAGCCCTTAATATCGACAATTCTATGTGATTTTTTAAGAGGCTCGTTAATTTGCTTAGTTTATGAGTAGTTATATATTTGAATCGAAATTCTAACTATTGGGGAGGGAGAATATTTTTCTCAATGTGCTGTTTTAACTTTGCTGTATCAGTTTCTCGGGGCTTTGCGATTATTGAGCGTAGCAATTAGAGATTTTACCGTTCCTGGGGTTAAGAATATTTTATTTTTAACCGACTTCCCAAAAACAACGAGGTTCTATGTTCCACGCGTATTTTTTTTAAATTATTTTTTTTATGACTGACCGGAAATAACTTTGTAACGCGTCGACCGATTTTGATGATTCTTTTTTGTTGGGTAGAGTATGTTCTCCGATTGGTACCATGTCAAAAAATTTTTTGGTAGGGTGGGGGTGAAACCTAACTTTGTAACGCGTGGAACGATTTGGATGGTTCTTTTGCTGTTGTATAAGTATGATCCCCCATTGCTAATAGGAGAATAATTTGGTCCTATGGTGGTGGTGGGAGAGGGGGAGGGGGAGGGGTAGTAACTTCGTAACGATGATTCCTTTTCTGTTCGGCAGAGTATGTTCCTTGATTGATACCATGAGAAAAAAAGTTTAGTGAAATGGGGGTGGGGTAAGGGGTTAAACCTAACTTTTTAAGGCGTTCTGTCTTCGTTGTATAGAGTAGAAGACACTAAAAAGTAAAAAATAAAATAGTTTTTAAAAAAAAGTTGAAAGTTTTATATCTATTACGACATTTTGAAGTCGGTACAAATTAAACAAATAAAACAACTACAGTACCACAATTGAAAATAATACATAATACTACCTGAACGTTTCAGCTTACGGGATCATAAGAAATGACGATTAAATAATTTTGTTGTAGTTGTTTGGTTAGTTTGATTTGCACCGACTTCAAAATCTCGTAATAGATATAAAACTAAAAAGTATTTTATGCTTTTTAGCGGTTTTTGTGAAGTCGGTTCAACTTTTTTTTAAAAAAATATTTTATTAATATTTCTGTTCGAATTTAGGGTCAATATTTCATTCTCGATAAGCTTTATTGTTTGACGGTCGCCGTAATTTAGACCCGAATTACAATTCCGACTGATTAGCCGACTACGACTTTGGTACAATGGGAATGCATGTTACATGATTAAATTGCAGCTTCGACTTCTCAGTCGACTCTCTGAAAATGACAGAAGCTGAAGCTGCAATTTAATTTGAAATTTGTATTTGGCGTTGACTTTGACTGAAATCTCAGTTGCAGTCAACTGATCAGTCGCAATTGTAATTCGGGCCTAAATGTAGCTTCATGAGCGTTGATGAAGGTGTTTGCAAAGACTTTGACTTTATCTAAGTTTAGAATTAGCGTTCGATTATTGTAGATGAAGTGTGGCAGCTGGAATTTTTTTTTCTTTGTAATTCTGGTGAGATTCCAGAAATAGTTGCTCCCTTTTGTAATGGTGATGTTATGTTAATTAGATGATTATTGAAAATTAGTAAGATTCAGCTTCGACTTTTTAACCCTTCTAGAAAGATTCCAATTAGCGTTATTAAAGTTATAGGTAAAATTGTCTTGACACGTTCGTCATAAAAAATGTGCGAATCAGTATGTGATCTGATGATTGCAGATGAAGATTGCAGTCCGTGACATTTGCTATAAATTTATTTGGGAAATCGGTAAGAAATAGATCAAGTATAGATGACGAAAGGAGATTATTTGCTGGTTGTTCGTCGAGGTGGAGTATAGAGATAAGGATTGGATAAGAGTAAGATTATTCTTCCCGAAATAGTGGAACGCCGACAACTCCAGGTAGAGTGGCGAGCATTTAAATCACCTCCAATGAGTTCGAGTCTTTTATTTTTAATGCTTTGTGCAGTTCATAACATAATATTTAAATTATTTATGCACATATTGTATAGCTAAAGTTGTAATTACATTGAATTGCTCTTCTTCGGATCTGCAATTTCTTAATTTAATCATAAGCTCTGATGCTACATATATGGATTAGTTCATCGGCTGTAAATAAATCACTTTCCATAGTTTGGCGTACGGTTGAGCTCCAAGAAAGAGCGTTTGCAGGTTGCGGCATCGCTGATTTGATTTTGGCACAAATAATAAGATATCTTATTATTTGTGATTTTGGTAAATACATAGATGAGGAAAGTTAGTATTGTTGCTACTCGGAACCGTTTGCTTATTTAAACGAGGGTTTTTCTTTTCAAGTTTATTTCCATTTTTTAATTTGAATTTATATAATTTTGAATTGAATGTTTTGCTTGGTGTGAGAAGAATTCATAGTTGTTTTTAAGAGACATTCTTTTAGAGAACTAATTCTTTCATCCGATGATGTAAATATTTTTACACCGCGACATAAGTTTTTTCGAGAAGTCTGACTCACCTCCTAGCTCCTTGATAGCTCGTACATATTCCTTTAATTTTTTTAGCAAAATTATTGGTGGCATTTTCCTCCAGCATCATTATTAGCAGTACAGTAATTTGGTGATGTTTTGTTAGTAATAATTGAGCGTTCTTCATCGATATCTTGTAGAATGGCGAAACGATTCACACTTTGTTGTTTGACCTTCGTCATTCTATTTATTTTGTCGCTTTCTGAAGCATGACGTTTAATTTTATTCCCAATTTTCGCGGAAAGTTCTTTATCTCCGCTGTCTGAGAAACTAGCTAAAGTACGCTCGACTCGAAATGTTTATAACTGTACGATTATAAGCAGAAGTTGCCGTTTGTGTAAAAGTAGTATATACGTATCAATAAAGCTGGTGGCTTCCTATTCGCCTTGAGCACCATGATTGCCAAGTTGAGGAATTGTCTTGTTACAATAATGTTGTGTTGAACTTGTACGCGGCCAGGGTAAAAATAATGACTAATAATCCCTGAATATGTTACGTTTTAATATTGTTATTTTTTATCACAACATCAATATTGCATTATTCTCGTGAACATCAAAAGCATTTCTAATATTATTCCCTGTAATGACACGACTTACATGCAATAAGTTGACTAGCTGTTTCTCTAAATTACTTAACACTATTCTAACAACTGCTTTAATTTCTAACTGATTGCATTATTTAACTATTAAAACATCCTCCATTAAATATTAGGAGAAATCAAATAATAAGTAAGAAAGGTGCGTAGATATATAGGGTTCATAAATAAATATCTATATTTAAGGTTAATAAATCAATTGAAATGTTTTATAGTCATATCAAAATGAAACTATCAACTTAGAAAATTTAGTGTTTTTTTTAATAGGCTAAGAAATGTATTAACGCTTAAAATGAAATTAGGGAAAAATTAGAAACTGAATTGTTAGCAATTTTGAGAATTATGTTTTTAGAAAATTCTTGAATATAAGGTATAAATTAGGTTCTTCAAATATTTCAAATTCTTTTAATTTCTACAAACTTATAAGTATAGAGTTAGAAAACAAAGCTTAATATAGAAAATAAGTTATATTGTTCCCACCGACTATCGAAAAATGGTTAAATACTTAAGTATGATAATTTCAAACGGAAGAAGGGATGCGAGAAAAGATAATTCATCTTTTGCAAGAGTTCAGACAAAAAATTTCAATTATTAATATAATTTAGCTATAAAGAGCGTTAATTTTATGGATCCCGATATTATAAAGGAGTTAAAGGAACGAAGAAAGTGCCGACCTCTAGAGAGCAGCAGAAAGGTCATCCTTGCAAAATTCGTGGTCAGAACTAAATCATGTTGGTAATTGATCTCAATTGCCGACGGGGTTTTCGTCGTTATCTAAATTATTCCACCTGAGAGAAAATTTCATCCCAAACACGTGGCAGCCGGCGTACAGAGGTGATATACAGCAGGAAATTTAGGACCCAGTGAGTCTCTAATCAATATAACTTTTACTTGTAATCATATAATGCAGCTTTACTTAGAAATATTCATGTACCTAAGTGAAACGTAAGGTTAAAGTAGGACGTAGGACTATCGGTAAACGAAAATATAAAATTTTGGGGAAATTAAGCAAAGTAGTACTGGATTAAAATCGTTCATATTTCTTCAAATTTTTAATAAGAAATATTAGTAATACTTTACGTTCTTATCGCAAGTAAAGACTTCCCCTAGATGCTTGGCTTACATCACTATAGCGCTCATAACCACACTAGCGTTTATAAAAAATTTACAAAGAATGTATACCTTTGTTTTATGAAAGTGGCCTTTTTTCAATTCAGTTTAACTAAAATTTGAATCTAAGTTATCCTTTTCCCAATCATCTCCAACTGTTTTTGTTTCAAACTTACCGAATTTTTCAAACTAAACCCAACCAAATTTCAATTACCATCACCCAAAAAAATTATAATTCACTTTGAAATTCCAATTTTTAATATGTATAAGTGTTAACACTGACTAATGCTGTTATGTACTTAAACAACATAATTAACCAAAAAGTCTAACTAAAAAGTAAGAAATAATTTCTTCGCCAAAGAATTTTAAATTACAGTAAGTTAACAATAATTACAAATATTTATGAATGATTCTTTCTCTCTTTGATTCATGAACGATTGCATGAAAAGCAAGACTTGCGCACTCCATTCTCAATAACTATGCATAATTTCATCAATTAGTAATGTCAGCAACTGTGTTAAACAGAGGATGCAAGATTTGAAGACAATTATTCCGAAAAACTGAAAACTACATTGTGAGTTTTTTTTAAGCATAGTTTGGCCGGAACGGATTTAGGGTAAGGGAAGTGAGGAAACTTGAATGTCTTGTTTTTTGCATTGATGCGAGCTAGACAACAGCCCAGAGGCGGAGTGGATTATTCTAATTTCTTAATAAAAACCCACGGGGAGATCTGGTCTCGAACCCGGGACCCATGGCATGGTGGTCGTGCGGCTCAACGAATTGATCCAACTCCGTCTGAGTTAAAAACAAGGAAGTAATAATAAACCATGATCTTTTATTTACTTCACGGCGGTTCCAAAAGTTATTCCTTCCTTAAAAGATTATAGACTTTTTGAATGAGAATGTGCAACCGAGCAAAAATACTTAACACAACTGTACGTGTTTGAAATAATATGTTATGATAAGTGACAACCGAATTCGAAAAGTTTTTTCAACCTCTAAAATAATTAGTAAATATAAAACAGTATGTCCGCAAGAGTACCTAGAGTTAGCGTAAGATTTTGCAGAAGCACGTATACATCTTTCAACATAAAATATGTTACTGCGAAATAAGATTAATTTGTAAAAATTGCACTCATAATAAGAGCTTGAAATAGAAGTAGAATAGTATGAAGTTTTACATAGAAATCCAGGTACGTATTTTGCTCCCAGGCACTCTAAAAAATAATGTGAAATGTTATGAAATTTATCTCAATTTAAAGATAAAGTGATGTACAATTGGATTTAGTAATGCATATTAAGATTTACAATAAAATTATAAGGTTTTTTACTCCATACAATTTAAAAAAGTGATACCTCAATTCCTTTCAATCGTCTCGCCAGTCACTAAATTTATTGAGTACTTTAATATGCGTATGACAGGTTCAAGCCAATCAGAAAGGGTTCACAAGCAGTCTTTAATTTTCGCTTGTTAGATTGCAGCCTTGGTGACTTGAATATGACTAAACATTCGAAAGCAAGAAAATGCACATTTTCGTTGAATTACAAAAATTATTTTTAAAATTACTTGTGATGTATATTGTGTTTGTTTTTGGAATCACTTTTAATTGTACTCTATTAATAGCCACAAATAGATTAATATAAAGTTTAAATGTTTTCAAAGAATCCAGAAATATTTTCAAAAGTTAATATGCTATAAAAATTTAAGGACTTTTCGGTTAGTTAATGAAACAAATGCGCAATGAATAAAAAATTTCATAATTCTTGAAATAGTAATTGCTTAGTGGGAAGTAAACAATGAGTGCTAAATAATTGAAGAATGGAATCAGAATTGATCTTATCGGCTGTTTTGTATGAAAATATCAAGGTGCAAAATAATAAGCGGTTTGCCCAATAAATTGATCATATCATGCAAGACTCATCGAGCAAAATAAGACAATTAAACACAAGAAACTGTCGAAACAGTAACTCCCGAAAGCCATGATAAAATCCATTAAGATCGCGCGCTTAAGTCAGTGACCTGCTTTCAAGCCGTCTATCCAGATCTTCGTGATCCTGTTTCTATTCATAACGAACCCATGAATATGCTCATATCCTGGTTATATAACGTCAATAGTCGAAACCAACAAAAGAGGATAGAAACACAAAAAGTGAAGAAATGCACCGTCAACGGTCTTCGGATTCCGCCGTGAAAGAACTCGTTCAGTACCTCGCCTCGTACTTCACAATTTGAATCATCTGTTTACCTACCTTCATCCGTATCAGGTCTCTGAAGAGGTAGTGTGCGTCTTGTGTTGCCTTCTGCAGATACCCTACCCATAGAGCACATCATATTGTGCGGTACCGACCATACGAATCCCATAAAACTGTGCACGGTGCTCAATTTTCATGGCACACCTGTCTCTCCCTCTTTTTTTGAAACTCGCATAAGGTAACCGCTTTGGTTGTTGGGTGCCGAAGCCGATTGCTTAGTATGGGAAGACGAATCCGGGCGTCTATTGGCCCGCAGGCACGTGCTGCATGTGAAGTTGTTTGGTGGGGAATGGTATTTAACCAAGGCCACATTACCACTACTCGACAGTTCAATTCTTGTTGCCCTTGCAGTAGGAAGATTGAGTCCATTCTTCGTTACGTTTGTTCGGGTTAGATTATCGTTTATTTTTATTTCGTTGTCAACTTGTCGGTGACAAAATCTAAATTGAAGTGAAATTAATTTATAAGACACGTTAAAATGCCAACTTTTGTTGAAAAAAATTACAGCAAGTGTCCGCTGAAAAAGCGCCCAGTGCACTTTACGTTTGAAGATAGTGAAATTAAAGATGAACCGGAAAATTTATGTATAAAAAAAGAAAAATCTCTTAGTTTTGATGAAGGAAATAATAAATTACAAGTGATCAGTGAAGATATCAAAACGTCAGTGATCGTGCCAACTCCAACATATCCAAAGCTAAATATTCAGCCGTGGAGTTTTCATATACCATACACATCACATTTCTACAGAAGCATTCAACAGCCCTTTCAGCAAGTGTTATCCTTAGGAAATGACATTCAATCGCCTAGTTCTCCCTCGGAAGGATCAATATCTCCGCCACCACATTATTTGCACGGGCGGTCTAGCTCAGTGTCACCTCCAATTTCGGCCGATATTTATAATACACATGATATCAAAGATAGTGCTCGGGTAGCCAAGTCTGAAGTTATTTCGCATCACAGATACATCCCATATCATGCGTTTGGATTTAACATATCTCATCCTCCAGTTTCTCCAAGTTACAGCGATTCATCTCAGTACTCTGCTCGGTCACTAACACCGGAATCTAATGGATCTGCTCCAGAAGATCTATCAGTAAGAAGCCTTTCATCTGTATTCGTCGATCGGCAAGGTTGCGATTTCAAAAAGAATGTTGAAAAAGAAAAAGTTGCACCTCCTCGATATTCGTGCCCCGATTGCAATAAATCGTATTCCACTTTTTCTGGACTGACCAAACATCAACAGTTTCATTGCCCTGCAGTAGAAGGCAATCAAGTTAAAAAATCTTTTATTTGCAAGGACTGTGATAAAACCTATGTATCTCTGGGAGCATTAAAAATGCATATTAGAACACATACACTACCATGCAAATGTACCATTTGCGGTAAAGCATTCTCAAGGCCCTGGCTCCTTCAAGGGCATATCAGAACTCACACCGGAGAAAAGCCATTTGGGTGCCAGCATTGTCACAGAGCTTTCGCAGATAGATCAAATCTGAGAGCTCATCTTCAAACTCACTCCGAGGTAAAGAAATATTCATGTTCAACCTGCAGCAAAACATTCTCACGGATGTCACTACTAACAAAACATACTGAGGGTGGATGTTCTGGAGCGCGTGTAATCGTTAGCACACCTTCGTATTTGGCATCTTATCAGGAGTATTAAAACCACAAAAGAAGAATAACGCAGCACTCATTATCATCCTGTAAACCAAAATTAGTTCCTAGAACCCACCCTTGCCATTATCTACTGTTTCTAGTCATCTATTAGGATTTAATCAACAGTATTCTGCCACCCTTAAATATTAAAAGCGCCTTGTAATGTAAATTATGTAGACTAAGATTTTTAAGGAAAGTGAAATGTACATAGTTTTCCTAATTTCATTAATTTTATAGTATATGTACTATCATATTTATTAATTTGAAATACAAAAGAGATTTAATTTGGAATTGTCGTTTTTTTCTCATAAAGATTTCAGCGTTGGTGTTAAAATTTTATTCTAGGTAAAATTATAATTTTAGAAATTTTAAGGAAAAAGAAATTACTATGGCGTGGTTTTATGAAGCTATCGCAAATAAATTCGAAAATATAATGTTCAGCACAGTGAAAATGATGTTTATACTTAATATGTGCCTTGATACAACTGATATAAATAAATTACTTAAGTATATATTCGCCATGCAATGCTATCAATTCATAGGTAAAAGCAGAAAAACAATAACTGTGTGATCCTTAGTAAGCAGTACATTTAATGCAATACAGCTTTATTTTAAGAGTAATTCTCTGGATTACCATATTTAATAAAAGTAATATTCCCAAAACAATTTTAAATATTTATTTGGCAAATCTCATAAAGGCTATTTGTCAACTACACACATTTTAATTTGCCTCTTTCCGAATCAATTACATAATTTCTTTGAAGTCACAGGATTGCAGCAGTTTCTCTTCATCGAACTTTATTTTGTGCAACCACTTTACTTTATATTATAAAATACAGCTAAAAAACTAAAGATACAAGTCCACGAACGGCCAGTGTTACGTAAACATTTGAAAAACTACATTTTCCACAGCTTGGCATGATTTTGAGAAAAATCTGCGGTCTTTAACTGTCAAAACATTATTTCTTCGACAATTTATTTGCAAAGTGTCTTATTCGACAAGGGAACCTTTGATAAGAAATTGGGCATGAAAACGAATGTTGTACACTGGATCTACACAGCGACCGTCAGGCCTATTCTAACCCATAGATAAATTATTTGGTGAGATGCAGTTAACAGGCAATCTCACATTATTTTTTTTAATAAAGGTACAAAAATCTTTTAGGAAAAGGTAAAATCTACACCACAAACTGGCTTGGAAACCATTTTACACCTTCGACCCATAGAGCTTCATACAAGAAAAGTGACTACCTTGGCAGCGCTAAGACTGAGAGAAAACAGCCAATGGATGCCATTAATTTTTGGACATGCAGTCATATTGAATTCTACTAATTAAAATGGGTTTGCACCCCATAACAAATTACATTACGCAACAAACCCTTTTCCACTATCATACCTAATAGAGTATATTGAAAGCATTCTGAAAATATTATTAGAGAAACTCCTATCTTCACAGACGGATCGAAAATGGAGAGGGGGTTGGAGCTGGAGTATTCACGGAAGCGCTGGAAATAAGTGAGACTCACGAACGGTTGCAGCATCTTCCAAGCGCAAATTTACACCATAATGAAAGCTGCACTCACTGTCCAAGCACAACAGATGTCAGCAACCGAAATCACTATTTGTGACAGTCAAGCAGCGCTCAAGGCTTTAAAACCCCACCTGATAAAATCAAAATGCGGCGACTTCAGAACGGTGGGAAAATACTACCTGCTGTCTCACAATAAGAAGACTTTCGCCGAAACTGAATTACGACATAACTTCTTATCTCTCATCCTTCGAAAACTCGTTGGTGCCATCACTTGACATTGCCACATAGGAGTTACGGCCATGAGACTCGGCATACCATCGAATGAGTTCTGTAGAAGTTGCAGAGATAAGGATGACATAACTCTGTGAATATCCAGCTCTAAAAAAACAACTCAACAAGCAAGGTTTTGTGACAATCTGGAAGACTTAGCTGAGATAGCACTGGTGGATTTAAATAGATTCTTACAGAGATCTGAATGGCTTTAAGTTCTGACCATGCTGTCGTATCTTCTTTTAAGGGAATTTACAATGGACCTATATGGCCTCTGAGTTGACTTGGTGCTTCGGCATCAAACAGCTCGATTAACCAACCAACCGAACAAAGACTTTTCAGGACTGACTGCAATTAACAATAGTCGATATAAATATTTATTTATAATTTTCAATTAATATGTGCAAAAGATATGAGTGAAAGCGACAGTAATGAAAACTTAACAAAAAAAAAGCAAACTATAATTGGATGATTAGGATTATGACGCCATAAGACGTTTAACAAAAACACGTAAATTTGAAAGCTCTTCTCAAATGGACTTAGACCACTTTCATAAAAAGTGGCTCAATTAGGGATAATTAGGAAGAATGAAGAAAAGGACTGATTGGGGTTCTTTTATAAGGTTTCAAAAAATAACAGAGGAGCACTACGAAATCCAGAAATATCAAAAGTTCAACTTAAAAAAAAAAACTAAAATTAAAAATCGGGAATTTTAAAAATGTCCTTTTTATGAATCGTTAAGCTCCTGTAGATATAAGTAGCAGAGTATATAATTCTCCTAGAAACTAAGAGAAATATTATGAGCTTTCATTCTAAAATATTGAAGACTTTTTCAGTGTAATTTTCTCGCCAGATTTAACCTTTTAAACGCTTATTTTTCAAAAGTAAGTTCATTTAACAAATTCTGAATGAGTTCATAACGACTGGCATGTCTACTTCCAATCACGATTTTTGACCGTCTATGCGAGGTTTCTGAGTACGAGAAAAGTTTCCCGAAATAGTGTCCGCGACTGACCAAAACTCTGGATCATATCATGGTTTTGTATTTTGGATGATACAGAAATATAATTTGCTTTGAACCATTTTGCTAGACCTTTTGCATTATCATCTAGATTATTATACAATTTTGTATAATAGTAAGAGATTTCATCTGATGGTGGCACGTTAAAAATTCAAAAATGATATCTATAACCGTCGATCAGAAATTTTTCTTTGGTTTTATTCGAAATAACGACACAAATATTGATTTTCTTTGAAATTGATTCTAATTAAAGTGTAACGCTCTTCGATTTTAAGCTGGAAATGTAGATAACTTAGAGGGAGCTGACCTGTTTTCAAAAGCACGCACAATAGAAACAAAAGATTTTTTTTATTGGAATTGTCTGCAATGTATTGCAACTGATTCCCGTTAATGGCTCTATATTATAAATAAAATTTGGTAAAAGAATGTAAAGTTTCTCTTGCTGAATTGCAAAATTTCGAAGATAATTATATATTAATGAAATCATGTGTGGCGGCCGTAGATTTTGATCTACAACATGAAACTTTATCCCGTACAATTTATCATCGGGTTTACAGTAATATCCATAGTATTGGAAGTAATTCTAGACGTAGGGACGTCAAAACTTGTGTTTGAAAAAAATCCAAGAATTAAAACCTGCCGAAGAAATCAGGTGAAAAATCGAATCGGCATGAAATAACAAAATTTATAATGTTATAAAACTGGCAATCTCTGCAATCTGAGGCATGAAAATCTTTCATGAGTTTACTTAAAATAAAGTGTTAGCACTAGAGGAAAGTAACCAAATATGGAATAGTATCCCTAATTTGGAATACCAAAATTTCTCGCAAACAAAGACTCCTAGACGCAATAAGCAGTGATCGACTATCTCTTTCAATCATTATACGCGCGTACAGGTTTTGACGTGTCAGTCGACCGAGTCCTTTTCCGCGGTGAGATTGTTTTGTTTTGCTGCTGTCAGTTCACTTTATCAGGTACATACAAATTAAGTATTTTTCGTAATGTATTTGCAAATAGTATTGTATTTACTGCTTCTATACGTTATATACATGATTGTTTGAAAGTTGAAGAGACATTTGATTTGTATTAGTTTATTAGGTTTAAAAATATGAATATAAGATTTGCTAGCGCTACAAGCCAGTCTAGCGTATAAAATAAACTTTTTCTGAAAAATGTCACATATGTACATATATAGTATTTATTAACTTCCCACATATAGGGAAGTTTTAAAATTTTTTTAGATTTCAAAGTCACCATAGTGTTTTACGCATGTTTTTGAACACATGAGTGTGTGTGTGCGTGTGTGTGTATGTGTGTGTATGTGTATATGTGTGTGTGTGTACGTACGTTCGGATCCACTTTTTTCGGCAACGAAATCTCGCGAACAAAAAATGATAACGACTTCGCTATGGTGCCATTCGAAGCGTTTTATTGTCAATAATAGCTGAAAGAAATTTAATCAATTTCGGTTCAGCGGTTTTTTTGTTTAAACAAAAAAAATTGAAAAAAAATTGATTTTAGACTTTCTTGAAAAGGACTACTTCGATATAATTTATTCTGATGATGATCGGAACATCAAAAAGTCGGATAATAACAATTTATTATGAACAGAAATTATTTATGATGAAAAATTGTTTATAACATTAAATAATTGTTTATAACAATAATAAATTTATAATCATAAAAAAAAGGTTTAACCTAGTTGAAAATTTATTATGAAAATTTGAAATTTAATAAAAAATTAAAAATTGTTCACAGCAATTGAAAATTATTATAAACAATGAAAAATTCTTATAAACAATTGATATTTTTTTTACCACAAAAAATTTATTTTATGAATAAACTTTGTTTATATCAATTAAAAATTGTCTATAAAAATTAAGAATTGTTTATATCAATTATAAATTGTTTATAACCATTCAAAATTATTAATAACAAATGAATTCCAAACAGAGTGCATTTATTTGGTTTTCATTAAAAAATAGTGCTATAACGGAATAATTTTTTAAAAATTTGTTTGCATCTAATTACAACGAAATTATTATGATAAATTAAATTCATATATTTATTTATTTATAAATTTAAAATATCAATTTTTTAAGTGACATAAAAGTGGGCGAAAGTTCTTTTGGTTCCGATACAACGCGATAATTTGAAAAAAAACAGATATTTTTATCCAGAACTTTTATAGTTTTTTGTAACATTAAAAAAATGGTAAAAAAACCATAAATAGTTGATATTAATGATAAATAAAACGAAAAAACCGAATAATATGAATTTTATTGAGTTTTCACTTAATTGTTTGTACTATGATCATGAAATTTATCGCTATTAACAATTAAATATTGTTAATAATAACGATAGAAAATTATTATTAACTGGGAAGTTGTTCGTGTGGAGCTCAAGGGGCGCACCAATGATGCGACACCCAGAATCTGCACCCACCCCACTAGTTTTATTTAGTTATTATTAATTTCTTCATTTTCAGATGTATTTTCCAGGGAAAAACAATAATGGCATATTGTAAGGTTTTTAATATACTTACGAAATCTGGTTTTCAATAAAATCAAGATGTACTTTAATTTATCAGTAACCTAGCATTATATAGTAAATCTATGAAGAAACAACCCAAATGACGGGCTTGTACCGTGTAAAATCATGTGCGCGAGTAAAGCATCTTTTGGAGATAAAGTGTAGTGGACGGAAGGCGAGTTTAAGTTCGTTAATAGGAAGAACATGCTTTAACTGTCATTGACAATGCAGGAAAGTTTTGCGTGAAATTAATATAAAAATATAAACTATGAAATGTATCGCATTGTTCAGTATTGCGGAAGTCGAATGCACCTCGTATTGCCCACAATGTCTTTTTACAATTTTAATTAAAAGTAGTAAGAAAAATACATGTAAAATTTTTGCTAGATTCTTTTTATTCTGCTTGAACTTGGTTTAAGTTTGCGCAGAGACGTGGGAGGTTATTCTGCTTAAAATAATATCTTCCGTAATTCTACCTAGAAAAAAAAATCGGAAACGCTTAAAACTATTCTTTCTTTGTAGGTGTAAATGTAAAATGCCTAAGAAAAATCAAAACTATATTTGTCATTCTCTTAATAATAATACCTAAATATAAATTTAGACTTTCTCAAGGCAACGGCAATCATATAGTAGTATGATTGGTTGTATAAAGGTCATCCAGACCAAAGTAATGTATGAGAGTTAATGTTGAATCAACGTTGTCTCAATCAATAAAGCCTAAATGTTACTTTTTTGAAATAAAAAACTGTCTAACCTTTTACAGTAAATGAAAGAACTTTAATACAGAAACATTTGTAGACTTATTGAATTATTAAGTTTCAGTGAGTTTTTTAAGTCAGTCTCAGTTTCATAATCGTGTGAGTTGGATAAGTAATGATATTATTGATGTCATATTTTCGTTAAATCGATTAAAACGTGTCAATCCTTTATGATTTAAAATAATTTACTCATTTTGTCAATCTTTGTGGGTTGGATAATTTTGCACAAATGCGTCCAAAATAATGTGAAAGAAATTCCACTCAGTTGGCATATCTTCTCTTCCACTATATTTCCTACTACCACAAATTTATAATCTGCAAACCTTGATTCAAATTCACTTTTAAGGCTTACAATTTTTTCTGCTTATTTTTAATATGATACAATTTTACGTAATATTCATTACGAGAATTGTTTAAGAACCTTGGAGCAGGATAGCCAACGTATTTAGGTATTGTAGAACAAACTAAAATATTCGCTTCCTAATTCACTTAACAGAGCACTTCAAAAAAGCCCCTAAAATGATGGGTATCTTTAAGGGCTAATAAAAAACATTACGTTTTAGTTTAACTAATCAATGCTTAAAAATAAATATTAAATTGTTTTAATCAACGATAGGAATAGGCGACTTTAATCGTTTGGCGTTATGGAACTAATTGCACTGGCGAACATTATATCTCCAAAACCAAGGTTTCCAAAAAAACAAAACATGTTTATTAGGACAGATGATATATATTGAAATCCGGCCATTCTAAATTTCAGTACTATTGCAATATTTTTTTTTTTTTTGAAAAACACGATTTTATGGTTAAAAAAGGGATATAAATAAAAATATATGCTAAATAGTAATTTTTTTATAATGGCCGGATACGTATTGCTTTGGGCCGCCTTTTCCAAATACCAAGTACTATTTTTCTACTTTTTGACTTGGCGGCATCGTCCACTAGTTTAAAAAATGGTGTTTTGAGAAAAATCTATTTAAAGTTCACTACTATGCAACAGAAAAAAAGAAGTTTCTGGTAGCGGCGGGAATTTTTTAAATTTATTGCTGCGGGTTGGTGGTGGCATCTAAAAACTTAAAAATTTCGATTTTACTATGAAGTACCCACATTAAGAAAGTAGAGAACTGTCGCTGATTTAAGCCTCGAGATCTTATGAAATTATAATATTATAATAATTAAAATAATTTCGTTAGATGTAAATACATTTTCCATGTTTATTACCCTTTTGCATAACACTTCTTGAGATATAATACAAAGCGAATGCCGATTTTCGGATATGTCGTATAATTCCCTTTATTATTTCCGTTGGAATTTTTGGTCAATTTTAATTAATTATTATAAAATTAAACCACGACAATTTTGGTAGAATGCTTGTTTAATCGCATTGTATTGACTGGGCCGCAAGTTTGACATGCTCTACACAACAGTCATATAATTTTTGACATAGTATCAATGGGGGAACCATACTGTATACAACAAAAACAGTCATCCAAATGGTCTACATGTTCCACCCCTTCTCCCTGTTCCGACCGCACCCACACCAAAAATGTTTGACATGGGAAGATATACCCTATCCAACAAATAAATTATTATTCAAATCGGTCCACGCGTTACAAAGTTAGAATAACCCTACCATAAGTAGTTATACGCAGTCACAAGGCCGAAAAAAGCGATTTTTCAAGAATTTTGTATGCATGTAATAGGCACTTTATTCATTCATAATGATTTTCAAAGTCACGGGAGACGATATGCGAAACCTCCTTGAAAAAAAGTACTTTTGCGATATACACGAAATCTCGTGACTGGGTCATCTGAAATCAATAGGAAAAAAAATTTCGTTACCTTATGGAATAGTGTAGAAATTAATCCAAGGAATAAGAAAAATGCTGATTTTCCACAAAATGGGGGATCCTCACAAAAAAAATGTCGATTTGTAAGGAAAATTTTGTTAATAAAAAAAATATTTATTGGATTCGCAAATCCTTCAATTTATTTCTAAAAAAATATATTCAAAAAGATTGTGTTAAAATTTGAGACCGATCGGTTCAGCCGTTCTCGAGATATCGTGTACACCGACTTTTCAATATATATTTTTTACTTACACAGAGTCATCTGTTCCAGTAACAAGAGAAATAAATTAGAACGTATAAATGAGCGCACGACCTTGCTGCTTGGCAATACGGCAATAAGGTAATAAAAGAGAGGCTGCTGAAATTTTGCGTGAAAAATCTTGATTAGGGGAGACCGGGGCTATTTGATACAATATTCCTCATCAATTTTTCTGGAAAATTGTTGCATTAGACAGGAAAAAGGAATGATGCAGTTTTGTAGAAAAATATCTGTTGCGATGCAACCTAAAAATAAAAACGATTAAAAATGAACTAAGGCAATGATATACTTACAAAACCATCATGCCCGCTCCCTCCTACCTCCTAACGTATTCTTCAGTGCTAAAATAAAAAGTTATGAATTAAATTGAGAATAATAATTAACAAAATTCTTACCTTCTTTGTTTAGCCAAAAATCCCTGACAGTTCTGTCAACCAAACAGCTGATATTTGGTAAGAGCAATTTGATTACACGGTGCTCAGCAACCGACGTAAACAAATATCGGAATTAATATTTTTGTGTATAATCCATGTGACCAAGAACTAATTATATATTAAATGATCTCATTTAATATATTAATAGTAAAAATTAAACTTTAACGTCAATTTATAAGTCTTTAAAATAAAAATTTTCCCACCAACATCATATTTAAAATTTGAATTCTTTGATTCAACATGGCGAAAAAATACCGAATGCAAATTAACATGGCGACTATCTCCCGATTTCAACAAAATTCGATATTTTTGTATGCACCGTTTGAATTCAAACTATGAAAGAGCTGCATGCACATGGGCTCTTTCTCTTTTGAAATCTAATATTCAGCGAGTTTGGTGAGTACAATTAAAAATATACTTAAAAAATATTCAAAACCTGGCTGTTCGAATATTTTATCTGTTTGCAAAAATATAAAAATATTATCAGATTATTAACCTATTTGTAACAATTTATTCAGAGCCTGGCTGCTCGAATAAATTATTGTGTTGCATATTAACATTTATTAACATATTTATTCAGAGCATGGCTGCTCGAATAAATACAGAAGTTTGTTTTTGTGTTCCCACTAATATTTTTCTAATACTTATTAAGTGCTAGATTAAGGATTTGAAGTGATTTGGAAGTGAAATATAAAGGTGCAAGTGTTAAAGGCTACAACTAAATAAAATTGATCTTATCAGCAATAAATCTTTCATTTTTTGCGTAACCAGTATCTCCTTTTCAGCGGGTAGCCTGAGCAATATCAGAGCTACAAATTTGCTTCAGACAGTCTTCCGATCCGCGCACGGGAAATGGGTTAAAATTGCGTTTGAAAAAAAAAAATGTTTTGCAATACAATTAGTTTTAGTCCAACTTAAGCCCTGAAAATGCAATTAAATGAATGACTATTATTGCAAAATAAGTTAAAATCGTTGGTTATTTTTGCGAATTTTTATTGAAATAAAAAAAATTAATGAAATTAACATTTCACTTCTTGCTTTTCTTCTCCACTGTGAGTTTCTTCTTCTTTTTTCCTAAATCACCGGTTGTTGCTTCCTTTTATATGTTCGCACCATTTTGCTGCAAAACAGTAACACAATAATGCAAAAAAATATGAATATACACAATTTACAGCTGTATCAAATAGCAAGGTGCAATTTGTATCGAGTAGCCCCGAGGCATGCCATCGACTGATTAACCATTATGCCTTGTACAATTGCATAAATCCATTCCATCATAATTTAGCAGACACTTTACGAATAAGAACACAACTTACCTTTTCCTTTCTAACAAACAAACAAAATTTAATTTTCACTGCACTCGATTTATTTCGCACGATGCGCAAAAACACAAATTTCACCGAAAAAACGCTTCCACTATTATAGCTTACCTCAAATTTTGTGCGGAGGTAGTGTTTGCTACGCGTCATTTTCTGATGAAATAGTTTGGACAATACGGGTTTTCATTTTTAAATAAAGCGCTTGTGTCAAATAGCCGCGGTTTACCCTATATGTATGTAAATTCCAAAAATTAAATAGAAATAAAAAAAATTGATTTTTTTGTAAGTTATTCGCATTTTATAGTTAGAGAAAAATAGTAGGTCTTTTAACGCATATCAAAGGTTTGAAAATTTCGTGGTAATGAATTGTCCACAAAGATCAGTGTAATCAGTGTAATGTGCTAATAACACATAAGGGAAACCGGTTTGGAACCCGCGATAAGTAAAGAACAGAGCACGGTAGAAAAGAGCCCCCCCCCCCCTCATCCGTAATCAGCGAGGCAACTATGTGTGGATTAAATTTATAATAATAGTGTAAGAATTGTCCTCAGACAATTGAGTCAAGTTAACTAGAAGTTATCAAGATAGTTAGAATAATAGTTGGCAACCGAAAACACATTCAATGAAGAGAACGAAATATGAAAACGTGAAATAATTTAGACAAATGAAATACAAAATATTGACTCGTAGTAAGATAATTAAAATATTAGATAGCAAATGACATCATATCTTATAAAGTGAAAGAAATATAGAATGAAAAATTTGAGATGGCTAACGAAATTATGAAATCATAATTATAGTTTCCTTCCAGTGTAGTAAATAAAGAAATAAGATAAAATAAATATTTAAAACCAAGTCAGTTGCTGAGTTCAAATAAACTGTTAAACAAATAAATTGTTAAAAATAAAAATTTAAGAAATATCCGTTGGAAGCGATTCTGTTCCTTAATACAGAGAAAGGAGACGCCATCGCCATCTCAAAAACGGAAAAAAAGTTTGATAAGTTTTAGTTCTAAAATGTTTTGTAAATAAGTTTAAATAAAACACGACCATTCGTTGTTGGACGGATCTACAATAACGCTTCCAAGACCATCCGAATAGTTGGAAAAAGTGTCTAATAAGGTGAAAGATATTTCCGACACAGTAAACGCTGATAGTTGTAGACTTATTCCGCCTTCATTAAATCCAGCCGATTATGCTACCCGTGGGCTTTTTCCTAATCACCTTAAACTAATCGAACGTTGGTGGAAAGGACCCGAATGACTTTTAACAGACGAAGTACATTGGATAAAAATTCAAAAAATCCCAACTAACGTTCTAGAAAAAGGCGTATCGCAACGTATTTTCCAATTAAAAAAAAATTTCACCATAACATGACAAATCAGAGCTACTGTTTATTGTAAGCGTTTTGCTATGAACTGTAAACAGCCACATGAAGTGTTTTAGACATATTTAATAAGTAAAGAACACAACAACGCCCTTTGTGGACAAAATTCATACTGGGTGTAAAATTTTCAAAGGCGATAAATTCACTGAAAAACGGTAATCCAGTTTCCACATCAAGCTGTGTATTAAATTTGAACCCGTTTTTAGCATTTTGTCAGAAGCATTCTATCGTCTTACTAAGAAAAGGATATTTATACGAACCTTATAATTCAAAACCCATCCGTGCATCTGCACCTTGTCGTGGTGGATGGGCTTGTGTGCATCTAAGATAGATTGAGCTATGTCGGCTGTAGTTTTCTTTTTAAGCTACTGGTAGGGTCACCCATGCCGAACAGGTCAATCTGGAGATGCCAGACGAAGTAGATGCAACCTGGCAGTAGGTATAAAATGCAACCTGGCAGCAGGTATAAACTGCATGCATGGAGGAGTCAAAAAACGCACAAACAGGGATAGGGATATCTATTCCAATGTCGGAGGATGCCGCGACCTCCGGCAGGCGTGGTGGAGACATCAAGTCTCCTCTGCACGTCGCCAGTGGCTCAACGACAGCTGCTACGCTGACAACAACAACAACGACTACACGAACGACGACGACAGAAACAACAAGCGTAGTAGCAACTAAGATAAATACAACGACGACTACGGCTAACACTAGTAGGCTCACACGTCAAGATGCTTGTCCTTCTCGAGACACGCCGCTGTCGACGGGACCCTTGATGGATCTATCTGCCCTGAAGGAGGTTCTGTCCTCTCAGGGCAGCGATGATTCAGAAATGGACACGGAGACAGAGGAAAATCTACTGAAGGAAATCGACCAGGCATCCTAGGAACCAGAAGCATCAAAAAGAAGGAAATCAGCTAAGCAAGTAGCCAGATCTGGTTACAAAAGCTCAGCTAAATTCCTCCGCAAGATGGATGCGAAGGACACCGAGACGTTGACGGATAGAGAGAAGAGGCTAGTAAAGAAGCACAGGAAAATAGTTAAGGCTTTCGAAAAACGCTACGGTCAAGTAGCACCTTCGGAAGTCTCAACGACATGTGCAGCTTCAATAGCCACAAACAAAAAAGAGGAAGAGAAACCTAGCGAGACGGGGAAGGGCAAGAAACGTCCTATTAAGACAACTCAAGCCCCCTCTACATCCGCGGCAAACGCCTCTGAAAAGAGCAAAAATGCCAAGGAGAAGGATAAGGGCGAGAAACGTCTTGACAGCACAACTCAAGCCCCCTCCACATCCAAGGTAACTCTAAAGCTGGGTGACAACTCAAGGAGTAAGGCAAAGCAACCTACCAAACCGAGGACCAGAAAGTTTGAAGTGAGGGATACAGCAAAGCCAAATCCCAAGAGAACACGCTCAGCTGACGAGGGAGTAAATGAAAATATGAAGAAGAAGGCTAAAGCAACTCTCACCAGCAGCGAAGAACTCACTCTGGCAGTGATCGATCGGAGCGATCCGGACGGTAAAATGTCGAGGGAAAACTGGCTAAAGGTGGAAGCCAAAATAATGGAGGCCATGCTAGCCGCCGGAGAAACAAGGGATGTTGGAAACATCTGCAACTTCGACGGGGCTGGCTGGCGGAAGTGTGTCAAGATTATTGGATGCAATAATAAGGAATCCTGCGACTTCCTGATTACATGCATCCGTAATCTAGGAGACCTCTGGCCCGGAGCAAGGTTAGAGGCTATGCAAGCTGCAAGCTTGCCTCTGCGCGTGTTAGCCCATGTGTGGATACCGCCTCCAGTATTGGAAGTAACCTCCACACTGCGGCTAATCTCGCTGCAGAACAAAGGCCTGTGTACTAGCGGCTGGCAGGTCCTGTCCTCTAAACCCGGAACAAAAGGAGAGGGACAAGACCTTAAAATAGCGATGGACCACGCGTCCGCCACAGTCTTAAGAGCGGCTACAGGGGTGGTGAAGTTCGGGTTGGGGCGACTCAGATTCACCATCTCAAATGAAGGAAGTTGGAAATCTAAGGGTGGTGCAAATTAATCTGCACCACTCGCGAGCTGCCACCGACGACCTGCTGCTCTTCATGGCGGAGGAGAAAATATATGTTGCCCTAATCCAAGAACCGTGGCTCTCCGGAGCTGCAATTCAAGGATTAAGGACAAAACATTATGAGCTCCTACATACAAATAAGGAAGGTAAACTGAGAAGCTGCATCCTGGTAAGCAAAAAGCTAAATTTCTTAGTTTCTTATCGTTTCAGTACATGCGACCTTACAGTAGCAGTATGCGACCGCAAGAATGAACCACAACTCATTCTCGCATCCGCGTACCTGCCATACGAAGAAGAGAACCCTCCATCGAGTGACCTGAAACACCTGGTTAGCTACTCCAGCACCACCGGAGCAAATCTGGTCATTGGAATGGACGCCAACGCTCATCATACTCAATGGGGGAGCAGCGACACAAACACTAGAGGTGAGTCTATTTTTGAATTTATTCTACTTTCCAAACTAAGTATCTGCAACAGAGGAAGACATCCTACCTTTCAAAACAGATCTAGGCAGGAAGTAATAAATTTAACACTAGCTCAAACCACAGATAAATCTAGGGTTAGTGACTGGAGAGTATCACCTAAATTCTCCTTTTCGGATCATTTTAGGATAACCTTCAGTATCAACTTTGAAATTCGGATAGGTAAACCCTTTCGAAACCCTGTCAAGACTGACTGGGATAAATTCTCTGGTTTTGTAGCAAGTCGATTAAAATCCTCACCAGAGGGTAACATTTCGAACAAAACACAAATCGAGGAATCAGTCAACCTCATCACGAATACGCTAACGGCTGCTTTCAAGAGATCCTGTCCTATTAGTCGACCACCTAAAAGAAGCCATGCTCCATGGTGGACAGAGGAACTTCGACTACTTAGGACCAAGACCAGGAAACTCTTCAATAAGGCCAAGCAAACAAGAACAGAAGAAGATTGGAACCTATATCGCTCCAGCTTCAATGAATTTAAAAAGAAAACGAGAACTGCAAAAAGAACATCCTGGATTAACTACTGTTCGAACATAGAGTCAACGACAGAAGCTGCTAGACTCCGCAGGATCCTAGCCAAAGCCCCTACACCCCTGGGGCACATCTGTAAAGACGACGGCTCCTGAACAGAGGACAGCCAGGAAATTCTTGAACAGCTCGTCTCCACCCATTTCCCTGGATGCTCGGACGGAAATCTAGAAGATCAACAACAAGATGTTCGGCAATTTCCACTTCCAATGGAAAACTTGGCAGCCATCGGGGACTGCATAAGTGAGGACAAGGTAGTATGGGCGGTGAAATCCTTCCAACCCTTCAAATCTGCAGGACCGGATGGAATCATCCCCGCTATGCTACAAAATACTGTAACGAGTATCACTCCCTGGCTTAAAGCAGTCTTTGAAGCATGCCTTATTACCGGATACGGATGGAGAGAGGTGCGTGTGGCCTTTATTCCCAAAGCAGGGAAACCAAGCCACACAACAGCCAAAAATTATAGACCAATCAGCCTCTCATCGTTTCTATTGAAAACACTAGAGAGGATACTGGATCTACATCTCAGGCAACATCTCGAGTTAACCAAGTACCTGTGTAATGCACAACACGCGTATATTAAAGGCAAGTCTGTTGACACAGCACTACATGAGGTTATGAGAACGATTGAGAAATCTCTCCATGATAAGGAATATACCTTGGCTGCCTTCCTTGATATTGAAGGAGCCTTCAACAACCTTAAAACAGGATCCATCACTTCCTCTTTAGAGGAATCTGGAAATGAAATATTTCTGACAAACTGGATACAAACAATGCTAAATAGCAGGGTCATCAATGCCAGTTTAGGGGAGTCTTCCATTAGGAGAACAGTTCACAGAGGTACACCACAGGGGGGAGTATTGTCACCCCTGCTTTGGAACATCTCTCTAAACAAAATCCTCAAATCTCTCGTCAGTAAAGGCATTAAAACAGTAGCGTACGTAGACGACATAGTTTTGCTGACAAAAGGAAAGTTCCTACAAACGGTCAGTGATGTTATGAGCTCTGCTTTGACAGACATATCAAGATGGGCAGAGGACAACGGTCTTACTATAAACCCCCGTAATACAGAATTGGTCCTGTTCACAAAGAAATACAAACTACCTATTTGGAAACCACCAAAACTTAAAGGTAGTTGAAGAAAGGACTCAATGCATTCTATGCTTGCAAGAAAACCTTTGGTAAGAAATGGGGCATGAAACCGCACATTGTACACTGGATGTACACAGCGATCGTCAGGCCTATTCTTACCCATGGGTCAATTGTTTGGTAGGATGCATTAAATAAGAAATCTCACCTTAAGTTTTTAGCAAAGGTGCAAAGGCTCGCGTGCTTGGGAACAACAGGTGCAATAAAATCCACACCACAAGCTGGTTTGGAAGTTATTTTACACCCTCAACCCATAGAACTCCACACGAAAAGAATGGCAACCCTGGCAGCCCTCAGACTCAGAGAAAACAGCCAATGGATACCACAGAATTTTGGACATGCAGTCATACTGAACTTCTTTAATCAAAATGGTTTGCACCCCACAACTGATTATATGAAACCACAATATGACTTTAGAAAACCCTTTTCCGTTATCATACCCAATAGAGAAGATTGGAAGCATCCTGAAAACATAATTAAAGGAACTGCCATCTTCACAGACGGATCGAAAACGGAAAGGGGGATTGGAGCTGGAGTTTTCTCGGATGCGCTGCAAATGAGTAAGTCGTATAGACTCACCAACGAATGCAGCATCTTCCAAGCGGAAATATACGCTATAATGAAGGCTGCACTGATTGTCCAAGAAAAACAGATTTCAACAACTGAGATCACTATTTGTGTGGACAGTCAAGCAGCACTCAAGGCGTTGAACTCCAACGTGATAAAGTCAGAATGTGTGAAAGATTGTATCAGAGCCCTAAGAAATATTTCACAACATACGCTAAGGCTCTGCTAGGTTCCAGGACATGTCGGTATAGAGGGTAACGAAAAAGCCGACGAACTGGCCAAAAATGGTTCAAGTACAGATATAGACATGCCGGTGGAAAGGGTGCACCCTCCCCTCAATACAGCAAAAAGTCAAATCGATAGACACTACTCCAACAAGACTTCGGAACGGTGGAGAAATATCAGCTACTGTCTCACAACACAAAGTATATGGCCGGAGCTGAATCAGAGCAGAACTTCAAATCTCTTATCCTTCGATAGAAAGCGCATTCGAACACTCGTCGGCGTCATCACCGGACACTGCCCCATAGGAGCTATGGGCATCAGACTCGGCGTACCATCGAATGAGTTCTGCAGAAGCTGCAGAGACGAAGAAGAAATTGAGTCCATAGTGCACCTACTCTGCGAATGTCCGGCTCTAAAAGAACGACGACTCGCCTGTTTGGGAGCAAGGTTCTTTGACAACCTGGACGACTTAGCGGAGATAGCACTGGTGGACCTAAATAGATTCTTACAGAGATCTGGGTGGTTTTAAGTTCTGACCATGCATTTTCTTTTTTAAGGGCATTCACAATGGGCCTTCATGGCCTCCGAGTGAATTTGGTGCTTCTTAGCAACAAACAGCCCGACTAACCAACCAACCAACCATAATTCAAAAGGCTCATAAGCATACTGTAACGTAGATGAGGCTCTTCGGGCTCGACGGATTAATTAAGACAATGATTTTTAATCACAAATGTTCACAAGTTTATTCACTTCACTTAATTAGTTCGTTTAACAATTTCCTTGACAATATTCCTTCACAGTATTTTGTTTCACTTCAATAATTAACACTTATCACTTCACTGGTTAAAATAGAACTCACTATTCGCGGTCTAAATCATGATTTATTCATATTTATATTACTTAGTTTTAATTCGTTCTGGATATATCCGTTACACATATTCACCATGGATTCGAGTCGTCCTTGACTTTTCCCGTTTGACATTTTCTTCTCTTGATTTCTGGCCACCTAGGGCGTGCGCATTACACGGTTAACTATTTCCGTTTTCGCGGGCTACCTCATGCACGTTACAATACCTTACACGGCGGCGCCGAATTTATGCTGACTGTTTTAAGTAAAAAATATTGGCTCAGTAATGCTGGAAACACCACTCATTCCAAGATTTACAAATGCTTCAATTGTTGCAAACAAAAGGCCAAAACTCCTACATAACTTCCTGCACTCGAGATAGCATATCAAGACCATTTACGCATATCAGTACTGACTATTGCGGCCCATTCACCATTTATTATTATAATTATTAGGAGTGGATGAAGGACTCACAACATCCTTAGTCACTTCGACCAAGATGATCTTTTGTGACTTCAACCAGGTTCAGATTTAAGCTACCCAGTGAAGCTTTTGTTCCTTAGTTAGACCTAAAATCTTTTTGGGGGCTGCCTTAGCTATATCTGGTGGTGATGGGAAAGCCCCAACAAGATATCTGAGCCTGATACGGCGTAGAGTCTCACAGTGACAGAGGATGTGTTCCGCTGTCTCCTCCTCTTCCAAACAGAAGCGACAGGTGTCATCTTCAGCTAACCCTAACTTTTTTAGGTGGTAGCCGAAGGGGAAGTGGCCAGTTAGAAGTCCTGTTATCATCCTTAAATCTGTTCTGCTGAGTGAGAGCGGCACTTCCGTTGTATGTTTTGAGTAGGTTATAAACCTCTTTGCCTGTCTTAACCCTGAAATATTTGTCCAGGGTCCAATAAACTCAGAATCCTCACCTTTCTTGCCAGGTGATTTGCCTTCGCGCTGCCTTCAATGCCCTCCTGCCCTGGTACCCATACCAGCGTAATGCTGTTGCTCTGAGCCAGTTATTTGTTTAGTACCGCATATACCTCTATTAGTAATTGCACGTGCGCGGAGTTCGATGGCATGTATCTCTGCTTGAAAGATGGTGGGTGCAGAACCCAGCGATTTGTGTAGTCTTATTCCAGGTCCGTAGACCCCGATGCCCATTCTTTCTTTGATCTTGGATCCATCCGTGACCAAAACCAGAGATCCCTTTTCAGCATGGTATCTGAGATTGAGTTGATCGCCGGATCATCCTTGAATTTTTCAAGAATTTTCCTCTGACCAGTCAGATTACCTCCTGAGAGTAGATTGGTGTCAAGCGGGCTTATATCGCTTGAGGCAGCCTCCTTCTTTAGGTGTAGGTGTAAAGGGGGAGGTCTAATAGAGCCTCCATATCTGCCGTGGGGCATGTGCGCATGGCTCCCATAACTTCTAGACATGCTGACCTCTGCAGTTTCTGCAGTGTAGACTGCGCTGTCTTTTATTCTATTTTTGACCACCACACTAGAGCTACCTACCACGCATACCACGGGTCTTATAATTGTTTCATATGCCCAAAGAACCATTTTAGGCCTTAGACTTCAAGTTTTTCCAAAGAGTCTTCCACCGGAACATAGAGCAGTCATAGCCTTTCCTATGACCCTATTGA
Organism: Leptarthrus brevirostris; assembly: GCA_964036015.1. Taxonomy (NCBI): domain Eukaryota; kingdom Metazoa; phylum Arthropoda; class Insecta; order Diptera; family Asilidae; genus Leptarthrus; species Leptarthrus brevirostris. Next base: position 66,613,893 of record OZ038375.1, read on the forward strand.
GTTGATGAGTCCATGTGAGTCTTTGATCTAGAATCACTCATATATACTTCATCTCACTTGTGAATCCTATCCGTGTTACTTCAAGAGTAGGAACCTCTAACCATAGCTACCTTTTTCTTGTGAAATGTATAATAGTTATTTTGCCAGGTCTGACTTTCAGTCGTTCCCTAGTACACCAGGATTGTACCATATTGAGAGCATTTTGCAGTCGTACTGATAAAGTCCTGTCCTGCTTGCCAATGATGGTTATTACTAGGTCATCTGCGTAGCCCTGGCATTCGTATCAGTCAGTTTAGCCAAGAGATCATCGATAACAAGTGACCACAGCAGTGGGGAAAGTACTCCCCCCTGAGGACAGCCTCTGGTGGCCCTTACAGTTACCGATTTGTCGCCCAGTCTTGCCGTGATGTACCGGTTACTCAACTATGCCCCCAATCCATCGGACCATCAGCAGATCAATACCTCTGTCAACGGCCGCTCCCTCAATGGATGAGAACGTCGTGTGTTCAAAAGCACCTTCAATATCAAGGAAAGCACAAAGGGCAACACCCCTACCATTGACAGCATCTTCTGTGTAGTGCTGTTAAGGTTGATTTGCCTACTTCATATGCGTGCTGATTGGCGTGAAGCGGCGTTTCTTTGAGAGCACCATACCTAATGTGTTGGTCAATAATTTTCTACATTGACTTTAGAAGGAAGAGGATAAGCTTATCGGACGATATGCCTTGGGTTGAGCCGCTGGTCGCCCCGTCCCCACCTTTGGGTACAAAGGCTTCTCTCACATCTCTCCACATATTAGAGATATAGCTTAGTTGAAAGCTAGCCCTTGATGAGTGTTGCCAACAGATCATCTAGGCCCTGCTGCAGAAGAGCTGGGAAGATGCCGTCACCAACGGGAGATTTGTAGGCTTTAAAGGAGTTAATGGTTCACCCTGTTGTCCCAGCTGTGAAGATTTTACCCACATGCTCCTCATTCGGCGTGTTGACCCACAGTGCGCGTTGAGTGATTGAGTTCCTCTGTATTCTTCTGATACTGAACACTCAGGGAAATTTATCTCCAAGAGTAATTTCAATGTTTCCTCCGAGTCAGCGGTGTAGGATCCATCAGTCCGCTGGAGGAGGCTTATGCCATGGGAGTGATCTTTTAAGAGTACTTTTTGGAGGTGTGCTCACAGAACTTCCTCCAGGTTTTCTTCTTGGACCACCATAACTTTTTGTTATACTCAGTCAGGGCCTGCTTGTATTCGTTCCAGGATCCTGAGCCCTTGGCTTTATTGAAGAATTTTTTCGATTTATCTCTTAGTTTACTTAGTGTCCTGTTCCACCAAGGCACATCTTTGACTGCCTCTCTGTGTCTAACAGAATTACTATTTTCTAGGTCCTCGTGGGATTCTAGCGGGGCGTCATCGAGTTCTTGTTGCACGTGAGGGGCCTCCATATAAAATCTTATATGTTTATTATCTGATAGAGAGGACTCATCCGACACGTGCCAGTTACTAATGTTGTTCTCCAAGTTTAAACTGGCTATCGTATGATCCAGAACTTCTTGGCGAACAATGTTAGTAAAGGTTGCTTTATTGCCTTTGTTTAATATTTCAATATTGCTTTTAATGAAATAATCTAATAGGTGCTCACCTCGGCTGTTTATCCCGGTGCTTTCCCATATTGTTCGGTGGGCATTCGCTTCGCATCCGATTATGAACTTCCTTTTGTGCTTATTCCCTTCGAGGTGGTGGTTGGTCCAAATCCCCAGGGAAATAAGCCGAGACGATAACAATTCCTTGCTTTCCTCTGTGCGTCAGCTCATCCAATAAGGCAGCGACCAGATTCCTATTGACTAGGCTCTGGAATAGGAAGAATGTTAATCTTTGGTTAAACAATAGGGAAGTACGAAGAACTCCGTGCTCACCATCATAGACTAACTTACTCTGTTTTGATGGAAGTCCCTTTATCAGCCTTCCATGAACCCAAGTTTCCTGTATAAGAGCCATATCCAGCTAATCCAGCACGAATCGCCTACTAAGCACATCAGAGGCAGCTTTGGCATTATGAAGATTAATTTGGAGGAACTTTAGAGTGACTCTATCGGCTACCATTGGCAAAGTATGACTTGCATTTTCCTTCGGGTCCATTGGTCCTTCGGGATTTTGGACGACCTGTCGTCCCCTCTTGTACAGGGCCTTTTACTTTGTTTGTGGCCGCTGTTTGTATAATTAATGAGACATATAATTATACACTGCTTTCCTCATTCGCTTCTTTCTACATTATTTCCTTCTTCAGGTATTTGCATTTTATCTGAAATAGCAAAAAAGAGCCTTTGAAAAGGGCCAGGGAAATAAGAAGAAAATGGATATAAACACAGGAAAAATATCACTTGCCTTCGCTCCCCATTTTCCGACCGAAATTCCCTTTTCTGTCTCGCTGAGAGCCAGACCGCACCGAGATCGTCCTTTATCTCACCGAAATTACAATGAGAGCAAGATCGTCGTCACCTTGAAGAGTCTCGTACCGAGATATTCCAAAATGTAAGTCTTGTCTCGGTGCCGTGAAGCCCTAATTTACTCAAAACTCGCGCGCGTACAGCCCAAAATGAAAAGCTCAAGAAAATACAGTTTATTCTTAGTAATTTTCCTTCGAATCGAAGGAAAGCGATAAAAAACAAATCTAAAAAAATACTTCACTTTACCATGACTGATGCTTCTCTCTTTTCTGCTGTTCCGTTTTTTCAATAGCCGCTTTTCCACTCCGGGAGTTTCTCTGTTGCCACTTAGCTTTTATAATTTTTATTACTCACATACTTTACACTGGCCTTCCTTGACACTGGACTGACTGCTTTACATAATATTATATGACAGTTTCTGCAGGAAATTTTGATATAAGCTGTAATTCTATTAATTTTTAAAAATTAAAATCCTTATTTTTCTTTTTAAATAATCTTTATAAACTGGAGATTTGTATCGGAAAATTTCTGGCGGTGTCGAAAATTACGTACGTCAAGTTCAAATATAGTAACAAAAACTGAAATCTAGAGCTCGTTCCGAAACACAACTATAGCTGCCTATTGTCACATATAGCTAACTATTGCCGTTCGGAAATCACAATAGCTGACTATTTTTGATAGCTATGACCGTTCAGGAACTCACAATAGTTGACTACATAGAGTGTTTTCGATTTTGCCACCGAGACATAACACCGGGGACAACTGGAGTTACTGTGACCCTGCACCGAAGTGTCATCTGCTTCCAAGTACGAAACCCTGTGTTCGAGTTTATTAGTGCCACCCGCTGTCAAATTGCAATTGAAAATTATGGAGATTAATAAAAAATCAGCAATTCCAGCAATTATATTTATTATAATTATTGGTTGGTTGGGAAAGAGTAAAGATTTTTCGTTTTTTCTCGTTTTTATTATAAGAGGACAGTAAAAATAATTAATTAAATATGAAAAATCGCAGCACACAAGCACAATGCCAGTTACTTTTACTCATCTACTTCATTTGTGTTATTAGTGTCACAGCTGTTCCTGGTCCTAACCAGGGGCAACCGGTGCTAGCACCAAGGGCAAAATGCGGCAAAAACGAACAATCTGAAGCAAAACTCGAGTCGCACCGCAATCTCGAACATGCATTTGCTTCTTCAAGGCACAAGTGTTAACACCGAAGTAAAATCGAAAACACCCACTGTCAAATATTCTTGACTCTGCTTAAACGACGAGCTAATAGTAGCTATCCTACATACATGTAAAACACATGTAAATTCCCTTGAAAGTGATAGATTTTTTTTTTATACGATGTAGCCAAATCCTAGGGGACAACCCTTTGATGCGTTAGCATGGTTTTGGCCGGTAGGGAATTAGGGTAAGGGAAGTGAGGAAACTTGAGTCTTGTTTTTTTGCATTGCTACGAGCTAGACAACAGCCCAGAGACGGAGTGGATTATTTTAATTTCTTAATAAAAGCTCACGGGGTCATCAGGTCTCGAACCCGGGACCCATGGCATGTTGGTCTTGCCGCTCTACGTATTGATCCAACTCCGTCTCCAAAGATAAAACAATTCTGACGGGTTTCTTACAAATTGAGAAAGTATATGGTTTTAAATAAAATATTTATGGTATTAATGAAATATGGATGAAAAATAAACAATTAATTTAATATTTAACAGTACGTCAATGAACCACGGTATAGAGAATACAAAAAAACTCAAGAGTAATCCTCTAAATTGGATAAATGGTTCCCTACAAATTTTTGTTGTTTGCTATCGTTATCTGAAATTATATCGTAGCTGCAATTCAATACACTGGCAAATGATAGCTCTGAGTATGTGATAACTATATATCATTCGGAAACGAGAATGTATATAGCTGACTTTGACACAACTATTGCAATAGTTAGAGCTGACTATAGCTACGACTATAGTTGTGTTACCGAACGTGCTCCGGGTGTTATCAAGAATTCAGCTTGCTGCAGTTTTTATACAACGGTTTGTTGAAAGAATCAGCTCCACTGCAAAAATAGTGCAGTGAAGTGTCAAAAATTTTAGTGCATTGACAGCTCTAGAAGCAAAACCGCTTCTTTAATGTTTTTAATGTAATTTATAAGCAATTTTATAATTACAACAAGTAATTTTATAATCCACAACTGCCATGTAGTCAGTAATAGTCGGAATACACTTCTTTTTAGTGCATTTCCAAATTTAGCCAAAAGCCGCTTTGAAATTAATTTCTTTTTCGTTTTTAGTCCTGACTGGCTGAAAATATCATATAAGCAGATGGGCTTGTACTATTACTTTTCGCATGAAATTGAAGGATAATGTTATTTAAATATTCTCTTTTATATATACAAAAATATCTTTATTCGTAAACTGCAGTGACGTTTAATCTTCTTATATACCTTGCTGTCTTAGCAGCGACGAGCCCAAATTTGCAGTGAAATTTTCAAAGAGTGCATGAAGGTTGCATTTGTGCAGCTTTGATGCGCTGTGCGAATTCCAAGGATAATACAGGATTCCAAAATAAAGCATTTTAAAAATTGTTTTAATCCGAGAAAATTTAAAACAAAATTCTAAAGAATATAAGTCCACTTTTCTTAATCACTTAATATTTATTAAAAAATGAATTCTCAAACAAATATCACATAAACAGTTTATTTAGTTTAATTTTAAAGTAGAAATCCAAGAATTTAATTCAATTTTCACAATTTATGTTCAAATTCACAATTCACAAATTGAAAGTTTTATGTTCACTAGGTATAGCTAAATTCGATTTATCAAAAACTCAAAAGAACTCAAATTAATAATTACAGCACGGACGACGAATGTGACTTCACTATATTGCTATATTTCAAGAAAAATAGCGCGATTTCAACTTATTATTAGATTTCAAAAACTTGCGATTTCAAAAGCTTGCAATATGATTCCGATTTCTAAAAGCTTCAAACTGTTTTGGTAATATTAAGAAATATTTTATTGAGCATTCCAGAATTTTTACGATCTATGGTCAAGAATCATGGTAACATTTCCCCAAGTATTTATATCTTTGGATATGTTGTCCTTTTCGTGCTTTATTTCGCCGAGATTTATCGATAGATTTCGACGTATAATTTGAGTGTTAAATGTTGGTATTATCGGTCTTAGCTTGTCAAGAAGTCGGTGGATTGTCAGTGATGTGTAATTTGTTTTGGTAAGTGAAAATTCTAGAAAATATAATTATTTTGATGTGCTTTAATAACTATGTGCTGCATATGTTTGTTGTTTGATTGTTTTGTGATGTGAAGTCATTTTCGTCGCCAGTGAGTTTTGACTACATATGTGTTTACATTCTAAATGTTTTGTTTACTTTTTAATGAAGTTCAATTAATTTACTTTCAGAACACTACAAGCAAGGAATTTAGATGACAACAAATCAAGAGGATACAACAGTTCAATTTAGATAAGTATTTCAAATATTTATTTATGGATAATGATTCTTTGTGTGCATTTCTTTTTAGGTTTTGGTGTTGTGCTGCAACATGCTCCCCACCTTGAAACGATGAGTTTCAACAATTCGTCATGATTTTGCTTGCTTGCTTGGACCACTGAGGTCCATTCCACCAAAGAGGATGATTTTTTAGCATTTCTGGAGAAATACCTCTACTTGCGCAATCAGCAGGGTTATTTTCTGTTGGCACATGATTCCAAGATGTTCCTTCTGAAAGAGTGTGGATATTCGAAACTCGGTTGCCAATAAACGTTTCAAAATGTGACGGATGCTTTCTCAGCCATGCCAGTACGATGGTAGAATCGGTCCAAGCGTAGATTTTCCCTACATTCAATTGAAGGTCTTGTTGAACTTGTGTTATTAATTTGGCTAGCAAATTTGCCCCACACAACTCTAATTTGGGCAACGATATTGTCTTGATTGGTGCCACCTTGGTCGTCGACGATATTAGCTTAACGTTGATTTCATTGCTAGCCTGTTCAACCCTTATATAGACGACAGCCGAATATGCCTTTGTGGATGCATCACAGAATCCGTACAAGTCAATTTTGGTTTATGAGCCTTTTGTTTTAATCCATCGAGGTATTTCAATATGTCGTAGCTCAACAAGCTTCTGTCGATAGTGGTTTCACTGTTCTTCAATATCTGATGGAATTTTGTCGTCCCAATGAAGTCCTGATAACCAAAATGTCTGTATGAGGATCTTAGCCGTTATCGTCACTGGAGATAACCATCCAATCGGATCAAATAGTTTTGCTATCTCCGATAAAACCTTTCGTTTTGTCCAAGTCTGCAATTCGCTGTCAATATTCACTGAATAAAACAAGTTATCAGTTCGTGGATTCCAATATATTCCGAGCGCCTTGATGTTCTCTGACTTAAGTGATAGAGGTATGTTAACCTCACGAAACTCAGCAGGCACAGCTTTTTTGGCTAGGTAAGGCGCACTTTTCGTTCCAAACGTTACTGTAGTCGATTTATAATCCCGAAATACTTCATCTGGTGAGTCTCTCCAGACAATCCTTTGGTATTCGGCGTCTTCTGGATGCATGCGAATCTGACGATACATTTTTTGTATGTCTGCCATAAATGCTACTTTTTACCTTCTCCATCGCATCAGGATAGCAAATAATGTGTCCTGAATAATAGGTCCATTTAACAGAGTGTCATTTAGCGACTTGCCGTTGCTTGTTCTTCGCGAGGCATCAACAACTACGCGAACCTTTGTAGAAGTGCTGCTTGGCTTCAAGACTGCGTGGTGCGGTAAATAAGAACAGCTGTAGTGTGTGTTCCCAGATTTGTCGCGTTTCATACGTTCCATTTCGCTTGTGTTTGTGATCTTCATGTGATTTAGCATTAAATATTCCTTCATACAATTTATGTATTCATTTTTTAGGTAGGCATTTTGTTCAAAGCGTTTTTCCATTTGGATCATTCTTATAATGGCCATATTTCTGGACGAGCCTAATTCAACTTGATCATCCTTGAATGGCAGTCGAACCTGATATCTTCCGTCAGAGCAACGTGAGAAATTATTGATAAAATGTTGTTCGCACTGACTTTCTTCATTAGTCAACAAAGGGTTTGAAGGTAATTCTTCCAGTTCCCAGAATTTCTTTAGTGTTTCACTTGACTCGGTATTAATATGAAAACTTTGCAGAGGTATTCGCTGCGTGCCAAGTGAAGTCGTGCTTCCGGATAGTGTCCAGCCAAATATAGTTCTCTGGCTTACTGAAGTTCCATGTGGTCCCTTCTTTACTCCATCTGCGATAATCAGCGGATAGGCCCAGTAGAAGATCTATACGCCCAGGTCGATGAAATGTTGGATCAGCTAATTGAAGTACATCGAGATGTTTCCAATCGGTTTTTCTGATATGCTGACTTGGTAAAACATTTGTGACCTTTTTAACAATAAATACTTCAACCTGAATGATATCCCTTTCAGTTTCATTTGATAACAGTTGTAGTTTTGCCCGTGACTTAATTTTTTCAGCAGATGAATTACCTAAACCAAAAACATCTATGTCAACAAATTCACGAGGTAATCGTAGATCTTGACAAATTTGCTCAGTCACAAATGAAGCTTGTGACCCAGGATCGATAAGAGCTCTGCAGATTTCTGTATCACCATATGGTGATGAAAGCGCAATTAACGCTGTAGCCAGTAAAATATTGTTAGGTTTGGATGCATGATTAACCATGAACGCCTTGGCATCTGAAGCTGCTGCTCCGGCATCACACGTTGATACGAAAGTCTGACTCACAGGTCTGCTTCGTTCAATTTGATGCAATGCAAATGCAATGTAGTGTGATGTAGTTTTTTACATACATAGCATTTTAGCTTACTGGGACACTTAGCAGCAAGATGACCAGTTCCCAAACAATTCACGCAAAGCCCCTTAGATTTCACAAAATCCAGTTTAGATTGATGATCGAAATTCAAACATTTTGAGCACTGACGAATGGTATGTGATTCCTGACAAAGATGACAAAAGGGAGAAGCAGATAAATGAAAAGTTTGATGTGTTCTAAATGATTTATCTTTTAGCATTGTAGGTTTAAATTGCTTAGATGATAATCGTCTTTTGCCATCTATTGCTTCCAGCGTACCTCCAACAATTTTTTGAGTTCGTCCCAAGACGGAAGTTCGTTCATTGAACTCAATGACTGTTCCCATAATTCTAAAGTTTCGTATGGGAGCCTTTGGCAAATAAAATAAACAAGAATGGGATCCCAAGTATTAACAGCAATGCCCAGATTCCTAATAGCAGACAGACATTCGCATGTTTTATCAAGGAGAGCCTTTACTCCTTTCGGTGATTCTTGATTCACTGCTGGTTGGTTGAACAAAACATCGAATTGCGCTTTAATCAAAACTCTTTTGTTTTCATATCGTCCATTTAAAATTTACCAAGCGTGTTCATAATTTGCGCTTGTTATTAAGGTATTACTCAATAACCCCTTAGCTTCTCCGGCGAGATGTGCTTTCAAATATTGCAGCTTTTGAACAGATGACAAACCTTCGTTATCATGTACAAGAGACTTGAACATGTCACAGAATGTAGTCCACGATAAGTAATCTCCAGAAAAGATTGGTAGCGATATCTTGGGCAGCTTGACATCATCTTGTTTAGAATGTACATGTACAATTTTCACCTTGGATTCTTCATCCACAGTATTTTTTATTTCCGCTGGTTGAAAATCAAGAATAAAATCAGCTTCGATTTTCGCATTAGCCTCAATGTAAAAATCTTCAACATTGGCGTAAACCTCATCGGTAAAATATTCTTCGCTCGTTATGCACTCATCTGCTGCAATTAATACAATTTCTTGATGACGTTTTTTAAAATCATTCCAATGACTCTCCAAATTCCTTAACCTAGCCTTGTAATACGTTTGAGTACGTCTATCTTTCCCATCTTTGCCGTAATTTCGCATAAAAGTTTTTAACTCATTTTTCACATTTCTTTGTAATTTAATAATATGCTTACAAGCAGAATGAAACAAATTGCATGCAATAAAATATGATATGGAACAGACTCAGCAGATGATTTTTGTTCTCAGTTTATACAGCCAATAAATTTTCCTGTCCTCTTTGTTTAGGTGGCGCCAAGTTGAGTACAATTTGATGCAAGTTTTTTAAAAGTTCACAGATTTCACTCAAAAGTCAAAGTTTTAGTTTTTTTGTTTTCGATTAGCACTGAATTCTTTATAGATTTTGGATTTCAACACGCCTTGTATAAGGATAATACAGGATTCCAAAATAAAGCCTTTTAAAAATTGATTTAATCCGAGAAAAGTATAAATAAAATTCGCCAAAGCAACAAAAACAAAACTACCTCGCCAGGGCTCGAACCCACAACTTCGCACCCGCAGTCAAGAACCTTGCCACTAAGCCAAACTTATCACACAAGTATCAGGTTTCTAAAGAATATAAGTCCACTTTTCTTAGTCACTTAATATTTATTAAAAAATGAATTCTCAAACAAATATCACATAAACAGATTATTTAGTTTAATTTTAAAGTAGAAATCCAAGAATTTAATTCAATTTTTACAATTTATGTTCAAATTCACAATTCACAAATTGCAAGTTTTATGTTCACTAGGTATAGCTAAATTCGATTTATCAAAAACTCAAAAGAACTCAAATTAATAATTACAGCACGGACGACGAATATGACTTCACTATATTGCTATATTTCAAGAAAAATAGCGCGATTTCAACTTATTATTAGATTTCAAAAACTTGCGATTTAAAAAGCTTGCAATTGGATTCCGATTTCTAAAAGCTTCTAACTGACCGAGTTCAAGTAGCTAACTGACCGAAAATGTTACGTAAAAACCCCTTTGGAGCTGTCGTTTTTCCAATGATTGCCTTTCTGGTAATATTAAGAAATATTTTATTGAGCATTCCAGAATTTTTACGATATATGGTCAAGAATCATGGTAACATTTCCCCAAGTATTTATATCTTTGGATATGTTGTCCTTTTCGTGCTTTATTTCGCCGAGATTTATCGATAGATTTCGACGTATAATTTGAGTGTTAAATGTTGGTATTATCGGTCTTAGATTGTCAAGAAGTCGGTGGATTGTCAGTGATGTGTAATTTGTTTTGGTAAGTGAAAATTTTAAAAAATATAATTATTTTGATGTGCTTTAATAACTATGTGCTGCATATGTTTGTTGTTTTTTTTTTTAATTTATTATGATGCCAAAGCTCAGGGGATGCCCTATGATGCTTAAGCACAGCCTTGGCAGAAAAGGAATTAAGGATGAGGGAAATGGGTTAGCAGGTTGGGTGAAGGAGGTGTCGATGTTTGAAAGTTTCAGGCTGATAAGACGAGGGAAAAAGAGAAGATGGTAAACTGTTCCACATGTTGACGGTACGTCCAAATTTTACCTGGAGAGTATAAGGGTGGGAGCGACTTGTTGATCTGTCACGTGTCTACAAAGAATCAGGCTAGCAATTTCGTTAGAACAACGGCCATGGAAATAACGATAGAAGAGTGAGAGACAACCAACATTCCGTCGATGCTCCAGAGAGTCAAGACCCTCAGAGATTGAGGGATCGCCAATAAGTTTAATAGCTGGACTTTGTCTAACGCGGACAGTGCGGTGTATCCGGCCCCTGCCCAAATATGGGAATTATATTCTAGTCTAGGCCTAATGTGGGACTTGTAGATCAGCGCTAAGTCAGGTGGGGTGAAATATTTCTTACATCTCTGTAGAAAACCCAAATATTTCATCGCATTTTTAGCGATTGCAAATATATGATCAGTCCAGCTAAGATTGCTGGATATCTCGATACCCAAGATGTTTAGGGAGGGTGAATTGAGTATGTTCACTCCGTCGACTGAAATGGGTTGAGGGTAAACTGGGCGTTTTTTAAGGGACATTAGACAGCATTGGGTTTTGGATGCATTAAACGTAACACGATTTGCTCTGCCCCAAGCAAGGACCATGGAAATGTCGTTGTTTAATGATCTAAACATGCGTTCCCGATTGGCTTCTGTAGCATTTCCACGTGAATTCATTACAGAATCAAATGAGTACGCGAAATCAAGGGTGCTGTCGTCGGCGAAACTATGAATAGGATTGAGAGTAAGGGATAAGAGATCATTAATAAAAAGAAGAAATAAGGTTGGTGAAAGAACTGAACCCTGAGGTACACCGGCATTTATTTCGTAGGAATCAGATGTAACTCCGTCAATTACTACACGAATTGAACGGCCTGACAAAAAACTCTCTATCCATTTAACGAGGGTAGGGTGCAGACCAAATGTTTGAAGTTTGGCAAAAAGGGCAGCATGCCAGATTCTATCAAAAGCCTTTGAAATATCAAGATCGACGATTTCAGACTCACCAAAATTATGAAGACATTGATTCCAACGTTCCGTTAGAGCCGTTAGTAAGTCTCCGGTTGAGCGGCCAGTGCGGAAACCGTACTGGCAATCGTTGATAAGATGGTTGTTTTCTAGATATTTCAACAACTGAGAGTTGATCAGTGATTCAAAAACTTTAGATATGATCGAGGTTAGAGCAATTGGTCTGTAGTTAGAGGGGTCGCATGCCTCTCCTTTTTTAAGTATCGGCTGGACATGAGCAAGTTTCCATACACTTGGAAACATTCCTGTTGAATATGACAGGTGAAAGAGTTTGCGCAGAGGTTTAGCCAAAGCAGAGGCGCAGCATTTTAAAACAAGGGGCGAGAAACCATCAGGGCCAGTAGATTTGGACACGTTGGATTGTTTTGTGATGTGAAGTCATTTGCGTCACCAGTGAGTTTTGACTACATATGTGTTTACATTCTAAATGTTTTGTTTACCTTTTAATCAAGTTCAATTAATTTACTTTCAGAACACTACAAGCTAGGAATTTAGATGACAACAAATTAAGAGGATACAACAGTTCAATTTAGATAAGTATTTCAAATATTTATTTATGGATAATGATTCTTTTAAGGTTTTGGTGTTGTGCTGCAACGTGCGCATCACGCTGAATTCTTGATTACACCTATCGTTTTAGAAAACATAAGTAAAGATAACATACTAAAGTCATTCACTTGAATATTCGGGGAAACATTATAGAAGACTTTAACTTAATATAATACAGCAGATAAAAATGAGATGGTAAGACAAAATTTTGCACTATATTCTTTGTACTTCTGAGATTAAAGGAAATATATAAAATTCATAAAATTAATCATTTAGTAGGACACATAAAAATTCCATTGTAAAAGTCAAGAAATTGAACTCACAAAAATATTCGGGCAAGCAATTATCTCCTCAGTTCTTAGAAAAATTTATTCCGGAAAAATGATTAACGGCAAAGAGGGTGGGAGAGCCAGTCTTTGTCGATAGAGTGAGGGACATTTTGAAATAGAATTTGAAAAGAGTGCAAAACACTTGGGAATAGGGGACAGTTGCAAATTCTAAGACATCAACCCCATAGAAAATCTATGGCATCAATTGGAATTACAAGCTCGAAAACACCATATCACTAATAAGACCCCACTAAAAGCAATTTTTCAGGACGAGTGGCAGAAAATTGAAGAAACGACTACTAGAAAATGAGTATCTTCAATAATAATAATAAGCTAACAAGGAAAAGAGGCAAGGATAGAGAGTGGGCTAAGAAAGAAAGAATAGCTGACGCACAAGAAATACAGCCCGAAAAAATAAAAAGAACTAGAGCATCTTACAAAAAGAAATGAAATCCCACCAAAAACATTTCATGTAAAGAAGGTTGCCAAGGCTCACAAGCTCATACCGCTTTCACTGTTAAAAAGTTATCAGATCTCATGTGAAGCCAAGCCCCAAACTCTACAAGGGCTATCTCTACAAACTTGGTTAGTAGCATTATGGTATGGGGCTGCATGTCTTGGCTTGGCGTTGGTCCCCTACACTTAATAAATGGAATAATGGAAATGAAATCCCACAAAAACATTTCATGTAAAGAAGGTTGCCAAGGCTCACAAGCTAATACCGCTTTCACTGTTGCAAAGTTATCAGATCTCATGTGAAGCCAAGCTCCAAACTCGACAAGGCCTATCTCTACAAACTTGGTTAGTAGCGTTATGGTATGGGGCTGCATGTCTTGGCGTGGCGTTGGTCCCCTACACTTAATAAATTGAATAATGGATATCATGTTAATGTTGATATCCTGAATAACATGTTATTGCCATATTCACAGGAAAATCTGCCGGTTATATGGAAATTCGTACAGGATAACAACCCAAAATATACGTCATGCGCAGCCAAAAATTGGTTTACAAGAAATTTTTTCGACGTCCTGCCTTGGTCTGTGGAGGGATATCTAACTTTCATTAAGGGATCGGAATATAACAAATTTAAAGCAACTTTTAGAGGAATTCAAAACTGCTTGGTATAACATACCCGTTTCAATGTCAGCGCCTAATCGAGTCAATGACGTGACGATGCGCTTCAGTTATTAAAAATAAAGGTCATCCCACAAAATATTAAATAATTTTTATTACTTTTTTAAACTTATGAATAATTGTTTTTGTTTAATTTTTATTTAATTTACTTGTCTCTATTTATGTGACCGCAATATGTCTAGACTTACAGAATAAGATTTACTGTAAATTTATAAATATTTGAAAAAATTTGTTTGGAAATTACTTGGTTAAGCTTTTATATATATATATATATATATATATATATATATGTATATATATATATATATATATACATATGTATATATATATATATATATATATATACATATATGTATATAATATAATCAAAGGGCAATATTTTACCAACGCAAGGGAGCATCAACATTTTAAGGCAATACTAAATGAAAAATTTCCTCACCGCTGGATTACATAAGGTGCACTGATTCATTCGCCTGCTAGAGTTCCAGATCTTACTACATTGAAACTTTTTTATATGGAATGAAAGATGGAGTGTATTCAAGGTCTGTTGACGATAGTGAGCAGTTTATTGGCTTATATAATAACATTAATTGTAATATGTCTTGAATGCAATAATAAGTATTTTAGAGTTATTATGAGTTTAGCTTGTTTAAATTAAAGGTTTTTATAATATTCCTTGATGGGTTTTATTTGTATTTCTTGTAATTTTAACACATTTTTTGTCACTTTTGGAAGTGACGGTACCAGCAACGGTAGGGGAATGAATAAAATTCTAAGTCAATCTCTAACTACTCGCAAACGGTTGAGAGTGACAAAATTGGTTTTGAAAAGACATTTCTTTTATTGAAGTTTCTAACTTTTCTATTTTCTCTTTTCAGTTAGTTATTTATTTTGTTCAAGAGGGAATTGTTGTCAACAGAATTCTTTTGATTTCCGACACATATTGAATTTTGTAAATATCATATTATATTATCTGCTAACTCTAAAAGCTCCTTAATATCCGTCTAGCATTTGTGAAGTGTTTAATTCATCTTTACTAATCTTCACTAATTTTAGGAAATAAAATTTAACTTTATATGCTTTTTATTACAATTAAACTTCGCGAATTAAAAATTTTTTAGTAAAACCCTTGGAGTAACTCGTAAATTAGGAGAATATTTCAAGATTGGTTATAGTGATAGAAAAATTTATTGGGGCAGGGTATTTAGGTAGGTACGGGAGGCAGTCTAACAAAGGGCAGACTCAGACCTCGACTTATTTGATGCCATAGGAGTAAGACACCACAGAACTCCTTAGTGTAATCAGCTAGAGTCATTGAAGAGGCGCCGGCCGAAGATCTTTTACGTCAGTCGTCTTGAGATCGCCGAGTCCATCGAGGAAATAATTACATAGAAAGGACAGCGCAGAGCATGAGTAGAGTAGGTAAGATATAATCTCTTCCTCTTCCACGTACCTGCAGTTTCTGCAGAATTCATTTGGGTAGAGTCATAATTTCTTCGCGTGATTGCCTATAAGGGCTAGTGACCAGTGATCACCCCTATGACTACGCCTAAGTTGATTCTCTCCATTGAAACTAGAAGCTTGGAGCGCTTAATAGTAATAAGTTCGTATGGTTTTTCTCCCAGGAGTTAAGCCAAAACTTGCTGTGCGCAAGAGACCTACCCATGAAGGCTTTATCTGGTTCGATCTCAAATATAGTACCGTTTTTAGCAAGCTCGTCCGCTAAACAGTCCTCTAGAATGTCACTGTGCCCCGGAACTCAGTACAGGTATATATAGTACTGCTCTGCCAGAGGGATTCTAGGGCTTGCACCGCGGTTTGACTGTCCTGTGTCCCATTATGATACCACAGTTGAGGCTGTATTTTCAAACCCCATTTAACCTTCAGGAAAAGAGGAGAGCCCACCTAATTACTCTCTGTGAACCGAGCTAGTTCCCTGCCACAATTGGAATTTAGTTTTCGGAGAGCCAATATTCTATATTGGCTGGGGCGGAGAGGGTTTAGCCTTATGTATACGGGAATCATTTAGAGTTCCTGATGAATTTCGGTTAACTCTTAAAAAAATGGGAAGCCCAAAAGCCGGTTTCCAAGGTTGGCTACAGCCAGGTAGTTGCAGAGATGTAGTATGGTTTCTTCTTCTTCTTCGTTTTGGCGACTTCTAGATGAGCCGTTTGAAGGTGCGCCGAGTCTATCGGCGTGTCTGCCTATGAGAGGGTGGCCCGAAATAATTGGCAAGATGACGATGATTTACGTACGAGTGAGATGAGCTATCTTGGCCACATATGTCGTGTGATCAGTTTCGTATTTTCCGACTGCAATTTGACATTTAGAATACTGAGGAATTCCTGTGAAATCTCCAGTTTGCAAGTAGCCATCCGGTGATCAATGTCCGAACCGGGACGAATAGTTCCAATCCTCGGTAACTGGTACGTCGGATCGGCAGTTACCCGGAATTTTACTGTGTTCAGGTTCCCAGATGAGCCGTACTTTCAGATGCTCAGCCATATCCTTTAAAGCTTAGCAACATGCTATAACCGTTTTGGAGGTTGTATTTACTTCCGTGGGGGACTGACTATCAAAGCAGTTATAGATGCTACCCGATAGTAGCGTCAAATGTTTCAGACGGTATATGGCTACCTTTGTAGCCATGATTTCCGCCTGAAACACGCTGCTATTGTCAGGTAAGAGAAATGAAATATCGAAGTCAAGAAAAGATCCGAAAAGATACTTCCAGCTACTCTACCTACCAGTTTGGAGACGACAGTTAAGAGATGTAATGACCATCCCCCCTCTCCCATTGAGGTGGACCTCCCTCCTCCTCTAATCTGGTAGGAAAAGAAAAATCGAATTTCGATACAAAGAAAGGCTTGGATGTGGTATAATCGACATTGGTAGCGGTTCTTCCGTACAGAATTTTTGAGTTATTGTATTTGTTTGTTGTGATGATGATGAGAGCTACAACTAACTCTCCTGAGGGACTCGTCAGTTGGTTGATTGACCCAAAGAAACAATACTCCTTTTTTCCTTGATGTTCTTTTATTTACTTATTTTTGACTCTTGTATAACTTATCACTATTTTCTTCGTCTTTACAGTATAACTTGTTTTTCTTTCCGTATAAATTATCACTATTTTCTTCGTCTGTACAGTATAACTTGTTTTTTCTTTCCGTATAAATTATCACTATTTTCTTCGTCTTTACAGTATAACTTGTTTTTTCTTTCCGTATGAATTATCACTATTTTCTTCGTCTTTACAGTATAACTTGTTTTTTCTTTCCGTATGGTTTAGTGCTATTTTCTTACAACTCACAATTAATTTACTTATAAACACTACGGCTTTTTAACGGACTATCAACGACTTTTCACGGACTCTCAACTACTCACTTTAACATACTATTAACGACTCCTTACGGACTATCAACTACTTTTCACGGAATATCAACTACTCACTTTAACAGACTATTAACAACTTTTTACGGACTATCAACTACTTTTCACGGACTATCAACTACTCACTTTAACAGACTATTAACGACTTACTCAACGTTACTTCAGAATCTTAAAAGAAGATTCTATTTTCGAAAATGTTTTTGTCAACATTCTTCTTCTTGTTAGATGAAGAATTTTGACTTCGCACAGGTGTTTCGCCTCAGTAGCAAAACTTTTAAACAACGGAAAGATTTTCACTTCTGTGTTTTACCACAGGTGTGAAAATCTGCTTCCGTGATAAGGATTCATGAGACCAATCTACACCTGCACGGAATAGAACGGAGTGACCAAGGGCAATTCGTTTCCAGGGCTGGACTGAGTTAAGTCTAATGGCAGCTGAGCATGCGGATTGCTTACGGTATTGCCGCATTGCTTATCCAGTGCTGGCTGACGGGTCGCTATATTCAATGTTCGACACCATTCTACCACCCCATACGTGAGTATGGATCATATGACACTGGTGTAGAGCCAATGCACATTACTTAGCTCCATACCCCATCTTTTTCCTATTGTCCTGTTACATGAGTACAGCGCCACTGTGACTTTCCGCGCTCTTTCTTGGATGTTAGGCTTTCTATCTAGGACAAGACATAGATATTTACCCTGATTACCACACACCCATCGCTCTATAATTTTCCTTGGAGGGTGGGGGGGGGGGCCTGTTGTAACACTTCAGCTAGTGTGTTTGTATGCTTACGTGAACAAATCTGGGCAATATCATCAGCGCAGGCGATAACCTTGTGACCAGAGTGGTATAGGTGTATGAATAACTCATCCAGAGTTAAGTTCCACAAGAGTGGTGAAATGAAACCTCCCTGAGGAGTACCTCCAGTGGCGACTCTTTGTATGCTAGATCTTCCAAAACTGGAGTCGATGACCCAGCTTTTTAGCAAAAGGTCAACAAGTTCGATGATAGGATCGTCAAGTTCTGGTCTATTCAAGGATGTTGTTATCGCCTCTGGCCTGATTTTTATTGAAAGCACCCGATGTCGGGGAAGGTTGCAAGTGAATATTCATTATGCAGTAACGAATGCTCCATACTTGTGATACGTTCGTGTAAGGCAGTCTCGACTGACCTACCTTTAGTGTAAGGTAGGTCAGTCGAGTCCTGTAAGTGACAGGATGAATTGACTGTCTCTTTAATATATATATATATATATATATATATATATATATATATATATATATATATACATATCTAAAAGTCCCTCCAGGGTTTTGAGCGGGAAGATGAAGGGATCTAAAATGGATAGTTTTGTAGTGCGACGCTCTTCCGCCTTTAGGAATAAAGATCACCTTCACTCTCATCCAAGAGGACGGAAAATAGGTGAGGTTAAGGTATTCCCCATATATGTATGACAAGTAGCCACGGAATAAGTACCTAGGAAGCTAATTGAAGTTCAGATGGGATGATATCGTCTAAACTCGGTGATTTGTAGGGCTTGAAGCTGGGTATTGAGTGAAACTGAGCTTTCACCAGTAACTCCAGCGACTCAAGACTGGATGAAGTCCAAATGCCATCCAGTTTGGCTAAGAGGCTTGGGGCACTGGACGTTGTGGAGAGGATTTTTCACAAGCGACTCGCTTTAGAGGTTCCTTATAGGAAGTGCAAACATTGGTTTTTTTCGCTTCGTTACAAAGCTTACAACACTTTTTCCTAATGCCCGATGTCCGTCTCATCGTGGGTCAGATAGCTGGACATTATGAGCTTGAAGCTTCAGCGTGGCTGCAACAGTGTCCTTATCACCAAATTTAGAAAGCATTAGCGCATTATTATCCTTTTTAGTGATGATACCTGGCCTTGATCTACCTGCACTTTGTTTAAAGAAGAGCTTATATTCCTTCCGGTTGCGTCCGCAAACCTTTGAAGTTCATGGATGAGAACAAACTCCTCTTCATTCTGTGCTAGACGAAGGAGAATAGCCGCAGATGCTGACGAAGACTGTCAAGTGGAGTTGAGCACCGCATCACCATTGACAGGATGACAATGGCAGGAACTGCCTGGTCTTCTTTCCTCTCCGGGGTTTTCCCAGTGGAGGTGGTGCACGGTGTTCCTTCTTCTTCAACGAGGTGATATCAGTGAGCGCCTTTAGGTCTTTTTGCTAAACCTTCAGGCTAATACAGCAGAAGCCGTAGCAGATAATTTCATGGCTGTCAGCAAGAGGGGCGAGGGATTTATCATTTAGGATCACAACGGCTTCCCATAAGGTTTCAGAAGATCTATCTACCTATGCTGCGTACGTCAGTTCTCGCCGTATTTCCCATCTTTAAAAAAGTCGTAACGACTCCTTAAACTACTTTCGTTCCTAACCCCCTTGATTTCCCTATTTCTGACTTCCCCTCTATTGCACCCGCGGTTTCCGATCAAGATCCTCTCCCCAACAGCTTGTCGGTCTATTACCAGAACGTAAGAGGACTTCGTACAAAAACAACAAACATTTTCCTTAACTCTCACAAATTCCCGCACGATATCTTTGCCTTAACTGAAACCAATCTAACACCCGGAATTCTCGACAACGAACTATTCCCTCTAAACTATACCATTTTCCGTGTTGACGGTTGTATAGGCACCAATGAGCCACCAGGTCGCGGGGTTCTCATAGCTGCTCACAACCGTTATGATGCCACCCTGCTAAAGACCTCCGACTCTACAATATCAGAATTTGTATGTATGAAAATAGCACTAAATAAGTGCCTTCTGTACATTCTCTGTTGTTACATTCGTCCCTCTCAACCACTTGACGCCTACGAGCCCATTATCGAAGCGATCGATACCCTGCTTGAGAACGCTAACGCGTCCGATGAATTTATTTTATTGGGTGACTTTAACCTCCCCCGTATCCAATGGTCATTGTCCGAGGACTGTTCTCACTTTGTCCCCCTTAACGCATCTTCGGCCAAAGAAGCCTTCTTTACCGATCAGCTCTCCGTTTCAGGTCTCTTTCAAGTAAGCGGAGTCAGGAACTTCCTGGACAGACAATTAGACTTAATCTTTTCTTCAGACCCAGTTAACTCGGCTGTCGCAGAAAGCAACCATCTTCTCTCCTCCCTCGACCGTCACCATCCTCCTTTGTTCCTCGTTTTCTCCTACGAGCACCCTCATGCCGTTTCAGGCTCCGAGTCTTCTTTATCCTTCAATTTTCGTAAAGGCGACTTTGACAAATTAAATCACTTGCTCCTCAACTCTAATATTGGGGATATCCCTCAACATCTCCCAGTTGACGTTGCTTTAGAGGCGTTCTACTCGGAAATACACGCTTGTCTTACACAATCTATCCCTCTTCTTCCTCGTAAAAACTACTCCTCATCCCCCGTATGGTACGACAAAGAATTGCGCTCTCTTCGCAACAGGAGAAATAAACGTTGGCAAACTTTTCTTCTAACCCAGACTGAGTCTGACTATTCTTCCTATCTATCTGCTTATACCTCTTTTTCTGAACGTTGTTGATACCCTCTACCATGAGTACCTCCAGCGTTTTTATAGCTTTATTAATTCTAAGAAGAAATCCAATGGTTACCCTTCCACCCTAAAGCTCGAGAATACCTCTTCATCTGATCCTAAGGTTATCGCTAACCTCTTTGCACACTTCTTCAGTAAATCTTTCAGCGAAAATTCTCTACAACCCGACCTTAACTATTTTGCATTCATGGACAAATGCACTCAAACGTCGTTTTCATCTTTTGACCCTGATCCTGAACTAATCGCCGCCAGTAATAGGCTTGAGGACGACTTTCACCCAGGTCCTGATGGCATTCCGGCCATCGTTCTGAAAAAGTGTGCCATGCATCTAGTCCAACCCCTTACTTTGCTTTTTCGTCTCTCGGTCACTCAAGGGGTTTTCCCTCAATTATGGAAAAATTCGTATATTATTCCCATCTTCAAAAAAGGTTGCAAGAACGATGTGTCCAACTACAGACCCATTGCTAAATTATCATCCATACCTAAACTATTCGAAAAATTGGTCTATGATTCCATGTTCTTCCACTGTAAGTCTATCTTCTCACTCTACCAGCATGGCTTCCTCAAAGGTAGATCTACAACCACCAACCTTACTGACTTCGTCTCTAAAACCCTATGTGCCCTGGAAAACGGTAAAGATGTTGATGTTATAGCCACCGATTTTAGTAAAGCCTTCGACAAGATATCCCATAACGTTATCTTGTTCAAACTCGATCGCCTAGGCTTCCCCCCCAGATTCATCTCCTGGATTCGATCCTACCTCAACAACCGTCACTACAATATTCTTTTCAGTTCATCCATTTCTAACCCTATTGTCGCTCGTTCCGGCGTCCCTCAGGGCAGCCACCTTGGTCCATTGATTTTTATCCTCACAATAAATGATGTTGAATGTGTCATCAAACACTCAGAGTTGTCCATCTATGCCGATGACATGAAAATAATCAAACATATCTCCTCCACTACCGACTCTCTTCTCCTGCAAGAAGACCTCGATTCATTCATCACATGGTGCATGAAAAACTTTCTGGAGCTCAATGTCTCCAAATGCCAGTCCATCTCTTATTCCCGCAAGCGTCTTACCACCACCCCGAGAGTCTATATGTTAACCGACGTACCAGTCCCTATCGTTACCTCTTTGTGTGACTTAGGAATAATCTGTGATAGTGAACTCAATTTCCGTTCCCACATTGACAGCATAATTAACAGAGCTAACTCCGCGCTAGGGTTTGTGAAGCGCTGGTCTAGAGAGTTCTCCAATCCTTATGTTTCCAAATCTCTCTACGTCTCCTTCGTTAGACCTCTCCTTGAATATGCCAGCCAGGTATGGTCCCCTACACAAACAACTCACATTAATAGGATTGAATCTGTTCAGCGTAGGTTTATTCGCTTCGCTCTACGTGATCTTCCGTGGGTTGACAGATACAACCTTCCTCCCTATGAAAACCGTCTGAAACTGATCGACTTACAACCGCTAAGCAAACGTCGTGATGTTTCCGACATTCTCTTCATTTACCAATTATTAACTGGTGCCATAGACTGCCCCTCCATCCTGCAATCTTTACCCATCTTTACCAATCCCCGTAACCTTAGGTCCACTCCCCTTTTCCGACTCGACCGCCATCGCACAAACTACGGTCAAAGCGAGCCAATTACCAGGATGTTACGAAAAGTCAACGACCTTTCCTCTTTTGACTTCGATATGAGTAAATCATCACTCCACAAAGCCTTATATCTTGACCCCGCCCATCTTGATCCTGATCGCCTACTTTAATTCTTCTTCCTTACGCCCTCTGCCATTAATCAATATATATAGCTCATATTGTAGCTTATACCTTTTATGTATTTATTTTTATTATTCATTTATTATAGTCTGTTGAATTAGTATTAAGTTATAGCTTGTATTTTATTTTTTATTTTTGTATTTTTTTACGTAATAGCTTGTATTAAGCTTAAATAAATAAATAAATAAATAAAATAAATAAATGAATAGAGTTTCCCTTGATTTCAATTACTTGGGCTACTTTCCAATCATGGCTAGGTAGCCTAGGGTTAGCTATTTGAATGAAATTCAGGATCTCTACAAGATCCGAAGGCTCAATTGGGATCCAGACTCTAGATCTAGGTCTACAAAGGATCTGATCTCTGGAAATATTTGTAAACGTCTCTTCAGTAAAGCCGCTGCACAATCACCGATGATGGCATCGATTTTGTTGGACCCTTGTTTATTAAGTCATCACCTACAGGAGATAGCACATTGTATTGATGACATGTTCTGTAGTTAGGGCTGTTCACCTGGAGCTTGTAACGAACGTGACATTCTTGCTCTAAGACGATTCTTCGCGCGGGTTATGAATAGCACAGATGCTTCAAGCAACGTGACCAACGTGACGTTATCTGAACCGTCTGGGAAAAATACCAAAGCTCGGATTTTCTAAGAGACAACTGTGGGAAAGTTGCGATAAGAAAATCTTTTGCAATTTAAGCACTTTTTTCCAGACTGAAAAGACAATATTGTAAATGATCAGTTGAGTTCTAAATTTTAATCGCGACGGTATAGTTTTGTAAAGTTATATAGATTTTCTTTATAATAAAGTTGAATTTTCTTTAAAACGATTCAAGTGTTGCGTTATTCTTTTATTTTCTTACCGGAATTGCTTGATTCCATATTTCGCGTAGAGGTATAACTAAAGTCATCATGTCTAACAACGCCAAGGGTTTTAAACGAGCTTCTTTGGGAATGAAGGAGCTTAGCTCGATACTAACATCAGAGGAATTTCAAGGCCATATCACCATCAAAGGAATATCTTGCAAATTTATAGTGGAATGCGCCCCATGGTGGGGCGGGTTTTGGGAGCAGCTCGTTCGGAGCATCAAAAACGTCTTAAGAGTATCGATAGGCCGATCAGTGTTATCGATGGAGGAACACCAAATCTTCCTTGCTGAAGCCGAGGCAATCGTGAACGGCCACCCTCTGACTTACATCAGTGATACTCCTTTAGATTTGTCTCCACTCACTCCGTCGCGCTTTTTGAATGGATCTTTCACATCTTTCACGTTACCCGGTGAAATTAACTCAGAACATCAAGATATACGCAATCAATGGAAATCTCGTCTTCGTTCAACTACCTTTTGGTGGAAAAGGTGGAAAAGTGAGTACATTCAACAATTACGTTCGACCCATTATCATCGAACAGGATTCTCTTCGACTTCAAAGGAAGGAGCTGTAGTTGTTGTGCACGACCAGTTCACGCCGTTCACGCGGGTTCTGTTGAAACTAACAATCATCGAATCCGCATTTCCTGGACGTGATATCAAAATTCGAGCTTGCCAAGTACGCTTCGCTCACGGACAAAGGATGAGGCGACCTATCCAGCTGCTGTACCCTTTAGAACTTGGAAACGAGCCAAGATTTCTCGGTTGGGCGGAGGATGTGGAAAATTCTTATACAAACAAGCATACAACAAGTTGAGATCGATCTGCTCAGTGAGCATTACGTGTCGCGAATATCACCTATTGTTTTCCTAGCCATACTTCCTAGCCATACATGTTTGTTAAGAAATTAGTAATAAGCTCAATACGAGACTTTCTTAATTTTTCCTCTCCCAATCTAAGCTCTTTAACACGTTTTGAAAGTCAACAATAGATTTGTCAACGATATTCCTGACGGAGTGGAAAAATGCACTGCTAGCCTTGCTGCTCAATTTCCAATTCTCAATGCTTTCCTAATTTATCTTTTCATCTTTTTTTTTATTAATCAAAGTGAAAGCGAAATTTATGAGTCGGGCTGTGAAATACCATGTATACAAAATAATATAAAGTATAGGCAGAATTCAGTACTATTGTCCCAAAACGAGAATGCTCGAAAATGTTATAAAAACACTTAAAAGGAGTGAATTTGTCATAAGATCCAAAAATAAAACTGTTCAAAACTCGAGCAGAAAAGAAATATTAAAATTTCCATATACCAGCGGCGTTTCTGATAAAGAAGAGCTAAAAACTTTGGCTCTACATCAATAGCAGCGAAAAGAGTCAACTTTTCTTTAGCTGCTGGACGCCCTCGCAAGAAGTCGAAAATTAGATGTTAATTTAACAAATTTAAACAACTTAAAGGGTAATATGAAAATCTTTTTAAATTCAGCTAAAAGAAAATAATAAGAACACCCTTAATATATTAGGAAAACTAAACGATAATTATAAAGAAGTAATGAGACATATACAGTTCAATCAAATCCTTGTTAAAATTAAAATAATAGTTATAGTATAAAATAAAACTTTAATAATGATGAAATTCAAGAATTTAATCTCACTACTGAAAAGATATAATTTCAAAAGCTGATATTTCTCTTTCCCTAGTTTCCGTTATCCCTTGGGCTGAAATAGAACTTCACTCGATTCCAGACGACGATTTCAAGTAGACCTTCAATTTAAAGTGGATTCCGAACCACTGACATTTTCTCTGCAAGCCTCAAGGCCTTTTAATCGCAATCTGACAATCAACAAAATGTGTATAAAAAGCTTAATTATAAGAAAAAGCTTTGAATATTGTATAATGAGATAAAGTGTTCATGGATATGTAAATGAACTTAACACGTTAAGATCCATGAGCATCCATATGGATGCACCATGAGTTTTCCAACGGGGCCGCGTGCATCTTATCGGATATATACACAAAGTAATACTTATGTAGTTAGAACATCCGTGTAGATGCATAGAGCCACTATAAAAGCATGAACCATCCAAGTGCATGGACCGGTGGGATAAACATTGAAATGGCCCGCGATTTTTCTTGTATCTAGACATAGTAATATTACATTTGAACAAGAGCCATTTATTTATAAACTGTATTATATAAAGAGTTTATAAATGCAAACAACTTAAAATTAAAACATATTATTCTAACAATGGCAATATGAGCAAATATTCGAATTATAATAACACATTTTTATCTGGGGGTACTAAAATGCACTTTGAAAAAACCATCAATGCATGAACGCTGCGAAGCGCGCACTCGAGGCCGCGAAACAACCACTGACAAGTTTAGAGGGACATGTTTTTCGCGATGACTTAGCGTAAATACGCGCTGCCAATAACGGAGGAGTGTGGAGCCCGCTTGATATAAATTGTTGTTTAGAGCATCTCTAATTATTGATATTTTTAGGGTTGCAGTAACTACTTAATAACTATTATTGCTATCGACTTGGAATTTGGCACAGTTGTAGAAGTCATTTGCCCGCGTCGTATTTTCGGTAAAAGGATTTCAGAAAAATGAATATTATATATATATATATATATATATATATATATATATAAATGAGAATTAGAAAAAACTTAAATTTATAAAATTTATTTAAAATTTATTAAATAGAGTTTTAAAAAAATTTGTTTTCATCGCATTATTTTTTGACTTATACCCAGTGTAAGATAAATTGGTACGATAGATTTCAAAAGTTCTCAGAAAGATATAGTGCCGAAATGTAAAATAGCTCTTCAGTATGCATGCTGAAAACTTGATGATAAATTAAATTTTGCTCTAATTTCTAATTTCAAGGAATGGTTGTTTTGATTGAAGTTAATACAGAAAAAATTAGTAAAAATCGAATGACTAAAACTAGCAATATATTTTGTAATTATAATTATTAAGCGCATGTACGCTCTTTATAATTATTTGAAAGTTTCACTCAATATGCGATTTTAAATGCATATAACTCCAAGGAACACAAGGTTAGCGACTTTTAATTAGCTTTTACACATTTTGACGTCGAAAGTTTTCGACGAGTGATTGCGTTTCAAAAGCGTTGTGCGGTAAATAATTGTCCAAAAATAATTACAGTGTTTACACTTTAACATTGTTCCTATTTATTTGACTAAAAAAGTCTTAGTAATAATTAACCAATTTTTTACCGAAGACTATTGATCACAGATATGTACATACTTATATGATACCTGCACTCAATAAATTTTTCATCTAGGAAATTTCGCAATTGCATTTATTATACTTTTATGCGAATGTCAGCAGGTGCAGTATTTTTAGGTCAATCAAGCACCCAGACATTTTCTCAGGGTTCAACGCACTTCCTGTTTCCCTTGCCGCGGTATTCTACTTACAGGTGCCTTTCAAATCTCATATAATAGTGACAATAAAAAAATTTGAGGAGGTAGAATTCTTTGACCCGCTTTGAGATTTACTGAATAGAATTTCCGGTCTCATTATGCGATTCAACTTCGATTCCGGTTCCTTTCGTTTTTATAGCAATTTTATCAAAAGCAATACTTGCAACATTTCCTTCACAAATTTCAAATATAGGAGGGAATGAGCAGACCCCGCTTGTATTAGCATTTCTTAAAAGACCTGAAAAGTAAATTATTCATTTAAACGGTTGATTTAGAAAGCCTTCTAATTTTAAAAGACCTATTCAGTGATTTGTTGCAGCTAGTTCACACTGCGATTTTAAAAACCAAAGGGACATTCGCAAGGAAATCTAGGAAAAATATATTTAATCTTTTAATATACCAAATTTTCAATTACTCAATTTTCAAAAAAGAATAAAAGAAAAAAGAAATTTATCTCCAATCTGGAATGCATGAACTTAACAGAAATTCACGGATTCTACGAAGAAGCGCAAGCAAAAAGATGTACTTATTTTGGATAAGAATATATATACATAATATGTGGATATATAGAAATTTCCTTTTTTCATTCATTTTTGAATAACTTCTACATTTTTGTCCGATTTGGGACAAATTATTCGTAAAAGAATAATCTTTCATCTTAAATCTAAAAAATATTAAAAACAATATTTCTTGAAATTAAACGAAGCAATTAAAATTTTGTGACTTTTTAAAAATGCCGGCAAAATCACTTTTTTTTCCATTTTGATAGGATGTATCTTCATCAAATCAAAATTACCTTTCAAACTATATGCAATATACGCCCAAATTTGTAAACTAGTGTAAGCATTTGTTTGTTTCTTTTCTGATAACTGCAATATGACTGTATTAGTTTTGACGATTCTGGGGTCGTTAACAAATTTATTTGGATCCCATGAGTGTCGTAGCGCACACTCAGAACTATATTGTTGAGTCAAATATCGTTTGTTAGATCTTAAAAGGCAATATAAAAATGTACTAATTACATATATTTAGGTACTTTTGTTGCTTTCTGAAACAGTAGGTAGTGAACTATCTCATTCTTTTGAAACACTGACAGGAGTCAGAGGAGGATGAGTACTGAGCCCACTTCCTTCTACACTCTTAGTTAAGCATTTAGTGGAATAGAGGAATTCATATGCACTACTGTAAAAGACGTCTTTCTATATGACTTTAATAAGCATAAACACCAGATATACTGGAGATGATATTAAACAGACCGGAGGAGTTCTGTAGTCAGTGGGGTCTAAAAGGAACTTAGAACAAACGCAGTGTTGCAATCCAAAATCTCAGCGGATGCTGGTGCTCCATCGTGTTAATAAAACATTGCCCTAAAATTATGCAGAGGGATGTCCTCTAGTAGATCTGGTAGTGTGTTCTCCAAAAAGTTTGCACAAATTTAGCTACAAAGCACTTGCAGCAAAATTAATGGTTCTTTTACATGGGTGGCGATGATACCAGCCCAAAAATTGGCTCAGAATTTGGCCTGGAAGGAGATTCTCTTGTTCTTGTGGGTTAGTATCCAACCAGGTATGGCGATTGTGAAAGTTTGTGATATCATCCTGAATGTGTTACAAATGTTGCAATAAATTTATAAAAGACATAATATTGATAAACAATATTTCCAATGAAATATATTTAATCGTTAAATACGACCTACGCGTATGAACGTTTTATTCAGCAACACCTTGGAATTCTATCTAAATAATAATCAAGAACAGTAAGTTCCATATTTGAGATTCACACAAACGGCATCTATAATCTTACCTAAGGGTGTAACTTTGTAATTTATTATTTGGGAAATGAATAAATTAGGTAATTGCAAGAGGAGCTAAATCTAAATTTAAACTATGAAATGTTCACTTTAAATCTGTTAAAAATGCTCTCCTGAAAACTTAACAAAAATAAAATACGATTGTTTACCATGCGACCTACGATGTACAAGATGTTTCACATAAGGTGTGTGACAAAATAAGTGGGGGATAGATTTCATCGCGGCAAAAAAAAAATTTGTATAGGGGTCTATTTTAACTGCTTGGGAGTAACAGGGTGGTTCATAAATCTGTAATGTTCATGGTATGAAAATCACTGTTTTATTTTAACTTTAAGTCTACTCAACGCATCAAACAAACGCTAAAAAACTATAAGGTACAATCGCCAAATGTCGTCCATTTTTTGTTTTTTTTTCAAATAAAAAATCATATTTTAGGAATAAATTTAATAAAAGTCATGTAAAATTTCGGAAATATATCTTTTTATTAGAAGTTTGTAATAAAATCAACTTGACATAGTATTTAAATAAAAAAAACAATCATTCTATGAAAACTTAAAAAATCAGTCATTACATATTTTGTGTCCTATTATCGTCCCCAGGTTCATTCAAGTGTACAAGCAACTAATAATGTGACGAATTGAAACCTCAAAATTTTAATACAATTTCTTTAATCTGAACGCATCTTTAACCTATAAAAATTTTAAGCAAAAAAAAAAGTACTACAGTATCTTGAATATACACTACACTACACGTATTCACAAATAATTGTGAAAAAAACTTACCATAGACAATATTTTATAAATTTTTTTCACGAGCACGCTATTTACACCTGCGCGATTAAACTTGTGTGGATGAAGACTGACGGCTAGCGCCATCAATTCAATATTTCGACACTCGATCTCTTCATTTGAAATCCGAGATATTATAGGGGACGATATTAGGGCAGGGGACGATATTTGGAGATTGTACCTTACTATGAAATGACCTTAACAAAATTGTCAGACACAGTCACTTCTAAAAGTGGAAAAACGTTTTGCTATTACCTAAAATTCATCATTTTCTCAAATTATCTCCGACATCTCTGTCATTAATAAATATGTTTTTTAATTTTATTAAATTCCCTATCTTATTACCTTTGCAAAAAGGTCAGGTAGGTAGGTACTCCGTCACTTTCGATATATGCCAATAACCCCTTGTAATTCCCTCTTTAAGGAGTATTGCAGCCAGCCTCTCCCGTACTTTTGCCGCTGCTGTGCCAATTTTGCTAACAAATTCGTCTCTATTGTTAAGTGGCCTTGAGTAGGTAAATTGATCTGGAAAATTAGCAGGTCAAGGAATCGGTGCGCCTAGTCCAAAACAGCGGTCAGGAAATCCGCTGGTGCTCCATCGTGTTAATAAAACATTGCCCTAACATTATGCAGAGGAATGTCCTCTAGTAGATCTCGTAGTGTGTTCTCCAAAAAGCTCGCACAAATTTAGCTACAAAGCAGTTGCAGCAAAATTAATGGTTCTTTTACATGGATGGCGATGATACCAGCCCAAACATTGGCTCAGAATTTGGCCTGGAAGGAGATTTTATTGTCCTTGTGGGTTAGTATCCGACAAGTTATGGCGATTGTGAAAGTTTGTGATATCATCCGCTTTGAACTGCGATTCATCCGTCCGCAGAATTTTCCCCAGAAACGCCCCGATACTTCTAATCGTCTTCCGACTCGTCTGGGGCTCGTTTCACGGTCTAACTCTATGACACGTGGATCAATTTGTATGATTTTTGTTGTTGTATAGTATGGTTCCCCATTGGTACCGCGACAACATTTGTGATTTGTGGGGATGGTGGGGGTGTAAAGCCTAACCTTGTATATCGGGGAACTATTTGGATGATTCGTTTACTGCCCAATAGAGTATCTCGTAAAATTTATTTTTGATAAAAATAGTGGCTCAGTATGAAAGTGGAAAGTGGAGCATCTCCTAAGCCATATTTGCCAATTTTGATGATGTGTACAGAATTCATTTCCTTATTGGTAAATGACAAAAAATTTTGACGCTCGCGTATTAGCGATATGGTAAGAATATTGTATCTGACGTGAGGTTGTGAAAAGGTGGCTGGGATCGTAACGTGTAGTCAGATTTAGATGATTCTGTTTCCTTTCTGTAACTGCTGAAATTGCTTTGCTATACGAGCACGATTTTTTGATCAGCATAACCGAAGACACTAAAAAGTGAGAAATAAAATAGGTTTTAAAATAGTTTTTTAGCGCTTCTAGTCGCCGCCCCCTTTCCATAGTCTCCCAAAATTCTTACTCTTGTTCTAGTTCGGCAACGTACTCCATATACATGTAGCAAAAATAAGGTGACTTCTTCCTCCACTCCACATTCTCATTATTTCATTATCATTTTTATTTTATATGTCTGACCGGCATAACTTTGTAACGCGTCGACCGAATTTGATGTTTCTTTTTTTGTTGGGTAGAGTATGTTCACCGATTGGAACCATGTTAAAAAATTTTTTGGTAGGGTCGGGGTGGGGGTGAAACATAACTTTGTCACGCATGGACCGATTTGGATGGTACTTTTTTTTTTTTTATACAGAGTATGATCCCCCATTGCTAATAGGAGAAACAAATTTGGCCTAGGGTGGGAGGAGGGGGAGGAGGTGTAGTCGAACTTCGTAACGCGTGGACCGATTTGGATAATTCTTTTTCTGTTGGGTAGAGTATATTCCCTGGTTGATACCACAAGAAAAATATTGTGGTGGGGGAGAGGTGGGGGGTGGGGTGGAACCTAACTTTGTAACGCGTGGACCGATTTCGATAGTTCTTTTTCTGTTGTATAGAGTGTGATCCCCCATTGCTAATAGAAGAATAATTTGGTCCTACGGTGGGGGGTGGGTAGGGGAGCAGTAGTCTAACTTCGTAACGTGTGGACCGATTTGGATAATTATTTTTCAGTTGGTTAGAGTATGCTCCCTGGTTGATACCACGAGAAAAAAATGTTGGTGGGGTGGGTGTAACCTAACTATGTAACGCGTGGACAGATGGTTATTTTGCTGTTGTACAGAGTATGATCCAAATTGCTAATTGGAGAATAATTTGGTCCTATACTGTGAGGTGGGGAGGGGTAGGGGTAGTGACTTCGTAACGCGATGATTCGATGATTCCTTTTCTGTTCGGTATAATATGTTCCTTGATTGATACCATGAGAAAAAAAATTAAGTATGATGCAGGTGGTGTAGGGGTTAAACCTAACTTTTTAACGCGTGGACCGATTTCGATGGTTCTTTCTTCATTGTATAGAGTAGAAGACACTAAAAAGTGTAAAATAAAATAGTTTTTTAAAAAAAAAGTTTAAAATAGTTTTTAAGTTTATATCTATTACGACATTTTGCAGTCGGTGCAAATTAAACAAATAAAACAACTACAGAACCACAATTGAAAATAATACAAAATACTACCTGAACGTTTCAGCTCATGGGATCATAAGAAATGACAATTAAATACTTTTGTTGTAGTTGGTTGGTTTGTTTGATTTGCACCGACTTCACAATGTCGTAACAGATATAAAATTAAAAATAATTTTATGCTTTTTAGCGCTTTTTGTGAAGTCGGTTCAACTTTTTTTTAAAAAACTATTTTATTTGATAAAGCGTTTTATCTTAAACAGAATCCAAATTGTGCTGCCCTCTTCTCTAAACCGCACTCGAAGACGAAAAGTTTTTTCATAATATAAATGGATCAAGATGTTCTATAACACAATAGA
The DNA here is from genome assembly GCA_964036015.1 of Leptarthrus brevirostris. Lineage (NCBI taxonomy): Eukaryota > Metazoa > Arthropoda > Insecta > Diptera > Asilidae > Leptarthrus > Leptarthrus brevirostris. Next base: position 66,646,392 of record OZ038375.1, read on the forward strand.
AGAGTAATCCAAATCGGTCCATGCGATGTGAAGTAAGACATCCTCTCTTCCACCTTCATAAGTCACAATGTTTCTCATAGCAGAAATGCGGAAATCGGTCTATGCTTTGCGTTATGAATATGCAAGTGACGCGACGCCGCCGTGATGGAAATATTATCAAGATTGGTATAGTTCTAATGTTATATTTATGTTATTTATTTGGGTTGGTTTTTATTTTTTTAATTTTTGTAACAAAATTTGGCATTCTAATTCTTTGTTCAAGTTTTCTTTGCTGAAAATTCGAACTCTCTATTTTATTCGTTCACTAGGATTTCTTTACCTTTTAGAAGTATACATTATTTTTGAGAGTGTGGAAATAGATCTTACAAATTTTCCAATAATTACGGTAATTGGCGATTAAGCAGGACGATTACGGTTTGGTCTTTGTAGGAAGCGACTGCCTTTTCTATTTTTTGAAATTCTTAACTCTTGTAATTAGTTCTAATTCCTCTTAACCTAAAATATTTCTCGTTAGTATTCCTAGTTTTTGTACTGCGTTAGTTTTAAGTTCAAGTTATTTTCTAATATGGGAAGTTGTGTTAAGGATCTTTCTTTTTTTCTAAAAAAAACTGTTCCTTGTTCATTTTAACTAATATTTCGTTATATTCTAACGAACTGTCTAGTTTGTTTCTTATCTGAACATTATCCTCATAGCCCATTGATCCTCCTAATACCTTTAGACTTGTCCCAAGTATATTTATTAGAGCTCTTTTTTCTAAAATGTCGTTTGATGTTCTCTATTTTGGCTTCTAGTAAAGTGACACTTTAGTTAATGGTGTTGAGAGATAAGATGTTTGCTTTTATGCGATCCTTGGCTATTTAAAATTCTGCTATGTAATATTTATTTAGTATTTATTTTCATTAGGAATATCTTTTCAGTTTTGATTAGTTTTTTCAATTATTTTTGGTATTTTTTTCCACAATTCTGTTATAATTTTTTTTATACATAATATATATACATTCTGGTGTATCTTTCCATTATTGAAGGATAAGGGTTTTCTATTAGTGGTGGAATGCATCGCGTCGTTACAGAATTTTATAATACTTAAGATTCTTTTTTACACTGTTTTTGATTTTTTATTTCGTCGTGTTTTAGGAAACAAATATGCTCATTATGGTATTATGCAGCCCTTCAACGTTGGTGTTAGACGTCTGATTGCTATTAGGTGTAAACTGTAGTGATATATTTCGATCAAGGGTGATTCTTTGAAACCTAATTTGCTGTAAACTACAATATTTTTTACATCAATAAAGTGGTTAAAATAGAGCAAAAGGGCTAATTTAAACTCTGAAGAAGGTATAGCTACGATTTTAATTGGAAAAGCTTCTTACGGAAGTTTATCTATAACAGTTTATTAGACGACAGTGAATTCAATGTAGCATGTAGCTCTTCCACCTCGGAAGTCCCAGGCTCGAGTGCCACCGGTAGCGACACATGGTAATTTTTTGCTGACGACAGATTACGAAAAAAAGACCATTGGGTGTTGAAGAGTAAGTCGGTGGTTCTAAATTCACCTTAAATTGTTGGTGAACTTGAAATCGTTGTCTCAAAGAGGATGCAATTCTCCCTTCATTCCATGCCCCGCAAGGGATTACGTGAACTAAACAGCTATTAATATGGCTTTCTGTAGTATTTTTCCGTGAACTCGTGAATTAATTGCATTCCTCTAATTTTGTTGTTATAGTAATGCAGTGGTAATTCTCTTAAAATGCCGTCTATCCATTTATGATTATTTGTTCGTAGTTATTTTTCTATTAAATCTGCATATCTCTTCTGCGAACACTGGTCAATGGATCAGTTTGAATTTGGAATTACTTGAAAGATGCTTGATGAATTCAGTTTTGAATGTATTAAAGAAATTTTCATCTGTAATTAAAGTAACATGCATGGATTTCGTTGTACCAAATTAAGTTCCGTGTATCATAAATCCAATTCAGTGATATGTTATTAGTTTTAATAATGAATTTTTGTCCGGGAAAGTGTGAAGTTTCCCACACTATCGCTAGTAACTCCATTACGATAGTACTATAGTTAACTTCAAGTTCGTTTAGCTCTCCGCTAGAGTAACAGATCGGATGGTCTTCCGTCGATGGTACAGCTTAAAGTGGATATTGACTAGCGTTTGTAGTCAGGGTGAACATTTTATTTAAGTCCGGATACTTCAAGATGGGTTCGTTGTAAACAGGTTATCCAGTTTCAAAAATCAAAGCTTTATTGTTGTTTTAAATCGATAGAATATATTCTCAAGAATATGTAACTAAAATTTTAAAGTGAAGTTTGTCATATAAAATATGATTTGAGCATTTCAGTATGCGCTTTATACCTGTACGAGAAACACGCAGCGAGAGGTGTTGCGCCATATCTACCGTTTCTTTTGAATGCAGTTAAACTCGCAAACCGCGTTCTTCATAGGAATGTAGGTAGCAATCTACTTTATATTCTATTTAAAATTTCAATATTTTCTAAAAATTCATGTTGCTAGTTTATTTTACCTAAAGAAAGTACTTTAAAACATTTAACGCGTTTTTCCGGTTCTATCATTTTTCATACGATTTTTCAAGAAGTTTTGGATCATTTTTGTTGTGTTTTTCACTACTGTCGCAACCAACATGACACCAAAATACTGAAAATATCGAGATTTTCGGGTAGGGTTCAAAGTATTAAAAAATCGGAAAAAAAAATAATTTTTGAACGTATGTCATTTTGTTGTTTTTGTATTTTTGGACAGGTTCCTACCACAGCCACATGTATGTACATATTAAAAATAATATGTTTTTATTTTTATGTTGAGTATCTCTTCTAATCACGCATTTCACCAACATGATTATTTTCGAAGTACATTTCAGCGCCACCTATATCGATCCAAAGGGTCAATTTTAAATAACAAAAATTTCAGTGTGTAAAAAAATGTATGGTTGCATTTATATGTGTATATGCATAATAAGAATTTGTAAAATTGCCTAATATTTTTACTCAATTTATCCTTAAGAGGATTTGCAGTGTCTCAAAAGCTGGTATGCACCATGGGCCTAAAATATTAATGATTGCATCTTTACTCAAATACATGATCATCAGCTTAGCGATTTGCGATTTGCAAATAAGCTAGGAAAATTTTCTGCAGTACCTAGTCCTAAAAATTGCTTAATTTTTTTTATCAGTAAATGAGATGGGAGAATTCGGTAATAATACACTCTACGTACAACTCCCAGATGACCCTGACCTTGGCATATGTTTTTCTCTCGGTATATATATATATATATATATATATATATATATATATATATATATATATATATGGATCTATCTCTCAAAGTTAGAGCTGAAACAAAACCATACTACAACTGAGTACACCGACGAGTCAAAATTTAATTTGCTTGGAAGTGACGGAAGACAGTACTTACGGCGTCCCGTTGGTAGGAGAAACAACCCCAGGTACCATATTACAACTGTAAAGCATGGTGGAGGAAGCATGCTCGTTTGGGGCGTCTCTTCAGCGCAAGGTGTCGGTCCGCTGGTAAAAATAAATGGAATACTAAACAGCCACGTTTACAAGGACATCTTAGCAGAAAACCTCTTGGCATATGCTTCAAACATGATGCCTGAAGAATGGAGTTTCCGGCACAACAACGATCCAAAGCATACCTCGTGGCTGGTCAGGGGGTGGCTGAATTTCTCTTTGGTGTCTATCGAACACCTGTGGGAAGCGCTTAAACATCGAATCGGTAATAGAAAACATTCCAACTGCGCGGAATTTTTCAGAAATTCAAAGGAAGAATGAAAAAATCCCGTTAGATCGCATTGATCATCTGATTGCTTCAATGCCACATCGTTGTAATGTCGTGATAGCAGCAAAAGGTATGGCAACGAAATATTGATGAAAATACTTTTAAACGAATAAGAAGATTAATATCATTGATTTTTTTTTATTACTTTTTGTTTTTGTACATACATAGTATATTTGGCCGGAAACTTTTGAACAAGAAGTGTTATATTATTTATTAATAAATATATTTATTTACACGAACTATATCAATTTATCATACTGTTGTTTTAGTCTTGGGCTCTGGAGTACTCAGTTGTACTATGGTTTTGTTTCAGCTCTAACTCTGAGAGATAGGTCCAAAATTCTATCTGGCCGGAAACTTTTGAACTTTTGCACGCCACTGTATATATATGTATATGTACATATACATATATATATGTATATATACATATATATATATATATATATATATATATATATATATATATATATATGTATATATACATATATATATATATATATATATATATATATATATATATATATATATATATATATACATATACATACATATATATATATATATATATATATATATATGTATATATATATATATATATATATATATATATGTGTGTGTGTGTGTGTGTGTTCCAACATGTGCCAATCGATTCCTTATAGTGTTGTGATCAGCGTTCACGATGAGGAATTCTGCAATTTTTGCGTCAACTTCCTTCACCCCAACGCAATAACTTCTGTTTGAAACACAGTAGAACGGCAAGTAAGGTTTTGATAAAAAGTATGTCTTTAGGATTTACATCACAACATATATAAATAGTTACACTAAACATCATTTTATTTTAGTTTATCTTGATCAATTATGTTAGTCACTGCAAAAATATATCTGTTTTGATCTTATTGAGCACATCTGGTTTAGTTTATACATATTAATATTGCTTTCTTATTGCAAATATAATTAAAAGAGTAACTGTACACATCTGATCTGAGTGACTGCTTCTCAGCTTTAACTTCTATTTCGTTTCGCGCTCTCGAACTGTTAATACGAAAAAATTAGTGCTTTTATTTGAATTAAATCTAATTATTTTATTTCATTACGGGCTTATTTACGTATCTCTGCTAGCACCTGTGTGCGACCGCGAACAGTATGCATTATGAGCTTTTTAAGAGTCCCTCACATGTCTTGATCCGTTGGCAAATGTAGCAGGTATGAACGTTAAAACTTAAAATTTTTAAGAATTTGGGTTAAGAAATTTTTCTGTTTATCCTCTGTCCTCAAAAATTTCCTTAATAATGATATGATTTAAACAAATGCACCCTTAAAATATATTTCAAATAAAAAATATTTGTAGTCCGTGGCCCCTTTTTTGAAAATAAAACAATCCTAAGCAATAAAGTAAAAATCCCTAAGTCAAATTCAATATCCAAGAAAGTCAGAGTCCAAAGTCAAATATCCAAACAAGTAAATATACACAAATCAAAATATCTAAAAACACAAGAAAAATGACCAACTGCTCATAATAAGATCCAAATGCAAACTTTTTTCCAATTGAGTATTCTAATAACTCCACAAAAATGTTAATAACTTTTGATGGACTTAAAATATTTTCTTTTATTTGAAAGATATCTTAAGGGTGAATTTTTTTTTAAATCATATCCTTACATTTTTAAAGGCTGAGGATTAAAAAGAAAATTTTTATCCAAACTTTTTAAGAAATTTTCAATTTTAACGTTCATACCTGCCACCTTTGCCAATAGATAGAGACGTGTTAGGTGCAGTTAAAAAGCTAATAATGAATACTTTTTACCAAAATTTACTTGTCGTCCTACTTTGTTTCGAACAGAAGGTATTACGAAAATATTTCAGCCGTTAAAAAAGGGGTGAAGGAGGGATTCTACGAAAAAAAAGCAAAAAATAGACAAAGATATATTTGTTACTTATTTATAAAATATTTGTTTGATTTTCTTGCATTTTTAACAATTATTTGTCTAAAATAAAAGTGTCATATGCTTTATCACATTCAATTTTTAGATTAATGTAAATCAAAAGCTCATTTTCTTATTAATGATATACTACATCTGTTTCTCTCTTCTCGCCACTTCGAATTCATAACCGAAAATTGAATTAAATTTGGTAAATTATTTTTAGTATTTTTTAAAATATGCTGCCAATTTTGGCCTGCAGTTTTGTCAGTAAACTCACTACAATTTTTTACTTTTGCAAAGATTTCATTTAATATTGTAATTTATGAGTAAAGGTCGTCCATTTCGATACTTAATTTTTCTTTTAAATTTAAAACTTCTAATATTGCATCACAGCCACTAAACGAAACCTCCTGCCTTAAATTAAATTTTTGGATTATGCATAACCAATTCCTTTAATCGAATCGAACCATTTATTAAGATAGTCTAAACAGTTATCAATAAATACCAAAAAATTCTTTTGAATTTCATAACTTTCTGGGGGGGATTTTTCTTCTAAAGATCGCAACATTTTTTTGGTTTCATAACCAAAAAAGTATCTTTTTACGAAGTTCTAGCGCCGATTTTAAAGTTGACATAATATTATACACATCTAAGACTGTGATATTATTGCCTTCAAGTTGTTTAAAAGCTTTATGAAAGTTATGCAAAAAATGGCTCGCGAAATGCAAAAAGATTTGAACTTTACTGTTTCCATTAATTTCATTCATCATCAAAATATTTTGAATATGTGTAGGACAGTCCTTCCCTAATTTAAAAAAATAATCACTCAAAGCCTTCCAATTCAAAAGTATGTTGTCCACACAAGGTAGCAATGACAGCCACCTAGTACCAACATTGAAACGACATGCCATTCACCTTCAACAGCAGCAACACATTTTTTAAGCTCTTCTCTACGGACTGAAGAAACGGAGAAATGGCTGTACACTTTTAAAATTATATTTTCAACATCAATTGTTAAAGAATTCATTGCATGCTTGACTGTGTTGTGAACTATGTGTGCGTGACAATTGCCCTTCACCAAATTAGGAACTACTTGTTCAATATTTCTATAAAGAGAATGGTGAATACCAAAATTCGCATTGGTGTTGTCTGCACTCAGACCAGACACTCTATCAAAGGAAAGGTTGTGGTGAGATAGTGAACTGTTTATAGCATCAAACATTCCATTGGCTGATTCATCAAAATTTTCGTAAAAGCCTAATAACTTGTCCCCTTCTGAATATCAAAATATTGTACAACTAAAGGAAATAGTTTTCTATTTTTTCTATTACTTGCATCGATTTGCAAACAAAAATATAAATTAGGGGCATTTAAATCATTCAGTAAAGGCATTGTAAGGCATAAGGTCGTAAAACTTCGTGAACCAGTGATTCCATTTGAGTGCTTCCTAATTTCATGTTCAAAGCGGTTTTAGAATCGACATATATGATTTTGTTTAGTTTTACAGTACAGTCCATGCTGTTATAGGAAAGATTGTGTTTTACAGTATGGTAGGTTAAAGCAAGTGCAGTGGCTGATATCTTGTCATCACAAGTATTTGCAAAAGAAGCAGAAGTAGAAGAAGAGCCCAATGATCCAAAAAAGCTATATAATATAGAAGTTTTCTTGCAAAGTTCAGCTTTAAATTTATGGTTATTTGTTTCACCATGTTCTTTAATCTGAAATGAGTTATAAAACAAAACACCTTAAGTACCCATTACCCATCATTCAAATGCAAATCAAATCAGTTGGCAATTTTATTGAATAACAACAAAACAAAACAACGGACAAAGAAAGATGCAAATATCTAACTAACATAACCTAAAAGAACTCACCAGGCCAATGCCACTTTTCCCGATAGAAAATGTTATGTTACATGCTTTACATTTTACATTATAGATATTTTGAGGATCTTTAGTAATTCAGTCATACACTCTTTCCCACTCAGGTTTATATTTTTGGAGTCTTTTTTGTATTTTTCGCTTTTTAATCGGCGTAAGTGGCGCACTTGAACTTGGCGCACTTTCGTTATCGTTACCACTTTCCATAACTAATTTACAATTAACTTCAACTTGTCAAAAGAAAGAACAATATCTAATTGAAAATATTATAATTACATTCGTTTGACATTGACAAGTTCGGAACGCAGTAAGGCGCAGAACACACGGTGTCGCACGACGCGACACTGCGACTTCGATGTACATTGCATTCCATACTTATGATGATTCCATACTTATAGCCGTATCAGATTGCACATCAGTCGACAGCATCAGCAACAGCACGGACAATAGCAAAAGAATTTCGCTGCCGGCTGTATCAGATTACACATACATGACAGCATACTTTTACCGAACAAATGCCACTGCGAGAAACGTCAGTTCTTAGTTAAAAGTAAAAAGTTAATCGTACTGCCCGCGAGGTGGCACCACAAAATTAGGATTAGAGATGACTGGGCAGTAAAAATTTTTCTGCTGACCGGCAGGACACGTGATTCGGATTAGCCAGTAAGAAGACTTGGCTGCTGCTGATGGCAGTAGTGCAATCTGATACGATTTTTAAGCAGCAATGTACATCATCGAAGTGATATGTCGTGCGACATTGTATTCTGCACCTAAGAGAGATACGTTCGGATACACTATGTTGAAAATATAGTATTTTTGCGTACTATGTATTTCTTCAACAGTATATAGTACGAAGACCCGAAATACAGTACAATACTATATATTATAGTAAGGTTGGCAGCCCTAATCACAACACTGTAAGGAATCGATTATTAGAACCTGTAGATACAGGGTGTTTCGGATCCGACGTGCCAAAATGAGTGGGGTGATAGATCTCACCTAGAAAATAAAAAATTGTATGGCAAGGGGGGGGGGGGGAACTCTCAACCGTTTGGAAGTTACAGGGTGATTCATAAATTTCAGTTTTTCATGGTATACACATTACTATTTTATTTTTATCTTTTGATCTACCCAACAGACGGAGTTGGATCAATGCGTTGCGCCGCACAACCACCATGCCATGGGCCCCGGGTTCTACGTGAGTTTTTATTAAGAAATTAAAATAATCCACTCAGTCTCTGGGCTGCTGTCTAGCTCTCAGCAATGCAAAAACAAGACTCAAGCTTCCTCACTCCCCTTACCCTAATTCCCTTCCGGCCTAAGCCATGCTAACGCATCAAAGGGTTGTCCCCAAGGATTTGGCCACATCGTATAAAAAAAAACATAGTGACATCAAAAAAACGCTAAAAAATAACTATCCGAATGACCTTTTCAAAATGTCAACAATGTTGATCTCACTACTACCACTGCAGGTACAGTGACGGACAAAACTAAAAAAAAAATTGATATTACCAAAATTTCAGCATTTTCCCAAATTTTCTCCGAAATTTATGTAATTAGTATACCTCTTTTTTATTTTGATTGGATTGTCCGTCCTATTACCTTTCCAAAAAGGTGCAACATGTCCACGTAGGGAAATTGTTTAGCAATTTATACGTAGAAATCAACAAATAAAAAAATTTAACTAATATTAACTCAAAAATTCTTTTTATTGAATTTAAAAATAATTACAATTAATCTTCATAAGTAACAAAAGCCGTTCAAAATGTCCACCGCAACTTTCGATGCATTTCAATAACCTTCTTCTAAGTCCCTGTCTAAGGCGTATTTCAGCCAGCCTCTCCCGTATTTTCGTCGCTCCATTCCCAATTCGGCCAACTAAATCCTCCCTATTGTTAACTTGAATAAACTTCATCCTTCATTATTCCCCAAAAGAAAAAGTCCAATGGCTTAAAGTATAGAGATCTTGCAGACCAAGGAATCGGTGCACATCCTCCAATCCAGCGGTTAGGAAATATTTCACTTAGTATTTCCTTGACAGTGTTAGTAGTATGCACTGGTACTCCAGCGTATTGGTGAAACATTCCCCTAAGATTATTCATAGGGTTCTCCTCTATTCGATCTGGAAGTGTATTGCTCAAAAAGTCCGAATAAATTTCACTCTTAAGCATTTGCGGCAAAATGAATGGTCCTACCAATGATACCGATGATACCAGTCCAAACATTGATACTGAATCTCTGCTGGAATGAGGTCACATTTACCTTGTGTGGGTTAGTTTCTGACCAAGTATGGAGGTTATGGAAGTTCGTGATACCATCCCTGGCGAATTGAGATCCAGCCGTCCACAAAGTTCGGTCCAGACACTCCCTGTCGTCAATGTCATGTCGCGTTCCAGAAGCCAAGTGCTAAATTTCTGTCTCGTCTCGGAATCTCCTTCCAGTAGTCCTTGGACTGGGTGATGGTGATATGGACGTAATCGCTATCGATGAATAACCCTCCAAAACTTAAATTAAGACACTCCTGATCGCATTGCGACTCGTCTCGTGCTTGTTTCAGGGTCTTGCCTCACGATGGTGATTATTTGCTGCTCGACGTCCGCAGAAGTTCCCGAAGTTTCGGGTCGTGTCTCCCTGTTGTATTAAGTTACACTTCCTGTTTCTCTTAACCATCGGAAAGCCCGTGTTAATAACCCTATTTGTGATGCTCGCCCATTAGGGAATCTCCTTTGATATTCCACTACAGCCGCTCTCTTGTTTCCGTCTACTACACCATAAATGTAAATAATATCCGCGTATTCCTCAAAACTAAATTCTGCCATTTTTTACTAATTTTTGCTTAAAAACACCCGCACTTATTGATTTTTTTTTCAGCTATGATAGGTATTTTTGTTTACTGACCCTTTTTTTTAACAAAATTTCCATCAGGTACGAGTAACAACACGCCAGGATACAAGGATTCGAATTCTGGTTAACACAAGCTAATATCGGCAATAAAACAAAATTACACTAAAATTTTAAGAACTTTTTTGCAGCGATAATTTAAATTAATTACCTGTAAGCCCAAAAAAAACATTTTCGACCCTTTATCTTAAAAATTTTTTTTATTTAATCAATTTCCTACCTCAAGTGCAATAAAATAATTAGGTAGTCAGAGATTTCTAAAATGCGGTTTTTTAATTCTTTGTCTACCTTGCCATGTTGCACCTTTTTGGAAATGTAATATATATATATATATATATATATATATATATATATATATATATATATATATATATATATATATATATATAAATATATATATCTTCAGCTCCTGTCTGATGACAAGGTGGACAAGTTGTTGGAAATTACCAGGACTTTGGAGTCAAACTCCTCCTCTTGAAGCGATCACATGAGCTGTCGTCTGGGGTCGTGGCGATTTCTCGTTCGCTTACTGATGTTCAGACTGTGATCGCTAACCTTGATCCCGCCATTGCCTCTTCTGTGGGTTCTTCACCGTTATTTCCGGTAGTTGTCGACATACGTCGTACTGTCAGAAATGTAAAAGCCGATGTCGCTGCTTGGTCGGCGGCTGTTTCGGCCAATGAATGCTAATTGGGGCTATTGAGACGGATGTTAAGGCTCTTTCTGCTTGCAATAGGGCCTTTTCCATACCCCTGAAGGCAAATTGTCTGTCTGAACGTGGCTCTGACCCGGAGGTTCGGGGCTGTCCATCTCTCGAATATACCTCCGCGCCCCTGGTTGCTCCGGCTCTGGATGTGGGAAGTCCCTCGTCTGTATTGCTTGCAACTGGTGATGGCAGCTCGCCTGGCCCTCGTGATGGTGTGACAAGATGTTCCCGCGCTGCCCTTAGGCGTGCCCGTGATCACCCTGCCTTACCGATTGTTGCTTCAGCAGTAAACATATCTCCCAGTGTCTCCCAGTATAATCACCACTCATCGCAAGAGACTTTACCGTTGCGATCTGTTAATGTGTCTCGAAATAAGGGTTTCAATCTGAGGATTGCGCAAGCACCGAGGTCCTTTTTCGTTTCCCGACTTGATCCATCGACTTATGTTGACGACGTTATTGGCTACGTGAGGGAGACGACTGGTGCTGAAGACTCTGTACTCCTCCGTTGTCAACTTCTAGGATCTCGCCATTCTCAAAGACTCTTGTCTTCTTTTAAGTTGACATCGTCCCCAGATCTTTTCGAAATAATGTCTGCTCCCGATTTCTGGCCCGAGAATATCATTGCTCACTAGTTTGTGCCCCGTCGTAGGGTCGCGGTAAGCACTCAGAATAGAACAACTGTTAGCAACCAAAAAAACTAATAATGCTATCCCTTAACTACCAAAATGTAAGGGGATTAAGAACAAGAAGAAGCCAGTTGTTTCAGGCTTCTCTTGCCTGTTGTTACGACGTCATCGCTCTGACCGAAACCTAACGGTTTTAATGATGCTGAAATTATTGACGAGTCCTATCAGATTTTTCGTAAGGATAGATACTCTGACTCCATGGCTCGTGGGGGCGGCATGCTGGTTGCATGCAAATCGAATTTGAATTGCGGGTTGGTTGATATACCTACCTTTTCCGACACGCTCACAATTGAGCTCTTAGCTCTTAGCATATCTCTTATGAAGATGCACATTTTCCTGCTTTGTTGTTATATCCCTCCAAACTTGACAAACTATGTTGATGTAGATGGTAGAAGTCTTTACGATATTTAACTTCTTAACCTAGATTTTATTAGTAATATGACAAACCCAGAGGATGAAATCATAATTCTTGGTGACTTTAACTTACCCAGCGTTCAATGGGTATTCAACGCTGACGACGATGACTATCTTACCTTTAATTGTCTTGCTGCTAAAGACTCCCATTTTCTTGACTCCATCTCCTCTTCTGGTTTACACCAAATGAGTGATGTAAAGAACTCTATGGGAAGACAGTTAGATCTTATTTTTTCTTTTGATTCGAGTAACACTATAGTCGAACCGACTTCTCGGAACTTATCCGCTATTGACAGTTTGCATCCGCCCATTTTCATCTCTTTTTGCTACGATGGTTCTAATACTGCCAACCGCAACGTAGATCAATACGTTCTTGATTTTAAAAGGGCGGACTTCTCTGATCCTTCAAACAGGATCCTTTCGATCGATTTCGCATCTCTTTTTGATGATAGCGATATCGACGAGTGCGTTTCGGTGTTTTATGATAGGATTTATGATCTGTTTTTATATTTGTGTGTACCACTCAAACGGTGCTGATCATCCTGTCAGTCTCCCCCGTGATATACTAGAGAACTACGTAGACTTAAAATAAGAAAAATAGACTATGGAAACTTACTTACGCTGTAGAAACACATCAACTTATTGTGATTTCGTTTATGGTCATGACAGCTTTTTAGCGTTATCATCATCCTTATACAGGGAATATCTCGATAATGTTCGCAATAACTTGCATAATGATCCTCGTACCTTTTTTAAATTTGTTAATATGAAGAAGAAAACTGATAATTATCCATCTACAATGATACCATGGATCCTCTAGTTGCAGCTCGCCCGATATAGCCGATAACTTTGCATTGTTTTTCGAGGGCGCCTTTTCATCAGGCAATTTTGTGCCTTCCCTGGATGATTTTGGCCATATCCAAAACCGTCCCGCTACCTCCATTGCTTTGCCCATTATATCTCGTGATATTATCTTGAATGGTATCAAGGAGCTTAAACTGGACTTTTCTTTTGGTCCTGATGGTGTTCCACCTGCATTCTTGAGATGCTGTTTTGACGCCTTATTCACTTCACTGGAACTCATCTTCAACAAATCTCTTCATCCCGGTAGATTTTCTACTTTATGGAAGAGCTTCTTTATAATTCCTGTTAATAAAAAGGGGCATAAAAACATAATAACAAATTATAGGCCAATCGCAAAGCTTTCCTGCATACCCAAGTTGTTCGAATCTGTTATATATTCACAGCTTGTAGGGCAGTGTAAGGGGTTAATCTCATCTAATCAACATGGCTTTCTGCCCGGTAGTTCGGCGACAACTAACTTTCTAGAATTTGCATACCACATAACCTCTGCCTTTCAACAAGGTCTCCAGACTGACTGCGTCTACACCGACTTTAGCAAGGCATTTGATAAACTTCATCACTCTGTGATTATGCTTAAGCTTGAAAAGTTGGGTTTTCCGCCTTTATTGCTCGATTGGATCTTCTGTTACTTAAAAGACAGGATATATCGAGTATGGTTCCGTAATACTTTATCTAGAGGCGTTAGGATTACATCTGGCGTACCTTGTTCCCATATTGGACGGCTTTCCGTTCGGCGTCCGTTCCGCATGTTAGGGGCGGCCGTTTCAACCCTGCTGTTGCCTGTGAACATTAGAGCAGGAAAGCCCCCCGGCGTAGAGGAGAGCCATTGCCGGCAAAAAGACGAGAGACAAAGGTCTAAACCCAAGACCGGCTTATGGGGTAGTGTTGAGCAAGTTCAAAAATTGCTGATGTGTTTAAAGCTGGAGTAGTTGAAACTGGATGAATTTCGCTTTTTCTTTCTAGGTCGGTGAATTTTTCAGTAATTTCTTCTTTCTTGATATTGATATTTATCTCTGTTTGTCTTTTATTTTTTATGAAGCATGCTCGCAAAATTCCTAATGTGATGGCTATTATGGTAAGTAATCTAGCTGGTCCATTGATGGATGTTCTTTTAAAAAATTTCCAGAAGTTCTATTTTATAAGTATTGTTTCTATGGAGATCTTTCATCATTTCGAGGGATAGCAATTCTCGATATTGACTTTCCTTTGAATTAATTTGCAAAATAGCAGGAAAGGCGTGCAGGGTTGATTCTTTTTTAGAGATGAAGGTCCTTTCGTTGAAACTGATGGTTGTGTTGTGGAACTTGATGATAAATGTTCCATTCAAATTGTGCACGGTATCGTCGATTTTTGTAGCACCGTTAAATTGATTGAGCAGCAGGATACCTTCGGAGATTTCTTCCATTGATGGGTCGTGTTGATTGTTGATTATGTTGTAGGTCGCGTTCGCACTTTTAAGGAGTTGTGGGATACACGTAGTATTGCTTATATCTAAGATGTTATCTTATTTACAAATTGACAAATAACCTTAATTTTTACAATCCTTTACTATGGCAAAAATGTCGTTTTTATTTTTTAGAATATTTTTATAAGTTACATTATTAATTACATTATTCTTTTTAATTGGTTAAATCAATAATTTTTCAGATGTTATGTTATTTGTTATAGGAATATTTATTACATAAAATAATGACACTGAATTTGTAATTACTTTATTAACATTGGCAAAATCTAGCGCTTCTTCTGGCGTGGAATAGGGTAGGTTTTCTTTGTCTAAAATATATATAGCTAACTTAATTTTCTCTTTGGATAATATTATTGAGTTAACGATTCCTACTTTGGCCCAATGAATAGCACAGTCAATATTCATTAATTCTTCCTTTATCAATTTTACTTTATATTTAATATTTAATATTAAATGATCATTTATTTGGTGGTCATTTTTTAATAGTTTTATTATTTGGTTTGTAAAGTTTGTAATATTATTTATTCTTGCGTTATATAATTCGTTGATAATAACTTGTTTATTGTTATTGACAAAACATTATTTATCTTATTTTCTATTATAATAAAGTCTTCGTGGTCTGGATTTCCAGCAATCCATTCCTACGTGGAGCCAATAAAATTCAATGATCTCTTTACTCTATGGGGTCTTAAATTGTTGAATAGGTTTTGTATTTGGGATATTTCATGGGAAAGATAAGGAAAGAGAGTCTAATTTTTAGGAATTTGGTATTCTAGGAGTGAAAATATTTCCGATATAAATGTCTCGTAAGAACTTTATTCGATCACTTGGATGAGCTTGAAATTGCCTTCCTGGATCCTTGCAGTTCCCGTGTTTAGGGCTATTATTTGCGAACAGGAATAGTCCAAGACTTAAACTTATCCTCTGATGGAGTAGATGAGGTGTCTCAAATAAAAAATTTCAGTTTCTTATATGAGTTTTGTGGATAATTTTCCCTGATTCTGTGAGAACAGTTGTATTGCGATTTTCTTTCACAATTTCCTTAATGTACCTAACAGTTAATTTAGACCCCACTCTCTTATTATGCTTAAGGAAGATTGTTTCTCCAATCTCATAGTTTTTTATAGATTTTCTTTTTTAACCGACTTCCCAAAAACACAGAGGTTCTAAGTTCGACGCGTATTTTTTTTTTTTTTTGTTATGGTATTGAATGTCTTGCTCCTGTTTTTGTCTAAGTTTGTTAATATTCTTTAAGCGAGTTTGCTCAAAGTCTTCTGGACACACTTTAGGATCTCGTCCGTAGAAAAGCTCGAATGGTTTTTTTCCTGCTGAAGAATGGACAGTAAAATTATATTCGTTAACCGCTCGTTCCAGATGTTCTTCAAATGATCGTTCAACGTCATCACTTTTCAGACATCGCATTATCTCGGTAAGGGTTGAGTGAAAGCGCTCAACTTGTCCGTTGACTT
The DNA here is from genome assembly GCA_964036015.1 of Leptarthrus brevirostris. Lineage (NCBI taxonomy): Eukaryota > Metazoa > Arthropoda > Insecta > Diptera > Asilidae > Leptarthrus > Leptarthrus brevirostris. The sequence continues at coordinate 66,662,526 of OZ038375.1, forward strand.
CACTTTTGTAAGATGGAGTTCTGAATATTTTTATATTTAGTCCATCCTCCATCATAGAGGTTATCGTCGCAGAATTCAGAGCTTTTTTGTTATCAGTTATAACGTTTTCAGGTATACAGAAAAAGAATAAGATGTCTCGAAGAGGGCGCTTTATGTCCTCTATAGATCTGGATTTAATCATTCTTGTTCGAGCAAATTTCTTGAATTTATCAAGGGCAGTAAGAACGAGTTTTTGTTTTGTAGAATAAATGTCAATGTGAACCGTGTGACCGGGGTAGTTTGGAATAGGTGTAGAGTTTATTTGCTGATTGTTTGGATGCCTGTCATACTTGTTTTCTTTGCATGTAATGCATCGTTTAACCAGGTATTTTATTTTGGAACTCATTCGTGTGAAGTAATATTTTCCCAATAATTGAATTCTATTTGCTTCGGCGTTACGGTGAGCTCGCCGATGAATTCTCAAAATCGCTTCTTCCTGTTCGGTTTCATTTACTAAGTCCTCTATGATAGTTTGGGTAAATCTGATTTTGTAATTTCGAAAATGATTTATATAACTTTTTGTATTTCACCCATTATGGTCTCTTCGGCTTTTAAACCATTTATAGTACGTGCGTTAAGCTATCTTTTAAATATGTAAATAATTTCTGTTGGAGTAAATTCAGGTTGAGTGATGATGTAACGGAGATAATTTGGGAAAGGCGTTTTAAGTTGGTAGCTTGTTTCTTGACCTCTTTGTAATATAATTTGATTACGAAACACATTTATGGGACACTCTACTGTTGGGATAAGGTTGTGTGATGAACTCTCATCACTGTGCTGTGTCATGGTCAACGGATTAACTTGTGTTTTAAATGGTGGTCTTGATAGCGCATCAGCTACCACATTTGTTTTACCAGGTTTGTGCTCAAGTTTATAATTGTATTCTTCGAGGATGGCTTTCCATCGCTTCATCTGGCAATTGGTATTTTTATTGCTGAGAGCGTACGTAAGAGGCTGGTGATCCGCCTGGATTTTTACCTTCCTTGCCCCGTAAAGGTAGTTTCTTGAATAGTTTAAATCGTTTAACGTTCTCGATAGGAATGTTATAGGCCGATTATTTTGAGATAGTACCGCTCCAATTGCGTAGTCCGATGCATCGGTTGCAAGTTCAAATTCTTTTTCGAAGTCAGGGTGATGAAGGATAACTTCTTCCGATGATAGTGATGACTTTATTTTATTAAATGCTTTTATTGCTTCATCGTCGAGGGAAATGGCTTTATTTTTGGAAAGGTTTTTGGACACATGTTCATCTTCCCCTCTTACAGGGGACGTCAGTGGTTTCGCTAGTTTCACATAGTCTCTTATGAAACGGTGATAATAGCCTGACATTCCGAGGAATGATCTTAAATCCTTTAACATGTTGGGCGGTGGAAGGTTAACTATCGTCTCCACTTTCCACCACTCCACCCTCTCTCGATACTACAAATCAAAGAAACGCTAGTTGCTGCTGCAGAAATTCGCATTTGTCTAATTGAATTTTTATATTCGCAGATTTAAGTGTGTTAAATACCTTTTCTAGGTTTTCTAAGTGCTCGGTTTCGTTTTTCCCGAATTTAATAATATCATCGATATAAACATATCATATTTTGCTAATGTACTTTCCATTATTTATCGAGAAGGCAGTTTTCTCAATGTCGGACTCTTTGAGTGATATCTGATGGAAACCACTTTTTAAATCTATTATTGTGAAGAAATTGTTTTGTCCTAGATTTTCTAGCATTTCATTAATTTGTGGTATTGGATATTTGTCAGGTATAGTGACTGTATTTAGTTTTCGGTAATCAATTACGATTCTATATTTTTTCTCGCCAGATGCGTCCATTTTTGTAGGGACGACCCAAACTGGGGAATTTTATGGTGATCTCGATGGTCGTATGATACCGTCTTCTAACAGTTTTTTTACTTGGGTTTCAACTTCATCTTTTAGTGACATGGGATAAGGGTATGATTTTGAATAGACCGGATCAGTTGTGGTCATTTGAATTTCTCCTTTAACTGTGGTGGTGTTCGTGAGCTTTTTAGAGATGGGAACCGAATCGAAAAGTATCGATACTTGGCATTGCAATATATCCGCATATATACCGTCGAAGAAGTATCGATACTCATAAGTATTGGAACCATATGGATTAAAAATTATATATGATGTAGAAATTGCATAGAAATTACAATTATTATCTTATAGGTGTTTTTTGTTGTTATTGTAAAACAATTTGCAACATATTTATCGTTGAGAAATATCAAAATATCGATTTGCTCAAAAAAATATGCATTTGATAATTTTTTTCAAATGAAAACGCATCTCAGCGGGTGATTTCATATATCTTTTTAGCAAATGAATAATTTGAAATTTCGTAAGAACAACTAAAAGAGCAGATGAAATAAAGAACAATAAACTTTTATTTCAATAGAAATCTACTTTAAGCTTTTGCGTACTAGTCACGACTGGAGATTGGACCCATACACCAAATAATTAGACGGTGTGTCCTGGGCTGTCAATACTTCGAGTATTGAAAGAAAAGTATCGAGGATCGGTAGTATCGGGGGCTGGTAGTACTGATTACAAAACCTCGAAGTATTGAAAGCAAAGTATCGATACTCCGGTATATCGATACAGTATCGCACATCTCTAGAGCTTTTCATCAGGCTCAGAGAATAGACTGGGTCATCGCATAATTATGCGGTTGAGTTTGACGATCTGTTCCTCATTCATATGAGAATTTCGAATATTAATAAAATTAACTGAATCGGATATATATTGTTTAAGACTTGTCTCAGTACTTGAGTTAATAATCATGTAATTTTGATTTGTATGGATAACAGCGTTAAGTTCCTTAAGGCTGTCATTGCCAATTATTCCACCGAATCAAATAAGGCTGGGAAGAATAAAGAATTTTAATTTTTCCATTTCTGGTCCAAAAAGATTAATCCTTGCATGGTGTGTAATTTCGAAATTGGCTCCGATTGATTTAGCGAAAAATCGTTTTTTATTCGGAATTGGATTACGCACATATTGGGGTTGAATGTAATTTTTATTTGATCCTGTATCAATTAAGAATTTTAGAACCTTTCCGCTCTTCGCTGTGTATTCAAAATAGGGAAGCGAAGAGCGCTTTAATCTAAAAAATTAATGTCATCTAACCGTTCGGGTGGATCAAAGATTGAACTGTCATTGGGGCTAATGTAATTACTGAGAGATTGGTCATAGTTTAAGTCTTCAGTTTTTATATCTTCTTCATATTCAGTTTCTTCGGGAGCTTGCTGATTGGTAACTGAAACTTCGTTGGTTTTCTCCTGTTCTATGTGATTTATTCTTTGATGTTCATACGAAGGGTGAACCTGTTGAGCAGGTGGTCGCTTGTTTGTAAACTGGTGATTCCAATTTGGATAATTTTGATAATTCACTGCACGGGAGCGCAATGAGTGATATACATCCATTGGCTCAGGCCTAGGCAATGGCTTTAGCGGCAATGGTGCTTGCCGGGAATAATACTGTGGTTGCTGTTGACAATGAAAATTGGGTCTTTGAATCCTCTGCGGATTGTGCCTAAGTTCGGGAAAAAATTGTCGATGATTTTCTGGCCGTTAGTTACCTCTTTTTGGAGTTACAGAAGGTACAGCTCTATGCGTTGGTCTGTATGTGGTGTGATGGGCATGCTGTACCCGAAAATTTATTTTGGTGGTGCCGCAACAACAATCTCAAGTTGAACATTGAGAAGTGTCAGGTTATGTCCTTCTCGAGGTCTTCCAGCTTCCGTACTTTTCAGTACATGTTTGAAGGCACTGTTATAAAGCGGGTGGAAGGGGTCAGGGACTTGGGAGTGTATCTTGATGTTAAATTGAACTTCATCTCCCATATTAATAACGTCGTTGCTAGGGCAAACTCTATGCTGGGATTTATTCTTCGATGGTCCAAGGAATTTCCAAGCCCTCAAATAAGACTCCATCTTTATGCGTCCCCGGTTAGACCCCTGCTTGAATATGCTAGTCAGGTTTGGTCTCCGTTTTACGGATCCCACATTAAACGTATCGAGTCCGTCCAGCGTAGATTTGTGCGATTGGCCCTGCGTTGTTTGCCTTGGAATGACCCTCTTATTCTACCACCTTATGAGGAGCGTTTAGGGTTACTGCAGCTTGTTACACTTGAGAGGCGTCGTTGGGTTGCAGATTTGATATTTTTGCATCAGCTTCTGCAGGGAAAGATAGACAGTGTTGTGCTTGCTTCCAAAGTGTTGCCTAGAGAACTTTCCTATTCCCTGCGTAATCGATCAGTTTTTCAGATTGCTTTTTCTCGCACTAATTACGGCATATTCGAGCCTATTAATCGCATGTGTAGGTCTGCTAATGATATTGGAGACGTTTTTGATACTAGTGTGGACAAAGTGACACTTAAAAGGAGTATCTACAATTTATACTTTAGTCTTTTGCTCGCACTGCTTTTTGTTTTAATTTCTCGTTTTTGTTTGTTATGCATGTCGACCCTTCTGTATTTTGAATGAAAACAGTGTTATTATTATTTTTATAAAAGGCATGTATCGAGTCGTGTATATGTATCCTCTTTTTGACTTGACTGGGATTTACTTTAATGATCTCTGTTGACTATGCACCTCATATTTTTATGTGTGGGTATTTTATTCGTGTGTTAATTACTAATATTATTTGCATGGGTGTGGGAGCCTCATTCGCCTCCATATATTGTTATATGGGGCGAATAGGTCAAATGATTCTAGGCTTCTGTCTATGAAGTGCGCCTTCTAAGTTAGAAGAATTAATTCTATTTTCAAGTTTAAGGCATAAATGTAATGCCTGGGGGAAATGTGCTCGTTCTCTCATACTCAATAGCCTTGGTAGATCACCTTTAAGACCTCTTATAAAGGTATCCAAAGCTTTGTCTCGATAAGCCTGAGTCATTTTCGTTAAGGACTCGTGGCTCATCTCCATACTACTAAGTTTATTTAATATTAATGACAGATGTCGATAAACCGTTTGATAAAATTCAGGAATCGTCTGACTTCCTTGTATCAAAGTGGTCGTCTGATACTCTAGAGTGCCACGATCCCTTTTATCTGCGTAGTGCAGAGTGAGGCACTTCGAGATCTTCTTTCGTTAATTCAGCTAATTATCTAATAATTGGGTTTTTACTTTTATCACTTTTTATTGACTCAGAATTCGCAATAAATAATTCAGCTTGCAATTTGTCAAACTTTAGCACTTTTAATCACCTTTTATTTCTTATTTTAAAAATATTCAATAACTTAAAAATTCTTTGAACTAAAAGCCAAACTCAATTTTATATCTCTTTACTATTGCTGCTAAATATCTTTAAATTATATTTGATAATGCAGATTAACAGGGGGACCAACGCGTTAACAAATTTTCACTAATTTGTTGGCGTGCCGTAACTGTGGATACTGTAGGAAGTCCGCATCTCCCTCCACGTGGGGCGGCTGGTAACAGTCAGGTAGTTTACTACAGACTGGCTAATGATGACGCGCGGAGAGATAGTTACTCTCTTGATCAAACTCCCCCAATCCAGGGTGTTAAGCGTCTTCCGTGCCTATTGGATAGTTTGCAGCTGGGGGCAACTAGCTGTATTCTAACGGATCCTCCTTGATACCTGTCCGCCCCAAGGAGTATGCCGGACCGCCATGGTAAGGGGCTCTACCTTGGTTGATTACCCACAACGCCAATAATATATCGAGACCATGAGTACCGCCTTGTCGCAAAAGTGGTCGATTATGAAATTAAAATTATGCACAAAAAACACCCAGCCTCGGATAAAACCGAGACTACTTCGTCCACCCGAAAAGGGGGACAACCCGCCGTCAAGGCAGACCCGGCCACGGGTTAAGTGGGGAACCTTCTGCGAGCACTACTCGCTCCTCCAGCACTTCTAAGGCCAACACGGTGACTCTCCCCAAGGATTCCTGTGAACCCCCTTCCTCGGGGAAAGTGTACGCCACTGCCAAGGATCCCAAACCCGGTAGCAGCAGCACTGTTCCTCCTCCCTCTGCAAAACCTGCGCGTGGTAGTGCGTCCCTGTCCAAGGCTAAAATACCCGGACATACATCCTCCAGCGCGACTCTCAGGACACCCCAGTCCAACCCTACGACCACCAAGCAGAAGGGAAATGCCTTAACGGTGGCCTTCAAAGAGAGACGGACTGCGCTCAGAATCATCCGCAAACTGAGCTCCGTGTCTCAGGAGAACCTTAGAGAGAAGGATAAAACCTCTCTGCAATGGGCTAATACGATTATTGCCCAAGGCAGCGCGTCGGCCTCCAAAGGCCCGTTGAAAGCTACCCCGAAGAGGTTGCGCTCGCCTAACGAGCAGCAGCCATCTTCCAAAAGGATTAAGGCGATAGGCCCCCTTTCCTCCACTGCTAAGTCCTTCAGCGAGATAGCGAGGGACAGCTTAGTAAGGGCGATTATAGATCGCAGCAACGCGGACGGCTCCATCGCGCCAGACAAATGGAAGATGGTGGAGATGGCGTTGCTGAAGGTGTATATGGAAGTTCTCTCGTTGAACCCTGGCCCTCCTCCACGTTTTCTTGATGCTGGTTGGCATCAAGGCCACGTTAAGCTACTTGCCTGCTCGAACCAGAGGTCGGCGGAGCTTCTTGACCAGTCAGTTTCCCGTCTTGGCGAAATCTGGACTGTCGCAAGAATTGAAGCCGTTCCCAGGGATAAAATCCCCTGTAGACCTAGGTCACGAGCCCGGGTACCAGCTGAACCTTCGGATCCTGCAGAGATCCTAAAGTTCTTTCAAATGTCATGGCTTCAGCTCTATCAGCCTGAATGAGGAGGATTCAGCAGCCTCCTCAAGCAACACCGAGAAATAGGAAGGAGTACAGAGTGTAAAGACAGTTTCTGCCGTTGTCACTCCCTCACCAGAAGATGGTGAGGCGATGGTCGACGCTATTGTAGTTGACACCCTCCCGGATCCTGGCCCAGAGCTGGAGGACCAACTCCTTGTTTCCTCCACTGACGAAGATGCCAGCAATGATGGGGAGACTGCTGACATCACTGTGATAGAGGTATCCTCACCTGGCCACAGTGATGAGAATGAGAGAGTGGTCAAAATTAACCTCCATCATTCGAAAGCAGCGTCCGCAGCCCTTCTCCTTCGTCTTGCGCAAAAAGGAGAAGAGCTCATCCTTGTCCAAGATCCTCGGATCATCAGTGACAAGGTTTGCGGACTCAACATGAAGGGTTATAAGCTCCTCTATTTACAAGGTACAAGTAAAACAAGGTCATTTATCCTCATTAAGAATAATATTAATGGATTTATTCTCAAACAGTTCAGTGATAAGGACACAACAACAGCCATACTGGAGTTACAAAACAACAATATCTGGATAACCTCCAGTTACATGGCGCACGATGTGGCGGACATTCCTAGTACACTACTCAGGAATGCGATCAAGGAAGCCACTAAACAAAGGAAGACGCTGGTGATCGGAGCAGACGTCAACGCTCATCATATAGTCTGGTGCAGCTCGGACGTCAACGAAAGGGGTGAGTTACTTTTTGATTTTATTCTCGGAACTAACCTCCAGATTTGTAATGTGGGTGCAGAACCCACTTTTACTAACTCAATTAGGCGGGAAGTTGTAGACATTACCTGAGCGTCAGAACAATCCGCCCACTTAATAACGGAGTGGAAGGTCTCCAAGGAACCATCCTTCTCCGACCATGCCTATATTGAATTTGGAATAACACTTCACAAGATGATGTGCCCTCCCTATAAAAACAGGCTAAGGACAAACTGGGACCTCTACAGGATGGTCCTCAGTAATATTCTGTGTACTACAGGTCCACCCGTAATTAACAGTAAACAAACCCTTGAAAAGGTGGTGGACACTTTGACGCTTGCGTGTTATTAGGCGACACAAATTTCCTGCCCCGACAGGGTCCCTAGAGGCAAGCCCAAACCTCCGTGGTGGTCGAGTGAGATCATGACCCTAAGAAAGAAGTGTCGTAAGCTTTTCAACCAAGCGAAAAAAACTAATGTCTAGACTTCTTATAAAGAATGCCTCATTCAATTTAAGAAACTGATAAGGAAAGCAAAACGATCCTCATGGGAGGGCTTCTGTAATAAAATCGAAAGCTCCTCTGAAGCGAGTCGTTTGCGGAAAATCCTCTCAACAACGCCCATCACCCCAAGCCTCCTGACCAAGAGTGATGGTAGTTGGACTTCATTAAGTCTTGAGTCGCTGGAGCTACTTGTAAACACTCACTTCCCGGGTTGCTCGGCGACCAGAAGAGTAGAGTTGCCGGATACTCCAAGCGACCATGAACTGGTCCACAAGATACTTGATGCAAGAAAACTGAAATGGGCGATACGAAGTTTCAAGCCCTATAAATCACCGGGACTGGATAACATCATCCCAGCTGAACTACAACTAGCCTCCGAGATACTTATTCCGTGGCTAATGGTCATCTACGAGGCTTGCCTTAACCTCACCTATATTCCATCCTCATGGACGAAGGTGAAGGTGGTCTTTATCACTAAAGTAGGAAAAGTATCACATTATAAGCCCAATGATTTTAGGCCCATTAGTCTCTCCTCCTTCCTGCTCAAAACCTTGGAGAGACTCCTAGATATCTACATTACAGAGACAATCAATCATTTCAAGTTGTCGCTCTCGCAACATGCTTATACTAAAGGTAAGTCCGTAGAGACAGCCCTACACGAACTTACCACAATCATAGAGCATTCGCTACTACAGAAGGAATATTCACTTGTAGCCTTCCTTGATATTGAGGGTGCTTTTAACAATATTAGATCAGAGCCGATAATGGCATCCTTGAGGAGGCTTGAAATCGACGACCCTCTCAACAAACTTATTGACCTCATGCTTAAAAGCAGGGTCATTATCTCCAGCTAAGGAGGATCTAATATCCAAAGAGTGGTAGGTTAGGTTAGGTTCGTGTGGCTGCCTTAAGGGGCGCACTAAGACCTCAAAAGGCCCATTGTGATGACACGGGAATCCAAGGATTCCCTCCACCTCCTCATTGGAACCATCCGGTGCTGTCGATGAAGCGCCAAAGATCTGCAACGTCAATCGCCGCCAGATCGCAGAGGCTATCAAAGAAATAGTTTCCTAAGAAGGACTTTCGCCTGCGTGCCAGTGCAGGGCACTGGCAGAAAAAGTGTAAAATGGTTTCCTCCTCCTCCTCGTCCATGCAGCTTCTACAGAAGTCATTTGAGGGGATCCCCAGTCTCTTCGCATGTAAGCCAATAAGGCAATGGCCTGTGATAACCCCAGTCGCTATTCTGAGGTCAGATCTACCCCTCGAGAGCGGAAAATTGGAGCGCCTTAGATCCAGTTTAGGCCAGATCTGTCTGGACGTATGGCACGTAGTGCCGTTTGTCCATCTGTGGTTCGCTAAGTTGATTGCTCTCCTACTATGCAACATCTTACAGGTTGCCAAGGGCCAACCAAGAGTAGTCCTCTCCGATTCAATCTCCAGGGTGGTACCATGTCTAACAAGCTCGTCCGGTACGCAGTTTCCTGGAATATCCCTGTGCCCCGGGACCCAGCACAGGTGAATTTGATACCGTTCGGTCAGCTCATTTAAAAGCGAGCGACAGCTGTTAATAGCCCTTGATGTCGATAGGACAGAATCAAGAGATAGCAGAGCAGCCTGACTATCTGTAAGGATGCAGATGTCCTTTGGAGCTTCGTTCTCCCTTAGCCACTTCAAAGCCTCCTGAATAGCCATGACCTCCGCCTGAAACACAATACAGTAGTCTGGAAGGCGGAAGGATAAGCTAATGTTCAATACTTCTGAGAAAACACCACCCCCCCCACCTTGCCCTGTAGCTTAGAGCCATCTGTATAAATTTGAATGGACTCCCCACAGGGATAGGTGTCCCCCTCCCAGTCAAGCCTGATTGGAATGGTTAATAAGAAACGCTTGACAAAGGAGTAGCTGGGAGTGGTGTAGTCGAGATGCCCCACTTGGAGCGAAAAGGAGTCCAGAATTGTGGAGTGCCCAACTCTAGTATTCGACCACTGAGTTGTGGCTGTAAGTCTGACGGCAGCATTAGCTGCCATCTGTTTACCCATCAGATCTAAAGGGAGTAGATGAAGAAGTATCTCCAGAGCATCAGTAGGAGTGGTCCGTAGCGCTCGGTGATACAGATGCAGGCCGATCTCTGCACCTTCCTTAAAGCGTTGAGGTAAGTGGCCTTGTCCAGTGCTGGCCACCAGACCACCAGATACAACACATACATACAACAAGATTGGCCTAATGACTGCAACATAGAGCCAGTGAGTCAGCTTGGGTTGAAATCCCCATTTCCCACCGATGGCTCTCTTGCAGGAGTATAGAGCTGTAGTTGCTTTCTTGACCCTCTCTTGAATATTAGACTTCCAGCTGAGCTTCCTATCCAGGATGATACCCAAATATTTAGCTTCCTCGGCAAAGTCTAGGCGGGTGCCATTCAGATACAGAGGGTCAACGGGAGGAATATTATGATTCCTAGTAAAGATGACCACCTCGGTCTTGTCAGGGTTAATACAAAGTCCACGCCCCATTGCCCACCTGGTGAGCTTGGTGAGGGCATTCTGCATAAGATCCCTTATGACAGGCAGGAATTTTCCCGAGATAGCTATAGCGATGTCGTCCGCATAGGCAACCACTCCATAGCCCTCCTCTTCCAGGATTAGAAGCAGTTTGTTCACCACCAGATTCCAAAGAAGAGGAGATAGGACCCCACTTTGCGGTGTGCCCGTGCTCACTGTTCTGATGGTATGAGCCTCTCCCAGCTTTGAGCTGATGGTCCTGCCATGAAGCATCTGACCGATCAGCGACATAAGATTGGCATTCACACCCAGAGAAGCGAGTGCATCCATGATTGCCCCGGACTGACGTTGTTAAAAGCTCCCTCAATGTCAATAAAGGCCACTAAAGTGAACTCCTTGCAATCAAGGGATTTTTCTATAGTGCGCACGAGAGAGTGCAGAGCAGACTTCACAGACTTCCCTTTACAGTACGCGTGCTGGGACGCCGATAGTAGACACTGAGGAATACTACCGCGTAGATGAATATCGACTAATCTCTCAAAGGTTTTGAGAAGAAAAGATGATAGACTTATAGGTCTAAAGTCCTTAGGAGTGGCATGCGAGCTTTTGCCCGCTTTGGGAATAAACACAACCTTAACTCGTTTCCACAGTGCGCTGGAGCTCTACAGGAACAATGCCATCAGGACCCGGAGATTTGAAAGGCATGAAGCTGTGTATAGCCCACCGGAGTTTGGATTCCGTAATCACATCGGCCAGCGCCAGAGATCGAGGAAGGTTACATAAGGGAGGTATCACAACCCCCCCCCCCCCCCCCCCCCCCCCCGGTACTTCCAGGAAAATGAGTTTCAAAGAGAATCTCTAGAGACTCTACGCTTGATGAGGTCCAAGTACCATCCGCCTTAAGTAGATAGCTAGGAATACTTGGACTGGTAGCTAGGATTTTTCTCAGTCTGGAGGCCTCAGAGGTTTCCGTTATTTTATCGCAGTAAATTCTCCACGATTTTCTCCGAGCCTTCCTGAGTTCCTTTTTATAAATTTTCAGTTTGTCTTTATAGCAGTCCCACGAGTGCATTTCCCTATTGGCTTTTCCCAGATTAAAGGTCTTTCTGCATTCCTTCCTGAGAGACCCTAGGTGTGCGTTCCACCACGGCGGCTTCTGTTTGCCTCTGGGTAACTTAAGGGGACAGGATTGAGCCATAGCACTATTTAGAACTTTAGTGAGCTTATCAACTAGCCCATCCAGTTCCTCTTTGTTATTTGGAGGGATAGGTGGGTCAGAAGGTAGTGACGCCTCCACAATATCCCTATATAAGTTCCAATCAGTCTTTCTGTAATTTCTAAAGACTGGTGGTTTCGACGGCCGGTCATCCAGATCGAACTGAATGTACCTATGGTCAGAGAAGGAGTGTTCCTTGGAGACCCTCCAGTTCTTTATGAGAGATCTGACATTATCCGAGGCTAGAGTCAGGTGTAAAACCTCTTGCCTGTTCCTTGTGATAAAAGTGGGTTCTATCCCCACATTACATAAGATCAGGTTAGTATTTAAAAGATAATCATAAAGAGACTCAACTCGCTCGTTGATATCGGAGCTGCCCCACACCGTGTGATGTGCATTGGCGTCGCATCCCAGTATGAGCCCAACCCTGCGTCGTTCAGCGTCAGCAACAAGGTTCTTCACAGAATCGGACGGCGCAGGCCCCACGAAGTCGTGTGCCAGATAAGAGGACGTCAGCCAGTAGCACCTCGATCCGATTTCCAGGTTGACGGCTACTGTATCCTCATCACTATAGTTGGAGAGAAGAAAAACATTTAGCGTCTTCTTCGCCATAATACAAGATCTAGGCTTACCCACATTCCTTTTGTAGAGGGTCGTATAACCCAGTGTAGATAGTCCGCGAACCAGTCCTCCTGCGACCCATGGTTCTTGGACTAAAACAATATCTTCCTCGTCCTTTGTCAGACGAAGAAGAAGGGCAGCAGATGCTGCTTTAGAGTGGTGGAGGTTAATTTGAAGCAGCCGCAGCATCAGAAGCGCAATCACTCCTAACTTCCACCGCTTTGTTTTGTAGCTCCTCTGCTTCAGAAGCGAGTAGCTGTTCCTCATCCAGAGAGGCCCTTAGTAGCCTGCGTGAAAGCTCCGTCTCAGACATGGCGTCCTTCTCTTGAGCTCGAGCAGGCGGATTATTACAAGTGGGAGGAATCTCTTTAGTCACCGCCTCTGTCGAAGCTGTGACGTTATCCGAAGATTCCTTTTTGGCTTCCTCCTCATCCTTTTTATATACCTTAAGGGTAATGGACGAGAAGCCATAGTCCACTACCCCGTTTACCTTAGCCAAAGGTTCCAGGGACTCTTTATTGATCACCAGGATCACTGACCTTGAGTCCCCTTTAGGTTCTTCCAGCTTGCCAATCTTCCAGTTGGAGGTTGGAAGCTCGGGGTTGCTACACCTAATTATATCCAGGATAGTGGCAGGATCATAGGGTTCGGCCGGGATCCAAACCCGGGCTCTCGGCCTACTTGGGATCTCGTCCCGTGGTATAGCTTCGAGCCTAGCGCCTGGCCAGACCTCCCCCATTCTGAATATCGCCAGCTTGTAGAGATCCCAGGATCTCTGGTTCGCACAAGCGATAAGCTTAATGTGGCCCTGATGCCAACCCCCATCTCTACATGAGGGAGGAGGACCCGGATGCTCCTTCATGAGAGGGAGGAAACTGAGGGCCAATTTGACCTCTACTTTCCTCCACTTGTCGGAGGTGATGGAGCCGTCTTCGCTGCTTTTATCTACAACGGCTAGCACGAGTTGACCCTTTAGGACCTCGCTGTAGGGGATCGGCTTCCCAGAAGGTCCCTTGGCTTTCTTAGCCTCTGGACACAAGGGATGAATTCCCAGCTCCACCGACATTCAGGGTGACTCTTTGAGCACACTCCAGGGAGGCCTTATCCTTGCTAGTAAGGTCCGATGCAGGAATTGCTCGGAGCCTGTCTAGGAGCCTATGCGCATAGCGCCTGGCTTTGTAATTAGCTTTGGAGGGCGCCACCTGCCGCTTGCTCGAGGCAACACGGTCAACACCTTGCCCTTTTATAGCAGAATTGCTACTGGGGAGACAGCTACTCACTCGACCGACCCCAGCGCCACTCGGACCAGGCTCAGAGTCCAAAGTCTTTGTGAACGCCTTGGATGGTAAGACCTGCCGCTTGCTCGAGGCAAAACGAATGTCCTTTCCCTTAGCTACTACTAAGCTTCCAGGGAGACGGCCGAGTGATGAACTACCACCATCACCGCTCAGACCAGGCTCAGTGTCCAGAGTCTTCGTGGATGATGCCCCAGGAGCTTTCTGCGGAACCAAGCTGCTAGCTCGGTCCCCAACCGGTTTTTTGAGAGATCCGGACTCTTTTGGTGTGTTATTGAAAAAAGAACTCATATTTGATTCCCACGAGTTGCGGAGAAGGGGTGGTCTACCTGCGCAGAGATCCGCTATACGCAGGTGAGACTGGCTGATCCGGAGGTCGCCAGGTATCCGGATACACCGTTCACGACTGAGCTATTTTTGTTTTCCCTGGGCCCTCAGCCAAGCTGATTCTCGGCACGGTACGTATGACACCTTAATCCAGCCCAGGGGGAAAAGGGATGGGATACACAGGATCAAGAGGAATAGGAGTGCAGCTGGGAGGGGGGAGGCGGCAGCTCTTGGTACACTGCTCATCAATAGTCTTTCTGACATGGGAGACCCTACCAGGATAGGTCCAGTTAATCCAAACCTATCCCGTCAGCATAGCCCAATTGAGTATCGCAACTTAAGCCCTCCCACCACGTCAAGGTGTCTGCCACGGGAGGGTAAAAAAAAGAGTGGTAACTAGAGGCACCGCTCAGGGAGGAATCCTTTCACCACTCTTATGGAACTTAACTCTGAATGAGTTGCTTATTGACCTGGAGTCTCCGGTCACAAGGTTATTTCCTATGCCGATGATATTGCCCTGTAATGTTCAGGAAAGCACCCCAATACACTGGCTGAGGTTTTACAACACGCCCTCTCCAAGACTTCATCATGGAGTGATGGGTGTGGTCTAGGTATAAACCTTAACAAAACAGAGTTAATACTCTTCTCTCGGAGGCATAAAACACCTCCAATTAATTGCTCTACACTATTCGGGGTTAGGCTGGAACTGTGTAATCAGGTTAAGTATCTAGGTATAGTCCTAGATAGAAAACTTACCTGGAAGCCTAACATCCAAGAAAGAGTACGGAAAGCTACAGTAGCGCTGTACTCGTGTAAGAAGGCTATAGGGAAAAGATGGGGTATGGAACCACGCATTGTAAATTGGCTCTATACAAGTGTCATACGGCCTATACTCATGTATAGGGTGATTGTCTGGTGGCCGGCTCTAAATATAGCAACCCATCTCAAAGCAATGGACAAAGTTCAGAGGATGGCAGTACTGCTAATAACACGTGCCCTGAGAACCACCCCTTCCAAAGCCCTGAACACTATTCTCCACCTTATACCATTGGATCTCTTTGGTAAGCAAACCGCATCGCCAGCCGCCATTAGGCTTAACTCAATCCACACCTGGAAGCGAACTGATTTCGGTCACTCCAAAATATTGCACAATAGAACTGCCAGCAATATCGACTACACCTCGCCCAAGCCTTTCTTTGGAGCAAAATTCGATTCCTTCTTTTCCACCAGATCGGAGTGGAACAAAGGTCCTCCCCAATGGGAGAACTCAGTGCATCTCTACACTGACGGCTCCAAATTGGATGGCAAAGTGGGTGGAGGAAAATTCTCGGAACACTTGGACCTCGATGTCTCATTTCGCTTACCTGACTACTGCAGCGTGTTTCAAGCAGAAATCATGGCTACAAAAGTAGCTACGGACCGCCTGAATCAACTAGCGCTACCTACAGACAATGTATGTATTTTCACAGATAGTCAGGCAGCTATTAAATCCCTTTCGGGAGTATACACAACCTCCAAAACGGTTATAATATGTCGCTCAACACTAAATGACATAGCTGAGCATCTGAAAGTACGGCTCATCTGGGTGCCTGGACATAGTGATATTCCGGGAAATTGCAGAGCCGACGAACTAGCGAGAATCGGTACCACACGTCCTGATTCGGACATTAACCACCAGCCGGGTAAACCGCTAGCTACATGCAAAATGGAGCTCTCACAGGAGGCTCTCAAGATTGCTAATAATAACTGGCAAGAAGAACACACCTGCCTGATAACCCGACAGATATGGCCAAAGCTTGACCTTAAGCGGTAAGATTGATCATCCTACTCGGACGCAAAAAAATTTTCGCTACAGTAGCCGTAATCACGGGTCACTACCTCATAGCTAGTCACGCCGATAGGCTGGGCGTGCCCTCAAACGACTTCTGTAGGAGTTGCCACGACGAGGAGGAAGAGGAAACCATACTTCACCTCCTCGGTAGCAACCCGGCCCTAGCCAACCGTAGGAACCCGTTTTTGGGCTCCCCCTACTTCAAAGAGCTAACCGAGCTGGGGTCCACAGATGTCAGAAACCTGACCCGATTTATCGGGAGTTCAAAATGGTTCCCGACGACGAACTAAGGATGAACGCCCTTCACAACCCAGTCAAAATAATTTTGACTTCTTGTGAACTAGTTCCACTAGATGCAAGAAACTGGTTCGGTGCACAGGGGACAGAATGTTAACCCTCCTATTCCTTAGGTAATTTTATGGGGTGGTTTAATTTCAAGCTTCAATGTGGTAGCACAAAGGGCCTCTTAGGCCTAAGTGTGCCTGCTTAGGCAGCCACTTTAACCTAACCTAACCTATTATCTCTTTTCAAGTATTTTAAGATACATTAAGGAATTATTTGGACCACTAAATATTTATATTTTCACCTTTTAATTTGTTTCGAATCTTTAAATTGAAAATCCTTTAAAGAAATTTTTTTCCTCTTTTCTCACTATTTAAAAAAAATTGTGTAACTTAATAATTCTTACTAATAAAAGTTGGCAAAATTTATTTTCAATAGGTAATTAAACTAGTGGGGTGGGTTCAGATTCTGGGTGTCGCATCATTGGTGCGACCCTTGAGGTCCACACGAACAACTTCCCAGTTAATAACAATTTTCAATTGTTATTAACAATATTCAGTTATTATTAACAATATTTAATTGTAAGTAGCGATAAATTTCATGATCATAGTACTAACGAGTAAGTGAAAACTCAATAAAATTCATATTATTCGATTTTTACTTATCATTAATAATAACTATTTATGGTCTTTTACCATTTTTTTTAATGTTACAAAAAACGATAAAAGTTCTGGATAAAAATATCTGACTTTTTTGAAAGTATCGAGTTGTATCAGAACCAATTAGATCAGATGAATCTTTTTCAAAAAAATTATGTTGCAATGCTATTTCCACTTGGAAATTTTAAAATATGTTGAAAACCACGATTTTTATTATCGGACTCATTACTATAAGTTCCCAATAGATGGGGAAGTTAAAAATACAAATTTGATAATATAAAATATAGTAAACTCTTAATAAAATACAATACTGAAAAGGTACACATCTACCCATTCATATATAAATTTTTTGTTAAACGATATAAAATAAGTTAATTGCTTCAAAACTCTATAATGTATTTATTAGGGATTTTTATAATATATTTAGATTGTTGTCTATTTATAACAGTATAATGTTTTTCACAACTCCATAGAGTATAATTAAAAAACAATATCATCAGTCCAGTTATTCATGTTCTGGAAATGGTAATAATTTTTTATTTATTAACATTTGAACTATATGACTTCTCATAATGTGTACTTGATATGGCTTTTGGTAATCAGGTTTTTTATTGTAGCATAATAATGTTGCAAAATAGATTGCAAATGCTCCACAATACATCCATTAGTTTGATTTGGAACCTTATGAAATATATAATTTTTTTTAAATCGATATATTTTATTCAAAAAATCGATCTGATCTTTTTCTAAATAATGTTTATTCAAACTATCATAAATATGGACGTTTCCATTTCCATCATATTTTGTACAAATCCAGTGGCCTATGACGTTCGAACCTAGAGTACCAGTATATATAATTTGAATATTACTTTCTGAGTGAGGTATTGCTTGTAAATTACGTAAAAAAGCCATTGTATAACATACATTTTGTCCAAAATTAAATATTCCTCGTGCAGTTAGTTTTCTATTCATTATTTCTTGAAATAAATTGATGTGATTATCAGTTAAATAACACTGAGGATGGTGAATTTCTTTACATTCTATAACTGATAAATTAAAGTTATAAGGTTCATTGGTATTATTATCATCACAATAGTTATTATTAGTGTCACCTATTGTAATATTATTATTATTATCATTATCATCAGTGATACTGCTATGATGATCATCATCGTTATTATCTATTTCCATATTCTTAGCAACAATATTATTACTTTCATTGTGATCATTATTGTCACGTACCTGACTGTATTGTTCCAGACTTCCTCGTCGGCAATCATGCCTTCCACTATAGTGTCCGGAGAGACCACCCCTCCTGGGTGGACCGCCTCTAGGGATCTTCTCTGCGCGGCCCATTTATTGCACTCGAAAAAGGTGTGCTCTGCGGAGTCAACTTTTCCCAGGCAATACATGCACTCCGCCGAGGCTGTCTTCCCCATCCGGTAAAGATACGATCGAAAGTACCCGTGCCCGCTCAGCAGCTGTGTGAGGTGGTAGTTTACCTCACCGTGTTTTCTGTCCACCCAGAGGCCTATATTTTTTATAAGCCTAGCGGTCCATCGTCCCCTGCTCTCCTCGTCCCACATCTTCTCCCACTTTTCTAGGGTATGGAGCCTCTCTTCTCTGCTCGCAGTTACCCTCCCTACTTGCGTCTTCCTAAGGTAGATCGCCCTTCTCTCTTTTGCAAGCAGTTCGATGGGTATCACTCCAGCGATCACAAGCGCGGCTCGGCTGACAGTGCGATATGCAGAGGCCACTCTCAGCGCTGCGCGCCTTTGCACTTGGCATAGTCTCTTCTTGTAGGAGTCCTTGCTTAGGGCTTCCGTCCATACTTCAGTGCCATATAGCAAGGTTGCCTGCACTGCTGAAATAAGCAGTCGGCGCTTGCTGGATTTGGGCCCTCCGACGTTCGCCATCAGTCTGCTGAGCGCTGTCACGCCCTTAGCCGCTTTATCCGCAGTCTGCTTGATGTGTTCGAAGAAGGTCAACTTTGTATCAATCGTCACTCCAAGATATCTCGCCGCCGGCTTCGACACTACAGTCTTCTCTCCCACCCTCACAGGGAGGATCGTGGGGATCCGTTTTTTTGTCAGGACCACGACCTCTGTTTTGCTTAATGCTAATGCAAGGCCGTGAGCTGCCATCCAATGATCGACTCTCCGCATGACCTGGTTTAGCTTTAGTTGAGCCTGCTCCACTGTGCGGGCTGCGATGAGCACTGCCACATCATCCGCGTAGCCAACCAGTTGTGTTTCCTCCGGCATCTCTAGTCGGAGTAGGCTGTCATAGGAGGCGTTCCAGAGGTCGGGTCCTAGTATAGATCCTTGCGCAGCCCCAGCCGTCACTTGTGTCCTGCGCTGCCCCTCGTTGGTAAAGTAGAGAAGCACTCGGTTCCTCAGGTAATCATCCAGCAGCCGTAGGAGATACCGTGGCACCCGGAAGGTCTCCATCAATGCCAGAAGCATATCGCTTCATCTAGCCGAGTTGAAGGCATTTTTGACATCCAGGGTGACCAGGAGGACCACTCGGCGAGAGAAACGACTATGATCTTCCGCTTTTCTGACCATTTCGGGGACCTCCAGGATCGCATCCACTGTCGATTTTCCTTTTCTAAACCCATATTGTCTGGAACATAAGTCTCCAGCCGTCTGTATGGCCGCTTTCAGCCTCCCCCTGATGAGCCCTTCGAGCAGCTTGCCCGCCGTGTCCAGCATACACAGGGGTCGGTATGATGAAGGCAATCCAGGATCTCCTTTCCCCTTGTCTATAAGCACAAGGCGTGCGACCTTCCATTTGCTATAGAAGACCCCCGCTGTCAGGCACGCGTTGTACATATGTAGAAGCAGATATGGGTTGTATTGGAAAACAACCTTTAGTACTTCGCTCGGGATCCCGTCCGGCCCAGGTGCTTTTTTGCCTATCATCGCCAAGACAGCCTCTTCTAGTTCCCAGAGGGAAAAAAGTGGAACTTCTTCATCCTTCGCAGGTTTCAGTGCCTCTCTCTCCGTGTGTGCGGGGAACAGAGTTGCCACCACTCTACTCCCGGTCTTTTCATCTAATGTCCTCGCGGGTCTCAGGGCGCCCAGCCTCTGGGTGACGATCTTATACCCGAGTCCCCAGTGATCCGAGTTGACATCTTCCCTGATATTTTTCCACCAACGGGCCTTGCTTCGTCCTATGGCTCGCCTAAGCTCCCTCCAGGCGCTTTTGTGTTCCGGTGATCTGAGGTCTGCCTCCTCGCGGTTTCTTGCCCGTTGCGCAACACGACGCAGCCTCAGGCATCGTCCGCGCAGTTGCCCTATCTCTGAAGTCCACCAGTATACCGGACGATTCCTGTGTCGCGGCCTGCTTTGTGGCATCGAGGTCCTGCAGGCAGACTCTATCAGCGACATGGTGGAGGCCGCCAGCGCCTCGGCTGCAGTCCTTCCGCTTCTCTCCGGTTCGACCACGTCTACCAATCCCCTCGACAGAGCTTCCAGGAATTTTGGTCTGTACATCCTCTCGGTATTCCATTTTGTTGCGCCTACCCCTTGGTATTATGATCATTATTGTCTTTTTCATTATCAATATTGATGTTATTATCGTTATATTTATTATTATTATAGTTTTTAGAATTCTCTATAGCATCTATATTACCAAGAATAGCATATACTGGTTTATGGTAACTAAAATATGTTTCATAATGAATGAATGTTACCCATATTAGTAAAAATTACATCAATTTGTGTGTTTAAATTGGTCGTAGTACTATCCGTTGGTAAAGCTAATATTAATTTGTATTTATTTAAAAAAGTGATCAAATAATTTTTTTTTCATTAACATGATTTATTATGTTGAAATTAAAATCACCTGTTAATATTACTGAACAATCAGTTGGTAGTTTTTGTAACATATTATAATATCAATACACTTTTCAAACATTTTTTTTGTTGCTTGAGGAGATTTATAACTACTAATTAGGTAATAATCTTGTACTTTAATTACAAATAATTGCATATGACCTTTATTACTAGAAATTTGTTCTATCGATACGAATTCTGTTTTTAATTTATTACTCACATAACATACCAATCCACGATTTTGTTTATTATGATCATATCTTACAGTAATATTATAATTGTCAATGGCCAAATCATCTTGACAGCTTGTTAATGTTTCACTGAAAATTAATATATCAGCTCGGTGATACCATTTATCTTTATTTATATAAATTAATTTATTTTTTAATGTACCAGCGTTCTGGTACACTATTTTTATTCCAGCTACATTTTCTAAATTATGATATGATAAATTTAATTGTCTGCTAAGTCTTAATCGTTGTAATTCTGTTAGAACTGGGCTAATACTTTCAGTGCTTTTTCTTGTTTTTGCTATTTTAAATTCTCCTAATATATATAATCCATTTAATTTTGTTACTCGACTAAGTGCAACATATAACACTGATAAAGTTCGTCGTTCTGCCACCGTGAAATCTAGACATATTTTATCGTACGTTTGAATTTGGCTTTTATGAATAGTTAAAGCTTCCGCAGGCATAACGGGAAATTGATTTTTTATAACTTTATATTTATCATCATCAACAATATTTGTTTGAATCGAAATTTTTGTTATTGGTGTTAAAATATTATCTATATTATTTTTTATCATATATTCATGATAATAAGTTCTAGCTTTTACACCAACCCTCGGCATTTGAAAATCTAACCATAATGTAAATGGTATATCTGTTGTTTGACATTCAATGTATTTTAAAACACCACAAGCACCATTTACTAATCCATCTTCAACATCGATATTAGTTATTATCATATATTTGATGTTAACTTTTAATTCAATGACATCAAGTAATTCAGTTGAGTTTTGATTTTGATGAATTTTTTTTTAACGATTGTAATATAAATTTTTTCTTGATTATTTACATGTTTCGAAAATGTAAATAAATGTAATAATTTACCTGTGCATTGAGATATTTTTTTTGCATTATAAGACGTTACATTAACATTAGTAGCATATAGTCTTAAGGCGGTTTCTGGAATATCATTTGCATTATTAATTTCTCTAGATTGGATTAGTTGTATATTATCATCGGTAATTTTTCCAAGTGCTAAATTATTTAAGGCATTTATAAACAATAAATCATCTTTTTGTCGCATTACTTCCGTTAATTCATAAAAATCGAATTGGTCCCATAAAGGATTTACATCAATAAATGGTGCCATTTCGTTGTGTCCGGATACTTGATAAACAGGTTTATCACGTACAGGAGGTAATTGATTCAAATCACCAACTGCTAGTACAGATATACCACCAAATGGCTCATTTTACCAGTTATTTGTCGTAATCTTGTATTTATAAAACCAAACAGAGTAGGTACTACCTGTCATGGAACAATTTAAAATATGCATAACGAATTCTCTTTGTTTTGTATTTAGATTTCCCATCATGTTCCACAGTTCAGATTCTGATACTCTCGGTGGGTATTGTATATCGAGTTTTATTTATCGATTTGTTAGTTTTTTGTTGGTTCGCTTTTTTATCATCATTTTGTTGAAAAATGTCAATATATTGATCATTAGAAAATTTATCATCATTGCATTGTTCAACATTATCATTTTCTTTGTCACGATTGTCGTTCTCCACTTGTTCTAAAGCTCCGTCAATTAATTCATCACTGATTATTGAAAATTTTGCTTGATTAGCCATTATAGTTTTTATATTATTATTATAGACTGTTTCATAATTAATGTTTTCAATTTCTAGTTCTTCATTTCTCCATGGCATGAATAATAATAATTGTTCTCTATAATAATTAGCTATATCTTGCTTTAATTTGTACCTCCTATATCTTATAATCGCTGATCTCTGTCGGTTTCTATAAGTGTTATAGTTGTAACTGTTATCGTTGTCATCATTACTAAAGTCATCATTTTCATCATTAACATTCGATTTTTTCTTCTCACATATCTCATAATTGGCTGCGTAATCAGCTAAACAAATTTCAGCAAGCTTTTTTTCTTCTTACTATATTTCTTAAAAATATCGTCCATATAAATTTCAGTTGAATCTTTTTTCAAAGATTTTAAAGCATTTTCGGATTTTAACATTAACACTCTTCCTCCTATTGGACTGGTATTAATAAATACGGATTTTCGACTTTTTTTAGATAATGATAACGATAGAACGTGATAAGCTGCTTCTTGAGCAGACATCAAACTACTATTTAAAAATACATTTGCAAGTGTCCGAAGTTTTTCTTTAAGACTTGCATTGTTATTATCAGAGTCTTCAGCGGTCGCTCTCAATAATTTCGATAACCCACCTTCAATTTTACTAATATAATTTGTTACATAGCTTATCACAGCATATTCATCGAGTATGAATTGTAAATTAATATTTCCTTCAAATAATTGTAAAATATCTTTGTTATAGGAATTGATGCCAACTTCTAAACTTGTCCTTTTCAAAAAAACACTTTGCTTTAAGGTGCTACGTATTGCAAGAATATATTGTTGTTCAGTCATATTTAATTCTTTTAATATTTTTCATAGCTAACTAATTTTTCTTAGCATAGAAGCTGCGCATCAATATATCGATATTTTCGTAAGATTTTGGTGCAATTTCGCCTTCAATAAGAGGTTCTAATATCATTGTATTTTTCATTACTGGATAAGGTACATGAAATCTACATTTTTTATTTCTTTTTCCTTTATAACATGTATGAGAATGTTTATGGATTTTAAATTTGATATATGGATTGTTTTCATCATATTCACATGTAAGAAACTGGTCAATGAAATCAATCAGTTCTTCATTGCTATTGTTTTTATCATATTTTGGTGCATCTTTTAACCATAAAAGTATATGCTCATGTGGACTACCACGTTGCTGAAATTCGACGCGTTCATAGCTATCTTTAAGTATGTATTTACCAAAAATACTATTATTCTGTTTGATTAACCACATAAATTTATTTGCCTTGTAATCGAAATATCTGGCAAAAGAAACAGGATCATTCCTTATTAAAGTAGTTTTGATGTTATTATCTAACTCATAGGCATCTTTAATACTCACTATATGTCCTTCT
Source organism: Leptarthrus brevirostris (assembly GCA_964036015.1). Taxonomy (NCBI): domain Eukaryota; kingdom Metazoa; phylum Arthropoda; class Insecta; order Diptera; family Asilidae; genus Leptarthrus; species Leptarthrus brevirostris. Next base: position 66,686,411 of record OZ038375.1, read on the forward strand.
GGACTATACTTCATTATTGTCTGAAGTAATTCTGGCTAGTATGATTCAGCTGCTGATAACGTTAGGAAAAATGTTGGTTTTCCTAATTGACGAATCATAGCTAATAACTCTTTTTTCTTATGTTCCCAAAATGCTGGAGAAGAACGTATATATTTGAACATTCGATATCCATCATCAAACTTTACAATATCTTTTCTATTATCTGGATTTAATACATCTTCGGATTTAAGTTTTTTATTACTATTTTTCTTGGTTTTCTTAAACATATGTTTATGCGATTTTATGCGATCTGTATAAGATATATCTTTAGGTACATTCATTTTATATCCAGCAAATATTTTTGGAAAATATAATACATCTAAATCATCGATACTTTGCCATGGTATTGGGCGTTTGCTTTGTCCTGGTGCAATAACATTAACAATCGATGAATGTCCTTCTGTGATATATATATATATATATATATATATATATTATTTACTAACAGAACTTCATCATTATTTATTCGTTGAATATCTATAAGGTTGTGTTCAAGCCTGAACAATTCGCTAAAGAAGGTAGAACAATAATTTCGCTCATTCATTACGCACTAAGTTCATTTACCCATGAAAATTTGTAATCACTGCAATATGAGCTCACTAAGTTCATTTACTTATGAAAATTAGTAATCTCTGCAATATGAGCTTTTTCCGCAGAAGCAATTTGCTTACTTTGCTTTTCATGCATATTATGCATGAGTCAATGAACTTAGCGTGAATTTTACCTTTATCAAGTAATCAATATTTCCTAATTATGTATGTTAGCAATAATTTTATTATTTAAGCTCAGTCATTTTTTAATAAAGTTCAGAGTCAAAGCAAAGTTAGATCGTTTTACTTCTTTGAATAAGCTCTCGCCAAAAAGACTTCAAGAATTCTTGGAGTCTAATTAACCTTTGAAGAGTACCGAAGAAACGTTCAGTGCTCATCACATGGTCCTTCAAACCACCAAACCAGCAAATTGGAAAACATTAAGCCGTAATTCAAACAAGCTTTGAATCAAATTGACAAGCATCTCAAAGAGCTCTTTGAGAAAGCTAACGCCAGCCATCAATCAACAACAGTTAAAATCCCGCAGCTGCAATCCGAAATCCAACAAGACTCAAATTAAGTTTGAGTGCTTAACGGAAACCAGTTACAAGCACCTAAACCACACAACCGCGAGCCAACAAGACTCAAATTAAGTTTGAGACTTTGAGTACTTGATACACTCCAGGTTCAAGAGTAGTTAAAGTGTTGACAAATCTCAAAAAGTCAATTTTATAATCGACTACGGAGAAATGAATTCGGACGAGCTCTTACTGTATCAGAGCCAATTGGCCGAAACACTTGAGAAAATTCAGATTAATTTCAAAAAGGACGGCCCTTCGCGAAAGACCTCGGAATATCTAAAGTCCAAACGCAATGAATTGAAAAATCATTGGGAGGAATTTAATAAAATACACAATGATCTAAAAATGTCTTTAGATGAAGATCATTCTTACTTCACGCAAGAGCTTTATGGAAAAGCCCAGAAGGTATTTGAAACCACACTACAGTTAATACAAGACTACGCCAACAAAGTCGATACTGTCAAAATTCCAACAGCGCCTCTGACCAGTGCCAGATCCGTTTCTCCATCCACAACTAAGAAAGGTGTAAGTACATTGCCATCCAATTTTGCCGCCACATTTCAAAACCAGACATCCGCATCTATTAATGAAGCAAATCTCTATGACCCGACCCACTCAACCATTTCTCCTCTATCTTACTTAAAGGCAAGCAGAATGAACAATTTTCTGAAATCACCTCCAATGTAGATTCCAAAGTTCACAGGAGACCATAAAACCTGAAAACCGTTCATTGATATGTTTAATAACATAATCCACAGTAACCCCTGCTTAAGCAACGTAGAAAAGATGCAGTATCTTCTCTATCACCTAGAGGGTGACGCCAGAAAGGTGATAAGCCACCTCCAGCTGAGTAACAATAACTATATCACTGCTTTACACTTCATTCAAGCGAGATATAACAATAACCGAAAAATTGTTACCACATATATCAACACAATAATGGACATAAAAAAAATAGAATATAGATGTCAAGAAGATATTATAATGCTTCATGATACTCTAAGAAAATGTTTAGAAGCGTTGAATAACCTAAACTTTAATACAGGAGAATGGGGTCCGATAATTGTATGCATTATAATGAAAAAGCTCGATCCAGAAAGCTTGCGGCTATTTGAAGAAAGCCTGTCAAATCCCAGAGAAATGCCAACAATCGATGAGCTCCTCAAGTTTCTTGAAAAACGCTTGATTGTATAAAAAGCTCAAAACAAGTTAAGCCGGATACTACAATTCAAAGCAAAAAAAAGTCTTTTTACTCCACATTCAAAAATATATGCAACTTTTGTGGTAGGGAGCACAATATCTTCCAATGTGCAGAGTTCAAGAAACTTAATGCGCAAGAGGGGAATTCATTCATTTTTAAGAAAGCATTATGTATAAATTGCTTATCTCACAAGAAATCGGAAAAATGCAAAACCAATAAAACTTGCTTCTATTGCAATAAGAAGCATCATACCCTCTTACACAATTCCACAGCAGCAAATGAAAATCTGCACAACAAAAGAAAATCAACAACCCCAGAAACGACTTATGGAGTTACAAAGCAAAACATTTTAAAAGACGAGGATGTCACAACACTTCATAATAAAATAAAGATCCCAAATGTTTTACTTCCAACCGCAATGGTACGAGTATTAAATACATTTGGTCAACCAGAGCTTCTAAGAGCCCTAATTGATCCTGGCTCACAAGTATCCTTAATTACTGAAGAGTCGGTACAAAATTTAACACTACCTAGGGAACGTATTAGAACAACAATTATGGGAGTCAGTGATGCTAAGACTGCAAAATCCTCCAGTAAAGTTATTTTCAAAATACTCTTCCCGTATTACAAAAACTCTTGGCTTCAAGTAGAGGCACTAGTACTGCCAAAACTAAGCTCTTTACTTCCAGACGGAACACTACCAGAGATTAATACAACCAAGTATGGAAACATAGTTCTAGCAGACCCGAATTTTAATAAACCTGGCCAAATTGATCTGATCCTTGGAGCTGATGTTTATGCAAACATAATCTTAGACGGTGTTAAGCAAAGTCAACCAACAGCACAGAACACAAAGCTGGGCTGGATCTTGTTTGGAAACATTCCCACTGCTCGTCAGGAAACGAATAAGGTATCAAGCTTTCTTTCAATACCCGAGATAGATCAAAAACTAGAACAGTTTTGGGAGATAGGAGACAATGCCCCTCCCAGTCAGTCAGCAGATCATTGTACAGAGCATTTCGAAAAAACACACAAAAGAAACCAAGACGGACGTTACATTGTTCGTTTACCATTTAAAGAAGATTTAGGAACATTAGGTTTTTCAAAAAATAAAGCAGTTGCCTGTCTTCTACAAATGGAAAACAAGTTTAAAAGAAATCCTGATGACGGGGCCGAATATAATAAATTTCTTTTAGAATATCTTGCGCTGGGACATATGAGCCATGCAGCAACCTACAACGGTGCTGTGGATAAGATATACTATCTGCCTCATCACGCGGTATTCAAAAGAGATAGTACAACTACACAATTACGGGTAGTGTTTAATGGATCAAGTAAAACTGATTTTGGATTCAGCCTCAATGACCTACTACATACTGGACAAAAAATGCAACAAGATCTGAACCAAATCCTATTAAGATGAAGGAAGCATCGTTTTGTATTTACTGCAGACATTGAAAAAATATTCAGGCAGATTCTAGTAGCAGAAGAAGACCGAAACTACCAACGCATACTATGGCGAAAAAATCCTGAAGAGCGCATTCAAGAGTTTGTTCTAAACACTATTACTTATGGAACAGCTCCAGCCACATATCTTGCAGTCAAGGTCCTAATACAGCTTGCTATGGATGAAGGTCATCAATTCCTAATTGGGAAAAGGGTCATAATGACGGATTTTTACGTAGACGACATGTTGTCCGGTGCAGATACTATAACGGAGGCAAAGGAACTACAAAGCCAAATAAACACTCTCCTTAATAAAGGGGGTTTCAACCTTCGGTAGTGGACCTCCAACAACGCACAACTACTAAGGTGTATTCCTGACGAAATAATCGAGAAAGGTATATTAGAAATTGGCGAAGAAAATATTATCAAAACTTTGGGGATACACTGGAATCCCAAAAGAGACGAGTTCCTGTTCCAACTAAATCTAGAAGACGACAATTCACAATTAACCAAACGCAGGCTACTGTCAAAAATTGCAACAATATTTGGTCCCCTTGGGTAACTTGCACCCGTAACCATAACTGCCAAACTCCTCATGCAATCACTGTGGAAAGCCGGAGTTGATTGGGACCAGAATCTACCTGCGGACATAACCAATTCTTGGAGAAAACTCGAAGCAGAACTAAAGCATTTACAAGACATTAAAATACCATGGTGGATAAACTACCACACAAGACAAGAGATTCAACTTCACGGCTTCTGCGATGCCTCCGAAAGGGCATATGCGGCAGTGGTATACTCATGAACAATGGATTCTTCAGGGAAGGCATATATAACACTGTTGGCAGCACGAACCAAAGTGGCTCCTTTGAAACAAAAAGTCACGATACCTCGTTTAGAGCTCTGTGGTGCTGTACTATTAGCACAATTATTATAATCAACCATTGAGGCATTGAATATCAGTTCACCAGAATTATTTGCATGGTGCGATTCTGAAATAGTGCTGGCATGGATCGCTAAAAACCCCAACACCTGGCACACCTTTGTAGCGAATAGAGTTTCGGAAATACATAAAATTACTGACAAAGCCATATGGAGATATGTACCATCAGAACAAAATCCTGCAGATATAGCATCAAGAGGAATTAGCCCAACAAAACTTGTCTCTAAAGATATTTGGTGGAGGGGGCCACTTTGGCTCACTCAGTCCGCCAAAGCCTGGCCTTCCAGTAACTTCAATACCATCACATAAGAAGTAAAAAACCGAGTCTCAACATTTAAAACTGCTATTAAATCGGAAGAAATTTTTACCTGTTCAACATACACAAAACAAATAAGAATAATAGCATATAGCCTAAGGTTTATAAAAAACAGTAAGACACCGAAAAGCCAAAGAAAATTTGGATACCTCTCATCTGAGGAGCTCCTTGAAGCTAGAAGACGCGTCATCAAAATTGTGCAATTACAGGAATTTTCTGATGAGATGGAGGCATTGACCAAAATAAACCATTAAAGAAAACTAGTAAGCTTCTCTCGCTTAATCCCTTTTTAGACAAGGATGGCGTTCTGCGTGTAGGCGGCAGGATAAAAAATTCCCTATTACCAATGGATACCAAGCACCAAATACTTTTACCACAGAAGCATCATATTACAAATATCATTATTGACCACGCCCATCAGCAAACATTACATGGTGGTACCCAAATGACTTTAAACTACATAAGAATGCGTTTCTGGATAATTGATGGTAAAAGAGTAGTCCAAGGAAGAACCAATAAATGCATAAGAAGCGCAAGATTCCGACAGAACTCTGCTGCTTCATTAATGGGCAACTTACCAGAAACCCGAATTACTCCTTCACCGTCATTTTCTCACAGTGGTATAGACTATGCCGGCCCGTTTCTCACGAAGGCCTCAAAGGGCAGAGGGATTAAAACAAACAAGGGTTACATTGCCTTATTCATCTGTTTAGTAACGAAGGCCGTCCACCTCGAACTAGTTTCTAACCTTAGCACTGATGCCTTTTTAGCGGCCTACAAAAGATTTATTTCTCGGCGGGGAGCCTGCTAGCAAATATTTAGCGACAACGGCACCAACTTTGTCGGTGCCCGAAACAAAATGGATAAGGAAATTCAAACAGCTATTAATCATTCTACAAAACAAATTGCAGAAATTACAGCCAACAATGGCACGGATTGGAAGTTCATCCCCCCAGCTAGCCCTTATTTTGGTGTATTATGGGAGGCTGGTGTAAAATCAGTTAAAGGACATCTCAAACGAGTTCTGGGAGATACACTACTTACGTATGAAGAATTTAGCACAGTATTGTGCCAAGTAGAAGCTTGCTTGAATTCACGTCCAATAGGCCAGCATTCCAGTGATCCCAGAGACCTCGAACCATTGACACCAGGCCATTTTTTGATTGGACTTCCTCTCATTGCACCACCGCAGTCTGAAGTAGCTCCTCAAGAATTGAAGCAGAGATGGAAATAAGTTACAAAACTGCACCAAGACATTTGGAAACGCTGGTCTCAAGAGAACTTAACATTACTTCAACAAAGAAGCAAATGGAAGACGATGGGCGAAAATCCAGCGATCGGAGAATTGGTTTTAGTAAAAGATGATAACTTATCACCGCAAAAATGGCCTCTAGGACGAATTGTCCAATTATATCCAGGCGATGATGACATAGTCCGGATTGTTTCCGTACAATACAAAAACGGACTCAAGAAACGGCCAATTCATAAAATCTGCCAACTACCCATCGCAATACTTAATTCCGAAGACACAGCCCCAGATCCAAATTGCACCAAAACTATGACCACTTTAGTAATGAAAAAGGTGGATTACTTAAAACAAAAAACAAATCCTGAGCAAAATAAAAAGAAAAGGAAAATTTGCTCCACTCCTCAACCTGAACCAGAATTATGGTCGCAACCCAATCAATTTCATAAAATTTCATCAAACGACTCAAAGAGAAGTTATATCCCAGTTTCTACAACCGCAACAAGGAAGAAAAAGATAAGAATTGCTCCTGCCACTTGGGCTCAAAAACTATTATTAGCAACGCTGTCTCTAATTTACTGGTTAACAGTAGCATTCGCCCAAGATTATCAAATAGTACGACCAAAACCCGGACTTTTCCTGGAGAACCTGGGTCACGCACAGATAAAACGTGGGAACCTTCGACTGCAAGTTACACTTTCATGGCAAGAGATGATCAATGATGAAAAAAATATCATCAACTCTTGGAAGCAAGTCAGAGATATGTGCGAAGAAACTAAGGAACTCACGAAACTCACACACTGTGAAGTACTCTTTCAACATTTATCGACAAGAAAAACTCACCTCCTAAACACATTAGAAGAAATTATTCAAACAAGCGAACCAAAATTCAGAAGGAAAAGGGGAATTCTTGGCAGTCTTTTGACCAGCATTTTTGGAGTGAACGACCAAGTCTACACTGAAATTGAGCTTTTGCAAGAAAATCAGTAAAACCTTTTGCATTCCAGCAATCAGCAAATGCTTTTATTATCCACAAAGATCAATCAATCAATATCTGTTATATCCGAAAAACTAAAAAACCTTGACGATAGGTTGTCCCAAGTTATTTCTTCTGTCAGGGAAATGGCCACCTGGTACACCAGCGCGGATCACAACAGAATTGGAATAGAAGTACTCGCTACATTTATCAGTACTGAAGACTACTATAACGACCTACAAGAAAAATATCAAAGCTGGTTAAACGCACTCCACAAACACGGACATTTATTCAACTTCATCAAACCACAGGACATTATTTCATTAATTCAAAATGTGTCACATAATATCGGCACCAATCTCCGAATATTGTCAACACCACAGATACATTTGGACGTAGAAGCAAGGAATAGTAGTATACTGCTGTACGGATATTTGAACATTGTGGAAACAACCATATACGATTTAATACATGTGACACCCACTCCTTTAATGATTGCAAACAACAGATTTGCAATAGCTGATTTAAAAATTACGACACTTGCTGTAAGTTTTGACCACCAGGATTACTTCACCCTCGAAGAAGATCAACTACAAGCCTGCGCATTGAATCAACTAAAGACCTATCTCTGCACGCCATCGATCGTTTATAGTATAGCAGACAGTCCGTCCTGTATAATTGACGAAATATACGATCGTCACCCTAAAACAATATGCCAAATGCACTAAATAAGTTTGAGTGGCATAGTTTGGAAGAACTTAATGACAAGAAACACTTGGATGTACATAACCAATGAGACCAAGGTCGCCGCAGTAATTTGTAAAGGCTCAAGAGAACTGCTCTTGAACAATACCGGAGTTATCCACCTTCAGGATGAATGCTATCTGAAAACAAAGGAGATAACCTTAAAGACGAAATTGGACCAAAGCATAAGGGTTATTTCCAGTCAACTAAAAGAAGTGGTACCAGAAGCAGCAACATTGAACTTCAACAAGCCCCCTGCACTGATGATATCTGGAGTTTTAGTACCATCAAATAAGCAAATAGTAGATTTCAGCATGGAACCTAACTTACATTCAGTAATCCTGAAGAGAACTCTAATTTTACACTCCGTAACGGCATCAACAATCGCACTTTTGGTTATCTTAGCACTAATCATAAGGAAATACTGGTCAAATATCAAGTCATTATCACTAAACTGCTGCCATATATGTCATCGAAAAAAGGTGAACCCCATTCAAGGAAGACCCTCCGTCGCACAGGAGTCACTACAGCAGCAATTTAATAACGTTATGCTTTCTGGCGGGCCCCAGCATGTTCAAGCCTGAACAATTAGCTAAAGAAAAGTAGAACAATAATTTCGCTCATTCATTACGCACTAAGTTCATTTACCTTTGAAGAGTACCGAAGAAACGTTCAGTGCTCATCACAGGTTGTTATATTTTTGTGGATTTTTTTGTTCTGTGAAACTACAAGATTGAGATAAATGTTTTGTTAAGTCATCAATATTATCATAATTATTTTTTATCATTTCTATTTTTTCATTGTCATCTTTGGATTCAATATCGATTAAATATTTTTCATCGACTATAAAATCCATTTGCTTTTGAAAATCTAAATCTTCGTAGCAATCAAAATTGTTACATTTTTGTGCAGTTTTTTGTTCTGTAAAACTACAAGATTGAGATAAATGTTCTGTCAAGTTATCAATATCATCATAATTATTTTTTATCATTTAAATTTTTTCATTCTCATTTTTGGATTCAATATCAATTACATCATTCTCATCAACTATAAAATTCATTTGTTCTAGAAGATCCAAATCTTCGTAGCGATCAAAATATTTTCTATCGATTTTTACGTCATATTTTTTATCGATTTTTACGTCATATTTTTTATATAATGGTATATCAATAAGGTATTTTAGAGCCTTGCAAATCATTGCTGGTCTGATTGTTTCGAACATATAGTTACTTTTATGAAATATATTTCGTTTTAATTTCACTTGAATTGTTTGCATTTCATTAAATCTTCGTGGCAATACTTGCAACATATCATTCACTTCGATTGAAATGTTGACCACACTACCTTTTAAACCTAGCTGCGGATTCAACGCATACGGCTTTAATGCGCGTATCTGCATAAAATTTAATATCGGCGATACCATTATTTCTTTAAGATCAGTGAGTTCATTAATCGTTTTCGGTACAGTAACAAATTTTAGACTGTTACTTGTCGATAGTTTATAAATTTTACCATCATATGCATGTTTTTTACATGTACTGCATATATAATCTGATGAAAAATTATTTATTTGCATTAAAAATTGTATACCACTTTTATTTATGATTTTTTGTTTATTCAACTTTACAACAGAATGTGTAAAAAACAATCCTTCACAACAACAGCAAATAAATGAAGGTGTTTCAACTTTGAAAATGGATCATGTTTTTTTTCTATTATGTTAGTATAAAAATTATCACGAAAACGTATAAATGTATTTTTGTGATTTCCGATTTTTTGTTTTGTATTATTATTTATTTCAAAATCTCGATCTTCACTATGTTGTCGCTTTGTTCTCATATTTTGTTTATTTTTCAAATTTTCTTTATTTTTATAATCTCTACAATTTCTACTTAATCGCATTCTTTCAAAATTATTTTTATTCTCGTGTATCCTATATGCTTTTTTTGACCGTAACATTTTATTACGATTAATATTATTTTTTAATGCTTTTTTTAAATATTCCTAATTTCGTCTTAATTTCTTCATTCGTACTATATTTTTATCGTTTTCATAGCATTTATAATCTAATGTTTTGCGACCTTTTTCATCCTTTCTTTATTTTTTGTCATTTCATATCGAATATATTGTAATTTTTGGCGTAAAATTTAATTTCTTGCTATATTTTTCTTTCGTTCACTATTAATATATTCTTCACGTTTTCTTAATATTCTCATATTATTAAGATTTTTGTTATTTTGGTTTAATCAAAAAATTACATTTTTCTTTAATTTTAAAATTCGTTTTTGCGTTTGAAGCTTTTCTTTTTTTTGTATTTTTCATCATCACGTAATGATTGAATTCTTTTTCGTGTCAGAATCTTTTTTTTTGTATTCTTCGTCATCACGTAATGATCGAATCTTTTTCGTGTCTGAACCTTTTCTTTTTTTTTTGTATTCTTTATTTTTTCTTAGTGTATTCATTCGTTCTTTAGCATTTTCATTTTCTTTTTATGTATACAGATAGTGCTTGTTAGCAAATAAGTTCTTAAATATATACAGTTATCGCTTTTTAACAGACAGATTATTATTTTTTAAATATATATAACTGCCGCTTTTGGCAAACAGATTTTTTCCTTTTAATATATATAGAATTAATCCTTCTAACTCAGAAGGCGCACTTCATAGGCAGAAGCCTAGAATCAATTGACCTATTCGCCAGAATATAACGTATATTGAGACGAATGAGGCTCCCACAACCCATGCAATAAAATATTAGCAAAAAAAAAAAAAAATCCAAAACACGCCCACACAAACAATCAGGGGTGCACAGACAACAGAGATCGTTTCAGCAAATCCTTAGTAAGAGTCAGGTCAAAAACTGGACACATATTCCCGGCTCTACACATGCGATTTATAGGCTCATGCATACCATAGTTAGACCAAGAGTGAACAACATACAGTAAAGGCAGTCCTCTAAAGCTATACGGGGTATGCCTGTAAGAAACTATACTTGCGAGAGTGCAAGAGTCTATGTTCGAGTTCAAATGCTGGTGAATAAAGACTATGTCAGCAACTCTACGTCGTCCTTCCAACGAGTGCATATTAAGCAATCGGAGGCGATCCACATAAGGAGGAAGCCTAAGTGAATCATTCCATGGAAGGTCTCTTAGTGCTAACCTAACAAAGTTCCGCTGCACCGACTCAATGAGTCTGGAATGAACAGCATAGCAAGGTGACCAAACCTGAGATGCATACTCGAGAACCGGTCTAACCAAGGAGAAAAATAAGTGAATAAGGGTCTGTCGATCAGAAAACTCCCTTGACCACCGTTTAACAAAACCCAAAACTGAATTACTCCCGTGTCTAGTTTATAGTTTATGTGCAGAGTGAAATCGAGTTTTTTGTCTAGCTTCACACCAAGGCCAGTAACTGACTCAACACGACGGATAGTAGTTTCAGCAAAGGTATAATCAAAGATGAGCTGATTGGGGTTCCTACAGAATGACATAACATCACATTTATCCAGGTTAAGCTGCAGGCCATTTGAGGCACACCAAATCCTGAAGGTATTCAAATCATCCTGAATGCAAGAAGAATCATAACTGTTTCTAACACATGAGAAGATCTTCATATCATCTGCATAGATTAAGACTTTGGAGTGCCTAATCAGAGGAACAATGTCATCAATGGCAAGAATGAACAGCAACGGCCCCAGATGGCTGCCCTGCGGTACACCAGATGAAGCTCTTATAAATCTAGATAAAGTGTTACGGAAAGATACTCGGTGTGACTTATCTTTTAAATAAGAGCGGATCCAGTTGAGCATTAAGGGCGGTAAACCCAGCTTTTCCAATTTAAGCATAATCACAGAGTGAGGGAGCTTATCAAACGCCTTGCTAAAGTCGGTGTAGACGCAGTCGGTCTGGAGACCTCGCTGGAAGGCAGAGATTATGTTGGATGTAAATTCAAGCAGGTTAGTTGTCGTCGATCTACCAGGCAGAAAGCCATGCTGATTAGATGAGATTAACCCCTTACACTGCCCAACAAGCTGCGAATATACAACAGATTCTAACAATTTGGGTATGCAGGAAAGCTTCGCTATTGGCCTATAATTAGTTATTAAGTTTTTATGCCCCTTCTTATAAACGGGAATTATAAAGGAGCTCTTCCATAATGTAGGAAATCTGCCGGCCTGAATAGATTTGTTGAAGATGAGCACCAGCGGAGTGAGTAAGGCGTCAGAGCAGGATTTCAAGAACGCAGGTGGAACACCATCAGGACCAAAAGAAAAGTCAAGTTTAAGCTCATTGATACCATCCATGATAATATCACGAGATATAATGGGCAAGGCAATGGAGGCAGCGGGACTGTCTTGGATATGACTAAACTCATCTAGGGAAGGCATAAAGTCTTCAGATTAAAAGGCGCCCTCAAAAAATAATGCAAAGTTATCGGCTATGTCGGGCGCACTGCATTTAGAGGTTCCATTATACCACATTGTAGATGGGTAATTATCAGATCTCTTCTTCATATTAACAAATTTGAAAGTACGAGGATCATTATGCAAGTTATCGCGAACATTATCAAGGTATTCTCTGTATAATGATGAAGATAATGCCAAAAATCTGTCGTAGCAATCAACAAAATCACAATAAGCTGACGTGTTTCTACAACGTAAGTAAGTTTTCCATAGTCCATTTTTTTTATTCTTAAGGCTCCGCAGCTCACTAGTGTACCACGGGAGAGAATGACAGGATGGTCTAGATCGTTTGAGTAGTACACACGAATTAAACAGATCATAAATGCTATCATAAAACACCGAAACGCACTCATCGATATCGCTATCATCAAAAAGAGATGCGAAATCGATCGAGAGGATCCTGTTTGAGAGAACAGAGAAATCCGCCCTTTCAAAATCAAGAACGTACTGATTCACGTTGGGATCGGCAGTATAAGAGCCATCGTAGCAAAACGAGATGAAAATGGGCGGATGCAAACTGTCGATAGCGGATAAGCTACGAGAAGTCGATTCGACTATAGCGTTACTCGAGTCAGAAGTAAAGATAAGATCTAACTGTCTTCCCATAGAGTTCTTTACGTCACTTTGGTGTAAACCAAAGGAGGAGATGGCGTAAAGAAAAAGGGAGTCTCTAACAGTAACACAATTTAAGGGAAGGTAGTCGTCGTCATCGGTGTGCAATACCCATTGAACATTGGGTAAATTAAAGTCACCAAGAAGGATGATTTCGTCCTCAGGGTTCGTCATATTATTAGTAAAATCTAAGCTAAGAATTAAAATGTCAAAGAGACTACGACCGTGTTCATCAACGCGGTTTGTCAAATTTGGAGGAATATAACAACAGAGCAGATAAAAGTTCTTCTTAAAAAGAGAGAGCTTAAGAGCTAAGAGCTCAATTATGAGCGTGTCGGAGAAAGAAGGAACATCAATCAAGCTGCAACCCAAGTGCGACTTGCATGCAACCAACACACCGCCACCAAGAGCTACAGAGTCCGAGTATCTATCCGTACGAGAAACCTGATAGGAATCGTCAAGAACTTCAGCATCATTAAAACCGTGGTGAAGCCAAGTTTCGGTCAGAGCGATAACATCATAACTGCAGGCTTGAGAAGCCTGAAATAGCTGGCCTATTCTTGTTCTTAATTCCCTTACATTTTGATAGTAAAGGGATAGAGTGCTTAGTTTTTTTGGTTATTGACAGTGGCTCCATTGCGAGTGCCGCCTGCGACCTAACGACGGGGCACAAACTCATGTGCGATTATATTCTCAGGCCAGAAATCGGGGGCAGACATTATCCCTTAAAGATCTGGGGAGGATATCAACCTGAAAGATGACATGAGTCCCCGAGAATTACGAAAACTAAGAAGCTGACATCGGAGGAGTGCAGAGTCATCAGCCCCACTCACCTGCCTCACGTAATTAATTACGTCATCAACAGATGTAGAAGGATCGAGACGAGAAACGAAGAACGATTTCGGTAATTGCGTTATCCTTAGAGTACATGTAAGCGCAGTGGAGACGCGTCCGTCGGCAGATATGCCAGAATGAGGAGGAGAAGGGGCGGTTCCCGTGGATTGGAGATCAAAATCGCCATCAGCAGGCTCGGCGGTAGTACAAACGACTGAAGGGTGAGGAGCCATGTTGCAATTAAGAGGCTCATGGGCCGCAGAGGAATCGTGAGCAGCGCCACGACGACGCCTCCGCAAGCGCGTGGCCCGAGAATGGCGCGGGGGCCGGTCCCTAACGGGCGGTGGGATGTCCACAGAGGGGGAACAGGTTGGCTCATCATCCCGCAGAGCAGGAGCAGGAGCAGGGGAGCAGGACTGAAGGACAGCAAGGCCGCATGACGAGAGGACAGGATCCTCAAATCGGAGGCGATAGAGCCTAGGAGCTGGTAATTGGCTGAGACAGTATCAGACCAAGCGCAAAGGTCCCCCTTCACCTGTTTAACGTTGCGGCGAATATCATCAACGATGGGGATGATGGGAGAAGGGGATAATATATACAGTTGTCGCTTTTTAGCGGACAGATTATTTTTTTTAAATATATAAATATAGCTGTCGCTTTTTAGCTGACAGGTTTTTTCTTTTTATATATACAGTTGGTGCTTGTTAGCAAATAAGTTCTTAAATATATACAGTTATCGCTTTTTAACAGACAGATTATTATTTTTAAAATATATATAACTGCCGCTTTTTGTCAAACAGATGTTTTCCTTTTAATATATACAGTTGTCGCTTTTTAGTTGACAGATTTCTTTTTTTAAATGTATATAGCTGTCGCTTTTTAGCAGACAGATTATTATTTTTAAATATATATAGCTGTATGCTATAGCAGACAAATAATTCTCTATATATTTTTTTAACTGTAAACTGTTAACGTTCATCATGTACAGTTGATCAAATTTTAAATGTCCTATCTATGAATTAACATGGACATGTGAAGTTAGTCAATAATCGAAATGTAACGCAAAATTGAATCCTTATTGGTTAAAAATGTTCTGGTGTATAACAAAAGTTGAGTAATAAACTATGTACAAATAGATGGCATACGGCAAGAAAAATCAATGATTTATCGATAAGATCGTAGATAATTTATAATTTATATTAACGCTTGTAGGTAAAGCAGTGAATCTCACGTGTTTTAAGAGTGGTTTGTTTTTTTTTTTTTTTTTTTTTGCGTGAGGGGTGAAAATCTTCCAAAGACACCAGGAGACCCGATTGTCTCTGGTAGTGTGAGATTTTTACTCACTAAAAATACCCCTCCAGGGATTTGCCGAAACAGACCACTTTATCCGGGTCCCTTTTCGTCCCTACCCCCTGTGATCTCAGCGAGAGAGATCTGGGCTAATCCAGTTTTCTTCCCTCACCTCGATTCCTCGGGTCAGCGCAAGCATTTGCTTATAGGACACCTCTGCCATTCTTCCTTCTTCCATCCAGTGGTGTCCCATCAGCTTCCTTCTTCTACTTGCCAGTGCAGGGCACTGGCACACTATGTGTGCCGCCGTCTCCTGCTCCTCCAGGCACAGTCTGCAGATATCGTCCTCGAGAATGTTCATCCTCTTTAGATGACACCTGAAGTTACCATGTCCTCTTAGTAGTGCCGTCAGCCATCTCAGGGTCCTACGGTCCATATCCAGGACCTCCCTCTGTTCAGCACTTCTGGTCGCCACAATTGCCATCTTAGCCTGTCTGAGCGAGTCCACGACATTCCACCGTTCCCAGTGCTCCCTCGTGGCCCACTTTCCCAACAGGCCCTCCGCCGTACCCCTGCCAAGCGCAGTGAACGGCTCCGGACCTTGGAAACTCGAGGCAGCCCCTAGCTTAGCCAGTACGTCTGCCTTTTCATTACCTTCGAGTGTTGTTACTGTCAAGTCAACTTATTTTCAAATATTTTTTTTTTACTTGTATAAATTTGAAACTCAGAGAATATTTCTCTCTGATTATTGTATCATATAGTACAAATTGTGACACGAGATAGTGTGCGAAGCGCATAGTTGACTTCTAGTATAGGATCAGAAACATTTCAATATGGCGTCTTAAATGAAAATTTTCATCATAATATTTTTTTTGAAATTAGTGATTAAATAAAATACTGATTAAAATGTTGTAATAAGTAGTACACTTAAAAAATTGATATTTTAAATTTATAAATAAATTAATTAATGAATTTAATTTATCATGATAATTTCGTTATAATTAGATGGAAAAAAATTTTTAAAAAATTATTCCATTATAGCACAATTTTTTAATGAAAACCAAATAAATGCACTCTGTTAGGAATTCATTTGTTATTCATAATTTTGAATGGTTATAAACAATTTATAATTGATGTAAACAATTCTTAATTGTTATAGACCATTTCTTATTAATATAAAGAAAGTATATTCATAAAAAAAAATTTTTTCTGGTAAAAAAAATTTCAATTTGTTATAAGAATTTTTCAATGTTTATAGTAATTTTCAATTGCTATGAACAATCTTCAATTTTCTATTCAATTTCCAATTTTCATAATCAATTTTCAACTATGTAGATTAAACCATTTTTTATGATTATATATTTATTATTGTTATAATCAATTATTTATTGTTATAAACAATTTTTCATCATTATAAAGAAATTCTGTACATAATAAATTGTTATTATCTGGCTTTTTGATGTCCCGATCGTCATCAGAACAAATTATATCGAAGAAATCCTTTTCAAGAAAGTCTAAAATCAACTTTTTTTCAGTTGTTTTGTTTAAACAAAAAAACGGCTGAACCGAAATTGATTACATTTCTTTCAGCTCTTATTGGCAATAATACGCTTCGAATGGCACCATAGCGAAGTCGTTATCAATTTTTATTCGCAAGATTTCGTTGTCGAAAAAAGTGGGTCCGAACGTACGTACACACACACACACACACACACACACACACACACACACACACACACACACACACACACACACACACACACACACACACACACACACATATACATGTGTTCAAAAACATGCGTAGAACACTACGGTGACTTTGAAATCTAAAAAAATTTTAAAACTAAAAATTTTGAAAATCGGGCACATTACAATAACTTCCATATATGTGGGAAGTTAATAACTAAATTCTTTTTGATTTTGCTCACTAATAATTTAAGAAGGACAATAACTTTATTACCATAAATTATTTCACTAAGTATTCTCGATAATTTGTACGTTTTTCTATCAACTAATTTTGAGTAACTTTATTCACTTTATTTTAAATTTAAATCAAGGAATCAATCAAAAATTTGCTTTCACATTTAAATTTCACTTTCCAGTAATAATGATCGCTTATTTTAAAGAAAAAAAATTTCACAAGATAACATGACTTACATTAAGATCATTAAGTGCGGGGTTCGCATTTTTTCTGAAGAGAACCGGTGCGGAAGCTGGTGTCTTTGAAGAAGAATTTGTCTAGGCGTGGTTGTCCTTATTTCCAGGTTTGGTTATCCTGTTTTTCTCAGGCGTGGTTTTCCTGTTTTTTCTATTTACAGGAGTGGTTATCTTGCGTCTCCTATTTTTTCAGGCTTGGTTGTCCTGATATAGGGAAAATTTAACGACACTTTCACAACACCGGTCCCTGCTCGGGCGCCAGTTAATAAATTTTTAGTTACATTATTAAAAAAAAATATAAACTAAACTTTTGAATCGAAATCCAACTTTATTCGTTTAAATCGGAAGACAAACTGAAAGTATTAAACTACTTCTCTTTAAAATTACCTTAAAACGCTAAACTGCAACCGCTGCAATTCCCACGAATAGCTTGCATACGATGAGACTGAAGACACGCCGCTTACACGTGACAATGTATCAAATTATTTTCCTAATTGTAATTCTTATCTGTTAACTCTGTTAACTTATATAATATTATGTTAATGTGTATAAACCATAAAAATGCAGTTGAGGCTATCTGTCGAGATCGGCAAATTTGAAAAACTAATTCACTACATAAATCTATAATATATTCTTACACATTCACTTATGACTAGTTATCAGAAGCACATAAAAATAAGAATATTTCAAAATAATCAATTCAGATAGCTACGTCAAGTAATATTAAAATATATCTTCACTAAAAGCCAAAAATAAAGAGGAACAAGCTAATTATTAAATTGTGATACCAAAAAATAGTTTTTAAAAAAAAAAAGTTGAACCGACTTCACAAAAAGCGCTAAAAAGCATAAAATAATTTTTAATTGCATATCTATTACGACATTTTGAAGTCGGTGCAAATCAAACAAACCAACCAACTACAACAAAAATATTTAATCGTCATTTCTTATGATCCCGTAAGCTGAAACGTTCAGGTAGTATTATGTATTATTTTCAATTGTGGTACTGTAGTTGTTTTATTTGTTTAATTTGCACCGACTTCAAAATATCGTAATAGATATAAAATTAAAAATCATTTTATGCTTTTTAGCGCTTTTTGTGAAGTCAGTTCAACTTTTTTTTAAAAAACTATATTATTTTTCACTTTTTAGTGTCTTCTACTCTATACAACAAACAAAGAACCATCCAAATCAGTCCACGCGTTAAAAGTTAGTTTTAACCCCCTACCCCACCCCCATTCCACTAAACTTTTTTTCTCATGGTATCAATCAAGGAACATACTCTGCCGAACAGAAAAGGAATCATCGAAATCGGTCCACGGGTTACGAAGTTACTATCCCTCCTCCTCCCCCACCATTACCATAGGACCAAATTATTCTCCTATTAGCAATGGGAGATCACACTCTATACAACAGCAAAAGAACCATACAAATCGGTCCACGCGTTACAAAGTTAGTTTCCACCCCCTTCTCCCACCCCAACCACATCAACAATTTCTTTTGCTCGTGGTATCAACCAGGGAGTATACTCTACCCAAAAAAAAAAAATTATCCAATTCGGTCCACGCGCTACGAAGTTAGAATGCTCCTCCCCCCACCCAAAACCCTCACCCTGGACCAAATTATTATTCTATTAGCAATGGGTTTTCACACTTTATACAAAAGCAAAAGAACCATCCAAATCGGTTCACGTGTTACAAAGTTAGGTTCCACCCTCCCTCACCCCCCACCACACCAACATTATTTTTCTCGTAGTATCAACCAAGGATCATATTCTACGCAACAGAAAAAAAATTATCCAAATCGGTTCACGCGTTACGAAGTTAGACTACCCCCCCCCCCCCTTTCACCATAGGACCAAATTATTATCCTCTTAGCAATAGGGGTTCATACTCTATACAACAGAAAAAGAACCATCGAAATCGGACTACGCGTTACAAAGTTAGGTTCCACCCCCACCCCCCACCCCCATTCCAACAAAATTTTTTTCTCGTAGTATCAACCACGGAACATACTCTACCCAACAGAAAAAGAATTATCCAAATCGGCCAACGCGTTACAAAGTTAGACTACCCCTCCCCCCCTTCACGCAACCTATTTCAAATTTTTTTCCCCTATAAGCAATGTGGGATCATACTCTGTACAACAAAAAAGAACCATCCAAATCGGAGCACGCGTTACAAAGTTAGGTTTCACCCCCACCCCCCACCCCGACTCTACCAAAATTAAAAATACTGATTATTCACAAAATGTCTGCTCTTCACAAAAAAAATTCGATTTTTAAGAAAAAATTATTTGTTTATAAAATGAAAAATATTTATTGCATTCGCAAATCCTTCGATTAATTTCTAAAAAAAATATATTCAAAATGATTGCTAAAATTTGACACCGATCGGTTCAGCCGTTCTCGAGATATCGTGTATACAGACTTTAAAAACATGGTTTTGAGAAAAATGTGTTTAAAGTTTCAAAATCATTTTACGTATGGACATTTTTTTTTAACTTACACAGATTCATCTATTCTAGCACCATATAATACACAAGAGAAATAAAACAGAACGTATAAACGAGGGCACGACCTTGCTACTTGACAATACAATAAGGTAATAAAATAGTTTTTAAAAAAAAAGTTGAACCGACTTCACAAAAAGCGCTAAAAAGCATAAAATAATTTTTCATTTTATATCTATTACGACATTTTGAAGTCGGTGCAAATCAAACAAACCAAACAACTACAACAAAAATATTTAATCGTCATTTCTTATGATCCCGTAAGCTGAAACGTTCAGGTAGTATTATGTATTATTTTCAATTGTGGTTCTGTAGTTGTTTTATTTGTTTAATTTGCACCGACTTTAAAATGTCGTAATAGATATAAAATGAAAAATTATTTTATGCTTTTTAGCGCTTTTTGTGAAGTCGGTTAAACTTTTTTTTAAAAAACTATTTTATTTTTCACTTTTTAGTGTCTTCGACTCTATACAACGAAGAAAAATCATCCAAATCGTTCCACGCGTTAAAAGTTAGTTTTAACCCCCCCCCCCCCCCCATTCCACTAAACTTTTTTCCTCATGGTATCAATCAAGGAACATACTCTACCGAACAGAACAGGAATCATCGAAATCGGTCCACGCATTACGAAGTTACTACCCCTCCCCCACCACCACCATAGGACCAAATTATTCTCCTATTAGCAATGGGGGATCACACTCTATACAACAGCAAAAGAACCATCCAAATCAGTCCACGCGTTACAAAGTTAGGTTCCACCCTCTATTTCCCACCGCAACCACACCAAACATTTTTTTTCTCGTGCTATCAACCAGGGAGCATACTCTACCCAAAAGAAACAGAAATATCCAAATCGGTCTACGCGTTACAAAGTTAGACTACTGCTCCCCTCGCCCAACCCCCCACCATGGGCCAAATTATTCTTCTATTAGCAATGGGTGATCACACTCTATACAACAGTAAAAGAACCATCCAAATCGGTCCACGTGTTACAAAGTTAGGCTCCACCCCCCCCCCCCCCCCTCCCACCACATTAACATTTGTTTTATCGTAGCATCAACCAAGGATTATATTCTACCCAATAGAAAAGGAATTATCCAAATCGGTCCACGCGTTACGAAGTTAGATTACCCCTCCCCCCCACCCACACCTTACACCATAGGACCAAATTATTCTTTTATTAGCAATGGAGGATCATACTCTATACAAAAGAGAAAGAACCATAGAAATTGGACCACGCGTTACAAAGTTAGGTTCCACCCCCCCAACCCCATCACAAGTATCATTTCTCCAAGTATCAACCACGGAACATAGTCTACGCAACAGAAAAAGAATTATCCAAATCGGTCCACGCATTACAAAGTTAGACTACCTCTCCCCCCTCCGCCCACCCTAGACCAACTTTTTTTCTCCTATTAGCAATGGGGGATAATACTCTGTACAACGAAAAAAGAACCATCCAAATCGGACCAGGCGTTACAAAGTTCGGTTTCATCCCCCCCCCCCCCCCCCTCAACCCTACCACAATTTTTTTGACATGGTACCAATCGGTGAACATACTCTACCCAACAAAAAAAGAATCATCAAAATCGGTCGACGCGTTACGAAGTTATGCCCGGTCAGACATAAAAAAAAAAATAAAAATAAAAAAAAAAAAAATACGCGTCGAACTTAGAATCTCTGTGTTTTTGGGAAGTCGGTTAAAAATAAAAAAATACGCGTCGAACTTAGAACCTCTTTGTTTTTGGGAAGTCGGTTAATAAAAGAGGGGGTGTTCCAGGTAGGTAGCTGCCGCTCGGGTCTCTACTTCGCACACTTTCACTCGCGCCGAGGCGTCTTTACAAATACATATAATTACAACTCCGAGAATATTTGACCCATCGACCTGATATTTTATGTCCCATCGACCTGATATTTTATGGTTACAACCTTGAGTATAAGCCTCAAAGCCTTTTGTCGTTATTATTGGACCTAGAATATGTTATTATTAACTTTAGCGGGATGTTATTCGAAAATATTTGCTCATATATTTCAAATTTGTTACCATAGTTTGTTAAATTGTAGGATACTGCCATGAAGTTATTGACCGAGGATTCATTTGCGCCAATGTAAGTCAACTTGCCTTGAAAATCTCCAAAGGTTCTGCCATTTAGTATTACTAAGTCGGATTCGTCGTAAAATTCCAACAATATTTTACCCCGAGCATTGAACACAGAGTCTTCCAGAATCTGAAATTCCTAACATTAAAACCCAAATCCAATTCTTCAGAGAACCCTCTTCTCGAACCCTAACGTTGAAGTCAAACATAATTATTATTTGTTGATCTTTAAAGCCACATACAAAATCAACAGACGCATTTAAATCTGTATCCCAATTGTTACAATTAACATATATTGGTATAATATTTATAGTATCAGACTTGTTTGTTAACTTTATCAACAGAAAAGTATCGGCGTAAAATTGCATACCTTATTCCTAATATGATCTTTCTTAATTCCTAAAACCCAATCACCACATGCTCTTCCAAACTTAGAAGATCTCGCTGCACTCTCCTAGCACAAGTCAAATCCGCCGAAATATTTATTGAATTTGTCCGAATTAGCATCCATGATGTGTTTCGAAAAGCGCGAAAGCATCAAAAGTCTTGATAAAAGCTAAAAATCCTAGAAATACAAATTTATTTTTAAGTCCTGCAATAGATAAGATAAAAGCCTGAAAATGTTTTCTTCTTCATTTTTATCCCCATACGAGTACCTTTGAATAAAATTACTACTAGTTTCCTAGAATCAAAACAGGATGCACCCTGAATTATTTAATCGGAAGGAGTTTCTCCATATGTCGCTCCGTGGGTAAAGTTCCTCCGTATAAATATATCTTTGAGTAATTAACCAGCTTATGTTACCATAGCGCAACGTAAACGTTTAAAATACTCAATTTAGCCAATCAACGAATCGAGTTAAAACAGACATTTCTTCCTGATGGAACATTTATAACTACTACGTCGCAACAGTCAATCACCTGCACCTAACACTTAATTTATCTGTAGAACACTTTAGTTAGACAAAGTTATTAATCATGTTCGGGCTGACGGGTGATATCGCGGCGACAAGAACCTTAGTCAATAATTTATCTAAACGTGTGCTCTGGATGCAGAATGCAGGCAGTCCAATTAAAGACGTTGCAATTAAACAGAAGGCAAATTGAGTGTACCTTAACATCAAGCTACCTGCACGGCCGATACCAAGCATCTCAGTTGCTTGACAGGAAAATTTGCTTCACATAAATCGCTGCCAATCTGTAGAAATGCAGCAAGAAAACGAGTAAAACGGACGCAATTAATTAACAGACGTTGCACTTGTTGAACTTGCATTGAATTCTTGCAGGGTGTTAAGGGTGCGATGAGTTATCTTCACATGCATATTGGCTTTTGGTGTAGAGATATGAGTTATGCACCAATTGCATTGGGTAAAGTAACGAAATTGACTTCACTTACATCAACGTGTAATACATAAATTAAAATTATGAGATGAACTTTGGGTTTTTTCTTGTCGATTCTTAGAAATTTGAAAAACATCTAATATATAGTGCAATATGTTATATTATTGCTGTTATAAATATGTATAAAATGCAGAAAAAAAATTTAAGAAAATAAATGCCACCTGGCAAAGAAAGTAAGCAAGCCATAACTTGATATAAGGCTTGTTGAAGAATTAGAAGACATAGAATGTGTCAAAAGAGGGTAGCTAATAGGCTAGAAAATCACACCATCATTTTAGTGTGAGGGCATTATTCTACCAATATATCTGGTAGAATAATGCCCTCACACTAAAATGATGGTGTGATTTTCTATTCATTGCTCAGTTACTTCAACAAGAATATAGTGGATAAAAAAAATTAAACATAATATTAATATTTTAGCCCCTCATTGATTTATTTTACCTACTGTGAGATTCAATCACGTTGTACTAAACTTAAAATTTCTAAATCTGTACCTAAGTTTTTCCCATGTACATTGAGATTCGATATCAGTAATGAGTACGTGGAATAATTTATGTAAATAAAATAAAATAATTGCTTTAGCATCATCATTTGTTTGATTCAATATTCACCTTGACAAACGACAAAACTAATAAATTATACTGGCTAGTTATAAAAGTTTTTAATTATGCTTTAATTACTCAATTTAATCTTCTTATTGAGTGGTTTAGGAATTTAGCCGAATGCAAAACCAATTTTAGGCAAACAAGTTCAATTTTCTTAGAGATTTCATAATGCAAAGTTGAGTTTGTTAACAAGCAATTCAATTCAATAAATATTAACCAGATGTGATCAATCCTTTTAAAAGAAATTGATTTGAAAGTAATATTGAGTGTTCTAGTTATACTCTATTTTCCAAACGAATTAATTTGAAAATTTATTGAAATATCCAACGTACCAGAAAAAAAAGAAGTAACAGAAAAATTTATCTGAAAACCTAATTAAAACATACCATTTCTTAAATCCCATATCACAGACCTACATTAAAATTCCTTATGCTTGGCTGCTAAATTTTTAATATACATATCTGCAATGTATTTCATTTGTAATTCATTACTTCTCGTTTAAGAATCGATAAAGAGTTCAGTGTTTCAATTCGCAGTTATTAATATAAATTATTACCTTAATCAATGGTAGGCGCGTAATTCATTAATATTAACATCCGCACAAATCGCAGTAATACGATATCTTAAGCTTATACGAGGGTTGCTCCTTAAGTTATGTGATAGGCAAGTAAAAATAAATATTTATAATTGAAAATGGCTGTTTTTCAAAATATTCTCCATGAAGGTCAATACACTCGTGTATGCGCTTGAACCAATTTTCGAAGCACTTTTTCCACTCCGATTGAGGTACTTCCAAAACATTTGATTTGAACGCTTCAACCGCATCATTTTATTTTTAATTTGCGGGAATAACAAGAAATCATTGGGAGCCAAATAAGGACTGTACGGCGAATAACCGATATAATCGATGTTTTGAATGCTCAAAATTCTTTTGTTTGAACCGATGTGTGAGAGCTTGCATTGTCATGGTGGAGAATGATTCGTCTTCTGTGATTGGTTTCCCTTATTTTTCCGAACACTTCTGGCAAACAAATGGTGGTGTACCATTCTGAATTGACCGGTCTACGTTGCTGTAATGGCACGGTGGCCACATATCCAATCATTCCCGAAAAACAGGCGACCATTTGCGTCGAAGTGCTTCGTGCGTGAACAACTTTTGCTGGATTTGGCTCGGCTTGAAAGATCCATACAGTAGATTGTTGCTTAGTTTCGGGTTCATATGCATAGAACCACGAGTCGTCGCCTATCATCGGGATTGAATTTTTTCAACATTTCTTTGCACCAATCGGCACGAGCCTTTTTTTGAGCGATTGTAAAATTATGCGATATCCAACGCGAACAATTCTTTTTGACGGCCAAATGTTCATGCAATAATGAATGTATGCGAGTGGAACTAATGCCCATGCATACCTAAATCTCACGGTTATATCACACACACGCACAACATCAATTTTTTCTTTCACAACAACCGATTTAGGACGACCTTCACGAAATTCGTCCTGTAGCGAAGTGCGACCACGATTTAATTCGGAAAACCAGCGAAACGCGGTTACCAAAACTCGCAGCGAGTTAATCGGTACACTGTTGTGGGTTTAATCCACGTCAAAAGTCATAGAAAATCATCGCACGAAAATGTTCACAACTTAATTTCATTTTTTGACCAAGATGAATGTTTCAAGTACCTGTAAACAACACAAATATCACTCGTATGACAAAACGTTCTCATTAAAAATGTTAAAGTTTACGATGACAATGTCAGTTTTGTCATATTCACACTGATGCTGACAAATCTCAAAACTTAAGTAGCAACATACGTACTTAAAGGCTTAAGGTTGAAAAACCTATACAATTTAATACAGCACTGATTCCTCATTAATTTTGAAAGAAGATTTCATCGGCTTTTAAATATAAAATAAAGCTCCTAAAACAGTACAAACATAAAGGCAATTTTACTTGCATAGAATGGATATGTTCCCAGTTACTAGACTCTAAATTCAGTAAATTGTATACAAACAGCGCAGTGATAGTGTTTTCTTTTATTTATTGCAATTGCAAATTAAAAACTCACAAGGAGACCGAGGCTCGAACTTGCGTCCTTAGCGTGGTGATTGTGCCAAACAGGCAGTTGATCCAACTTCTCTTGGGAAAGTTAATTGTCCTTGAAGTTATTGATATTCCGGCACGTTGGGAGTAATCTAAAAACTCAGCTACAATTTGTAATTTTATAGAAACTACAATCACTTTTAAAAAGAACGAAAGGCCCTCTCTGTTCGTCTACAGTACACCTTTTCCTCTCCCGGAAATGCGTTTCCTTTCAAATCATTATGGCGATCGGCTGGTGGCCGTTGACATATTTATTCAGAGGATAAAATACTTTATAAAAACACAAATTTTCATATTTTGTAATTTTGTTCAAATTTTAAAAGATAAAAAAATTTATGCAGCCATCTGATTTGTATTTATCTAAAGATGCTATAGTGGGCAAATGATGTAGAATTAATTATGGTGAACCTAGTCCGTCAGTTTAATACTATGCTGTTCATTGATAATTTTTTTTTAAACTATTTAAATTTATTTATTATTTTATTGATAAAATTGGTAGATAATTTTTTTTTCGCTTAGCAGTGAGGTTGGTTTATCACCAATTGGGAGTCTGTTAAATCTTGTTGAGATTCGCAACCTTTTGATGTCCCATCAAAATAAATTTAACTCAAAATTTAAAACCGCGTCAGAAATGTTTTGATAACTGACTTCTTCCAACTGACTTCCCTTTAATGCCTATAACGCAAAAAAAAACTAATTTGCAATTCGGGAACTCAACTTAATACATGCTTTACACCAAACCCGTTCTGGGTTGTCTGACTGCTTGTAAAGTATGACGACTGATATGTTATTCAATTTTAATAAACCTTATGATACTTATCGACTAAAGGCAATAATTAATTTTTATTTCCCTGAAGTCCCGTTTTGCTTAAAATGGCACATCTGTAGTCTCTAGAGTCACTATTTTGTAGACTCAGAATATCTCTTCACATCTTCCAAAATTTCCTAAGGTGAATATAACGAACGTGATCTATACAGCATGCAAAGTAGCCTATGTGGCAGCCAATTCTTACAACAAGTTTCCAAGAGTCTTCTGCATTTTACCACTCTCATTTTAAACATTACTCAATTAGTTACGGCTAGACGAATCGATGCATCTCTTCACGTTGGTCATGGAGCAAAGAAAGAGCAAAGGTTTCCCTTTCACGACCAACGTAAAGAAATGCACCGACTCGTCTAGCCGTCAGCACTAAAATGTAGGCAGTAAAATACCAGCCGATGAAAGCAATCAAAGGTACTCCAGCATTGCTGCCATCCTGACGCCATGATTGCATGCAGCGTTGTCCAGCATTTTCATAATCAATCAGCTTGTTGTTTTTTCGGAAAATTCACATGTACTCATATGCATACATGCATAACACGAATTGTAGATATATAATACCCGACGCAAATAGGAAGTCATCAAAACGTTTCAACTACGTTACTGCATATTTGTTCAGTTCATTAGGAATAACGCAAAAATTATGTTCAAGTTCAAACGTTTTGGCTCGTTTGTTTTAGATGAAAAGTGAATCTTAATTTGTCGCGCAATAAAATTTTATTAATTATTTAAAGCTGTCCTTTTATAAAATCAGCTGCCAGGAATTCAGTTTGACACTAGCAACATTAAAAGTTGTGAAATAAAAAAAATGTTATCTCTATTGTAGCAGGAAATGCGACATCCTAGTACCAGTTGTATTCCTATGAACTCAAACCCAGCGCAGGGTAATATTTTAATACTCCTAAAAATGCTACTTTCTTTTAGCAATCTCCAATAATCTTGGATAAGATGCTTACAAAGGAAAGTCCCTTAATTGCAGCTTAGCTATCTGCAAAACTGGAAATCGTCTGCTTCAACGTTGTATTCGATTTAACCAGACAAGTGTAGCATCAAAATTGTTCATGACTTTATACATAGTCCGAGGAGGCTGGATAGAGATTACCGGTGCTCAATGAAGGACTTTGCAATAGCTATAATTCTATTCTACCAGCAATACATGACGGCTGATACTTGGATGTACTGATAGTGTTAAAGCACACAGGTCTCTGCAGTCCCCCCCGTTTTGGCTTTGTTGTATTGCTTACTTATTGTTTTTACCAGACTATGAAACCGTAAATAAAAATGGGGCGCTCATTTCGCAAGTTTAGGCTGCAGATCTCACCTTTAGATGAGAGTTTATCTGCAATCAGAGACGTCCTCGTTCTCTTCACTAAGGTATTGGTTACATAGATATATTGAAAAGAAGAACAATTTAAAGGTAGAGAAACTTCTTATATCCCAAATGGTTTTTTATGTTGTTATAATTAATTGGGTCCTCTTTCCGCCACATATTTTAACATAATTGATCGTAGGGCCATACGGATGCTTTCCTCTCTACAATCTACCATCCTTTTGAATAGTATCAAGACAAGACTTAGTACCTCCTCGCTGCGTGTGCTCGGCGCTACTCGGACTTTAGGTATTTTGAAATGTTACTAACTTTATTTCCCCCACAACTATGGATACCGGGCATGCCTTACTCGCACAGGATTTAGCGGCATTAAAGGTGAAGGCATTTCTCATCTCAGAGACACCGAACTCGATTCGACACTAATATCGGTTACTTGTGATTATTTAATATGTCCCTCACTTCCCACCGCCAGACCTGGGGGTGCCTTACCAATGACAACCTTTTTGGTTTTTAAATGCTAATAAATACTGTAACGATTCAGACGCTTCACTCATTCACCCATTTATTCTTTCACTCACTCATGGTAAAGAAGGAGTGGAAGGAGAACTTCACTCGATTCTACAATAAACCAATCTAATATAAATTCAAATGGCCTTTAAGTGTGATATTTTGGCAGCAGAAAAATATTCATAGGTCGCTAGCGGTGAAATTGCACAACATTCAATTTTACAACAACATTTCTTCTTTTTAGCACCAACGACCACTTCAGCTAAAAACCCTTAATATTTACCAATGACCACAACATTTTAGCCGACAAAACCCATTAACACCTTTTCAACAACTTAAAAACTAGCTGCTTTCAACATAAAAATAAACCACAACTCAATAATTATTTTAGATCAGAGGGCCAATAAAACTTCATCAGTATATAATTATTTCATGTTAACGAATGCGAACCTGTAGAACAATCGACCTCTGACCAAATAAACTTTCACCCCCATCAACAGGAACCTTACAAACTGTGCACTATCATGATGACTATTTGTTAAATTACCCTGACGACTGAAATACAAGTAACAAAGCATCAACATATTTTGTTACGAATTACTTAATGGATGAAAGTTTAACACCATGATGTACAAATGAAAACACTTGTTAATTCTAAAATATTTTTATTACATTTATAAAAAGTGTGGCGACGCGTTTCGCCATACTTAGGCATCTTCAAGCTACAACGACTAATCTGTGTGAGAGTCACAGATTAGTCGTAGTATCTTGAAGATGCCTAAGCAGGGCGAAACGCGTCGCTACACTTTTTATAAATATAATAAAAATATTGTAGAATTAAAAATTGTTTTCATGTATACATCGTGGTGAATAACCAGAAATTCTACCAAGTGCCTACAAAATTCTTAATTTGTTCGTTGAAAGCTTTACATTACATGCCTCAAGCCTCAACAGAATTCTCGGGTATGTGTCTAGATGTCAATATAAACGGGTTTAATCTTCTTTGTATAAATATATCGTTTCTTTCATTCATAAAACTAAAATATGTTCGCTTCCACAATTCAAGAGAAATCCAGCCTATAACCATCATAACAATACCAAGCACTCACAAGCCCCAGATAATTCAACGGTCTACTTGGACTCGATACTCACAAAGTAGAAGCTCGCTAATAAAACATTGACAACTAATACAACACAGTTCCTTTATATAGTATTTCATAAATAAATAAAGAACTGGAACAGCCTAGTCAAGATCATCAATTAATTAAACCGTGAAAAGACACCTTTCATCACTTTAAAGTAAGTAAGAATTTTCTTCAAATGATGTCATAGAAGTCAATAAGTTTAGCATCAGGTTACTATACTTAGACCCAAAATATCGAACCTCCTTACGATATAAAATTACTTAGAACCTTGCCCTTGAACTGAAAAATGCTTCAGGAAACTTTCAAAGGCGATATCTGGAAAGAGTAACAGTGGAACTGTGGACCTGATTATGACGACACAATACAATAAAGTCATGTTTATTTGGAAGAACATTTACGATCAAGACTGATCGCAAACCGTTTACTACATAATTAGCTTAAAAGATTTAAAATCTTAGTCAATCCGTTAACGGCGAAATTATAATTTCTCTATAGAGGAGTCAGATTACGAGATCGTACACAAGAAAAGCATGCAGGAGCTAACGCTGTAGCCTTAAGGGGAATCAACACTATAAAAAAGGTTTTCTTTAAAAAATGGTTCGGCTCACTTATAAATCGTGGTAATGTAGATGCTGGGTGCCTGAAAAATACATAAATTCACATACCTTTATATTAATTTTATATAGGTCGTTGTAAACGGCTGCACGTCGAACATGGTCCCTTGGTTTGTGTCGATGGATCTGAAAAAATCTTGTAAAATAATATTGTAACATGTTGAGGCTCTTTGTGCTCGACAGATTACTTAAGACACTTATTCTCAATCACAAATGTTCACAGATTTTATTCACTTCACCGGATTAGTTTGTCTCCCAATTTCCCACAATACAACGTTTAACTTTACAAATCAGCACTTATCACTTCACTGATTCATTAAAACTTAGTTCTAGACGTTTCCGATATACATTTTCACCTTGGACATGCGCATTAGACAGTTCACTATTTCCTATCTCGTGGCCTACTTCGTGCACGTTGCAATATTGTAGTTATACTAGTTCGTCGAGCCAAATTTATGATTTTTGAAAAAAAAAAAAAATTTATGACATTTTTAAATTTCGAAACAATTTTCGTGAAAGATTTCGTTCTTTTATGGTTTATTAAAAATATGTTAAAAAACAAAATATAAAAAAAATTGCTCGACAGACTACAAAAAATGTAATTTTGAAGATTTCAAAAGAAAATGCATTTGATATTTTAAATGATCTACTACTTAAAAAAATTCAATAAAACATGAGTTTTTACTCCGGCTAGAGGTTTTAAGGAGAATCAAGCCCAAAGAATGCAGGTACATACGAAGACTAATAAAATTGAAATCCATGTAACTGATGCTATGACAGGAAGTATCAATGCATCTTTTTTAAATAAAAATGAATGGACTATACATTCCGATAGGAAACCTTATTTATCATTATTAAAGCCTTTTAAAAACAAACAAATAAGAGTCGTTAATATAATTGTCGTTAATATAATCCTTTTGAGGAAGCTTTGAAATGTTTAAAATAATTTTTAAAGCCAGGATAAAGTGGTGTTCCAAAGCTCCCTCACAAACATGCTGGAAGAAAGCGCCACAGTACAAAGGATGGTACCTTAGGAGACCCTCGAAATACGAGACTTGGACAGCCTCGTCAACTCAGAGGAAGTAATAGAAAGGAGGAAGAAGATGGGCGGCATGCTGATCAGAGAGCCAATGGTGGCTCTCATCAGAGAAAACAGTAGAGGACTGAAGAAGAAGGAGGAGCTACTGAAATTTCAGCATATTAAGATTGGATGAGTTAATTGTAGGATAGAACGAAAGCTATACATGCTTCAGTTATGGACATCGGCAGGACGAATATAAAGGACCGCAAATACGACAGCTAGGGGTGCGCATGCAATGTAGCGATGGCTCAACAGAGGGTTCGTTTGGATTAGGAGTGACATGGTAGTGTACGTGAGCTTCTACCTTATTCCAAACGACAGTATCGAAGAATTCTAAGAGAAGATAGCATAGAAAATACGATACGGGAATGGGATGAAGCTGTTGCTGTCGCTGGAGATTTGAACACCTAAATGGGGCGGTTGCTGCAGGATGGACGGAAGAGTTTAAGCCTTCTAGGCGATCTTCATCTGGACATTATCAAGTGTTAGTTACACCACCAAGCGGTAGCAACTCGCCAATGTGTCCTTGAATGTATCCAAGTAACTAATGCGGGACGAGATAACCTCTTGAAAAATTCCACTAACTCCAAGATTGTAGTAGGCCATGCCATTAGAGTTTGCAGTGGTGTCCCCCTATCTGAAGGACCCAGGGGTAACTGATTGCGAATGGGGTCTCCTCAGTCACCGCTGTAGGAGTGTAGGTGGAGGGTTTGGTAGACCCTAACAGGTTGGCTAAGGCCGCGGTACAAACTACACAACAAAAGAAGCTTTGGGAAAATTACTTTTCGAAGGTTCTGCGGCGGCGATGGAGACTGGCTTGTGGTGGTGAAATGGTGGCAGAAATGGTAGACTCTAACGACTTGGATAGCTCGAACGTTACCAGACGTACCATCATTATGGTATTCGTACCAGAATTTTCATGGCGTACCATATCCGTACCATAATTCTACCATAATTCTACAGACATGGTACACCATACAAATTCTGGTACAAATATAAAATGCTGCTGTCGCTATATATATTCGCTATATTCACGACAGCATCCACGAGCAAGAAAGTAAAAAGAGTGGTCCAATAGCAAAGATTTCCATAGTCAAAACTTAATGTGTATAAGTTGACACACACACAATAAAACAGCCCAGGGCAGGCCGAAGGAGAAACGTTTATATGGGGGTGCCTTGACTCAATTTTTGAAATTCTGGAGAAATCTAATTAAAAGTTTAATAAATATTTCTCTATATATCAATTTCTTGAAATTTTTTAATTTTCTACATCTTCACACGTTTTGCTTAATGAGAGTTGAGAGATCCAAGTGCATTTGTTTCGTAGACTCAATGATACCAGTACTCTAAGTGTGGTAGTCGTTTTCTGTAAGTTAAAATGGAGCACTTTTATAGCCTGAAATGTTATTAGTCATTTATGAGGTTTCGAATTAGGTCAGGTTAGGTCAATTAAAGATTTAAACAATTCATTTACTCAAATTTTCCGCGCATTCATCGATCAATGCGGGAGAACCATATTGTACCATAATTTAGCCTGCTCTGTACCGTAGTGCAACAGTCACGGTCTGCAAACCCTGGCTAGCTCGGCGTTACTCGCACCGGTAGAAGAAGCAGACCTACTTCCGATGGGTTAGCTGCGGTTAATCCGGAGGAAGTTACTGCTCCTGACTCTGGACTAAAGCACTCCTGACTCTGGACTAAAGTCTCCACCAGCACTGGCAACCAGCTATGAACCGGTGATGCCGATTTTTGATGATCTCCGCCGTAGCGTTAAACATATCAGAGCGGACCTTGGCACCTGGCAGACTGCTGTTGATAGGAACTCCGATCTGCTTAGTAGCATTTCTTCTGATGTTGTAAGTCTGCTATCGCGTGCTGTTGGCAAGCCTGACGCCTCTGTTGTTTCCGGTGCCTCCATTTTGCCTGAAGCCGATGTCCCTCGGCATGATGACTCTAAGAAACAGTTTGGGTCTCGCTCTAGGCTACTGTTCATGCTGCTGGGCCTCCCACGAGCATGACTGCCGAAGAACTCGCTGCCGCTTCGTTCACTTGTACCTCCCCTACTCCCCCTCCCCCCCTGCATCGGACCCAGCTGGGAACATATCTCCCGCCCCCTTTCAGCCGAATCCTCATTCATCGCATGGCACATTTCCATTTAGATCTATTAATGTGTCTCGAAATGAGGGTTTCACTCTGAGGATTGCGCAACCACCGCGATCCTTTTTTGTTTCCCGACTTGATCCATCTACTTCTATTGACGACGTTATTGGCTACGTGCGAGAGAGGAGTGGTGCTGAAGATTCTGTACTCCTCCGTTGTCAACTTCTAGGATCTCGTCATTCTCAAGGACTCATGTCGTCTTTTAAGCTGACATCGTCGCCAGAGCTTTTTAAGATTATGTCTGCCCCCGATTTCTGGCCCGAAAATATCATTGCACACGAGTTTGTGCCCCGTCGTAGGGTCGCGGGAAGCACTCAAAACAGAACCTCTTCTAACAACCAAAAAAACTAAGTACGCTAGCCCTTTACTACCAAAATGTAAGGGGATTGAGAACAAGAACAAGTCAGTTATTTCAAGCTTCACTCGCTTGTTGTTACGACGTCATCGCTCTGACCGAGACCTGGCTTCATAATGGTTTTAACGATGCAGAAATTCTTGACAAGTCCTATCAGATTTTTCGTAAGGATAGATACTGTGACTCTATGGCTCGTGGTGGCGGTGTGCTGGTTGCATGTAAATCGCATTTGGATTGCGGCGTTGTTGATATACCTGCTTATTCCGACACACTCTCAATCGAGCTCTTAGCTCTTAAGATATCTCTGGGGAAGATGCATATTTTCCTGCTATGTTGTTATATACCTCCAAACTTGACAAACTATGGTGATGCAAATGGTCGAAGTCTTTACGACATTTTAATTCTTAGTTTAGATTTTATTAATAATATGACAAACCCTGAGGACGAAATTATCCTTCTTGGTAACTTTAACTTACCCAACGTTCAATGGGTATTCAACGCTGATGACGATGACTACCTTCCTTCAAACTGTCTTGCTGCTAAAGACTCCCATTTCCTTGACGCCATCTCCTCCTCTGGTTTACACCAAATGAGTGATGTAAAGAACTCTATGGGAAGGCAGTTAGATCTTATCTTTTCTTCCGATTCGAGTAATACTATAATTGAGCCAACTTCTTGCAAATTATCCGCTATCGACAGTTTACACCCGCCCATTTCCATCTATTTTTGCTACGATGGCTCTAATATTGTTGACCCCAACGTAGATCAGTACGTTCTTGATTTTAAAAGGGCGGACTTCTCTGATCTTTCAAACAGGATCCTCTCAATCGATTTCCCATCACTTTTTTATGATTGTGATGTCGACGATTGTGTTTCTGTATTTTATGATAAGATTTATGATCTGTTTAATTCGTGTGTACCACTTAAGCGGTGGAGATCATCCTGCCATTCTCCCCCGTGGTATACAAGGGAGCTAAGGAGTCTTAAGAATAAAAAAAATAAATTATGGAAAACCTACTTACGCTGTGGTAGCACGTCAGCTTATTCTGAATTCGTATATTGTCATGACTGTTTTTTAGCGTTATCTTCATCCTTATACAGGGAATACCTTGATGATATTCGCAGTAACTTGCATAATGATCCTCGTACCTTTTTTAAATTTGTAAATTTGAAGAAGAAAACTGATAATTATCCATCTACAATGTGGTATAATGGATCCTCTAGTTGTAGCGCGCCCGTTATTGCCGATAACTTTGCATTGTTTTTTGAGGGCGCCTTTTCACCAGGCAACTTTGTGCCTTCCCTGGATGATTTTGACCATATCCAAAACCGTCCCGCTACTTCCATTGCTTTGCCCATTATATCTCGTGATATTATCTTGAATGGTATCAAGGAGCTTAAACTGGACTTTTCCTTTGGTCCTGATGGTGTTCCACCCGCATTCTTGAGATCCTGTTCTGATGCCTTACTCACTCCATTGGAACTCATCTTCAATAAATCTCTTCAGGCTGGTAGATTTCCTACGTTATGGAAGAGCTCCTTTATAATTCCTGTTTATAAAAAGGGGCATAAAAACTTCATAACAAATTATAGGCCAATCGCGAAACTTTCCTGCATACCCAAGTTGTTCGAATCTGTTATATATTCACAGCTTGTTGGGCAATGTAAGGGGTTAATCTCATCTAATCAACATGGCTTTCTGCCTGGTAGATCGACGACAACTAACCTGCTAGAATTTACATCCCACATTATCTCTGCCTTCCAACAAGGTCTCCAGACTGATTGTGTCTACACCGACTTCAGCAAGGCATTTGATAAGCTCCCTCACTCCGTGATTATGCTTAAGCTTGAAAGGTTGGGTTTTCCGCCTTTGTTGCTCGATTGGATCTGCTCTTACTTAAAAAATAGAACTTAC
Source organism: Leptarthrus brevirostris (assembly GCA_964036015.1). NCBI lineage: Eukaryota > Metazoa > Arthropoda > Insecta > Diptera > Asilidae > Leptarthrus > Leptarthrus brevirostris. Next base: position 66,722,435 of record OZ038375.1, read on the forward strand.
CGTATCTCTTTTCGTAATACTTTATCTAGAGTAGTTAGGGCTTCATCTGGTGTACCGCAGGGAAGCCATCTGGGGCCGTTGCTGTTTATCCTAGCCATTGACGACATTGTCCCTCTGATTAAGCACTCCAAAGTTTTAATCTACGCAGACGATATGAAGATTTTCTCATGCGTTGGAAACAGTTATGATTCTTCCTGCATTCAGAATGATTTGAATACCTTCAGGGGTTGGTGTGCCTCAAATGGACTGCAACTTAACCTGGATAAATGTGAAGTTGTGTCATTTTCTAGGAGCATCAATCAGCTCGTTTTTGATTATACCTTTGCGGAAACTAATATCCGTCGTGTGGAGTCCGTTACTGACCTCGGTGTAAAGCTAGACAGAAAACTCGATTTCACTCTGCACATAAACCATATCGTATCTCGGAGTAATTCTGTCCTGGGTTTTCTTAAGCGATGGTCAAGGGAGTTTTCTGATCGACAGACCCTCATTCACTTATTTTTTTCTTTAGTTAGACCAATTCTCGAATATGCATCTCAGGTTTGGTCTCCTTGCTATGCTGTTCATTCTAGACGCATTGAATCGGTGCAGCGGAACTTTGTTAGGTTCGCACTAAGGGACCTCCCGTGGAATGATCCATTAAGGCTTCCTCCTTATGAAGATCGCCTCCAATTGCTTAATATGCACTCGTTGGAGGAACGACGTAGAGTTGCTGACCTAGTATTTATTCACCAGCTTTTGAACTCGAAAATAGATTCTCGCTCTCTTGCAAGTTTAGTTACTTATAGGCATACTCCGTATAGGTTAAGGAGATTGCCTTTACTACATGTTGTTCATTCTCGGTCTAACTATGGTATGCATGAGCCTATTAATCGCATGTGTAGAGCCGTGAATATGTGTCCTATTTTTGACCTGGCTCTTGCTAAGGATTTGCTTAAGCGATCTCTGTTATCAATGCACCCCTGATTGTTTTGTTTGGACGGGTTTTGTTTGGACGGGTTTTGTTTTTTGTTTACTAATACTTTTCTTTGCATGGGTTGCGGGAGCCTCATTCACCTCAATATATGTTATATTCTGGTGAATAGGTCAATTGGTTCCAGGCTTCTGCCTGTGAAGTGCGCCTTCTGAGTTAGAAGGGTTAATTCTATATATAATTATAAAAGATTGTAACTGATGCATGGACCAAGAAGAAACACTACAGACCGTGGGACAACATGTATTCCTGCAGATAAGCTGGGATTCTAGCAGTGAAACAGGAAACCGAGGTTAGTGACGACAGCGGGATAACTGGATACTCAGCTACCCCCCCCCCCCCTAAGGGAGACTGGGAGGGGACAAAAAGGGGCCCGATTCTATGTGGTCTCTTTCGGCTAATCCCCAGAGAGGTGCTTTTAGTAAGTAAGAATCTCACACCAGCGGAGGGTACGGGCTTTCCGTAACCGTCGTTAATAGGCCTGGCTTCTCAGAGACAATCCCAAATATTACTCTGGTATCTGAGAAAGAAGAGGTGAGACAGAATACTGTCGGCGATCAAATGGGTGGCACACGGGAAAGCGAAGCCCTAATAATAGTTATAGAAGGAGAATTGATCGGTACACCTAAAATGGGAAGAAATTAGGGTAGAAATAAACACCGATCCCTGAGAGCTCGGATACAAGATAGCAATGCGCAAACTTGAAGCCCATAAAACGAGCTTTTGTCTGGATGCGCAGAAAAAATAGTGGACGCCCTGTTTCCGACAAACCTATTAAGAACACAAGCACAACACCCATTACGATGAAAGAAGTACCGCCCTTCAGAGTGTAAGAGCTCAGGGAGGCAGCGGAGTCCTTACAGGTCCTTACAGCCACAGGGCCAAATGGAGTCCCAACAGAAGATCTAAATTCATGTTCATAGGTATTCTTGAAAATGTACAACGGCTGTCTGAAAGAGGGAACCTTTCCCAAACGACAGAAAGCACAGAGCTTTGTACTTATCAGCAAGGGAGAGGCAGATTCAGGAACTCCAGAGGCGTACAGACTCCTGGGCATGCTGGATATGGCCGGAAAACAACTGGAAACATTTCTGAAACCGCGCCTAGCATCAGCCATACAGAATACAGGGTGCCTTTCGGAAAAAGTGGTAAAGGTCTTTCACCACTCAAAAACACTAGTCATGCTGGTGGCACTGGATGTTACAAATGCGTTTAACTCCGCCACATGGTGCGACATACCGGAGTACCTCCGGATAATAGACAAGCTTCTTCCCTATCACTCCACAGAAGGACCATTCAGTAAGAAAATCACAGTAGGAGCCGCACAATGGTCGATTCTAGACCCAGAGCTGTGGAATATAGCGTACGATTGAACCTGGAAAGGCAACGGGTGTCCACCTAGATGGAGGAACATGGGCTAAGTCTAGCTAACCAGAAGACCAAGATTGTTCTGCTCACTAGAAAGCGGATTTTGACGATTAAGGAAGTGCGAGTGGCGGATGAGGATATTCTACGAGCCAGGAAGTTAAATACCTGTGAATAAGACTGGACTCCAAACTCACCTTTTGGGAACACATAGGGCATACGGCAGATAGGTCAGCACAGACCACAATCTAGATGAGTAGGCTAATGGCCAACGTGGGAGGCCAATGAGCGTTACCGCTAGGATAGAGAGATCAGAGGAAGATAGACCACGAAACTAATACCAGACGTGAAGCAGTGCCTAAAGCAAGAACACGGAGGTAAAGTACTTCCTGACACAATGTTTGACCGGATACGGGTACTGTAACGCTTACCTCCATAAAATTGGAAGAACAAAAATTTTCGAATGCAGAAGGTGGATTGCAGAGAAACAGGAGCTTGAAGTAAATCTCGAAGGATTCACGCCCGAGGACATGGTGAACAGCATGATCCGAGGCATGGTACTGAAAGTCAGTAACCCGCAACAAAAGAAAAAGGAAACCCCAGACGCACTGGACGGACAGTAGCAAGATAAGACCTAGAACATAAGATGCAAATGATGGCGTTATAGGCACTACGCTGAAGTAATAGAAAAGTAGCCCCGGGATGGAGATATGCCTGAAAGAGGGAGTTTTTTTAGTGGATTCGAGTTCAGCAGTCTATACTAGACGATATTTTAATACCATCCAGAACATACGTTGTAAATATTTTTCTTAATCAAAAAACATCAAACTAATGCAAAAAGGTACATACAAATTCTCGAAATTTGTCTATTAGGAATAGTCATTTCCAAATGTCTGTGATTTTAAATTAGTAGTTGACTTGTGGAATAAAACCATGTCAAATTATAAATCATCATTAGAAGTTTATTTTGTGTTTTCTGTAGCTTTGTTTTGTGGGTTTTCGCGCAATTATCCCACATTAATGCAACATGCAATAATACAGCGTGAATGACACATTTATATATATGACTAGCCAGCGTTGCTCGGATTTTATGCTTATGACAGACATGTAGTATCGATACCATGTATTTCAATACTACGTGGTATACCATTAATGTGTCACCCCATACCGTGTCAATACTAGCTGAAACGACATGGTATTCCCTCATATTCGTGGTATTGAAACTCGCAAATTTGACCTAGTAGTCCACGAATCTAATGACATCAGCGCCATCTTCCCACTTATGTTTTGTTTATATTTCCTACTTACTGCTAAGTCGTTAACACTTCAAAGAAGAAGATTTTGTTTTTAAGTCAAAAACTCTGTTCTTTGTGATTTTGATAGTTATATTCCAAAAATATTTTAAAAAGTTGTTTTAAATCCATTTTTACACTTTTCACACGCAACCAAATTTAAAATATTTCTTTACTTAGTTTTGACAATAATGAAGCTACTAGTGAATGACAGCTATATACCACGAATCATGTGTGTCAGGGGTAGTCTCATACTATGGTATGAGCAATACCATGGTATTGATACTATGGTATCGATACCATATGTGTGTCACTAGTATTAGGTAAGTAAGAATCGTTTATAATTTTAGCCTTACATCAACAGTAACCGAACAGTATTTAACTGCATCGGAAGTGTCATTATTTATCTCAATGACTTCGATAAGTTTGGCGAGGCAGTGCAATTTACGGATTCAAAAGCAATCTTATAATATCTAAACTACACATCTAAGTAGCACAATTCAAAGACAATATTTGTCCACTTTTAATACAGAAACTAAAAAACGTATTCAATTTGATAACAAGAATTTGTTTTCCAACCTTAATCAGGCTTAGTTGGAAACATTTTTCACGTCAATTTTTGACAGTTTACGCGAAAATAACCTCATCGGCGATCATTTAGATCTCACCGATATTCATAGTCATAGGTCAGTTAATTTACAAAAAACGTTCATCAACTAAGAATTCTATCCAGCATTATACCTAAATATTTCACATTATTTGCCCAATTGATGTCACTGCTACTAATTGACAGATTTAAGCCGGGAAAGTTTCTTTTTCGTGGAAAAAAATGGCTTGCGTTTTACTATAGTTGAGTTTAATTTTTTATTTATGATAGTAGTCATCTACCGTATGGCGATAATTTTTCAAACAACCTAAGACGTATTTCCTATTTTGTAATATATTTCATATTTCGCATCAGGTGGAAAAAAGATTTCAAACGGCTTAATGGCACTATATTCGTTGAGAATGTTAACTCTACAAAGTGCATAAATTTTGCTGTGTCAGATGCATAGTTACAGCAGACGGCGGATCTGAAGCTGATGTACAGGCTTGCATCAATAAGGCTCGAGTTGCATTTAATGCTCTTATAGAGATCTCGCGCGATAACGACATCTCTAGAAAGTGACCTGTCAAATAACAGCTAAGCTACAAGCCTTTGTCAACCGGTGTCTCCTTGACATCCATTGGTTGGAGGTCATTACCAATGAAAACCAGCTCAGGGCAAGAAGAAGAAAACTACTACGGGCCAAGACGGAATAGACATCAGTGTTTGAAAGCGAAAGTTTCAATATACAGGGTGTAACGTTTCTAGAGGTCAATATGAATACAAATGATAGCTATCACCTAGAAAAAAAAATGTATGGGGGGGGGGGGGGGTGGGGGGAATCTCAACCGTTTGGGAGTTACAGGGTGATTCATAAATTTCAGTTTTCCATGGTATGCACGTTACTCTTTTATTTTTATTTTTTGATCTACTCAACATAGCGACATCAAACAAACGCTAGAAAACTACTACCCCAAATTCCCTTTCCAAAAATGTCAACAATGTTGATCTCACTACTTCCACTGCAGGTACAGTCAGGGCCAAATGTTTTGAAATTACCAAAATTTCAGCATTTTCCCAAATTGTCTCCGAAATTTATGTAATTAGTATACCTCTTTTTTATTTTTATTATATTCCCCGTCTTATTACCTTTCCAAAAAGGTGCAATATGTTCACGTAGGGAAAGCATTTAGAAATTTATGTGTAGAAATTCTATCGGAGAATATTATAAAAATCAACAATTTAAAGAAATTAAACTCAAATTAATTCTAAAATGCTTTTTATTGAATTTAAAAATAATTAAAATTAATCTTGATGAGAACAAAAGCAGTTCAAAATGTCCACCGCTACTTTGAATGCATGCCAATTATCTCCTTCTAGGTCCCTGTTTAAGACGTATTGCAACCAGCCTCTCCCGTATTTTCGTCGCCGCTTTCCCAATTCTGCTAACTAAATCCTCCTTAGTTTTAACAGGGTTTGAATAAATTAACTAAATTGGGGTAATTTCTGGAGATCTAGCAGGATAAGGAATCGGTGCACCTCGTCCAATCCAGCGGTTAGGAAACTTTTCACTTAGTATTTCCTTCACAATGTTAGCCATATGCGCTGGTACTCCATCGTGTTGGTGATTCCCCTAAGATTATCCATAGGGTTCTCCTCTATTAGATATGGCAGTGCATTGTCCAAAAAGTTGCATAACTTGCACTATTAAGCACTTGCAGCTAAATGAATGGTCCCACCAAATGGTTGCCGATGATACCAGCCCAAATATTGACACTGAACCTCTGCTGGAATGAGGTCACCTTTGCACTGTGTGGGTTAGTGTTCGACCAGGCATGTTGGTTATGGAAGTTCGTGATATCATTCCTGGTGAATTGACATTCTTCTGTCCACAGAATTTGGTCCAGAAACGCTCTGTTGCCAATGTCGCGTTCCAGAAGCCAAGTGCTAAATTTAAGTCTTCTCTCGGAATTTCCTTTAATAGTCCTTGGGCTGGGCGATGGTGAAATGGACGTAATTCCCCTCGATGAATAACCCTCCAAAACCTTAGATGACGATACTCCTAATAATCTTGCGCCTCGTCTCGTGCTCATCTCAGGGTCTTGCCTCACGATTGTGATTATTTGCTGCTCGACGTCGGCAGAAGTCCCTGAAGTTTCGCGTCGTGTCTCCATGCCGTCTGAAGTTACACTTCCTGTTTCTCTTAACCTTGGAAAGTCCGTGTGAATAACCCTCTTAAGGGTGCTAGCTGATTAGGGAATCTTCTTTGATATTCCAGTACAGCCGCTCTCTCGTTTCCGTCTACTACGCCATAAATGTAAATAATATCCGCGTATTCCTCAAATCTAAAATTTTTTAATAATTTTTGCTTAAAAACACCCATACTTATTGATTTGCTTTTCAACTCTGATAGGTATTATTGCTGACTGACCCTTTTTTATAGCAAAATTTCCATCAGGTCCGAGTAACAAAACGCCAGGATACAAGGATGTGAATTCTGGCTAACACATGCTAATATCGACAATAAGAAAAAATTACACTAACATTTTTATAACTTTTTTGGAACAATAATTAAAATTAATTACCTGTTAACCCAAAACAATCATTTTCGACCCTTTATCTTAACAATTTTGTTTATTTAAAGAATTTCCTACCTAAAGTGCAACAAAATAATTAGGTAGTCAGAGATTTCTAAAAATGCGGTTTTTCTAATTCTTTGTCTATCTTGCCATGTTACGCCTTTTTGAAAAGGTAATAAGACGGGGAATCCAATAAAAATTAAAAAAAGGTATACTAAATACATAAATTTCGGAGAAAATTTGGGAAAATGCTGAAATTTTGGTAATATAAATTTTTTTTTTTAATTTTGGCCGTCACTGTACCTGCAGTGGAAGTAGTGAGATCAATATTGTTGACATTTTTGAAAGGTAATTGGGGTTGTAGTTTTCTAGCGTTTGTTTGATGTCGCTATGTTGAGTAGATCAAAAGATAAAAATAAAAGAGTATCGTGCATACCATGGAAAACTGAAATTTATTAATCACCTTGTAACTCCCAAAGAGTTGGGATTGCCCCCCCCCCCTGCCATAACATTTTTGGTTTGTCTAGGTGATAGCTATCATTTGTAATCGTTGACCTGTAGAAACGTTACACCCTGTATAGGCCACACAGGGAGGAAGAACCAAATAACATCGGTCAACAGTCTTGATTGGAACCCGCACGGCACCGTCGTGGCAATAATTAAAGTCGTTAGCGCAGATCTTGAACAGGTGAACAGTAGGTATATTACACGCCGTATGCCCCATAAGGATTTAAGAGAACGAGAGAGAGATTTTTCTTGTGTTATTCGGTCCTTTCTGAAAATTGTATTTGATTTTAGTTGACAATGTCAAATATCATCGAAATCTGAGTAGACCCTATTGGGTTATAAACAGTTTGGATAACTCTGTGTATAGCTCGTAACTCGCAGATGAAAAAAGTCGATGGGTGCAAGTCGGAAAAAATACAGTTTGGGGGCTGCACTTTCATTAAAAGGTAGAATTCATTTGTGCGTTTTATGTGCTTCTTTAAGGGGGAACATCACTGTGAAGGGTAAAAGTATGCATATTTAAAACGGAGTTAGATCAATTCGTTGAGCCGCACGACCACCATGCCATGGGTCCCGGGTTCGGGACCAGGTCTCCCCTTGAGCTTTTATAAATATAAATAATCCACTCCGTCTCTGGACTATTGTCTAGCTCACGTTTCCCTGATGTGCAGGTGCACAATATATTAAATATTCTCCTTCTATTATAAAAATGTTTTTGTTTTGGATTATAGCATTCTTCAATACTACAACCCCTTTTCAACGTATACCATTTTATGCGTTGAAATTAAGTTTGAAAATTTACTCATTATTCAGTGTGAAGACAAATCAGCTAATTTTCAATTTCTTTTCTGTAAATTTTCGCTAAGCCTGTGCGTGGTCTATTTTCAAAAATTTTAAACCTCCACCACTTCCATAAGAATAGCAGCACCGATAGCTACTCTTATATTGATATTTAAATATTAAATTTTTTGTTTTAAGATAATTCATTATTTATCAAAATTTCAGTAGGACAATAGGGAAGGAGTTATTCTTCATACCATCAGATTGATGTTATTGTAAATTTTCAATATTTTTTTTCAAAAATAGTTGAAGAATACCCGATCTTTAAATAACTAATTATACCTTTGCAAAAGGTCTCCTATAAAGTTTGAGATAAATCTTCACAATATTTCTTTTATCAAATATTTTCAATACTGAGTACCTTAAGTAAACTATAATTACACTTAATATAATTTGTAAAAACGAAAACAAAAGCTATTTTAAAATTAGAAAAAGCAGCTTCAAACAAATTTAATTATGTCTTTCCAATAATTTGTTTATTAGAGGTTTTCTTCGTTGATTTTTTACATTATTTTTCTTTTTCTCAGTTTTCTGTTCAGCGTCTTTTTTGGTCGAAAAATGTTCACAGTTTTTTTTATCAATAAGAACTTTTAAAAAATACTGAAAATACTGTCTCATTTCAGCAACAAATTATGTGATTATTATGAAATTTACACAATAATCTTTCATATATTTTCTACAAAACAACCGATGAAACTTTTAATAACTTTTTCCAGTTTTTTTATCAGGACCAATTAAGTTTTAAAGTTTTCTATATTGTTGTTTAACGTCTGTAGATTATTTAATTTTTAAAAATTTTCAAAATTGGTAAGTTCCTAAAAATTTTGTAAAAACAAAAATATTGCGTCACAAGAAATGTATCAATAATTTTAAAAAAGGAATGGAAGATAAAACCCCCTTTAAAATTTCGAGTTTACATCTATTATAGTTTTTCCACAATAAGTTTCTGAAATTATTTTTAGAGTTTTGACCAGGAAACAACCCTTAAGAAACTCAACATCGAGTTGTTGACATGAACGGCTCATGAAAACCATAATTAGAAAAATTCATTGGTAAGATTCGTTATCTTATCTTGTTTAACACTTAAACCACCTTCGGGACATTTTTGACTCGATCTTAATTTTTTGATATTTCACTTTAAACACTAGCTGTTCAAAATATAACAGCTTTTGGACTGATGTTTTAATTGTATTCCTTTATTAAGGTATTTAATAAAATAATACAAGTAAAAGATCAGTCCAAGGGTACTTACATTGCAAACAGCTAGTGCTTGAAATGAAAACAAAAAAATGAAAATATGGTCAAAAATTACTAGAAGATCGTTTAAGGGTTAAATTATTAATATCTTGTTTACAGGAAGTCTCATCTAAAAGTTTTATCTGGAATATACTATAGATGAACACGTATCGTATGAGAAAAGTATCTGTGCAATGTTAAATTCAAAGATGATGACAAGATTTTGCAACTGGATATTGTGGATAGTAATACAAGCGTCGAAAAAGGGGTCAACCCCTTCTTACTTTGAAGTTTTTAACATTTTAACTTTTAATAAATAAACTTTAACTTTTAAACTTTAAGTTAAAACAATTTATTCGAATTACTAATGTACTCCAAGGAATTGGTAATTTTTATGTTATCCTATAACTTTCTAATTGCATACTCTGTGAGAAAATTCTTCAATAATAAAGTCTGTATTTATAAGCCCTTAATGAAGAATTAGAATATTTTAAATTAAAAAAATCGTGACATCTGACCGGGAATTTACCAAACGATGTAAAAAAAGTAGGCACTCATTTATCTTTTATCTCAGATCTTCCCCTAATGTGATGTGGCATCTAACAAAATCTAGTTAGATTAGCTTTTGAGTTTGAGAGGGAATGAAAGTTTGATCGTAGAACCATGCTTGCTTCTTCAACTTTAATTTTAAAATACTGTTTGAAAGAATCCACATTTTGTGGTTTTTCGTATTACTTACCTCTGCTATTTATTAACATAAAAAAATATTTCGAACGAAATTTTTTTAAATAATAAATGTTCATGTAATATGAAAATAAATTAAAATTATGTCACGGCATAATTTTAATTCAATGAATTCAACTCAATGAGATTAAATTTTAATTCGGGGAAATATTATTTTACTTTAACATAATAATAATTTTATATTAAACTTATTTCAAATTACAATTAAAATTCATGGCATTCTAATTATGATGGTGTTTAAAAATACTCCGAATTAAAATTATTAACATAGTTAAAAGTTCCCTATTAATAGTTTGTACATAATTTTAATTCTCAAATTAATATTATGCGCTTTATTTTAATTCTGAAAAGCAAAATTCTTGAATTAAAATTATGTAACAAGAAGAAGAATAAAAATTCAGGGAATAAAGTTCGCCCCTTCGTCAGCTACAAATACCAATATACTTTCATCAAATTAACCACATTCTCCTCTTTCCGTAGATACCTCAAACTCATCTACGCGATACCCCGTTCACTTCCTACAGCTCAAGAAAATTTCAAGTTTGTGGCTCTGTCCAGATCTATTATTAAATAAAATAACAATTTCTTTCCGGACCTAAAACTGATATTTTTAGTCCTTTTTTAAAAAATCCGTGCGCCGTTTTACTATTTGATAACTTGCATTTAATTTTTTGAATTTTAATTCTTCTTCTTGTTACATAATTTTAACATCATATAATGGAAAATCTTAATAGAATTTTTTATATGGAACAATGATAATTCGTCTCGGTAATTAAAATTTATGGCATGTTATAATTATAATTCGACGATTTGATTTGATATTCGAATATATTTTAAATTGAGAATAAAATTGTCATCATAGTATCATAATAATGCCTGTAATTTATTTCATTCTTAAACAAAGTCGAAATTTGTTAGGCGTAGTCAACAGACGATTAATCTTTATTTCATCCTAATATAATTATAATTCTATAAACTATTATTGTACACTGCTACAATTATAATAAATTTAATTATATTTTTGTCATGGCATAAACAAATGTAAAATTACGCCGCAACATAAATACCTAAAAATTACATAAATATTATTTTTACACATAATAATAATTCTGGGTATTTCCTATATTCACCTATGCATTCCGAATTAATTTTATGATGTCATAATTTTAATTAATTTTAATTATGTTATGACAATAGAAATGCCTCGAATTTATTTCTCTTTTTATTTTAATTAGATACCTCATTGTAATGTTTCCACCATGAAATGCTTGCTATTATATAGCAAAACGGCGTGCCATAAGTATCAAATATACTACCTTAAAAATGCATAACCTTTCTGTTAATATATTACCAGGAAGTACCTGAATGAAGAAATAAATGGGATGAGGGTAGGTAGTTTCCCCTATGCCTAAAATTATCTTTCGGAATGTTTCCAAATTCTAACAAGAAGGTTAAAGTAACCCCTGCGCACGTGCCTCTAATAACGCAACCATGCGTTTCCATGGCAATGTCAAAACTCCTTAAAGTAATTCTTGATAGCAGATGCAAACATTAAGTTTGCATACTGGTAATGACTCGTACCATAAGCACCTTAAATGAAATATGTGCACCTGAGCACTTAACATAACTTCGCTGTTCATCAGAAAGTGCATCGTGCTCTATCGAAAAATTAGGGACACTTTTTCCACTTCAGAGCTGCGGCTTTTGACCACGCGCCAATGCACGCGACACATGTTGCACGGCACGCGAGTTCCTATGCATCTAAATTTGGATAATTATATGCGGAATACATTACCTTTTGCTTCACAGGTAAATGATCTGAAAAGTGTTGTTTCATACAAACATGACACCCGCAGATACGACGTTCCATCTTCGTTTAATAATATTTCTTATATAATTTCATTCAATTTTTCTAATTCCAAAGAAACAGGGCTTTTAATGTTTCTTTAAAAGAATAACTGTATAGATTTTTCTCGCATTCTATTCATTCATATTCTTCAATTGTAGATCATAGTAATGCAACAATATTGGGTACATATCCGGACTGAAAATTATAATCCTTTATAGATAATTATAATATATTGTACCTACATTTAGAAGAGTATACTGAAATTATTTAAATTATGACAACTAGAATAAACCTCAATAGAGAAAGAAAGTAAAGCGAAGATGATTTGCTGTGAAAACTGTATCTCTATAAATAAAACACTTTCTAAATTTAGCATCATATTAGTCATTTCGAGCCACAAGAAATTTTTAAAGATTAGGGGACTACATATATTCAGTAGTCAAAGTACTCGTAAAACTTACCCCATTCTCTCTTCTGCTATCTAAAGATTACAGTGACGGCATGACGGTTTCAATAACCTCATGTATTAGTAAAAGCTATAAGTACTCTCTGGAAAAACTTCCTTAAAGAATGTATGTTCAAAATATTCTAAAAAATTTAAAATAGGCAAACACGCAAAATTGGCGTTGAAAATAGAATAATAATTTTTTAACCGACGACGACCGATTTTGATGATTCTTTCTCTGTTGGGTAGAGTATTGTAACATAAATGGGGCTCTTCGGGCTCGACGGATTAATTAAGACACTTATTTACAGTCACAAATGTTCACAATTTTATTAGTCTTTACTTAATTAGTTCTCTTTGCACGTTTTCTTCACAATATAGCAACGTTTCACTTTACTTATTATCAGTTATCACTTCACGGGTTAAAATACAACTAACAACTAGGCTGCTACTCAGCCCTATTTATACTACTTAACTTAATTCTAGAAAGTTCAGCAACTTAGTTCTAGCAATTTCCGTTATTCATTTCCACCACACTAAGTCACCACAAATGCGAGTCGGCCTTGACTTTATACGGAATCTGACGTTTTTCTGGTTTCGGAATTCGGGACATGCGCATTGTACAACTTGATTTAGTTTTCATCACATAGCCTATGCCAGACTACAGTACATGTTACACTGCCCCTTCTTAGAACTGTGCGTCCCGAACAGTTGTATCTCCTTGGTATGGCTTTAAGCGGTCAATGTGCACGATCTTCTTTTTGTCTTTCAGTCCCCGCTGTATCCTGTGCACGTTGAAGCTTCGCTGATTTTCCTTTTCGTCGCCGTGGTTTAACTAGCCAGACGAGGTCTCCTTCCCTGAATCCGCTAGAATTAGCTCTGATATCGTATCGTGTTTTCATTCTGTCGCTAGATGTCTTGAGTTTCTTTCTTGCCAGTTGATGGATTTCTGCGAGACGCTTCGGAAGTATGGGTATGTATTCTTCAGTGGAATCAGCATCCTTTTCAAGTGTTCCGAACTTCAAATCACTGGGCAGTCGAATCTGTCACACAATTTTATATGGTGTCTGTCCTGTTGAGTTATGGACAGCTGTTCGATAAGCTAGTAGAAATATCGGAATGTAGCTATCCCAATTCCGTTGTCCTATTAAATCGCTCAACCATCCCGTCAGATTGTGGATGAAGTGGTGTTGTCCGCGTCTTTCTTATTCCAAGAATCTCGCAAACCTTCTGGAATACTTGAGATTCAAAATTTCGTCCCTGGTCGGAATGAAGCTCATTGGGTACGCAAAATCTGCATATTCAGTTTATTACTAACTTCTCTGTCACTATAATTGCTTCTTGATTTGGGATCGCATACACTTCTGGGCATTTACTGAAATAATCCGTTACCAGTAAAATGTACCGGTTGCCCCGATCTGATTCTGGGAATGGTCCCGCAACGTGAATCGCGATTCTCTCAAAAGGTGCTCCAACGTTGTATTCCTGCATTGCTCCTCTTGTTTTTATGTAAGATCCTTTGCTACGGGTACAAACAGTACATTTTCGACACCAGTCTTCCACATCCTCCCGCATATGTAACCAGTAGAATCGTTCTCTTAGTTTTCCTGGGAACTAATACCTGCATCCGGCATGTTGACTCGTCGGGTGTCTCCCATTTGCGTTTTAATATTCTATATTCAGGACATAGCGAATTCATTGCGCCCAGTAGCTCTTCAGTGTTGCACTTCTGTCTGAAATATCTCGCCATTGGGGCCTTTCGTCGTTCTCCTTCCATGTAAAAATTGTAGTTATTCTCGTATTCTCGTTGAGCTGCTTGAAATTCTTCCTTGCTCTATCCTGTCAAGGGTACCACAGTTGTTCTTTTCACAATCACATGGTCGCATTTCTCTTCCAGACGGGAACAGTATTTACAATCAGGCTTACATGGTCGTCGTTAAAGTGCATCTGCATTTCCATGCAATCTACCCTTCCTATGGATAATTTCGAAGTCATAGGATTGCAGTCTTTCCAGCCATCTTGCCACCTGTCCTCAGGATTTTTAACTTGCATCAACCAATTTAGAGCTGCATGATCAGTTCGGAGAGTGAATCTTTTTATTTAGAGGAATTTATGGAAATGCTTCGTTGCATCAACAATAGCCAGCAGTTCTTTCCTCGTAACACAGTAATTTCTTTCTTGTTTTGATAGAGCTCTGCTATAGTATGCCACCACTTTTCGTGCCCGTTTACTTTTTATGACAGCACAGCGCCAATCCCAACATTACTTGCATCGGTATCCAATATAAATGTCTCACCCGGCTTTGGATAAGTAAGTACAGGTGCATTTCAAAGCGCCCAATTAAGTGCTTTAAAGCTGTTTTCTGCTTTTTCTGTCCAAAAAAATGCCTTATCCTTCTCCGTTAGCTTATGCAAATCCTTTGCTATATCAGCAAAATTCTTCTCAAAGCGTCTGTAATAAGTGGCTAGTGCAAGAAAGCTCCGCAGCTCGTGTTTATCTTTTGGAGGGGCCCAGTTCTCCACTGAAGCTATTTTTTCAGGATCGGTGCTAACTCCTTCTGTTGATACCACATGTCCTAGGTAATTGACCTGGTCTGCAAAGAGCGTACACTTTTTAGGGCTTAGTGTTAGTTTGGCTGACTTCAGTTTCTGGAACACTTCTCGTAGATTTCCGAGATGTTCTTCAAAACTTCGTCCAATTACAATAATGTCATCCAAATATACCAAGCAGGTTTTCCAAGTTAAACCTCGTAAGACACATTCCACTAAGAGCTTGAATGTTGCTGGCGCATTGCAAAGTCCAAAAGGCATAACTTTAATTTTTTAATTGACACAATCCACTTCCTACCGAGAATGCTGTCTTTTCTCTGTCATCTGGATCGATCTCGACTTGCCAATAGCCGCTTTTTAAGTCCAACGTTGAAAACCACTTGTTGTCTAGGGTGCTGTATCGATTTTTGTTGCTGAGCCACCGAAGAATAGACCTGGAAGCATCTGTGTCTACTGTAATCGTGCATTTGTGTTCTTGAACTCTCCCGCTGATTACTAAGCTGCTATCGTTTCGCTGCAATTTCTTAATGTTGATGATGATTCCGGGGGCGTCGATTCCACTGACCAACTCTTGCCCCACAGAGTTGGTCTTTACTCGTTTCCCTGTTGCAAGCGTGGTGTTGGTATAGGGCTTAGAGCTCCATCGCTTCTTTGTTCCGCTCGCTCTCTTTCTCTGCATTTTTCACATCCATACCCAGATGTTGTCATCTGGCTGTCTTGTGGAGAGATTAATCTTCGCCTCTTTCTGCAATCTCTTTGGAGATGGTCTTCTTTGTTGACGTATTGACGCGACAGCAGGTATCTTCTATTTCCGTTACTTCTCTTAAGCGGACCGTACTTCTTGAGGCTTGTTTTGCTGCCTCATATGCCAGAGCGTAAGCCAGAACCTCAGCATTGGTATTTTTGCCAGCCAGCCGTACTGCTTGCTGCAGGTCACGATCTGCATGTGAATTAATAAATGCTTCTCTTGCGACCTCGTTAACATAATCTTGGCTAAACGTGAGTTAAGCCAAATGTGTCAGCCTTTCTATGTCCGCACATAACTGCTGCAACTGCTCTCCAGGCTTCTGTGTTCGACTCTGACAACTTTTTTTTTAAACTAACGCAAATATAGTATTATTTTTATTTTTATCACCTAAGTACCTCTTAGCAAAGAAAGGTCATTAGTGTGATCAGTTATTTCGCTAGTTCGCAAAATGGAGGTATTAAGGTTAACTCTCGAAATTTAATTGCGCCTATCCGCATTCGAAAAGCTTGTGCAAAAGTTTTTCTGACATAATATACAAATTAAAAATGATTTATTAAATTTGTTCGATTCAATAGACATAGGACAATCTCTATACAAACGATTTCTGAAAATGTATATGAGATTTTATAATCTTTTGGAAATTCGGGGCAATATACTTTTACAGGAAAGTTTTAGATAATGACTTTGGTTAGGTTAGTAGACCGGAAGTAACCCAGTCGGCTTCACAGAGGCCTTAATACAGTACATTGCCATACCACTTCGCAGGAACCTTACATGTATCGACCTGGCACTACTATCCAGTGATTAATTTAAGCAGCTGCAGCTGTTGAGGAACCTGGCTAGATCCTTTGGCTTCACGCGGACGAACTCTTCTAGTCCATTAAGTAAGTGCTTGCCAAGGGCCTGAAACCTTCTCCTGGCTAGTCCCGGGTATTCGCAAATTAACCGTGAATGCTTTTAGAAGTAGTTGGCAGGAATGCTCATGCGGACAGTATGACCCGTTAGAACCGCAGTGATATTAAGGAGATACCTGCGGCATACCTTCAATAAAAACGCCGTTCTTTTTTTATTCGATCGCTCCATCTACGCTCGCCGAAAGGAAAGTAGATTTTTCTTTGTACTGAAATTAGAGGCCGGCCGATTGATCTGTTTATTTGTGAAGCGTTCATCTGCGAACCTTCTTTCGCGAGAACATCGCCCGTCATATTGCTATGACCCGGTACCCAGAGGAGAATCACCTTGTAAAAAGCCCTCAAGCTTTAGAAGAGGGTCCGACGTCTGTTCACCGGCATTTAATCGTATTTAAGTCGGCGGCTTAGTAAGTGATAACGTGTCGGCCTACCAATCCGGAGGTCCCAGGTTTGAATCCCACCGACGGCGATCCATGGTTGTTTTCTGCTGATTTCAGGGTTGCACAGAAAATGCCAGTGGTTCAAAATCCACTTTAAGTTGTAGGTTCGTTGTTTCGAATCGGGTGAAGTTCTTCTCCCGCCCCGTGGCACACGGGGTTACTGGATAGAGAGATGGTGCATTCGCACATAAAATGTCCTTTCAACTGCTTAGAGAAAAATTCAGAAGTTTTCTGGGCTTACAGTAATTTCTTGTTATATATTATATTTATTCTGTGTATCGACGGTTCCGAATCTAATTAAAGAGTCGCGCGAACAAACTGTAGTATCTTTTTCGGCAGATAATAAAATGTGTAGTAATTCGATTTTGATGTTTTTGAGAACACGACGTTTACGAAGAGTTAATTAGCGAATATTTGAGAAATAGTAGCGAATATTAGAGCAATTTGCAAAAATTGTTAACCCTGCTATCTTTTCTCCAAGTGTCAGATGTATGCATTTCAGGTAAATTTTCGCGGTAAAAAACTTTTAATTTTGTGAGTTCGTCTAATTTGCATGATATAAGCACTTTTCTATAAATTACAAGTGTTTCTTATACTTTCATGAATTTAACGCGAAGTTTTCGTTTGTTTACGTTTTGCATAGTGTTGTTGTTGTACCGACAAGATTGCAGAGTCTTGGCTAATTTGTGCAACATTTTATAGAATTTCATTAAATTTATATTGTTAAAAGATTATATAGCTCATGTTCTATTAAATATATAAGTTTTATCTCATTTCGGATAAGACAATTCAACGATTTGCACCTGTTGTTCCAGGTGAGGTAAGTATAAAAATCTTCATTGATTTAGAATTTATTTCCTTAAGTTGATTTTAATTGTTTTATAAAAGTTTTGAATACTATGTGCACATATCAGGTTATCAGCCGATTCTGGTGCATGTATTTGCTTTGAATAATTTTTGAGCTAAACTTAAAAAACCTATTTTTGCCAGAGTTGAAATAGCTTTAACTATTGTAAGAAAACTAAAATTTTCATTTGTTAATTTTGAGTTGATTTAGTTGTACCGTCAATAGTGAGAAACATAAATTCCAAACTAGGAATATTGTGAGCTCTTTCAAAAGAAAGCTATACAGGTTTTTATAAATGCGACGAAAGATAATTCCAGTTTGCACGGGTTAGCTGAAGAGAAGTAAGAGCAGTAATACATAAGAGGTCAACAAATTTTCATACATATTTCATAAAATCTTAGGTTATATTCACGCTACCAGCCTTCCTAGTTATTAAAAGTGCTTTTAACCATAGGCGATAACGGCATTCTTAATTGGTCTGAATATAGATAGGTCACTCATCGTACTAAAGGCCTTATGGTACATCTATGACGATGACGCTGCCTTGTTCACCTGAGACTAGCATCCAAATATCCTAGCTGAGGTGGTGCAACAGGCTCAGTCGAAACTGCCCTCCTGGAGTTTAAAGTGTGACCTGTCTTTAAACCTGGAGAAAAAAGAGCTAATATTCTTCTCACGAAAGCATATAGTTCCTCCGTTGAACACCTCAATACTAATTAGGGTCACACAAAAATTAAGTAACTAAGTCAAATATCTGGGCCTTGTTCTTGATAGGAAACTTATCCAACTACAAGTAATATTATGCAATTATGTGACCCATCAGAGAGCAGTAGATAAAGTTGAGATGAGCTCTATTGATTAGAATAGAATTTAATTTTATTATGAATATTGTACACAGGATGCTACAACTTTATATGTACAGTACATAAAACATATGAAATAAGATAATGCAATATGAATGTGTATAGCATCATTAATTATTATTTTAGAAGTAAAAATGCTGCAAAATGAAATACTGTTAATTAAAAAATAAAAAATGATCACAGAGAATAACATGGATTTCAAAAACTTTCAGTTTGAATTTATAATTTAATTTAAAATAGAATTTTAAATTAATAAAACCAAAATTAAATTAATTTCACCTTCTTATACCTTTCACTATCCAATCGAAGCCAAGTTGAAAAACCTACGAACACAAACAGTAACCCGAGTACATAGTAATAGTTAGATAAGGACCTTTAGATGTTATGCTGCGGAGAAATACATCAACAATAGTACAAAGAAAAAGTGCTCAAAAAATGTTCTATAAAACAGATTATGATGTCTAGAGGAACTTAAAAGCCCAGTGTGCGAGCTGTGCGCAAATAAGGGGAGGTACCGGAATTAAAAAATGCCCAATCAAACTTAAATTCGAAATGTTTATTAAAAAATTCAAGAATTCAAACTAAATACATAGTTCAATATAAACACTTAATCATAATTATCACAATCAATTCAGTTTAAAAATTCAATAAATATAAATTCAAAATAAATTCAAAAAAAGTAAATAAATAAATCCTAATAAATCCAGAGTTAATGTTCTGCTGTTTTGGTGCCTTCCTGAAAGAAGAAGAAGAGAGAGATTTATAAAAGGAAATTCAAAATTAGGTTTTTGAATTGTAAAATAGAATTAGTTTTCTATTTTGATGGGATGCAGAATTAAGTTTCTGCGTGAAAAATACAGAATTAAGTTTCTGCGGGAAAAATTCAGAAGTAAGTTTCTGTGAAAGGCTTTACAGAAGTAAGTTTCTGTGATAGGATTTACAGAAGTAAGTTTTTGTAGTAGGATTTGCAGAAGTAAGTTTCTGCGACAGGAAATTTTCAAATTAAGTTTCGAAAATCACGGGTAGGATTATTTCAGCTTGAATACTGAACAAGGAATGAGGTCCTATACTGAAAATGTCGCCGGCTTATAGAGCTCCATGTTAGCGGATTTAAACTCTTTTCATTCATGAGTTCGCCTGGTAGTACTATTTGTTCTTCTTCCTTTATTTTAAATGCTAATGTCATTCACAAGTGGAAATGTCAAGTGACATTTGCAAAAGTGAAAAGATGACAGCTGATTTGGTGGCAGAAATTCTGGTAAGTTTTTATTTTGCAAAATAAATATTAATTTATTAATTTTTTGTTTATTTCAGCTGATAAATTGTGTTGGAGGGATGGAAGGAGAAGATTAGAGGATTTATATGCACTTCCCGTGCATTCAGATAAGTGTTTTAAATTGTAAACCAAAGTTTTGTTTACTTTGTGGGGTTTTTTCTATTTGTAGTTTGCAGATTCGAAAGAAGAAAAAGGAGTACGAAGGAAGTAGCAGGACAACATTTGGACAACGGGGGATTGCTTACTAAGTATTATTTTGATGAAATTGAGTTTTCATTAAATGTTTTTCTTTTTAGGAAATAGTTATGGAGGGACTGAACATCCTCCCGCCTCCGACAAAATTAAATATTTTGAATATATATTTTTGTATGATATGTATGTGTAATATAGTGGTTTAAGTAAACTTACGTTTTTTTGATGGAAGATGTGGTATATTAATATCTTCCTTACCATCGTAAAAATTTTTTAGATGTTCTGATGCATTCCCATGGTGTTTTGGTTTGGTTTAGTAATTGCATTACTATGGGAGTTGCCTCGATTAATGGTTCCACATCTTGTGGGATACCGGTGTTGCCCATTGGAGGATCTTGGAACTGGATAGGTGGATCGATGATGTCAAAAGGAACTGAGTGGCTTACTGCTGGAATGGCTAGTGGTGTTGGTGGGATGTTTGGCGCTGATAATTTCGGTGTTGGTGCCTTTGGTAATGCCTTTGGTGGTGTGCTAACGAGAGGTCCTGGGGTAGTGTACTGACGGTGTTGTTGTTAGTGTCAGGACATTTTGTTGTAGATACTGGTCTGGGCCTGGTTGGAATGCGGATTCCTGGGAGGGGCTGGATCGGTCTCGGCTTAAAGATGAGATCCCTTTTACTTGACGACATTGTATTGGGGATGACAATTTCTGGCTTTCAAATGGTCTATGTTTCGTCCTGATTGGTGACGAATGAGGTTTTATAATGCCTGATTTTAACCGCCGTTTTGTTTCCTTTGATCCAGTTGCAGTTGTCATCCTTTTTCTCAACTTTCCTTTTGCCGAGATACCTGGCTTGGTCGGAGTCCGGTGGTGCAGTTATATTCGTCATTTCGTCCAGCAGATCTTATAATTCCCTTTTCGGTGTGTTTGGTGGAGTGGTTAACGAGCCCAGGGAGTCAGAATTGAATAATTCCAACAATTCTTCCATTTTGCCAGTAAAATTAAAAAATAATAAAAAAAAAAAACACTCAAAAAGACACTTTTGGCGCCCACTTTACTAAATTTTCAAAACTGAAGTGAATTTTGGCGGGTTTTGGATTCGTTTAAATTCAAAATAAACGGGAATTTTCGAAAACTTAGTGCTGCCAAGAGAGTCAATGTATAAGGGAGAGTGGTTTATTATTGTTGGGATCTGTCGGAGAAAGGGAGAGGAGAGACCTTGGAGATAGGGCGAGTTAAAATATTTTTTGACGTTTTAATTGTTACTGCTCGTACTAAATTGTTATGACCAGTATGAATTTCAATTATTCGTCCTAATGGCCAATGTTCTATTGGTACTTGATCTTCTTTTATTAATACGAGGGTGTCTATTTTCAAATATTTTTTTTTGGGTTTGCAATTTTTGTCGTTGTTGTAGGGTGTGAAGGTAATCTCTTGACCACTGTTTCCAAAAATAAAGGCTGGAGTAGATAAGTCAGAGAGCAGCTCAATATGTATCGCTTTAGTAACTAAACAAATGAATAAACAAATATATGCATTTGTAATTTTTGCCCCTCTTAGTGATGAGGTTTTCATGTCGATTGGGCCTGCATAATCGACGCCAGTGTGTTGGAAAGGTAAGGAAGTGTTGACTCTAGTAGCTGGGAGAGAACTCATTAATTGAGAGGAAGGTTTAGCAGTGAATCGAAAACAAGTAATACATTTATGAATGCGATATCTAATTGTGTTGCGGGCATTAAGTAGCCAATAAGAATTACGTAGTGTGTTTAATACAACTTGAGTGCCTCCGTGCAGAGTGTAATTGTGAATATGGTCAATAAGGATATGAGTAACATGGTGGTTATTTGGGAGGATAATAGGATATAATTTAAATGTGCTTCTGTAAGCCAACCTCCTAGTCGTAAGATATTCTCAGAGTCTAGTATTGGATTGAGTGACAGAATTCGACTTTTTTTAGGAAGGGGCAGATTTTTTTTGTAAACATGTAATTTCGGTAGAAAAAATTATGTGTTGGAGAGTTTTTATTAGGCATCGTTCTGCCTTTTTAAGTTCGGGGACTGATAAGTACTGTGTGGTTGGGTGTCGTTTGCGCATGTTGTTTATGAATCTAAGGCAGTATGCGGTTATACGAATAGTTTTCTGGAATGATGAGTATTTGGTAAGTAAAACTATGTGTTCGTTTATTATATCAGTGAGTGTTTTCGATTTTTGAAATTCCAATGCAGTTTGGATATCTGTGTTCTCTTCAGACCAAAATTCCTCATCTTTATGAAACCAGTCTGGTCCGTTCCACCATATTGAAGTTGTTAATAGTGCTTTTGGTAGAATTCCTCGTCAGGCTATGTCTGCAGGATTTTGTTTCGATGGGACGTGTTTCCAAATTGCATTTGTTATGTTCTCGTGTATTTTGGAGACACGATTGGCTACAAATGTTTTCCAAGTTGATGGATGTTTCCGCAACCATGCCAGAGCTATGCTAGAGTCTGTCCAGGCTGTCACTTTGATCTCCTTGAGCTCTAAATCGATTGTGACTTGTGTTATCAGTCGAGAGAGTAAAACAGCGCCACATAACTCTAGACGAGGCAACGAAACTGGTTTGATAGGGGCGACTTTGGTTTTTGCTGTAATTAGTTGAACTCTGGAATTGTTATTTTCATGTATTTTTAAATATAGTACAGCTGAGTAAGCGTTATTGGAAGCATCGTAAAAACCGTGTAGCTCTATCTCTTTTATACTGGGCTCATATTCTAGCCATCTTGGAATTTGAATATCTTGCAATGTATTCAATTGAGCCTTGAAATTACTCCATTCTCTTGCAATTTCGTTAGATACTATGTCATCCCAGTCACATTTTGTAAGCCAGAGTTTTTGTATTAAAATTTTGGCTGTTATTATACATGGTACTAGCCATCCTAATGGATCGAACAGAGATGAGACTTCAGAGAGTATTATTCGTTTTCTGTACCTATTAGTTGGTTCAGGAATTTTAACTTTAAAAGAGAAATGATCTGTTGTTGGATACCACCGAATGCCGAGAGTTTTAATGGACTCGTGTTCTGAGAATTCTAAGTTCGTTTTTAGCTCTCGGTGTTCAAGGGGTATTTTGTCTCGCAGATCGGGATGGTTGGCAGTCCATTTTCTCAAAATTCAAAAAATTTCCTTTATGTAAAGCCTCGATAAGCTCTTGTTGAAGTCGTTGAGCTTCATTGAGGTCATGGGCACCGGAAACCAAGTCGTCGACGTAAAAATCTTTCATTATACTCTTTGCTGCGAGTGGGTAGTTGCTTCATCCTTTAAAAACTGCTGCAAAGTTTTAATGGCGAGGTATGGAGCTGGTGCGGTTCGGAATGTGACTGTTGTCAGAGCGTAGTCCTTTAATTCTTCATTTGGAGTAATTCTCCAGATTATTCTTTGGAAATTCTGGTGTTTAGGTGCCATTTGGATCATCCTATACATTTTCTCAATGTCAGCTGTGAATGCGTATTAATTAAATCGCCATCGTAATAGGGTGGTCCAAAGAGTTAATTGTATAGTTGGTCCAATTAGCAGTTGCTCATTTAGAGACTTTCCATTTGACGTGCGTGCTGAAGCGTTGAACACAATTCGAAGCTTTGTTGTTGTACTCTCTTTGAGTACTGCGTGGTGTGGTAAGATATAAAAAGGGAAGTTGGAATGGTAGTTGTTCTCTGTTTGTAATTGTGTAGGGGGAATTAATTTCATGTGTCCAAGCTCCACGTATTCATTAATACAAGTTTTATATAAATTATATAACTCTGGATTATTACAGAGTTTTTTCTCTATTTGTAGAAATTGCCTGACTGCCATATTTCTTGACTGACCGAGTTGCGGTGTAATTTGATCCTTGAATGGTAATTGCACTTCGTATTTTCCGCAGGGCAAACGAGTTGTTGTTTCTTCATAGAGTTTTTCACATAGCTGGTCTTCTGGTGATTGTTTAGAGCTAATGTGACACTCTTTGATTTCTCAAAATCATTTTAACTGATTATCCAACTCAGTCTTTATTGTTTTGAGCTGTAGGTGTGTTAAAAGTTCCTCTTTTGAATCCATTTATGATAATGTTGGCATAAATGTCAGCTCCGAGAAGAATGTCGATCTCTGCTGGAGTTGAAAAAGTGGGGTCAGCCAGAGGAAGGTTATGTATGTGTTTCCAATTGGAGACTTTAACTGTTTGAGCTGGAAGTACATCGGTGATTTTTTCGATTATCAACATGTTAACTTTCATTTTAAAATTGGAGTGTAATGAATTGATGCTAACTGTAGTTTGTTTTGAGCTTGTATTAGTAGGAGTTGTGCCAAGCCCTATTAGTTGGTAATCGTTTGAGCTGTAATCGATTAAAGGCTCTTTCTTTTATAATGGATACTTGTGATCCAGAGTCTATTAATGCTCGAAAGATCATTGTAATTCCAGATGGGGCAGTCATATTTATTAGTGCTGTAGAGAGTAAAGCTCTTTTCGTATTAGAAGTGAAAAAATTTTGAACTTGTTGTTCATTAGCTTCGATAGTGGATGGAAACTTATATGTTGTCTCCATTTTCGCTTTTTGAGTAGATTTGGTGGTTGGATTTGTAGCTGAAAAGCTTTGTTCATAATGAAGCAAAGAATTGTGATTTTTACCACAGTGGTAAAATTTGTTGTTACTAGGACATTGTGAAGTTGTATGGTTGGACGAGAGACAATTTTCGCACAAGTGTTTATTAGTAGCAATTTCATGTCGTTGTCAAATGCTTAAATTTCTAAATGTGGACAATGGAAAATTATATGGTTTCCTCTGCAATGGCAGCACGAGGTTTTTATATTCTTAGGCGAATATGGTTTTTGAATTGGAGCTGAACTCTTACTTTTGTTTAAGAGTCCATACGTTGGCTTAGGGGGAAGATTTTTCTTTCCTTCGATCAGAGCTTCAAGCATTCTAAATCTCGTTTCGAGAAATGTAGTGAATTCTGTATAAGTTGGGAGTTCAGCTTTGTTTTGTAACTCTTGTTCCCAATGATAATGAGTCTCTTGTGGTAATTTATGGATTAATATATGAGTCAAGATGGGATCCCATTTGTCCACGGGTAATTTGTAGCTCATGAATACATTCCTCAGTTTTATCTAAAAACGATTTAATACTGGTGGATGTCTCAGTTTCAATTTGAGACTGGCTTAGGAGATCATTCAATTGCTGATTTACGAGAGATCGTTTATTATTATATCTCTTCGTGAGAACGTGTCATAATTGCTCTCAATTATTTCAAATTGTCGCAGAAGCCTTTCTGCTTCCCCAGAGATATTTGACTTTAAATAATGCAATTTTTGGACCTTGCTCAGATTTTTATCTAAATCTATTAGGGCGGAGAATAAATCATGGAAAGATCTCCATGTTTTGTAGTTGCCATCGAACTTGGGTATGTCAATAGGTGAACTATTGCTCTTAATGTACTCTTTAAGCCCATCAATAAGGTCAGCTAAGATATCGAAATATGCCTCTTCAGTGATTTCGTATATATTTTCAGAGTTGTATTTGTTCTCCTTTGCATCCGTATGTGCTCATATATCGATATGGTTTACGAAGGACCAATGTGCGAGCTGTGCGCAAATAAGGGGAGGTGCCGGAATTAAAAAATGCCCAATCAAAATTTAATTCAAAATGTTTATTAAAAAATTCAAGAATTCAAACTAAATAGTTCAATATAAACACTTAATCCTAATTATCACAGTCAATTCAGTTCAAAAATTCAATAAATATAAATTCAAAATAAATTCAAAAAAAGTAAATAAATAAATCCAAACAAATCCAGAGTTAATGTTCTGCTGTTTTGGTGCCTTCCTGAAAGAAGAAGAAGAGAGAGATTTATAAAAGGAAATTCAAAATTAGGTTTTTGAATTGTAAAATAGAATTAGTTTTCTATTTTGATGGGATGCAGAATTAAGTTTCTGCGGGAAAAATACAGAATTAAGTTTCTGCGGGAAAAATACAGAAGTAAGTTTCTGTGAAAGGCTTTACAGAAGTAAGTTTCTGTGATAGGATTTACAGAAGTAAGTTTTTGTAGTAGCATTTGCAGAAGTAAGTTTCTGCGACAGGAAATTTTCAAATTAAGTTTCGAAAATCACGGGTGGGATTGTTTCAGTTTGAATACTGAACAAGAAATGAGGTCCCATACTGAAAATGTCGCCGGCTTATATAGCTCCATGTTAGCGGATTTAAACTCTTTTCATTCATGAGTTCGCCTGGTAGTACTATTTGTTCTTCTTCCTTTATTTTAAATGCTAATGTCATTCACAAGTAGAAATGTCAAGTGACATTTGCAAAAGTGAAAAGATGACAGCTGATTTGGTGGCAGAAATTCTGGTAAGTTTTTATTTTGCAAAATAAATATTAATTTATTAATTTTTTGTTTATTTCAGCTGATAAATTGTGTTGGAGGGATGGAAGGAGAAGATTAGAGGATTTATATGCACTTCCCGTGCATTCAGATAAGTGTTTTAAATTGTAAACCAAAGTTTTGTTTACTTTGTGGGGTTTTTTCTATTTTTAGTTTGCTGTTTCGAAAGACGAAAAAGGAGTACGATGGAAGTAGCAGGACAACATTTGGACAACGGGGGATTGTTTACTAAGTATTATTTTGATGAAATTGAGTTTTCATTAAATGTTTTTCTTTTTACGAAATAATTATGGAGGTACTGAACACCCAGGTTTCATAAAAATATTGAGGTGCTTTATTGCGAGTTAAACTATACGTAAAAACTAGCAATTTTATTGTGTGATGGTTCTATAATGGGTCTCCCATAATTTGTGAAATGAAATAAGGGAGACCCTCAAAATATCAAAGCCAGTAAATAAATGGAAGGCACTCATTAAAAGCCTCAAAAAATATTGTATAAAAACATGGAATTAAAAGATTGTATGTCTGATTTCTAAAGGAACTTAAAAGCCCAGGGTTCATAAAATTTTGAGGTGCTTTATTGCTATACGTTAAAGCTAGTAATTTGATTGTCCGATGGTTTTATAATAGGTCTCCCATAACTTGTGAAATGAAAGAAGAGAGACCCTAAAAATATCAAAGCCAGTAAATAAAAGGAAGGTAGTCATTAAAAGCGACGAAGAGCCTACGACTACAAGAACTATTATACTCGGGAAATCTAGAATGCCAAATATAAAGTGAGGAAGAAGTAAGCTGTAACGAGTTTTACGATCAGGTTTCTAGGTTAAATATTGATTAATAACCAAGTGAGGTCAATTGAATATTGAGGAAGAGAAGCCGAAGAGGGACGATAATTTATAAAAGAAGATAGTTCATTATCAAGAACTACACTATGGTCATGTTTTACTTTGAGCAAAACAGTTTTACAGCAGCGTTAGGAACGAAGCCCCGACTGCCAAGAACATAGAAGTTAATTTGTTTCTAGATATTCTGTCATCTGTGAGAAAATCAAAATTTATAGGACCGTAGATAAAAAAGACAATAGACTAATCAGACGGGAATTATTCACGTCAGTAGCAGATAAATTCTTAGGTATGGCTAAAACGGTGACTACCTTCCAAATGCGCGTAAAGAACGTAGAAGTTAAGGAATAATTGAGGACATGAAGTAGTCGTCGCAAATGAGGAAAAATGCACATAAACATAAAATAGTTTTTAAAAATAAATTTGAACCGACTTCACAAAAAGCGCTAAAAACCATAAAATCATTTTTCATTTTATTTCTATTACGACATTTTGAAGTCGGTGCAAAGTAAACAAACCAAATAGCTACAGCAAAAGTATTTAATCGTCCTTCCTTATGACGTGAGCTGACACGTTCATATATTATCTTCAATTGTGGTTAGGTAGTGTTTTTGTTTGTTTAATTTACACCGACTTCGAAATGTCGTAAGAGATATAAAATGAAAATTAATTTATGCTTTTTAGCGTTTTTTGTGAAGTCGGTTCAAATTTTTTTTTTTAAATCTATTTTATTTTTTGCTTTTTAGTGTCATCATATATACGACTCGAAGAACAGAACAATTCCAAAAGTTACGAAGGTAGTGCACATACCAAATTATTCAAATCCGGCAACATATTACAAAATTAGTTACTGTCACCCTTTAGTTCCCTCACCTTAGAAAAGTCTTAACATGACCCTAGTGCGCCACCGTACTCTATACAGAAAGAGAAAATTATCGTAGTGAGAGAATCATCGCAGTCACTCTAGGTACAAAATTTTTATCATTTGCCAATCAAGAACCGTATTCTGCACAACCGAATCAAAATCAGTGTGTACCGGCGCCGCCCATCCTCCGACTCTCAACATAATCCTCAATTTTTGTCAGAATACAAATATATACTCTATGCAATCAGAATAATCTAAATCAGACCACGCGTTACAAATTTAGATTTCCTTTTCCATCGACCCCAACCCTAAGTCAACATTTTTCCACCGAGTAGCAATGGGGATCATATAACACACAAAAATAGGGAATCTTCCAAATGGGTGTGCGAATTTAGTAATCGTGTAACGCCCCCTCCTCACACAACCCAGCATATAAATTTTTGTCGACGTATCAGGCAACATATTCTACACATCAAAAGAAGAACCATCGCAATCGGCGCAAGCGTCGCGTAGTTAGATTACCCCCACCCACCACCTTAGGACCAAATTATTCTCCTATAGCAATGCGGGATCGCACTCTGTACAACAGCAAAAGAACCATCAAAATCGGTCCACGCGTTAAAAAGTGAGGTTCCACCCCCACCCCACCAACATATTTTTTCTCGTGCTATCAACCAGGTAACATCTTCTACCCAACATAAAAAGAATTATCCAAATCGGTTCACGCGTTACGAAGTTAGACTATCCCCACCCAACCCCCCCGCCTAAGACCAAAATTTTCTTCTCCTATTAGCAATGGAGGATCATACTTTGTACAACAAAAGAAGAACCATCCATATCGGTCCACGCTCCCCCACCCCAACCCCACCAACTTTTTTTCTCGTGGTATCAACCGGGGAACATACTCTATTCAAGAAAGAAACAATTATCCAAATCGGTCCGCGGGTTGCGAAGTTAGACTATCCCTCCATACTTCACCCGCCAAAGCACACATTTTTTTCTCCTATTAGCAATGGGGGATCATACTCTGTACAACAAAAAAAGAACCATCCAATTCGGTCCTCAATTTATATAGCTTTCATCCCCCTCATGATCCCAAAAAAATTTTTCACATGGTAACAATCGGTGAACGCTACCCAACAAAAAAAAGAATCATCAAAATCGGTCAACGCATTTTGAAGTTATGCCCGGTCAGACATAAAAAAAATACACGTCGAACTTAGAACCTCTCTGTTTTTGGGAAGTCAGTTAAAAATGGTTAAAGTAAAGCTTTGTTTCATTAAGCTTTCATTTGACAGCTTACACTATGAGCTTGAAAAATGTTGTTTCCACTTCGAAATGTAATCCCTCATCCCTCTAAATTAACTGCCAAAATCAAGTTTTTATACTTCACCTAAATGCGATTTTTGATGGACCTTATAAGCTGCTGGAGCCTAGCCGTTTTAGAACGCAGACCATCTTTATTTGCATAGTAGATCGACATTTCCGAAATCCGTTTTTGAGGACACATCCAATCCCAGAAAACCTTTACCTTTTGAATTTAATATTAAATCCTTTGAGTATCTAATATTTTTAAATTTTGTACCTAAATCTATTTCATTTGGAATGGTTTGTCTTTCCCCAGTTCCTACGTTGAAGCCTCCCAGAATAATACGATTGTCCTAGGTTAAATTGTTTCAAAATTCGCGATAGACTCAAAATCAGCCTCCCACTTTTAGCCATGCGTTTCAAAGAGACAAATATCTTATTTTTTAATATATTTAAAAAAACCCGATCAAATTAATTTGCTTTTTAGACCTGCAATATTATAAATGATAATATTTTAAATATGTTTTCTTCCTCTGCTCCATGATTATCACTACTACTACGTTCGTAACATTCATCAGTACATGTACGATTATTTATATTTAATAAGTAATCCTTATTTTTATTTTTCTTTGGGACTTTAAGGTTTTCCGTAACAACTCTAATTAAAGCTTTCTTTTTGACGGAAACTTAGCTATGCCAGGGAATTTTATATGCGGAGCTGTTTACCTCTGAGTACATTGTTTTTTGCAGTGACCGTTACGCTGATTTGCTTGCTGCGCCCATTGGAGGCGGTGTTCTCTGCGCTGTGCGTCACTATATTCCGTGCAGACTGATTGAGCTCCCGAGCTCCGCAGTATTAAAAGCTTTCCACATCGCTATTAGACTGCCTGCTAAAGTTGTGTACATTTCGACCGCCTATATTTCTCCAGGTTCTTCGTCTAATGTCTATGAAAGATTTGCATCCTGCCTGGATGACATCTCATATGCCTTGATGTCTTCCGTCGAAATAATGCTTTTCGGTGACTTTAACCTGCCTGAAGTTGTCTGGGAGCTCTCTCACTCGGATGACGGCTTGGTACCTTCTCTTCAATCTACCAATCAATTTGCTTTTCCTTTTCTAGATTGACTTGCTTATTCAGGCTTATCAGCATATCAAACGATCATGGAAAGTTCCTCGACCTCGTAGTTTCTACTAATCCTGCTAGTAAGCTGGTTAAGGTACTAAAGCACGTTTGCGTCGTAATAGAATTAAATGCTAGTCCATGGAGAAGGGAGGGCAGCACTTTATGGTCATTTTGTAACCTGCTTGAAGATGAGGATTTGTCACACTTTATCGATAGGTATCAGGTTAAACATTTTTCCAGCTCTTAAAAAGCGTAATTGGGTACACGAGATTAACCATTTGCGAGTTAATTTTCATCACAAAAAATAGCGACGTAATTTTAAAATATAATTTAGGACAAGTGTATTCAACTCTTTTAAGAATTTTTAATAATAATAATAATGTTTAATTTAAACTATATGTCAGGTTTTGTTTACTGAAAGCTTTTTATTTCTTGACATTCTGTGAACCGTTTTTGTATCTGAATGTGTGACTAAGCATTTTGTTTATAATATCGTTTGTGCACAGTTTCAAATTTAGTCTCTAGTTAAGCCTGATGCTGAACAGTGCCAACTGTTCGAAACGCGTCGTCCCATACTAGGTAAAAAGTTGTTATTTTAACAAGATTTTAAGGTGTTTGATTTATGAACCTATTTTTGCAGTTATTACTGATCTTGTTGGTGCTCTAATTCAGAAATTTGTATAGAAAAATTAAGTCTCCAAAAACTGAAAACCTACCAGATCGAAAACAAAGAAGCCCTAGACATCCTGGAAACAAAACCTATCAACGAAGTAACCTTATGTACATTGCCCTAGCGACCATCGGAATTAGTATAGTCATCGTAGGAGTTCATCTAATTCAAAAACATCACCTCACACTTCAGATAAACGATATCATCCCCGACCAAATTGCGGCTCCTGTCCAAGAAACTTCGAGACCTCAGTTCCTATGGTCATCGCTCCACTCAAAGGGGGGAGGAGTTACATCTGCATCCACATTTTATACTTACCCTACAAATTTACCTAGATCTTAAGTCATTATTATCGGTTCAACTATTTCTGTAAATTAATGCGCTTCCTCACAGGCAAATTTCTTAGAATCCGCTCTACTTTTGTGAAAGGTAAAATTTAATTGACACAGCATTAAAATGTAAAAAAGCACTGTATTTTCCACCTTGAGTAGGGTTGCAATCAGTTAGTCTAGTATCAGAAGTGACTGGAAATAGTTGTTAATATTCACGTAATGAATATCTTTGAAATTTAAAATTCATTTTTGTTTATTGTATTCCAGACGAAATAGTTATTTCGCGCGGATTAAATTCGAAATCTTTCTTTTATAAAATTCATAGTTAGGGCATTTTTTAATAGGGCTTTTTTGAGCTATAAATTTTTACTGTTAAAAATATTATCATTATGGTTGTCTTGTTTTAGAGATTTTGACATAATGGATTTTTATTTATGAATTTTATTTTTAGTTCATATGAACCAGACCCATAATATTTACGAAAAATTCAAAACAACACTTGTTAAAACTCGAGATAAAATAAAAAGAAGTATTAAAATTGTTTTACACGAGCAGCCTTTCTGGTAAAGAAAAGCTAAACTCTTTTGGCTCTTCCTCAACAACAGCACAGTCAAGTGCATTTTGGGTACATATGTTGTACTTTTGAAAACTTTTTATTATATGTACACAAGCGTGGAAAAGTCACTGACCAATGGTCGAAATGGCACAAAACACAACTAATAATAACACAATTTAGTGTTTCAAATACTCTGAACAAAATTTGACAGAAGTTAGTAACAAATGAATATCATTATAACATTTTAAACACAACTTTAAAGTTTAGATTATAGATTTGTCGATATGACCTTGATTTGAACTTCGCAGAAACGAATCATTCTAGCCAACAATTTTTGGAGCGTTTCTGTGTTTGTTACACAAAAAAAGATTGTTCTAGGGAGAAACATAGGTAAGGGTCACACGACAATATAAGGGAGATTCTTGAAGCCACACCTGAGTTGGCCATGTTAGCTGATCAGATGCCGGCAAGTTTCTCATCATTCCAACCACGCCTAACACGGGTGGAGAATTGTGAGACCTAGACGTTTTTAGCTGTCCGTTCAGGGGAACTAGTATGGTATACGGATGGATCCAAGACTGAATCGGGCGTTGGGGCAGAGGTCTGGAGTAACTCTCCTCGATTCAGTTTATCACTGTCCCTGGGAAAGTACACCACGGTATTCCAGGCTGATATCTTCGCTATACCGACACGTACTTACGAGAACCTAAGAAGAGCTTATAAAAACAAAAGCATCTAAATCTTTTCGGATAGTCAAGCTGCAATCAAAGCAATTGCTTCATCTACTACCAGATCTAAGCTGGTGTGGGAATGCCAATGAAGCCTAGATGAACTGTGTAGAACTAATTGATCTGGATACCGGGACATCATGGCTACACAGGGAATGAAAAGGCAGATGAACCTGCTAGGAAGGGGTCCAATACCCCTTTCATAGGGCCAGAGCTGGTCTGGGGAATTCCTCACTGCACGGCTAAAAGGCTAATATCAAACCGCGCAAGTGAGGAGCATATGTTGTATTGGAACCACATTGAGGGGCACGCTCACTCAAGAAGCCTTATGCCCTCACCGTCGCCGGGTAGATCCAGGGAGCTCCTCAGGCGGCGCAGGTCGGATGTTAGAACTCTGGCTGGCCTACTTACCAGCCACTGTCAGCTAAGGAAACACCTGGAATGAATAGGTAGAGCCATCGACTCCACCTGCAGATTCTGTCTGGAGGATGATGAGACCCCATTACATGTACCGTGTGAATGCTCTGCTGTGGCCTTGCGCAGATTTAGCCAATTCGGGAAACCAACCCTGGTACCGAGCGTTCTGAATGACTTCCAACTGCGGGAGCTGTTGAACCTCTTCAGAGAGACCGGCTTGCTATAAGAAGTTGAGAGGGTTAGCTCAATAGGCCCCAGTGGCCGCAGCGCTTGAGAACCTCACACTTCCAATTTAATCAAATCAAGCCTCGTTTCCCCCAGAGCGCGTCTTTCGCGCAGCCCGCCTGCTAAATAGACGTTGGTAGTTTTTTTTTAGAAATCATTTAGTTTTGCAGAAATCATTTACACCTGCAAAAAAAATTTGTACAGCAAGACCATTTGAGAACCAGGTAAGTGTTAGTATTTAATTTATAATTAACAAATCTTGTAAAGTTTAATTCATACAAATATTTCTTTTATTTTTATAACATAATCAGATTTCATAATTGTATGGCAATAGTTCTTAAGTATTTCTAAACCATTTTATAATGCCATGGTACTTTGCCTAGCTTGAAAATAGAGTATCCGGTAAATTTATCGAGTATTTTAGCAAGTGGTTTCCTTGGAATGCTTTCTATTGGAAGTTAATTGGCTTGTTGTTACTGTAATAACTGATATTTTCGTCAAGTTCCATAAATCAATTCATGTGTATTTTTTTCTTCATAATCGAAACTTCCTACCGGAGTCTGGAAGTTGCAGGAGTTCTTACTTTTTCGTAAAAAATTGTGCAAATATACACAACATAAGGTCACAATTATAGCTTTTTGTTGCGCTAACATCAAGGGTTTGCGCAGAACACGGAAGACGCTTACCATAATTCCAATAGAATTACCCTTAATACGGCTTGCCGTGCGCTACATGTAATTCAAGATTCTTTCCTTAGAACATTATTCTTGATGCCCAGGAAATGATTTCATAACATCGGTTTCAAGAGCGAAAGAATGATCAGCAATCATAACATAAGGCAAAGGTTCCGTATCTGGCAAGCATGCAGCTTCCAGTAACTTAACTTACCATATAATTAAGTTAACTGCCATCATTACGCATTTCATAAAAGCTGGAGTTCTTAAACCCTCCGCTATCAGATATTCGTCCTTGACAACCAATGTCAACGCATAAAAAGCAATAATTAGTGTCAACTATCGCTAATAGCACATTCGATTTATAATTAAAATATTCACTTCCTGTTCCGGGAGGAGCAATTATTACAACATGCTTTCCATCCAATGCGCCTATGCAATGCAGAAAATTCAAAGTTCCATTAAAACCTGCCCATACTACTTTCCATTCATCTACTATAAATGAATGGAAAGTAGAAAGAAAGTTTTATGTAAAATCAAATGCCAAGACAAAGTTCAATTATATATATTAATAGTCAATTATAATATATTAATTGGCAGTTTCAATGTGCCCTTTCATGTACGAAGTTATTACTTGAAGTGTATTGATAAAAAACAATAGTGCCACATACTTCCATTTCAAGTTTGCGGGTATATCTTATTGAACACCTCCGAGAACATGGGGTAGCGCTAACGAATACGATGGTTAATGATTAATTAAGCAAATATGAACTTCTAAATCTAATTTGCCTGTATCTATGATTTTTTCCGACTTATTCGACTTTTAAGCAAAATCCATCAGAGAAATTTAACAATTTCGAATACTTGGTTACCATAATCGTTCAAAATGGAAAACCTGTTTTGTGAATTCTTGTAAACCTTCTATCAAACTCTGCTTTAAAAAATAATACCAACATTAATTAATTTTTCAGAAAAAATACAGTGTCTTGTCGGCAGCGTACTTTGAAAAAAAGAAGCATTATAATTCTTTTCCTCTATTGAAAAATTTAGATTATAACACATGTCAGATTTTCTATTTTTAACGACGATCACATTAAGTGTAGAAAGTGATTAAAGTAAAGCAGAAAATGAAGTGTTAACGGCGATCAAAATGTTCAAGTCTACAGAAAAATGTAAAGGCTACCAGAACTGAAGATCCAAGGTTAAAGAGACCTATAATTTGCTACAAAATACAAGCAAGAACGATGAGTATGACATTATGGTGAAAACGTGGCATGCAAATTAAGAAAAATTTACGACGAACATTTAATAGTATTAAAAAGTTAATTTAAACTTAATAGTTTGAAATGCTATTTTCAGAAGAAACTTTATTTGTTTTTTGAATAAATAGCTGAAAAATCAATGTGTAGCTTTTCTTAACTTACCTTTACATATTCCTTTAAAACAATAACGATCGCGGATCAAACTTCCGGAACTACCGGCTTATCAATTACTTAGCCAGTTTGAAAAGGTATGATAGGCTTCCATAGCTATCACCAGTAGCCAAGAAATGTAGTGTAATGGCGAGCCTTTCACACAAATGTTGTACGCGCGCAACATCCATAGTGGCACTTTAAGCATCTTATCTACAACATAGCAGGCTATTATCGCGCCTAATTTGCTCGGAGCTCCAATTTTGGTGGATACTTTGGGACGCAATGACCTCGGCAAGCTTTGATGCAGGAGAGCAGCATGTAGTTAAGTATCCGCTAAGCGCGCACGCAGCTTTTATTAAGAAATTAAAATAATCCACTTCGTCTCTGGGCTGTTGTCTAGCTCGCAGCAATGCAAAAACAAGACTTTCAAGTTTCCTCATTTCCCTTATCCTAATTCCTTTCCAGCCAAAACCATGCTAACGCATCAAAGGGTTGCCCCTAGGATTTCGCCACATCGTATATTAAAAAAAATCATTGGGTTTCAACCTTTAGCATCAAGATCATTTTTAACATATAAATTGGCAAAAAAGGCTTACCAAAATTACACGATTGAAAATAAGAGATAATAGATCTTCAGCGTATTTTAGGCCCAAATTTTGAATAGTAGAGAGAGCCGTGAATGCGCCGAAAACTAACATAGGTCGTAAAAATAGGGCTGATAAAGTCGAAATATTTACCGAAACCAGGCTTATTAAACGCATAGGTCTAACGCCTAATTATTATCACGCCTAATTATTATCCCCCCTCGGTCGTATGTCACTTTTGACGTGATACTTCAACTTTACTGTACCGGTAGTATGTTACATGGAAGGTGATGAAGCTGGTGAAGTATGAACTTGTTGATTGCCAACACATATACATAAAACATAAACGTAACTGTTTTTGTATTTCAACAGTCAACAAAACTTTTTATATCAAGTAATATCCTTAACAACTTTATTTCGCTTAAAAAAGCACTCAGATAAAATCCCCTTCTCGGTGTACAAAATTGTAACGTACGACCGATAAATAAACGGTTAGTACTGAGAGTGAACAATTATTTATTTTCTAGAAAAATAAATTTCTTCATTTATCAAAAAATTATTTAGTCCGAAACTGAAAAACTAAGTTATTCTCTTTAAAGAATAATGCAAAATATATGAGCCATTTATTTTGAAAGTAGGGTAGGTCCACTTGTGAAATCTGCCAAATTTGAGACTTCAGTTAAAAAAGAGTTATTAATAAGCGTAAGATCTTGAATAGAAATGTTTTCATTCTAAAGGTTATTATGTTTAAAAGTTACTGCGACAAAAATATTTCAAGCTTGTTAAATTTTTTTAATAAATTGGAAAATAAAATTAAAAGTACTTCCAAAGTGGACTTGCACCACATTCAAAATTATAGGCTCATATATTGACATCGAAAAGAAGTCGAATTTTGTACGGATATATAAATAGATTTTCATCATATTATGATGAATTTTTATTCTTCTATTGCTAATATGTATTTTCGGCCTGGTTTCATTGTCGATTCCTCTCACTAACAATATATTGACGTTTTTACGGCTTCTAGTAATATTTGGGTGTCTATTCGGTTTTAATTATACTTTTAGACGGTTTTTAGCATCTTTTCAGTATAGAATTTTCACCCGGGTAGTAAAATTAACCATGAAATTAGTTTGCAATGAAAGTGAAATTTAGCTTTCAAGAATTTCTTGAAAAACCTTAGTTAGATATTTTAAGACTTACTACACTACAAAATTTAAATAAATTTAAGAAAATACTATATGAATTAATATTAAATAATTAATTAATGTTATATGACAGTAAAAACCTACGAAAAGCGTTAACCATAGATTAGAACAAAAGATTTTAATTACCATTTTCGTATAGGATAAATTGGATTTTCTACTTATTGATAACAGTTAGAAAAAGTCGGGTTACAGTATTCGAAAGAACGAAACGCATATACTATAAATTAGTACTGAACTCGAGAACTGTAAAAATCAATTTACGAGTTTACATTTCAAGAGCTTAACAGTTAATAATTGTACTGCAATAATGGTCTAGCGGATATTTCATTCAAAACGAGCTAGTAACCTATTTCAAGTTCATTACTTGATATGCACTATGAAATCTTTTCACCTCTTTGCATTGTATACATTTAATCCACCAGAAGCACTAGAAATTAAACCTCATAAGCAGGCGACTTTGAAAAGAAATATTGAATGCAAAAACTACTTTCCCACATTTCCTATTTTTCAGGGATTCCACTGATAGCGAGACCGTGGCAGAGGTGTTATACTTGTAGTTTGAGCCCGGTGCGCAATGAGTGCCGTCACAGTAATCATATACTCTTCAGATAAATTCTCTGGGACAAAGTCATTAACACACCTACATGTACCTTTATTGCCATTAATATTTATGAAGTAAATAAAACAACCAACGTTTCGAACGTTAGGTAAAACCGCAAGATGAGTTGCTCCTAATTTTGTAGAAACTTATGTTCACGGAAATAAGATCTCCCGTGCTCCACTTCAGGAGCAAATATTGTGCTAACGATATCAGATTATAATAATGCGTGATCAACTAAACTTGAAACAATTTCTAATTTATTTTTTAGGTCATAAGAAAGGAAGTAAAATGACACAGAATCGTCTTTGTTAAAATGCGTCAATAAACTCCGATAATTTGTATTGTGATTAAAATATATAATAATAGTCTTAACGTTTAACAGAACATATTATTTATGTTCACTGATTAATTTAAAATTTCGTTTGTAATTGTACATAGAAATCTGGAGCATTGGGAGAAATCCGAAAAATTATATACCATACAAAAAAGCTTAACTAAGAACTTAAAATTGTTTTTCGGTAGAATTAAATAATAAGCTATATGGTATACGCTGAGGAGAATATAAAACTGGTCCTGAACATTTCTAAATATTCTATCTACCACGATATAACGATAAATTTCCAGATCAATTGAATACAAAAATAATTTCTTTTTGAAAATTATCCTACAAAATGCTGTGCTATGCTTTATTCCATAGCATGGCTAAAATTTCAATGTAACTCAGAACAAGAACATATCGGGCGCGCACATAAAATAATTTGCTTTATAATCTAGGAAAATTACCTACACATTCGACATGAAAAAAATTTAGAAAGAGGCTGAAGATTTAGAGGCAGCTTATTGTTAGTGTTTTAAATGTTCTGTGAAAGATGATTGTTCAAGGATGAAAGTATTACACCAGTATTACTGAACCTTTGTTACCATAAAGTGCACTTTTATATTGGCGCAAAACCGCATATAGCAGCCTCTGACACCGCACCCCAATCGAGTGCCGGGCGATTAATAATGCGGTGTCAAAGGCTGCTATATGCGGTTTTACGCCAATATAAAAGTGCACGTTATCATAATAAAGGTTCAGTAATACTGGTGTAATACTTTCATCCTTGAACAATCAACTCTATTTTAGCTGGAGATCCTTTGAAAGAAACCCAGCAAATTAAATGAGATCTGGCTTGCAGGTACTAAATCGACGGCATATGTCAAGCGATGACTGAGAGCTTTTGCAAGATCATTGCCACGTTATTCAACATACTCCATTATTGAACTTCGAAACGAAGATGTTCATACATTGCGCATAGAGCGGCGAAGTTCAAGCTTTTCTTCTCTTTCATCTTCTACAGCAGCATCAAAATGCACACTTTTTCAAAAGAAAGCACTTCACTTGATCGTGTTCTTATACAAGGTGGGAGATGAACCTGCGTCGTCAGCATCTTTCTGTCTCTTGACGATGAAAGGCACATGTGTTTTCTTTTAAACAATCAATATTTCCATAACCTCCTCCAACATATGACTCAATTAACCCTTTTATTCCACGTTCAACCGTAGAAATGTCACAACCTGACACCGATTTTCTGCAAATGAAACAATAATCTTCCATTTTTATATGAAATTCACAATACGAATTTAATTTAATATAAATTACGAAGTGACGGTAATGCCCGTACTACGAATAGTCGGTCAGAATAACTAAGGGTAGCCGCACACTGATCGAGCAAAACCGCCTAAAAACGTTTTAGCTGAAATCGTTTTAATTGATCGAAAAACATTTTGTTTGAAGTGAAAACAATTTGCCTGATGCAATTTTTTTTCAATATTTTTCAATATTTTCATTTAGCTTTTAGTAGGGAAAGTACAGTGATAGTGATAATGTCTTCCTATAAAGAAGAAGAAGAAGTATTTATTGTAATTTTGTGGAATTGGATTTCACAAATAGAAGAAGTCGAGAGAACATTATGGGTGCATCCGATAAATAGTATAGCTATTACGGTTATGGTGTTCCTTCATGCTATAGTCATATATGGCTCTCCTTTCTTCAATTAAAACTAATAATTTTTTAGCGTCCAAATCCATACTTAATATTTATGTCACTTTGTAAAAGTTATACAACCCAAGCAATAAGATATAATTTTCTGACTTGAATAGCAATGCAAGTTGTTTTACTATAAAACGTTTTTCCTACAAACAACGTCCGGCACGCCTAAATGTGTTTTATTATGACGGAACGACTAAAAACGTTTTGCCTTACCAGTGTGCGCCGCACAATTTACTTACTCGAGATGTATCCCCCTTCGAGCAAGTTTAGGCACATTTAGGCACTTTTAGTCAGTTTTAAGCAGTTTTGCTCGATCAGTGTGCGGCTACCCTAAGTTTAGTATTAGAACGGAGGACAGCTTATAGAAACTCTAACAAAAGAACGAACGACAAGTACATAGCAAGGGCACACTCATTACAGAAAAGGGCCTAAATTTCTAACGGGATACTTATGAAATCATCGTGGTGCTAAACCTCTTAGGCAGTGAGTACAGCAATAATCACTTTTACAAAAAAGTACCTCTGGACCTTTTTTTGAAGAAAATTGACTCAGCTGCAATTATCTCCGTTATGGAGATATTGGCGAAAATCCGTATTTCGCGGACTTTGAGCCCGCGAAATTGATTGCGCGGCACTTGGATTGATGTGGAACTTTCACCAACATTTAAAACACTAAAGCTAAGATTCCTCTAAATTTTCAGCCTGTATCTAATTTACTTCACCTTTGGAGAAATTTATCTCTAATTTTCCTGGACTACGAGTATTACGTGGAACAGCACTTTGAAGCATGAAAAAAAGTGATCTTCTGTGAGAATTTGTTGTGTCCACCTGCAAGTCGTGGTAATGGATGGATAGGTGGTTTAAAAATACACACTTTCTACTACATTTAAAAACAAAATATTATAGAAAAATAATAGTTCTTATTAATTTTTAAGAGGTCGCTGTAAAGCCATGCCCACCGAACATGATCCCTGTTGACAGTCCTGTGTGGACGTTTTTTTTATAGAAAACATAAATTGGGTTTATTTTGTATATACATATCGATGGTCCTCTGAAATAACTACACAACTAAAAAAGGCACAATTTTCAAAAGAGCGATTTAAAAGTTTTACATTTTGAAAATCTTCGTTTTGATGAGATGTTAAAGAAATCTTTGTTCTTGATTAACTTATTACATTAGCTAAATGCTGATCTTTTCAAAAATTTAGCTCTAAATAATCCTAGGTGTACGTCTACCCTTAAAAAATCCAAATTATCAACCCTTGTTTCAATTATGTCACTATTCTATAACAAGATTAATACATTTTTAAATTAAATTTCTAGAAAAGAAGTAACATAATTAGAATTGTATGGCAATACAATAAGCATACAATTATTATAATGCAAAAAACAACACTCTTTATTGTCCAAAAAGTAAAAAAAAAAAACTCTTTTAATCGAATCTAAAGGCTGTTATAATAAGATGCATACAATCTGGGGATTACATTTTTTTGCACTAACTTCAGAAGGCCTTCTTTTTTCTTTGTCAAGGCCTATTGGCTTGTCATATGATTGGTTTAACGGTTCATCTTCTGTGGATGCAGAACCCCAAGTGTTCCGCTTCTGAACAATGTTAATTTCATGGAACTCGACATCAGCGTGATTGTATTTATATAATAGTTTTCGAGGCTCATCCTTTTCTACACGAGGAATAGACATTTTCACGTTCATTCATTTCATTTTCATTAGTAGGATATTTGGGGCCGGATTCATGGCTAATTTCCTGAACCGCATACGGCTTTCCCGTTTTTTAGCTATTCTCATCAATGTTATATACTGTTGAGGAGTGTATATTGGTACACGTTTGAGCGATTTCATGATTTCTTGTTGTATTGCGGCATGAGCACTGTCCGCCACATTTTGGTTATGACCTTTTACCAAGAAATTATGAGTGCTGGAATTAACGAAGGCATATTTACGAACAGCGTACTCATAAATGAGGAACCCAAATCGATTTTTGTTCTGTCCCCAACAAATGACTGAATAGAAAACGATGTCGAGTTTCTTTTTGACTTTACTAGCTTTATCTTGCAACTGCTCGATATACATCCACAGACAGGTCGCGATCTCATTTGCTCCCCGTTTTCCTTCCGTCTCGTCCCAAGTTTAACATTGAACGTCTTTCGTTTCCAAATCGCAAATCGTGAAATTGCATGCAATAATTTTGGACACAAAGTAGAAGGTCGCAATATCGCTCTGAGGACATTGTAATACTGCTTGAAGTTCGAACACTGCTACAATGTAATAAGCATCTGCCTTTGCTTTCTCCTTATCTTCTTCCTTTGCGCGTAGTGAAAGTTCCTTCTCTCTCTGGTGGTCCTCATACTTCGATTGTAAAGCGAATTTTTCGTCGCCAACTGCATTTTCATACCTTACACAGTCTTCGCATTGATCCTTCTTTGGCTTGAAAAAAGAAATGTTATATTCGTAATTACGAAAGGTTGTTTAATTAAACATTTAATTAAACATTTTCGCATACATCTGGTAATTGGTTAGTTCTGTGTTGCGTTGTGTTTTACAGGGCACGAATTAGTCCCTGTAAAGGTCAATTAGTGTTCGTCCTCCTTCGACGTATTCCTTTTTTGTATCCTTCTTGCAGTAGAGTCTTTCCACTGTTTGCCTCGGGCGTCGAGACCAAGAATGCCACTCTTCGACGAGTCAAGCGTTGTTAGGCTTGCGATTGCTATTTTCTCGTGAATAACTGTATTTTGGCTAAATAAGCTCCATACTGTGCAAAACAAATTCACTTGTATTTGTAGATCTCCGAACTTAAAAAATTCTTCGAAAATCACTTTCCGTTCCTCTGAAAATTAGGTCGAACATTTGTGACGACATTTTGTACCAAGCAGGTCCAACAGGTTTAATATTATATTTTTATATATGATATTGCCAAAGCTCAGGGGATGCCCTATGATGCTAAAGCACAGCCTTGGCAGGAAAGGAAAATAAGGATGAGGAAAATAGTTAGGAGGTTGAGTGAAGGAGGTGTCGATGTACGCCCCGTTTGAAAGTTTCAGGCTCATATGACGAGGGAAAAACAGAAGATGGTAAACTGTTCCGCATTCGTGTTGTTCTGCTTAGAAAAGATTCCCGAAATTTGACGGAACTCCCAAATTTGACCTGGAGAGTGTTGGGGTGGGAGTGACTTATAG
Organism: Leptarthrus brevirostris; assembly: GCA_964036015.1. Taxonomy (NCBI): domain Eukaryota; kingdom Metazoa; phylum Arthropoda; class Insecta; order Diptera; family Asilidae; genus Leptarthrus; species Leptarthrus brevirostris. Next base: position 66,765,835 of record OZ038375.1, read on the forward strand.
ATCTTGTATCGCGCATTGTCATGTGTCTACAAGGAATCAGGCTAGCAATTTCGTTAGAACAATGGCCATGGAAATAGCGATAGAAGAGTGAGAGACAACCGACATTCCGCCAATGCTCCAGAGAGCCAAGGCCCTCTGAGATTGAAAAATCGCCAATAAGTTTAATAGTCTTCCGCTGGACTTTTTCTAACGCGGACAATGCGGTGTGTCCGGCTCTGCCCAAATATGAGAATTATAATTATGTCTAGGCCTAATGTGGGACTTGCGCCTAGTCAGGTGGGGTGACATTTTTCTTACATCTCTGTAGAAAACCCAAACATTTTATCGCACCTTTAGCGATTGCAAATATAGGATCAGCCCAGCTAAGATTGCTGGATATCTCAATACCCACGATGTTTAGGGAGGGCGAATTGGGTATATTTATTCCGTCGACTGAAATGGGTTGGGGGTTAACTTGGCGTGTTTTAAGGGACATTAAACATAATTGAGTTTTGGATGCATGAAACGTAATACGATTTGCTCTGCTCCAAGCGAGGACCATAGAAATGTCGTTGTTTAATGATCTAAACATGCGTTTCCGATTGACTTCTGTAGCATTTCCACGTGAATTCATTACAGAATCAAATGGGTGCTGTCGTCGGCGAAACTATGAATAGGATTGAGAGTAAGCGATAAACGATCATTAATAAAAAGAATAAATAAGGTTGTTGAAAGAACTGAAGCCTGAGGTACACCGGCATTTATTTCGTAGGAATCAGATGTAACTCCGTCAATTACTACGGGGATTGAACACTCTGACAAATTTCTCTATCCATTTAACGAGTGTAGGGTGCAGACCAAATGTTTGAAGTTTGGCTAAAGGGCAGCATGCCAGACTCTATCAAAAGCTTTTGAAATATCAACAGCGACGATTTCTGACTAACCAAAATTATGGAGACAATGATTCCAACGCTCCGTTAGAGTCGTTAATAAGTCTCCGGTTGAGCGGCCAGCGCGGAAACCATACTGGCAATCGTTGATAAGATGGTTACTTTCTAGATATTTCAACAACTGAGAGTTGATGAGTGATTCAAAAACTTTAGATATGATGGAAGTTAGTGCAATTGGTCTGTGGTTAGAGGGGTCGCATGCCTCTCCTTTTATAAGCATCGGCTGGACATGAACAAGTTTCCATACAATTGGAAACATTTCTGTTGAATATGACAGGTGAAAAAGTTTGCACAGAGGTTTAGCCAAAGCAGAGGCGCAGCATTTTAAAACAAGAAGCGAGAAACCATCAGGCCTAGTAGCTTTGGACACGTCGATTTTCGACAGTACTCTAAAAACTGTGATAGAGATAGAAGTGGCTGCGATGAAGGTCGCAAGTTCAAATTAGTAGCAAAATTAGCAGAAAACAGGTTGGCCTTGTCCAATAAGTCAGTAAAAACATTCCCATTATAAATGATTGGTGGTGTTGACGAACAGGTGAAATTGTTCTTTACTGTTTTTACTAGAGACCAGAAGCCCTTACTACCCTATTGAGTAGAAAATACCTTGCGTATGGTGCTCTGGTCGAAATTGAACTTTGCCCGACTAATTGCTGAATTGCAAGTATTCCGGGCATCTCTATAGATAAGTCTCAATTCCTCTGAAAGGCACAATTTGTATGCCTGGAAGGCTGCTTTCTTGTTTTTAGTGGCTGCGAAACAGTCATTATTGAACCAATTGTAATTAATATCATAATGGGAAACCGGGACCGTACCTGTTTTCTCTTTTTCCTGAAAGAGTGCAATTTTAGGTGGTATTTCTGGACACTTATAATTCATGATTTAAACTAACAGTTATTTTTGACTATTTATTTTGCCTGAAAAAATAAAAGTTCAAATGGACCAGTTATTTTTGCCAGAAAAAAATAAAAGTTCTCCTTAACATTTTTCGTCAAACAGAAAAAATAAAAGTTTAAATGGAACTATTACTTTGCACTGAAAAAATAAATAGTCCAAAATAACAGTTTTTTTGTAGTAAAAATTCTAAATTTCCAAAAATAACTGTTTTTGTGGTATACAAATGGATAAAAATGAAATTTCAAAAATTCTGTCGGAAAACAATGAGAATCACCTAGATAAGTTTCATTTAATTTGGCGACTCCAATTTCCTTGGAACTTTTTCGTTCAAAAATTCAAAAATGACAGTTATTTTCGGTCCCTGGTTGGCTTTCGCAACCAAATTTAATTTTTTTTTGGGAGCAAGACACGGCAGCACGTCCGTCCCCGTCAGTAGTTTAGCTCAAACTTTGAACATTTTTTTACTCGTTGAAACGTCCTGCTTTCCGGAATTTCTCATTCGTTACGCCACCGCACATGTCCGGTTGCCTTATCCTCTTCTTTACTTTTTTTTCCTTTCTATTTTCTTCAGCAGATTCTACACTATGACTACTGCTAACTGATAACGAACACGATGAAGAATAAATGGAAATAACTGGAGTTATACTTCGTGTCGGAAAAACATAGTCTTTATCTCGTATAGAATCGTCGTCAGCTTCTGATACAGACGAACTCTCATCTGAAGAAGGCGTTGAAGCTTCTTCGTCATTGCTGTGCATCTGAAATATATATAATTTAAATTGCAAATATCATTCAGGGATAAAGCCGAATATTAATTCTCACCAGCTTACTTCAATTCCGTTGTTTCATTTTCTGCAACTGGATTCATTATTGTCAACGGACAATGCTGATGCTAAGATTCATTACCGCTCGTGATTGTGGCTGTGACATTTTTACTTGGTTCATAGTTGAAAAAGTTTAAATTAGCATAGTCATAATCATTATTGAATAAAGGCATATCTAACTAAAAATTATGACAAATGGTTGGAGATTATTGCAAAACAGTGACATTACTCAAAATATAACACCTACCTATTCATTAAATTTATTAATTTGTATGAGGAAGAGCGATACAACTAGAAATAATACCCGCATAAAATAGAAAAAAAATTTATTTCTGCCTTAACTTATTATCAATAATGGCACAACGCGAAATAATACACTCTTCCTTGTAAATAAACAACTTACAGGTTGACACTTTTCGACTTGTGTCGGTTTTCAGGAAAAACAGTACAGTGTATCAGTGTTCAACGTTATGGTTTGGTTCTGAGTAAAGTGGCACAAAGTACTCTCTAGCGGTTAGGTATGCAAGTAATGATGTGCCGTTCTTACACATAAAAATATACACTATTAACTAAATAATATGCTACATAACTCAAAAACGTAAATTTTCGAGTTGTGTCGGTATTCCAGAGGACCATCGATATATTGAATTAGCTTCAGTTAAGCGTGGCGATTTAAAAAAAACTAATTTTCAACAAAATGGCAGCTCTCGAAGAAAAAATTCTGCAATTTCCAAAAAATTCGACTAACGTAATTCGGGCTGAAAAAAAGTAAATATACATTTTAAAGAAAGGCCTCGCTTTTTTTTGCGAAAAACGTGTTAAAGCGTAAAGTTTATGTTTTTGCATGCGTCTAAAAATGAGCGGTGTACGAGAAAGCCACTTCGTTATTTTCATGAATTTAACTGTAATATTCTAGAATGATATTCTCCATAATGCAAACTTTCGCAAAATATAATAAAAATCGATTTTTCAGAACCATAAAAGTATTTTTCCACCCTTAAATATAAAATTAAAAATTCCTAATAGGTTTTATTTTGACTAACTAATTAACTTAAAATACTTCATTTTTGAATAAATACTAGAATAACTTGGGCTGAGAAATGTTGAGTTCAATTTTATTGTTGATGTATACTCGTCTAGTAATTAAACTTAATGTAATTATGTATGCAACGTAAATATTCTAGAAAATTTTAGTTTTATAATGTTACAATATTTCGAATATTTCAGTAAACTTTTGCTTTTGCTAAAGACATTTCGACCCTTTATTTTTAATTTTAACGAAAATACTGTATTTTGAGTTTTAAATGAGAATTTTGAAATATTTAAAGTCGCAGAACCGTACAGCCCCAGAAATTGGTTTCACCAAGACACTGCCAATCTAACCAAAGCAATTAGATTAAAAAGCAATCAGTGTAACCAAAACACACAAAAACACTATAATAATAAAAGAAATTATTGATATAAACTATGCAGCAGCTCCATGGAACTACTATATATGTATACACCAGGAATTCTCGACAACGAACTATTCCCTCCAAACTATACCATTTTCCGTGTCGACGGTTGTGTAGGCACCAATGATCCACCAGGTCGCGGGGTTCTCATAGCTGCTCACAACCGTTATGACGCCACCCTGCTACAGACCTCCCACTCTACAATATCAGAATTTGTATGTATCAAATTAGTACTAAATAAGTGTTTCCTGTACATTATTTGTTGTTATATTCGTCCCTCTCAACCTCTACATGCCTACGAGCCCATAATTGAAGCGATCGACACCCTGCTTGAGGACGCTAACGCCTCCGATGAATTTATTTTATTGGGTGACTTTAACCTCCCCCGTATTCAATGGTCATTGTCTGAGGACTGTTCTCACTTTGTCCCCCTTAACGCATCTTCGGCCAAAGAAGCCTTTTTTACAGATCAGCTCTCCGTTTCTGGTCTCTTTCAAGTAAGTGGAGTCAGAAACTTTCTGGACAGACAATTAGACTTAATCTTTTCTTCAGACCCAGTTAATTCGGCTGTCGCGGAAAGCAACCATCTCCTTTCTTCTCTCGATCGTCACCATCCTCCCCTGCTCCTTGTTTTCTCCTACGAACACCCTCATGCACTTTCAAGCTCCGAGTCTTCTCTTTCCTTTAATTTTCGTAAAGGCGACTTTGAAAAATTAAATCATTTGCTCCTCAACTCTAACATTGCCACTATCCCTCAAAATCTTCCAGTTGACGTTGCTTTAGAGACGTTCTATTCAGAAATACACGCTTGTCTTACACAATATATCCCTCTTTCTCCTCGTAAAAACTACTCCTCATCACCCGTATGGTACGACAAGGAATTACGCTCTCTCCGCAACAGGAGAAATAAACGTTGGCAAACTTTTCTTCTATCCCAGACCGAGTCCGACTACTCTTCCTACCTATTTGCTTATACCTCTTTTTCTGAACGTTGTGATATCCTCTACTATGAGTACCTCCAACGGATGGGAATTAGCCTCATATCTGACCCCAAGCGATTTTATAACTTTATTAATTCCAAGAGGAAATCCAATGGTTAACCCTCTACCCTAAAACTTGAGAATACCTCTTCGTCTGATCCTAAGGTTATCGCCAACCTCTTAGCACACTTCTTCAGTAAATCCTTCAGCGACAATTCCCTACAACCTGACCTTAACTACTTTTCATTCTTAGACAAATGCACTCAAACGTCGTTTTCATCTTTTGACCCTGATCCTGAACTAATCGCCGCCAGTATTAATAGGCTTGAGGACAACTTTCACCCAGGTCCCGATGGCATTCCGGCCATCGTTCTGAAAAAGTGTGCCATGCATCTAGTTCAACCCCTTACTTTGCTTTTTCGTCTCTCAGTCACTCAAGGAGTTTTCCCTCAATTATGGAAAAACTCGTATATTATTCCCATCTTCAAAAAAGGTTGCAAGATCGATGTGTCCAACTACAGACCCATCGCTAAATTATCATCCATACCTAAACTATTCGAAAAATTGGTCTATGATTCCATGTTCTTCCACTGTAAGTCTATTTTCTCCCTCTCCCAGCATGGCTTCCTCAAAGGAAGATCTTCAACCACCAACCTTACTGACTTCGTCTCCAAAACACTATGTGCCCTGGAAAATGGTAAAGATGTGGATGTTATCGCCACCGATTTTAGTAAAGCCTTCGACAAAATCTCCCATAATGTTATCTTGTTCAAACTTGATCGCCTAGGCTTCCCCTCCCGATTCATCTCCTGGATTCAATCATACCTCAACAACCGTCGGTACAATGTTCTTTTCAGATCATCCATTTCTAACCCTATTGTCGCTCGTTCCGGCGTCCCCCAGGGCAGCCACCTCGGTCAATTAGTTTTTATCCTTACGATAAATGATGTTGAATGTGTCATCAATCACTCAGAGCTGTCCATTTATGCTGATGACATGAAAATAAGCAAACATATCTCCTCCACAACTAACTCTCTTCTCCTGCAAAAAGATCTCGATTCCTTCACCACATGGTGCATGAAAAACTTTCTTGAACTCAATGTATCCAAATGCATGTCCATCTCTTATTCCCGCAAGCGTGTTACACCCACCCCGAGAGTCTACATGCTAACCGACGTACCAGTGTCTATCGTTACCTCTTTGTGTGATCTCGGAATAATCTGTGATAGTGAACTCAATTTCCGTTCTCACATTGACAGCATAATTAACAGAGCTAACTCCGCGCTAGGGTTTGTGAAGCGCTGATCTAGAGAGTTCTCCAATCCTTATGTTTCCAAATCTCTCTATATTTCCTTCGTTAGACCTCTCCTTGAATATGCCAGCCAGGTATGGTCACCTACACAAACAACTCACATTAATAGGATTGAATCTGTCCAGCCTAGGTTCATTCGCTTCGCTCTACGTGATCTTCCGTGGGTAGAAAGATTCAACCTTCCACCTTATGAAAACCGTCTGAAACTGATAGACTTACAACCTTTAAGTAAACGTCGTAATGTTTCCGACATTCTCTTCATTCATCAGCTATTAAGTGGTGCCATAGACTGCCCTTCAATCCTGCAATCTTTACCCATCTATGCCAATCCCCGCAACCTTAGGTCCACTCCCCTTTTCCGACTCGACCGCCATCGCACAAACTACGGTCAAAGTGAGCCAATTACCAGGATGCTACGAAAAGTCAACGACCTTTCCTCCATTGACTTCCATCTGAGTAAATCATCCCTTCACAAAGCCTTATATCTTGATCCCGCCCATCTTGATCGCCTTTCTTAATTCTTCTTCCTTCCAGCCCGTATCTACTTTAATTAGAGCTCATATTGTAGCTTTAACTATTTCTTTATTATGTTATAATTTATTATAGCTTGTGGTGTTGGTATTGTGTTGTAGCTTGTAATTGTAGTATGTATTATTATGTAATAGCTTGTATTAAGCTTAAATAAATAAATAAATTAAAAATATGGCTATATTATTTTCTAATACATAATTTTGAGATATTTTACTTCTTAAGTATAATCGTGAGTACTGCGTTGTCCCTCGTTTGGCCGCAATAACCGCTGCGATCCTAGAAGGCATGGAGTCAACCAAAATTTCAATAATTCCATTTGAAATTTCGTTGTTCCATACATGATCTAGGTCTTCGTTCAGCTTTTTTTTTGCTCTCTGGTTTGTGGTCGGCTTGTTGACGTTTCATTTTATGCCACAGATGCTCAATGGGATTGAGGTCGGGTGAATTCCCTGGCCAGTCTAGTCGCTGAATTCCAAGGTCAGAAAATGTATCATGAAGCTGAACAAAAACAGAGAAGCATTAATTTTTTTCAATTTATTTTTAATAAAGTAGGCTTTTGAAAGTCCATTTTCTACACTTTCCTTACCGATTTTGCACGGTGACAAGGTTCAGAGTCATCTTGGAAAATGACCTCGTCAGTATACGACAAGTGCTCTTCAATGGCTGGTGCCAAAACTCCTTCACACTTGCCCATACTTTTGAGCATTCATTGTCCCGTGAACAAAGTGCAAAAAACCCAGGGTGTCATAAGAGAAACATCCCCAGACCATTTGGCTTTGGGGAAACTTCACGGGTTTTACTATGCACTCGTCCTTAAATCTTTCACCTGCTGAGCGTCGCACATACGGTAAATTGTCAGCACACAATAAGTTAAATTTACTTTCGTCTGACCAAATGACACGTCGCCAATCCTCCTGCGACCAATGTTGGTACTTCTTAGCTCACGTCAGACGAGCCCCCTTAATTTTCTTTGTTAGTAGCGGCTTTTTCGCTGGTCGTCTCCCATATAAACCAATCTCTCGCAGCCTCCTACGTATTGTTTCGCCGCTTAGGTTGACTTGATGGCATTCATTCAGCTCTGCTCTTATACGGACAGCGCTTTTAAAGCGATCCTTCATGCTTATCCTCTGCAATAAGCTGTCCGTCCTTGAGCTTGTTTTTCGCTTACGTCCAGATCCTTTCGCCCTTTCCAGCGGGTCAAAATTCTCCTTTTTCTTCATAAACCGCACAACCGTTGAATGGCAACACCCTATTCTAGCTGCAATTTGACGATAGGACATGACAGATAGGACACACTTAGTTTCAGTTATCCAGCTTTTATACTTTTGATTTTATTAATACCTGAAATACGTTGATTTTGCTACTCATGATCATCAAAACCTCCGTCATCAACACCTCTAGGATACTTTCTGAAGTCTTTGAAAGCTGAATGTTGGTATGCTGCCTAGGATTAGTACACAAAAAACGAAAATATTAAGAAATCTGTAACTTTTACCTTCCGTCCCCCATAAAGGGTGGTTGAGATAAAATTTCTTATTGGTAGGTACTTCCAAAAGTTCCAGAAAGCTGAAATTTGATATTCACACTAGCATACAAACAATGAAACAATTAAAAAATCTGTAACTTTCATCCTCCAACCCCTCAAAAAGGGGGTCTTATTCTGTATTATATAATAATTTCTCATAAGATCATTTCCAAACTTTCAAAAACGACGAGAAAAATAAGAAATCTGTACCCTCCAACCCCTCACAACGGGGGTGCAGGTTTGTATATAAAATTTCTTCTAGGGAGGTATTTTCAAAAGTTCTGGAAAGCTGAAATTTGGTATCAAAGCTAGATGTTATTAGTACATAAACAACTAAAAAGTGAGTATGCTACGAACAAAGGATCTGCTGGCGTGCAAGAAATACCTTCTTTACTCGACTACGCCAGAACGATGGGCCGTCGGGGGGTGATTTTTTTTAACTCGTCCTAGTGCCTAAACTATTGCAACTAACAAGCTAGCAAGCGTTTTTAAGCCTAAAAGCTCGGAACTGTACGGAAGGAGAAATTTAAAGAAAATACAATCACCAGACCATGGTCGGACCATGTTTTACTGTTTGCATTTTGGATGAAAATTTATTTGTGACTAAAATTTAAGTTTTAATCAGAGATTTCTTGTTATTTCAGTTAATAAAGTGTACATGTTTTTACAAGAATGATAATTTAGTCCGCTTTAAGTTAATATAAATAAAGCACAACAGTCAGCTTTAGTTGAATATAATCGGTTAATAGCTAAGTACCACCCTGATTTATCGCTTATTGTAAATAATACGCCAACAAGGAAAAGAGGCAACAATAGATAGTGGGCTATATAAAAAAGAATAGCCGACGGGCAAGAAATGCAGCCCGAAAAAATAAAAAGAACTAGAGCAACTTACAAAAAGAAATTAAATCCCACCAAAAACATTTCATGTAAAGAAGGTTGCCAAGACTCACAAGCTGATACCGCTTTCACTGTTAAAAAGTTATCAGATCTCATGGATCCAAGCCCCTAAGTTTACAAGGCCTAACTATACAACCACTAACTCTAGAAACCCTACTTCTTGGCCAAAGTTGAGAAGCAGCAGCGAACATTAAAATGTCACAACGAGCCCAAAAGGATTACTTTGATTCTGGAAGGAAGACTCCACGAAAGTATCAAGAAGGCAATCTGATACTTATCGAGAGACCGGCAATTTCAACGGGCGAGTCCAAAATACTTGAGCGAATATATAAAGGCCCCTACATAGCAGCAGAGGTCTTTGGAAACGACCGCTATAGGATCAAGGATATCCCAGGAGCACCCAGAAATCAAAGATCACTTGAGTCCGTGTATGCATCTTTCAGCATGAAAACTTGGTATACGAGCCCAAATGACGAACTTTCGGAAGACGACACAGGATCCGAGGACGAATCCTATGGTCAGCACAACTGTAGCCGAACGCAACCAATCTCTAAACGGTTCTAAAAATTCAACGTTGTCTGTTGGTACACCCAGCGCTCAATCCATATAGCATATACATCATCTGTCACTTGGTGTCAACGACCTGTCAGAGGAATACGGCCAGCTACAGGCCGTTTTTAACGCGAAAACGTGCAAGACTGTAAATCTGAATTCCTTAAATAAATCTTGACAGACATGTATAGAAAAAATGACACCGAAAGTCATTGTAAAAATTACTACAATAAACAGGAGCAATGGAAGAGTCAAACGTATTCTTATTTCCAGGAATTAACCCGTAGATTTATATATATATATATATATATATATATATATATATATATATATATATATATATATATATATATTATATTGTTTTAATTTGCCCATCATAAATATAGATTTAATAACTCCGTTTTAAGAGATCTATCTACTAATTAATACCAATTGATCCTTAGTCCCTTTTGTAATTACATATGTACAGACACTAGTGCGCACTAGTCACTGACGAATTGTCAAAATGGCACAAACGAACTTATAATAACAAAATTTATTGTTTCCAATACTCTGAACAAAATTTGGCAGAAGTTAGTAACAAATGAACATCATTATGACATTTTAAACACAACTTTAAAGTTTAAGTTATAGAATTGTCCTCATTTGGATAATAAGAGCTTCGCACAAACGAAGCATTCTCGCCACCACGTTTTCGAGTGTTTCTGTGTTTGTTACAAAGAAATGTTTTTCTAATCTGTAAAATGCTTACCCAGAAAAAGACGTAGTCATTTTACTGTGAAAATTGCGATTTCTTTCTATCTTATGCATTTAGCAACATAATTTTTGATTATGATGTCACAATAATGAAAATGGTTTAAATTCAGAATTAGAAAAACATGCTTACACAGAAATAGACAACTACAACTAAAGAAATTTCAGGACACCACTTACTCCAGTATACAGGATGTTTCACAGCACATGTGCAGAAATGAAAGATCTGGTAGGTTTAGGTGAGAAACGAAAAAAATTCTATGGGATAGGGGGTCTATCGCCACCCCCTCCCAGCTATAGGCATTTGAAATTTTTTTACGATGAAAAAAATCACTCTTACATTTTAACTTATATCTCCTAAAGCTTCACTTCTAGAGACGTTACTGATATCTTTTTACTGCTAATAAATTAAATAAACCAATTTTCAAATTGAAATTTTCAGAAAAAAAATCAGTGTTGTTATTTCAAAGGGAAATATCTTGAAATTTTTTTTATTTTTCAGTGGCTAATATGTTCTCTTTGAGAGGAAACTTAGAACGAATAAGAGTCTTTCACAGTTCTCAAGATACATGACCAAACGTAAAGATTTTAAAGCTGCATTTGACACCATCGATAGAGCGGCCTTATTTCTTAAACTACACAATATTGGTCAATCGAATGAGTTTATAAAATTTTTACAGGGAATGTATAAGAATACAACTGCAAAAGTTTGGGATGGGGAAACCTGTTCGAAAAATTTTACACTCACACAGGGTTAAGCCAGGGCTGTTTACTAAGTCTCTTGTTTTTCGCACTGTTCATAAACGATATCACAGAGCACAAAGAGGGCAGATTGAAAATAGATTGAGTTAACACCAATATCTTCTTGTACGCAGATGATCTGGTTTTGTTGGCTGAACAGCCTGCAGAGCTGCAGAAAATGATAAATAACTTATAAGAATATTGTAAGAAATGGAACTTGATAGTAAATCTGGACATGTCCAAAATAATAATATTATGAAAAGGCGGTGGCAGAACAGCTAGTAATGACGACTGGGTCTTCGAAGGACCAAATATAGAAGTAGTTAAAAAGTACAAATATCTGGGAATAAACCTGACTTCGATTCTTTCCATGACATATCACCTAAAAGATAGGCTAAAGGCAGCCAAAAGAACACTTAATGGCACCTGGAGGGATTTCATGAGGAAACCTGAAATAAGCCATTCTTCAAAATTACGGGTGTATAAAGCTGTTTCAGAATCCTTGCTTTGCTATGGTGTTAAGGTGTGGGGATTTAAGGAGTACGGAACTGTTGAGATTCTGCAATGTTTCTTCCTGAAAAAGTTATTCCCGCTACCTGACAAAACTCCTAATTACGTTCTTGCTTTAAAAACTGGCCTCCCTGGATTATACATAACAACTCTAAAATTTCACTTCGACTTTTTACTTAGAGTATTATTCTCATACAGAGAAAATAAACCCTCTCGAGTACTAGCTGTAAAGGTTATTGAAAAGAAAATATACTGGTTTGGGGAATGGCTGGAACTGGCCGATAAGCATGATGTGCAGCTTGGATTGGATTGGCGGGGGAGGGAAAATTTGTACCCCGTCTTATACTCGATTATAGAGAATTAATCTCTTTGGTAGGCATCGAAGATGGAAGAGAGGGCAAGGCAAACGGTGTGGCATGGCTTGTACAATAAACTAAATTATAACTTAGGGGAAATAAGCTATATAAGAGACAGCTATACTGCACAAAAGATTAAGCTCATCTTAATGTATCGGAGTGGAATGGTGCCACTGAATGCAAGCCCTTGGCAAGCCGCGGGCGCACCCACCTGCTCATTATGTAACCTGGAAGAGGACGAGGACTTCATGTACTATTTTGCAATATGCCCTATTCTTAAAGAATTAAGATTACTGGCCTTTGATAGAGCATACCTCGCAGAAACTGAAGTTATAGCCATCTTAAATGGAGAAAACTTTGACGCACTATTTCAATTTACTAAAAAAGCCTAGAAGTATAGATCGTTTCTGGTAGAAGAGTACAACAATTTGATATTTGTTCTTCTTTTTCTTCTCTTTCTGCCTCTCCATTGCGTTATGGAATTGTTAGAGATCTCTCTGAATGTAAAATATTATTACCGCTGCATTTTTTCTTGCCCTTTTATTTATTCATTTTTATATTACTTAAGTTTAGTTACATATACCAGTATACATAACTGGCTTACTTAAATTTTTAAAAGTCTTCCACTATATTCAAATAAATAGCATACTGTATTTTTTTGTCCCACCTATTTTAATTGCTGGTAGAAGCTACATATATAGTAGTTAGACGTTCCAACTCCACAGACGACCTCGGGTCATTGTTGACGTTTATTTAAAATATTTAATTATTATTAAGTAACTATAGAATTATGAATTTGTAAATAATTTTAATATTATTATTATTATATACAAGACGGCGGTATTTACAGGAGATCGGAGAAATATATTATGTAGTGTATATACTCTTATTTTGATCTACTCAGATACACAATTTTTGATTTGCTACATCTTTACTTATAATTAACTTTGACATACGAAAACATTAATTACTATTGTATGTCCCAGGAAACAAAAAAGATTTAATGTCATAATCGTCTTTCAGACAAGTACTTATTTGGCGTATATAACAAAAGTTACGCAAACAACCGTCAGACAAGGATTGATTTGACGAATATTACAAAAGATACGCATACAACCGTCGGCCGGATAGCTCCAATGTGGGAGTAAGGTAAAACGCCAGGGATCTTCAACTAAAATAAATTTCTTCGTTTTCTTGAAAATAAGCAGTGTATGCTTGCTAAGACTATAAAATAAAATTAAAGTGCGCACGTTGAATTTTATACTGTATGAACCTTCTGTCCTAAAATCAGACAATTGTGCGTAGGTATCTCCGTGTGTAGGGTGCAATGATTTTACTATCTGCAGAGGTAAAAATCGTATATTCTGTCAGAATAGCGCGGAATAGAAGAGTTGATTTGCGCCAGCCATAAACCTCAACGGGCAATGAATGAAGTGGCGCCAAACACCGTCTTAGCCAGACTCGAAATTGTGACAGTGCGGGTGTTACTGAGCATTAAAATATTGGTCTCGCCGTCTTGGGCAATGTTGCAAGTGAACGAAAGTTAAAAACTTGAAGCAAATCCGCATAACCGCTAAAAGGCAGTAGCATACGTACATGAATTCCGCAATTGCGCAGCTTATCTGTGCAATACTCGTAACGTTTACAGCCGGACACGAATGAGCCATTCTGCCTAGTGTGAAATTATTTACACTTTGCGCCGTCTCTTAAAGGCGTATATTGGTGCATGAAATATTTATGATTTCCTATCGAAAAGCATTATTTCAACTCTACACATATCAATCGTTTGACCCGAAACTATTGATTAATTTTATCGGAGCAATTTCATGATTTATTGACAGTTGATGTTTTAAAAGATTTTACTCTCGCAAGTGGCTTAATTTGTTTGAAAACTTTTTTGTCAGTCACTCTGAAATAATGGACGGGTGCCGGCTGAGCCCTGCAAGCGCTAAACGTTCCGACAATATATCATACTGCCATGTAAACCGCTGCAACCTGTTTACTTTTTTAACTGATCGAATCGATTTGGTTTTGGTTTGAAGCTCGATTATTGGTACTTTCGTTTTATGTTTATGTGTCAGCAGAAAATGACTAAGGCGCTTAGATATAAAAAAATCTATTCATACAGGCAGGTATGTTTATTTTTAAAGGTATTTATCAAGAACTTAGTTGATAGACCTAATAAACTGTAATTACGTGTTTATTGTTCAAATATAAATTTCTGTGAATACATACCTACATACATATATGCAGAATGAGAATATATTTAGTAAAAATCCACTGTAGGAATATAAGACGTAGAAACTAAAATTTCTGGCACTAAATTTACACAAACTTTTCTAAGCTAAGCTTCTCGTGAAAGGTAAAAAGTGAATTTCTTTAATAACGTACATATGGGTAAATAACAAGAGTAGGTATATTGACATATGGGGCATTCCACGTAAAGCGGACAGGTAAAAAATTTTGATGTTTCCGATTTTAGTAATATTTGTTTATATTCTACCTATATATGTCCTCGATTCAGATACAAAATGTTTTTACAGTACAAAGTCTGGTTAACGAGCTAGAGGGCTTTAAACATTTTATTAATTGGCAGGTATGCGCTACTTCGAATCCCATTACCCAGTTTTAAAAGTTACAATAAAATAAATTGAGTAGTCAAGTTTAAACTTCATATCAGAAGGAGATTCCAAGAAGACTGGATTTTAGCACTTGGCTTCTGGAACACGACATTGACAAGAGGGAATTTCTGGACCGAATTCTGTGAACGGATGAATCTCTATTCCCTAGGGATTGTATAACGAATTTCTATAACCTACATGCCTGGTCGGAAACTAATCCACACAGGACAAAAGTGACCTCATTCCAGCACATATTCAGTGTCAATGTTTGGGCTGGTATTATCGGCAACCATTTGAGAGGATCATTCATTTTGCAGCAAGTGCCTAATAGTGAAATTTCTGTGGACATTTTGGACAATACACTGCCAGATCTAATAGAGGAGATCCCTCTTCATAATCGAACAGATTTGTCTTACGAACACGATGGAGCACCAGTGCATACTGCTAACATTGCGAAGGCAATACTAAGTCAAAAATTTCCTAATCGCTGGATTGGACAAGGTGCACCGATTCCTTGGCCTGCTAGATCTCCAGACATTGGACTGAAGAATGAAGTTTATTCCAGCCATGCTAACACTACGGAGGATTTAGTTAGCAGAATTGGGAATGCAGCGACGAAAATACGGGAGAGGCTGGCTGCAACACGCCTTAAAGAGGGACTTAGAAGGAGATTGCTGGCATGCATCCAAAGTGGCGGTAGACATTTTGAACAGCTTTTGTAACTTATCAAGATTAATTGTAATTATTTTCAAATTCAATAAAATGCAGTTTAGAATTAATATGAGTTTAATTTCTTTAAATTGTTGATGTTTATAATATTCTCCGATAGGATTTCTACATATAAATTTCTACATAATTGTTCTACGTGGACAGGTTGCACATTTATGGAAAGGTAATAAGATGGGTTCTCCAAAAAAAAAATTAATATGAGGTGCACTAATTACATGAACTTGGGAGAACATTTGGGAAAATGTTGAATTTTACACTTGAACATTTTGGAAAGGTCATTTTGGGATAGTAGTTTTTTTAGCGTTTATTTAATATCGCGGTGTTTTGGGTACATAAAAAGATAAAAATAAAAGAGTAATGTGCATACCATAAAAAACTGAAATTTATGAATCACCCTGTAACTCCCAAACGGTTGCGATTGCCTCCACCCTACCAGATAAATTTTTGTTTGCCTAGCTGAGATCTAACACCCCACCCATTTAAGCACGTCAGAAACAACCCATAAATATATATATATATATATATATATATATATATATATATATATATATACATATATATATATATATATATATATATATATATATATATCTAATTTTTTAATGTATGTATGGGTCTCTATTTCGTATTTTGTACAAATTCTAAAAAACTTCCTGGCTACCCTGCAAAAATGTTAAATATCAAAAGGTTATAAAAAAAAAAAGGTTCAAAAATTACAAAATATTATAACAAAAGGTTTAAAAATTATCATAAAAACTAAAAAGCTTGCAAAACGGCTCAAGAACGTACCAAAAAATGGAAAAAAGACATAACAAAAACAAAAACATATCAAAAGCACGTAAAAATATTCTAGTTTGTTCAAATATAAATATTCCCACAAGTTGAAAAAAGTTAAGAATAGTGAGGGAGATGTATTTTAAATTATGCGAGCCACGCGGTGAGTGGAAGCTCCAAGAAGAGTGCAATAATTTTTAATGAAATTGCCAATATGTGTTTAAAAAACTAAAAAGGCTTAAAAAATGAATTTGAGTCACCTGCTTAATGTGCTTGAATGATCCCAGGAGGTAGATGCAGCACCAGGCGAAGAAGAGAGTTCCGCAAAACCAGCCTGCGTAGTCGTGGATGTTTGCAAACTTCTCTCATCATCCTCTTATTTCAATCTAGTGAATGTCAGACTCATATTTCCCGCAGCACTTCCAGCAAATCTAAAGCTGAGAGAAGCTCGGTGGAAAAGGTGTTTAAAGGATGCGGCCTATTGCCACTAGCGAAAGACAAGGCTGCCATCTGTACCGACGATGTACGTTCAATGTGTTTGGCTCCGCTACCACTAACCAGTTTCAATAAATCACACTAGGCGGGGCAGGTGAAATATATTTGAAATAGAGCTCCTTCACCCCCACAAACCGAGCAGACTTCTTGAACACTATGGTCTAGGCGCGACATGTGATTTGGATGCACGAGGCCATGATGAAGCAGTTTGAATACTACATCAGAGTATCTGTAATTGGATGGATAACCGTAGACCACTCTACTAATAGCCCCTTCAATTACTCCTAATTCTACCCCGAGATATGTGCACCATTTATTAACATCTATTAAGTGTTCGTGCGGTGGTTGATTTACCGCAAAAGCGTTCACCACCTCTGTGCCAGGTTCCCAGTTACTAAGTTGGCTAAACCGCTCTCGACCTGTATCCAATTTTTCTTTTAATTGTGTTGTATTTGGGTGCATTAGAATGTTCCTAGAAGCATCAATGATGTTTTCGAGAACTGAATGCTGTCCTGTGTCGAATGTAGGGCTTCACGGCACCGAGACAAGACCGAGACTTTGGCAGATCTCGGTCTTGGTCTCGTCAAAGTGAAGACGATCTCGCTCTCGTCGCAATCTCGACTAGGTAAAGGCCAGTCTCGGTGCAATCTCGCTCTCGGCAAGATAAAAAAAGGGTATTTCGGTGGGATAATATTATATATATCTATGTATATATGCATTTTCTTCATATTCCCATCGCCAAAATAAGGTAGCAAAGGCTCTTGTTTGCGATTGAGGAGAGCAGTGTATACTTATATGCCCCATAAATCACACAATTGAAATTTTTCAGAGCGACATAAAAGCTGAAACAACTAAAAAAAATTGTGCACAATAAAATGATAAAAAATAATATCTCGTCCACTCTCGTAACCTCAATCTCGCTCTCGGTATCGCACTGTTACCAATGATATTGTTCTCGCTGCCAGTCTCAGTATCGTGTCGAGACCGATACCGGCAGCGAGAATCATCTCGAGTATCGTGAAGCCCTAGTCGAATGTCACACTTCGAGCATTACAGAACACCGAATTCACTAATTCAGGATTCAACCTGTTGGGAATTGCTGATAATTCCAAGTACCCGAATCTATCGCATTGCTAGTGGAATTCCGTCCTTTCAGCAAAAGGAGGTACAATGTCGTCCGCCACGAATTCATAGCTCCGGAGAGTTTCTCCAGAGCCATGCGGTTATTACGTGTTTTACCTACCATTTGTATGGCGAAGGGAGAATCTGAACGATTCCGGAACCGCCTACACCATAGGCCTTGACTTTTTCTTAGGTTAACCCTAGCTCCGGTCAATCGCTCATATTGTTCGAAAACTCTACGAGCGACTGGAAATACATCCTCCTTCGTGACGAAAATAGACAGGTCGTCAGCATAAGCTAGAACAGGTGGCCTTATAGTAGTGCACAAACAGCGGCTACAGTGAAAAGCCATAAAGAATTCCTGATAACAGACATCCCTGCCTGATACCCCGACGAAACGGAATGGAAGACAATATATGCCCCTTATGCTTTATGATTATCACTGAATCTCTGTAGAGACCACTCATGATCTCGATCCACGGACGGGAGCCCAAATACATCGAGAATTCCCAGCAAGTACTCGTGCGAGACGCCTTTGCTTGATCCAAAGAAAGCATGGCCATCTTCAAATCAGTCTTTTCATGGTAGGCGAAAAGATGTTTTGCTACGGCGATGTTGTGGTAAATAGTACGGCGTGGAATGCAGTCGGACTGCTCCGGGTGTATTACTGAAGCTTTGATTGAGCTTAGTATAGTTCAGAGTGCTTTGCAAACTATCTTGTAGTCTAAATTGCACAGCGTAACTGCCCTTCACTTTCCCAACGTCTGAATATCTATCGGTATTAGACGCATAACGAAATTCACCCAACTTGAGGGAAATTCGTTATGTCCCACTACTTCAAAGCTGAAAATCTTTAAAAAGTTTGGAATCAAACGTAGAAAATATTTTGGATTTAGACCATCATAACCAGAAGTATGACGGGAGTAGTAAGCTTATCATCGAGGATTAACGCTCTATCCAGAAATTATCTACTTTCATCAGAGAAAGCAGGAACGTACTGGAAGAATTCATCACTGGACGTAGATTTAATCTCTCGTATCAAGAGAGCAACTGTGTTTTCGAGGGCAGAAGGTGACTTCGGCGGCCAAAATCGATACTCTATACTTTTTTCGATTGAATCTCGCCTCAATAAATGAGCGAATCTGAAGCTTTTCAATATTCCACCAATAATTAAGGTTCGAATAATCATGTTTCCTTTCTCGCCATTGATGTCAAAACTGAATAAATTCTTCGATGAACTGCTCCAAATTCAACAAAGTATTATTGAGAAACCAGTAAGTATACCACCTCTCGACTAAAGCTCTATTTGCCACAATAAGAAGGTTATCACTTACTGATCCCTATTCATGTGACACTAACAACGAAGCTAAGATACCAGACGTAAAATCTGCCTCTATTGAGCCCGTGAAGCTGCTATGCACATTTCAAGAAACCCTTATATATGACCTGGTCGTTGGATTGAGCCAACATTTTACATCCACAAGGTTAAACCGTCTGACTAGGTTCCGTATTGGTCCCAAATTCACTGAATCGAATTCAACTCCGGAATGGCAGTCAAGTGCAGAATCAACTGCACAGTTGAAGTCACCTCCAAGGATAACTTCACCACCGAAGTTCGCAAGATGCAACAGGACAGGGTCTTTAAACTGTCTTGCGATATCCTGTACATGCGACTGGTACAAGTTTACTATCCCTTAGGTAATGTCCCGCAAAACGAATTATATGGAAGACACGAAATATGAGCAAACGTCTGCGAATGCAGGATACGTTAGCGTGAAACTGTTGGACACATTAATTGCCAAGAAGTTTACTTTTAACAAAACAATTGGTGAAGATGTTTACATTTAACAAAAGGGCAGCAACAAAACAAGCAGCCATATCAATCGCTTAATAAGAGCAGTAAAACCAAGATCTGTTCAGTATGCAAGGACAAAACACATACAATTCATGTATGCGCAAAATTGTTTGGCATGTCCAGGTCCACTACCCAAAAAAGAGAATTTACAAAACGCAATAATCTCTGCACAAACTGTTTAATGGGCGAATACAGGAACCTCGATTGCAAGAGCATTAAAACATGCAGAATATGTAGACGAAAGTACAATACACTTCTGGATATAGATATATAAAATCAACAGGTACATATAGCTAAAACGCATGAAGCATCAAATCAACAAACCCCAAACCAAAGCAAAGGAATATATTATTATAACCGACAATCAGAACTAGAGAACCTGCAAACTCACATTGGTAACCAGCAGTCAAACCAAAAGAGGCCCAGTATAGTCATGCAAACAACAGCTCTAATTCAAGTAAGAGCTAATAAGAGGACTCCTAAGGTTTTCAGGGCACTAACATATCAAGGCTCCCAAACCACCCTTATAACGGAAAATGCAGTACATCAACCCAAGGCGAGAAAAGAAAAGATGCAAATAAACTTTACGGGAACAGGAGACCCAAGGCGGAGACAGCAAGGGTAGAGTACATCTGACAATCATCCCCAGATTCTTATCGGCATTCCAACTGCGAAAAGTACCTTCTCGTTACTGCGTGAAGACCGAAGTAACGATACCCAGTTTTCAGAAGTACTCGTTACTTTACCCTTTAATAATGCCCAATTGGTACAGAATAAGACTGGCATTTTTGTACCGGCTACTCATAATTTGCAAATTCTTCGGATATCTGCCTAGCATTCAAGTTACAAACTTTGTAAATTCTACAAATCCAGCTGCAATTTGCTCTCTTAACTTGAGAATGAGAATTTAAAGCTATGCTGAG
This sequence comes from Leptarthrus brevirostris, assembly GCA_964036015.1. Classification (NCBI taxonomy): domain Eukaryota; kingdom Metazoa; phylum Arthropoda; class Insecta; order Diptera; family Asilidae; genus Leptarthrus; species Leptarthrus brevirostris. The sequence goes on from OZ038375.1 coordinate 66,786,615, forward strand.
CTCTACTTTTTAGCAGTGGTTGATGGATGCAGGGAACGCAGCCAATGTGGGTGCCGATTTTTCTTGCTCTCCGAAATCAGATTCGTTTCAAAGAATGAATGCATATATTTTCAGTCAAGTAAATACAGTCACAATTTAAAATAGTTGTTGATGATGATAAACTGTAACCATGCGAATATGAGCGAGTTAGTTTTCAATAGAATAAGGAAATATCTAAATGTGTAGAATATGTAGTGGATTTTTTAACGTATTTGCGGCTGCCTTTATTTTTATGAAAAGTATTCAGTAACGAGTATTTATTAACGAGTACCTGTTTTAAAAGTAACGACTATTTCTAGTTACTCTAAAGTAACGAATATGCACATCCCTAACAGTCACCGCATTTGTATTAACAAGGTTACCAAACATTATTCCAGCCTAACCAATGAAGAGCTGGGATCATAACCAAGTTTTTATAAGCCAGGCGCAATTGATGTCCAGGCTGACATCAATTGCGCCTGGCTTATAAAAACTTGGCTAAACAGACTATTTGACAGCAATTTTGGAACAAGGGCTTATTAAGGCCACGCCAGGGACTCCAACAGCACAACAACGCGTATTAGGTTGAATTTTGTTCGGTAACGTAAGCATGAACAACACGATGTGCTACGTATTACAGGCGAATATTGATGCCCAAATAAGAGAATTTTGGAAATTGAGGAAATACCAAATGAAAAAATATTAGACGAAGAGGAAAAAGTATGTGATTAGCATTTCGAAAAAACGGTGCAGCGATCAACGGAGGGGAACTATACAGTCAGCATAACCTTCAATTCGCAAAAAGACCAAAGTCTTGCAGATTCAAAATCTAAAGCATATGCGAGACTAAGGCAAATGGAGAACAAATTCATAAGAAAATAGAAGTTAAAACAAGAGTATAAAATATATTAAATTTGTCACTAGGCAGATTCAAATCTCAATCAAGCAAAATTTTTGGACTTTTTTTAACTTTAGCTAGGGAATTGAAGGAGGTAAAATGAAACAAAAACATATATTTAATAAAAGCACTTTTATTTATTTATTTATAAATTTAAATAATAGCCAGTGCTGCCACCTGCTGCTTTCCTTTCAACAAAGAAGCCTCGTTCATTTTCTCAATTGTACGATCAGAAATTTTAGCGTCGAATCTAGGCGGCAAAAAAACATGGTAACTCTCCAGTTCTAAAAGGATTCTGGGTCCATAATTTGTTGTTGTTCTTCTGTAGCTGATTACATTTTAAATTTTTTTGTTTTGTTTTTTATTATTTCAATCTGCCTTAGAACACGAATTTTAATTATAAGAATTTCACTGGTTGACTTCACTAAGAACGCTATATTCTGTTTTCCAATTAAATTCGCATCATGTTATTTCATTTAGCTGATAAAGCTGTACTTCGTAATTAAAAACTCAAAACAACAAACTCTTATCTTCAGCACGAGGTCAGGTTCATCTACAAAACCTTATCACCCAACGACCTTAACATTGCCGCCAAATTATTAATTTCTACGCAGTCACCAGCTCGCTTATCAATCACAGCTCGACCAGAAAAACATGTTTAAACTTGCTTGAAAACAAATGATATCATAGAAATAAGAATTTGCAAACGAAATAAAAAATAATCTTCATCTATTTACTAAAAGTGGTGAAATCTTTATTACGCAATATTCTGTTTTCCAATTAAATTCACATCATGTTATTTCATTTAGCTGATAAAGCTGTACTTCGTAATTAAAAACTCAAAACAACAAACTCTTATCTTGAGCACGAGCCCAGGTCCGCACTTCCAGGTTAATCTTATCACCCCAACGACCACAACATTGTCATCAAATTATTAATTTCTACACAGTCATCAGCTCCCTTATCAATTAACTCAACATTCATTTTATATACCCGCGATCCAGGTCTAGATTCAGTTCCAGATCCAGGTCCAGGTGCAAACCAAAGAAGAAGAAGACCAATTGTAGCCTCTAAGACCGAATACCCAAAATCCAAGATGGCCGACAGATGCCTTATCTTACTAAACAATCCAGGTTCAGATCCAAGGGTCAGATCCAAGTCTAGGTGCAAACCAAAGAAGAAGAAGATCAATTGTAGCCTCCAAGACCAAAAACCCAAAATCCAAGATGGCCGACAATCCTTATCTCTTTTCCTTATCTCTCAATTGTAGCCTACAAGACCGAAAACCCAAAATCCAAGATGGCCGACATCCTTATCTCTCTTCTGCTCCTAAGATGGCCAACAATCCTTATCTCTTTTCCTTATCTCTCAATTGTATCCTACAAGACCGAAAACCCAAAATCCAAGATGGCCGACATCCTTATCTCTCTTCTGCTCCTCCAAAAATTGTTATGGGGTTTCTGGCGCATGACAAATTAGCAAAAATGTGACGTCAGACCTCGATTTCCCTCACAATTTAACCAATTTTAAGGTGCTCATTGCTCATTTGCGCCAGAAACCTCATATTTATACTACTAATTCCTAGTTTTTTTTACATTATTATTTTCATTTAAGAAAACTGTTATTCGGCGCTTTGCAAGTCATAGTCTTGGCACAGACCCAAAATATGCATGTTAATACACCCATTAATAAGGCAAGCGGCATATACCTCGAAAAAAAGGAATTTTGGGCAAATCAACAGCCGCCTGGAAATTTGTTAGCCATTTTAATTTCACTAGTCACCAGATGGAAGAACAACAACTTCAACAAAGGTTTGTCACTTTGTCTTCTTTTTGTAACGAACTCACTAAACACATTCCATGGGAACCTTGTAAAACAACATTAAAAGTAGTTAACTCTACCCTAAATGAAATTTTAGACAACAATAATATTCTAAACCAATTATTTCATTTACCAAAGAAAGAAAAAAGGGGATTAGTGAATGGGATCGGCAAGCTTTCTAAATTTTTATTCGGCACCGTGGACTACGAAGATACCATTGAGGTACAAAATTCAATAAACATGTTAAAGAAAAACCAAAATAAAGCACATCATCTCATTAACTCGCGGATCTCTGTCATAGTTAACAGTATCGAGTCGATAAGTAAATTCCAATCCAGCTTAAATAATCAATTTTAAACCCTTCATCAGAAAGTCTCAACTATGGAAGAGGCCATACAAAACAGAACTCAGATGGAACGAGGCCTACATTTATTCGATGAAATGACGAATTTAATGACCCTATTAATGGGACAAGTCCTTTCTAAGCAGGCCGAGTTAACAGAAATCCTTCATGAAGCCAAATTGGGCAATTTCGATATTCACTTAGTAAATTCGCCAACATTTCAAAATGCCATAAACGAAGTGCAACTCGAACTCCCCCGCGACTTGCAATTTCCTTTTAAGCCAACTCCAGATAATCTTCTTTAATAAAATAACTCAAGTTGAACTTCTGTACGCACTGAACTCTTTAACCCTCCATGCGTCAATTCCTCTCTTATTACATTAAGACAAGTTCCGAATATGTGGCAATTAACGAAAATCTTAAACAGTATATATTTCTAAAAGAAAGCGAATTTGACAAATGTATAAATGTGGACCAAGACCAATTCATATGTAAAACAAATTTCCTATCATACAATCAGAATTCGAACAATTGCATTATACGTATAATTCTGGATGATCAAGATTTAGCAATTTGCGAAATTAGAGTCTTTACAACCACACACGAGATGTGGTATCCGATGGGAAAACCTAACAGCTGGCTTTACGTCTTGCCACAAGAGGTCAACGTAAGAATAAACTGTGGTAACGTAGGTTATTCCCTTGAAATTTCCGAAAGCGGAGTTTTAGCATTGCAGCCCGGTTGTAAGGCTGCAACTACCCAAATAAATTTGGAAACAATTAGCGAGTTAAGGGACAAAATCCCAATATCTTATCATTTCAATAATACTTTCATACCAAAAGAACTAAATCTCACCATAAATCAAAACAGGCCGAAATCAACTGAATTTAAAGAGAGTGTTTTAAGAAACGAAGACCTTGAAAAGATTAGCATAAGTCTAAGGAAACTACCATAAAAGAAGAATTTAAAGATTACGATGAACTTGTAGAACTCGCACCGCAACCGACAAATTTGGCTTTTCATGTTACTTTAATTATTCTTATCATACTAATCATTGTTAATATAAGCTTTGTCATTATGAAGAGAATTATAAAATGTAAGATATTAATTAATCCTCCTTCCGACGCGGAGAACTCAAATGATCAGACTAGTTAAGACAACAAAACAAAATTTCTTGTGTAAATAAAATAAATAAATAAACAAATGTGTATACCATTAGGTTTAGCATAAGAAAAAAACAAAATTTTTGTGTACAGAAAAAAAGGGGGGGGGGTAAGCTTAATTTTGATAATGAGTATATTAGAATTTACATTTAAAATTTGTTCAACTAGTTAGATGATAATATGTTACAAGATTATTTCATATGCATTCCATAATCTTCTCATAGGGGGATAGGAATGTTATGAAGCACGTTTTCGACCGCACGTACAAATTCCTAAATATTCAAATATACAAATTTGTCATATACAAAAATACTAGTCTAAACATAGCACAAATTCATAGAAATGCTTACATAAACAAATTCAAGAGCGTGCATTAATTCCATTTCTTTTTGCTTTCCTTATGTATCGTCTCAAGTTGCATATAATTTATGACTTTCTTGCATGCTTTCTTGCTAAGTCCACTTATCTTTTAACCATATGCAAACGCTAGCCAAAAAAGGTTTCAAAATTTATAAAGAAAGTTCATTTAATATTTCTTACAATAAAGTTTTTTTTGTTTAAACAAGTGATTTTTATTTTTGGTACAAAATCCCCACACCACACAACACAACAGTACGCATCTTTCTTGTTGTCGACTCAGGTGGCTGATACTGTGCTCAGTGATAATTTCTGGCCCGAGGATGTTTTTTGTAAGGTCTTCGTGCCCAATTCTCGCCATCGCACCAGATCAGGAGCGGCTCAGTCTCCTAGTTCAAAAAACGGGACAAGCTCTCTCTTTACTACCAGAATGTGAGAGGACTGAGGACCAAAACAAATAATTTTTATTTCTCCCAACTGCGATTTTGATGTGATAGCTTTGTTTTCCGCAGGGATAGGCATGCTGCCTCGACCGCACGTGGTTGTGGGGTTTTCATAGCTTGCAGGAATTTTCTTAATACTAATCATTTTGACGATTATCTTGATGACATAGACTTCCAGACTTGCTTATCTGGTGACGACAGTAACGTATCAGGTATCTACGACGTTTCGTATGAAGCTTTTGGGAGGTTTGTTTCCTTAGTTCGGGTTAGGGATAGAGACTCCGCTCTTCCCTGGTTTGACAGAGAATTGAAGTCTCTTAGGAATAAAAAAAACAGACTTTGGAAAAGGTACCTTCGTGTTGGCAGAGTTGACTCTTGGCAAGAATTTAGTATTTGCCATGACCATTTTATAAGCCGTTCTCGCTCTCTCTATGAATAATACCTTCAAAGTTTAAAGAACAGATTATTCTCTGATCCCCGTGCATTTTTTGAATATGTCAACGTGAATGAAAAGGTCGATAACTAAAAATCGACTATGGAGTTCGGGAGGATTTCTAGTAATAATTCTAATATTATGTGTAACTTATTTACTGAATCCTTTAAGGGTGCATTTGAATCATATGATTTCATACCGGATAGTGAAAACTTTTCGCACATAAATAGCCGAATTTTACTTATGGTATTAGTTCCATCTATCACGGAGATCTTGTTGAAGCATATTACTGCGCTTCCAAATGACTTTTCTAGTGGTCCTGACAGGGTTCCTGCTGCAGTCATAAAAAATGTTCTTCGGTATTATTATGGCCTTTGCTGTTTCTATTCAGGAAGTCTCTTTCGCGGGGCCATTTCCCAGCACTTTTCTTTTTAATTCCTATTTTCAAGAGTGGCAATAGAAGAAACATTTATAATTACAGGCCGATTGCTAAATTATCCTGTATCCCTAAGCTCTTCGAACTGTTAATACATTCCCAATTATCCAAAGTGTGTAAAGGCTTTATCTCCACTAGGCTACATGGTTTTCTTCAGGGTAGGTCTACGGTTGAGTTTGTTTCCTGCACTGTAGGTGGATTCACGGATGGTTGCCAGACAGACTGCATTTACACTGATTTCAGTAGGGCCTTTGATAGGCTTTCTCACTCTATAATTGCTTTTAAATTGGCTAAGTTGGGTTTCCCTCCCTCGCTTATTGTTTGGGTGCAACTCTGATTGCAAAATCTCACAATCAGCATTAGATTTGATAGGGAGAAAAATCTTAATATCGTCAGCATATATAAGAATTTTACATCTTTGAAGCAAATACGAAATATAATCAATAGACAATATGAATAAAAATGGACCCAGATGGCTGCCCTGGGGGACGCCAGAATGAGCCACAAAATCATTAGAGAGTGCACTACGAAATCTTAAGCTGAACATTGAGAAATGTTAGGTTGTGTCCTTTTCGAGGTCTCGCAGCTTACATACTGTCTATCTTGATGTTAAATTGAACTTCATCTCCCATATTAATAACGTCATTGCTAGGGCTGGGATTTATACTTCGGTGGTCCAAGGAATTTCCAAGCCCTTAAATAAGACTCCATCTTTACACGTCACTGGCTAGACCCCTGCTTGAATATGCTAGTCAGGTTTGGTCTCCATTTTACGGATCCCACATTAAACGTACCGTGTCCGTCCAGCGTATATTTGTGCGATCGGCCCTGCGTTCTTTGCCTTGGAAAGACACCAACCACCTATGAGGAGCGCTTAGGGTTACTGCAGCTTGTTACACTCGAGAAACGACGTTGGGTTACAGATTTGATATTTTTGCATCAGCTTCTGCAGGGAAAGATAGACAGTGTTGAACTTGCTTCCAAAGTTTTGCCTAGAGAACTGTCCTATTCCCTACGTAATCGATCACTTTTACACATATTTTTCGCGCGCTAATTACGGCATGTTCGAGCTTATTAACCGCATGTGTAGGTCTGCTAATGATATTGGAGATGTTTTTGATACTAGTGTGGACAAAGTGACACTTAAAAGAAGTATATACAATTTGTAATTCAGTCTTTTGTTCGCACTGGTTTTTGTTTTAATTTTTCGTTTTTGTTTGTCTTGCATTTTCATTCATTTGTATTTGAATGGAAACACTATTATTATTATAAACCGCATGTATAGAGTCGTGAGTATGTGTCCTCTTTTTGATCTGACTCTCACCAAGGATTTGCTTTAACGATCTCTGTTGTCTATGCACCTGTGATTGTTGTGTGGGCGTTTTTTAGTGTGTGGGCTACTAATGTTTTTTTTGCATGTTGGTGTGGGAGCCTCATTCGCCTCAATATATTTTTATATCAATCAATGAAATTATTCAAAATTCTAATTCAATTCAAATTATTCTAGGCTTCTGCCTATGAAGTGCGCCTTCTGAGTTAGAAGGATTAATTCTAATAAATCATCACTAAAGAAGCAAATAAAATACAAAGACAGGTTGCAGTATTATCTAGCAAAGGAACATTCCCACTCAGGAGAGGGGCAAGCAACAGTCAAGCTTTAATGGATACCATACCTGAACATCTTCACAACAAAGCGACAAGGCAAATTGACATGCAAGCAACTATTAAAACACTGGGAATACATTGGAACCCAAAAACTGACATTCTGAAATAAAAGTAAAGCTGCAAAAATCAGCAAAGCCGCACAGACAACGTAGCCTACTATCGGACGTATCAAAGCTCTTCGATCCTTTAGAAGGGATGGCACCAGGGATAATTCAAGCCAAAATCACGTTCCAGAACTTATGGCTTACTCAGGCCCGTAGAGACAAAATGCGGGCCCGGGGGGTACCACATACTGTCCTGCGCGAAAGGAATTTCGGGCCCGGGACTAAGCGTTTACAGGCCCATATACAATCGAATGAGTGACATTAAATTTAAAATCTGTCTAGTATATTACACTTTTTCGATCCTGAAACATTTTTTTATATATATAATTAAAATTTTTCTGTTGATGACTTAGATGACGGGGCCGCATTTGAGAGCCCGGGCCAGGGGGTTACCCCCTTCGCCCCCCCCCCCCCTCTCGACGGCCCTGGGCTTACTGGAATTCTTGGGACTAAGAACCACCCGAAAACATAGAAGCGAAGTGAAAAAATTTTAGAGAGGATTTACCAAAACTGGAGAATATTAAAATTCCTAGATGAATTCAACATGACAATAGATGAAAGATCGAGCTGATTCGAATTTGTGATGCATCAGAGAAGGAATATGCGGCTGTAATATATTCAAGAACTACATCTTCGGGAGAGATAAATACTTCACTAATAACAGCTAAAACAAAAGTGGCATACATAAGCAAGCGTTTAGCATTACAACGCCTGGAGTTATGTGAGCAGTCCTGATAGCAAATCTTTTGAGGCAGTGAGTTGGTTGTATTTTACCCAGTGAAGTGATAAGTGTAAATAAGTAAAGTGATACACTGCATTGTGAATAAAACGTTGTAGGAAATGTTTAAACGAACTAATTAAGTGAAGTGAATTAAATTGTGAACATTTGTGATTAAAAATAAGTGTCTTAATTAATCCGTGGAGCCCCAAGAGCCCCATTTAAGTTACAATATCCATAAATGCATTATATGCCATCACTTTAATGCCATTACCAACAAGCAGTTAATGGGAAATTTGCCGAAGCCCCGCGTTAAAATAACAAGGACGTTTACGTTGTGGTTTTTATATGCCTATCTATCTACGAATTTAAGAGGTTTATAGCCAGGCGAGGAAATGTAACAAACTTGTACAGTGATAATAGAACTAATTTTTTCCTAGCGCACAAGATATTACAAATTGCCACAACAGAACAAGCGAAAAGGTATTTCAACAATATACAGGAAGCTGTATCAGAAGTTGGAACGCAATGACACTTCATTCCTCGAGCGTCACCCCATTTCGAAGGCCTTTGGAAGACCGGTGTAATGGTAGTAAAATTTCATCTTAAAAGTGTACAAAAGGACACCAAGTGTACGTTTTAAGAAATGTGTACAGTACTAGCTCATATAGAGATTAACTGGATATTTCTTAGTAGGAGAACCGCTGCTCGCGTCGCCATCAATTAACCTGTTAGATGAAAACACTATTAGTCTTAAAAAATGGAAGCTCAGGGACCGTATATACCAAGTCTTTTGGAAAAAAAGACCAATAAAGAACACTGTAAAATACAAAGCCAAACCCGGAGATTTAGTATTACTAAAAGACCTTTAGGAAAAGTCATAGATACTCATGCAGGCAGTGATGAACTTGTAAGAATTGCTACCATAAAAACAAGAACGGGGAATGATAAAAGGTCTATAGCAAAATTATGTGCTCTCCCACTCTCAGAAGAAAAGGAGTTACAGACATTACCTCCACAATCTAAAGAAGCCAAAACAACGCAAGGAGAATAAGGAGATCCCACCAAAAACATTTCATGTAAAGAAGGTTGCCAAGACTCACAAGCTCATACCGCTTTCATTGTTATAAAGTTATCAGATCTCATGTGGATCCAAGCCCCTAACTCTACAAGGCCTAACTCTACAACCTGTAACTGTAGAAAGCCTACATCTTGATCAAAAAGTATGGCTTGGCAGTTTCGCGGCCATCGCACAGTCACTCCTATGGACTTATGGTAAGAAATTAAGTCACTGAAATTAGATCCATGACACCGCCAAGCCATACTTTTTGACCAAGATTTAGGGTTTCTAGAGTTATAGAGTTAGGCCTTGTAGAGTTAGGGGCTTGGCTCCACATGAGATCTGTTAAGTTTTTAACAGTAAAAACGGTATGAGCGTGTGGGTCTTCGCAACCTTCTTTAGATGAAATGTTTTTGGTGGGATTTTATTTCTTTTTGTAAGATGCTCTAGTATATTTTATGTTTTCGGGATTTATTTCTTGTGCGTCAGCTATTTTTTTTTCATAGCCCACTCTCTATCATTGCCTCTTTTCCTTGTTGGCTTATACTTGGCTATTAACCCATTATACTACAATATAGCTGACTGTTGTGCTCTATTTATATTATCTTAAAGCAGACTAAATAATCCATGGTCTGGTTCTGGTGCAAGAATAGGTCTAACTAAGGAGCAGTATAAATGAATCAAGGTTGGTATATCCGAGAACTCTCTAGACCAACGCTTCACAAAGCCCAAGATTAAACTGCCTCTGGACACGACATAGTTAATATGCAGAGTAAAGTCAAGTCGCCTATCGAGTTTTAACACAGGGTCATTTACGAACAGCACACGACGAAGACCATTCCCCGCAAAGTTGTAATCCGAAACTTGTGGATTTGCGCTCCTGGAAAAAGTCATAGCCTCACATTTCTCACAATTGAGGTGTAAGCCATTATGCTCGCAACACTCAAGAAACGTATCTAAGTCCCTTTGAATAAGGGCGGCGTCACCACCATCTTTAACATAGGAGAAGATCTTCATGTCATCAGCGTAGATTAGAACACTAGAGTACGAGATGAGATGGACAATGTCGGCAATCACAAGAACGAATAATAAAGGGCCAAGATGACTGCCCTGCGGTACACCAGATAAGGCCCTGAAGATTCTAGAGGAAGCGCCACAGAGTGATACTCGATATGACCTGCCTCTTAGATAGGAAGAGATCCAGTCAAGAAGAACAGGGGGGAAACCCAGCCTCCCGAGTTTAAATAAAATTACGGAGTGAGGGAGTTTATCAAAGCCTTTACTGAAATCCGTGTATATGCAGTCAGTTTGCATGCCACGCTGGAGGCCAGAAATAACGTGGGAGGTAAATTCTGGCAAGTTAGTAGTCGTTGATCTACCGGGCAAAAACCCATGCTGACTGGGAGAGATTAAGCCAATATAACGCTCTATAAGCTGCGAATACACTATTGATTCAAATAATTTAGGTATGCAAGATAACTTCGCGATTGGTCTATAATTGGATATAATATTCTTGTGGCCATTTCTATGAACAGGGACTATAAAAGAGGACTTCCACAAAGCAGGAAATTTACCAGCCTGAAGGGACCTATTGAAGAGAATCGCTAATGGAGTAAGAAGAGCAGCGGAACAGGATTTGACGAAGGCTGGAGGGATACCGTCAGGAGCAGAGGAAAAGTCCGATTTAAGTTCATTGATTTTTTCCAAAATAAGATCCCGTGATATAAACGGCAAGAAATCGGATGAAGTGGGACGATCCAGAATATGATCAAAATTACTCACACAAGGCTTAAAGTTATCCGAAGAAAAGGCACTCTCAAAAAATGAAGCAAAATTGTTTGCTATGTCGGACACGTTATTACTAGAAGACCCCTCATACCACATCGTAGATGGAAAGTTGCATGAGTTCTTTTTCATATTGACGAATTTGAAGAAATTGCGAGGGTTATTATACATATTATCGCGAACACTAACAAGGTATTTCTTATATGGCGAGAAGGATAGTGCCTTAAAGCTGTCATAACAGGACACAAAGTTAGAATACGCTGTTGCGCTATTACTTCATTCGCAAGATTGTTTTATTAACTTTCAGTAGTAAAAAAACAATCTTTTCATAGAAGCAATTGATTAGGCACTGGGACGAGTTTAAAGAAAAATTACCCTCGGCGGCCCTTCTTTCTGGCGTAGTCGAGTGAAGAAAGTATTTCTTGCACGCCAGCAGTTCCTTTCTTCATAGCACAATCACTTTTTAGTTGTTTATGTACTAATAACATCTAGCTTTAATATCAAATTTCAGCTTTCTAGAACTTTTGACAGCACCTCCCTAGAAGAAATATTATATACAGACCTGCACCCCTTAATGGGGGTTGGAGGGTGAAAGATTTCCTAATTTTCTCGTTTGCGTGCAGAACCTAGTATGCATACAAAATTTTAGCCGTCTAGGGCTTCTGGAAGTTTGTTAATTACCTTATGAGAAATTGTTATATAATACAGAACCAGACCTACCTTTTCAAGGGGTTGGAGGATGAATTTTTGGAAGTACCTACCAATAAGAAATTTTATATACAGACCTTAACATTCCTACATAGGGGGTGGAGGGTAAAAGTTACAGATTTCTTAATATTTTCGTTGTTTGTGTGCTAATCTACTCTAGAGGTTTTGATGACGGAGGTTTTGATGATCATGAGTAGCGAAATCGCCGTATTGCAGGTATTAATAAAATCTAAAGTATAAAAGCTGGACAAATGAAACTAAGTGCGTTTCATTAATTGGTAACTATCATTGGTAACTTCATCTTATTCTAAGAATTTGGGCGCTCTGGTATTATCCAGACCGAAGATATGAGGGTTCGAAAATACGACGAAACGCTTCGAGAAAAGGTAGGTAGTGTCCAGTCTTGGCGGGATTTGCAACTACGTTACACTTGCGAACAAATTGTTAAGGGAAGCGAGAAGTGCTTACCCAAAGGTTTCCGAATAAATCCAACAATGAAAAAACAATTAAAGTCAAGGCAAAACTACCTCGTTACACGACCAGGATAACCCTACACCAGTTACAAAGAAAAAAGTAAGTAAGATGGGGCAAGTGTTACAACTGCTTCTTATGATCGGATTGGTACACTCTGTTTTCTCAAAATAGTTAAATCCTCCAGTCGAAGTAAAGCCGTTTAATACACTACTCGGTTGAAGCAGATATTTTGGCACAATTGAATATCAATAATGATAATTTTAAAGTCTTGAGTAAACAAATATAAGTCAGCGACATCAAAATGCAGGGGTAAGAAGGTGTTCAACTCTTCAATTCCGTTTTAATACACACATCGTTAGTATTTCAGCATTACAACCATATACAGAAGGCTATCTTGGAAACAGTAGTGGATCTTCAACACGGAAAATTAAATCCACTAATTCTAATACCTTATCTGTTGAGAAAGCAGTTAGCAATCAATAAAAAAAGTATACCGTCAACCCTTACAGTGCCAGTTTTAGAGGATAATAGAGATCTACCGATTGACAGCAAAGGAAAAAGTAACAATATAAGGGTGATATTCAGCATTAAACTGCTGTTAATTCATAACAACCATTATCAACTTTTTAAACTTATACCAATTCCAACTCCTCATAACGAAAGGTTTATCTTCATACAGCCATCCACTGATTGTTTAATAGTTAATCTACACCGAAACGAATATTATCCTATGAACCTAACAGAACTGCACAAATTCAGTGAGGTGGTAAGATATAATTATCTTTGTCGTCAACATTATCCTATATTCAACCTCAACTTAAGCAATAATCGGTGTGAGATGGATCTTCTCAACCATAAGGATTCAATGTCTGTCGAGGGCAATTTTCGAATAACCAAAATAATGAAAACAATTACACAGCCCGAACACATGGCTCTACATATTGGATCAGGATTATACATTTATCATCATTTTCGGCACAGAAGTCATACCAATGGTTCTAGCAGGTGACGGTATTCTCAAACTGAGGTCCAATTGCAATCTCAAGCAAGAATCAAAAGGTTAACAGCGGACATAATCTCTACACCAGCTGTTTAAACTCTTCCTTTATTCCCGGAATATACATAACACATCATCTGCAAAAATTTTAATCTAACTTAAGGGGGGAAGTACATGAAGATGTTTTCAAAAATCGATTCTTTTTTTCCAAAATTCCAAAAGCCTATCTCGAAAATTGTGAAAGATATGACACTTGAAAGTGGTCAGCGCCGATCCGGCCCAGCGCGCCTGGGATCGAGGATCTCTGCTGCGCGCGTGATTCCGCTTACCGGATTTTTTTTCTGCTCTGGAATTTAGAGTGTTGAATGCGACTTTGTTAAAGAGCGTTCTTTACGTTTTCAGTCCAAATGCGGGTTTTTCTGAGAATACCCGTCATCTCTTACCTTCTCCTTATCTGCATCTTTTTCGTCAGTTTTTCGGGACAAACTTTAAACGGCGTTTTCTCAAAACCATGTTTTTCAAATTGGCGTAAAAGATTACAAAAAAACTAGTGAACCGATTTTCTTCATCCAGCACTCATTTTAAAGGGCATAAAAAACTACTCTAGATAGACTACGGACATAGCAAAAAAATAATTTTAAGACCATTTTTGACGCGAAAATAATTAAAATTTTTGCAAAAAAAGCCAACTTTTTTTTTCATGCCCGATTTTTATAGTTAATGTTCGAATTTCGAAAAGATCGTAGTCTATCTAGAATAAACAACCCCCTCGAGTATAAAAATGTTTGGTTTTTTGATTTCAGATGGAAATTGCGGCCAGGAGAATTTACGCCGATTTCGATGTCAGCCGCGACACGAGTTACGAAACCCACCAAAAGTTGATTAATTTTTTATTTTTCAAAATGTAAAAAATGTTTTTTCACTTCTTAAAACATTGCCCTAAATACATATAATATCGATTTCATGTGGACCTTTTGCACTTTCCCAAAAATAAATCCCAAAAAAGTCCTCTTTTTTCTTCATGTTAAGGCTAATAAGGAAGAACTAGCAGGTCTTACTCGTGATCTACAAGACCTGAACCAAAGTGAAAAATTCCAGAAATCTTAAGCTCTCACTACGCTGTGAGCTATCTTTTGATCGCCACCGGAATAGCGATTCTCATTTATCTTATATACAAAGAAATTAGTAATAGAAAGGCCAGGCATCTATATAAGCTAAGAAGATTCAATGGGCACCGTCTCCTCTACCCGGACAACAGTTACTTCATTTTCAGCAAATACAGAAGACTTCGTCTTATAAATTACATTATAAAACCCTGGTGGACTTTTACATTCTGCACAGATACAATGTAATTAGGTTAAATAATGGCTTAAGTTCATTAACTTTATTAAAATGCACAGTAGAGTTAGTCATGTTGTAACCAAGCAATCAATAATTTTCTTGTCATCAAATTTCTTATTGAAAGTTATCGATGTTCATTGAATTGTTTAACTCTGCTGTGGCAGCATAATTTTTTCTACAAAAGTAAATTCATTTAGCAGTAAAAGGTCACTTATAGTTCTCCCACCAGTGGTAAGGGCTTTAACTAAAAGCAATCTTATTAAATAAAGGAATTAATAGTTTCTACTTAGATTCTTTTACTAATAAATCCTATAAGGTAAAACATACTATAGCATCAAATCGTACAGCTATATTAGTGCGATGTTTGTGTTCCAGTGTTTTATGTCTTCAAAATATTGCATGTCAGCGTGCACCCAAGGCCTCCATTTATTGATGTAATTTTATACATTCAACAATATAATAGAAATCAGACCATGATAGTTCTACTCTACAGATTAGGAGCTTTCTCGTAGCGATGTTCATATCCGAAAACTTGTTGAAAAGTCGCTTGCATCTGGATATCTCATTATATTTGCTCAGTTTTCGGGCCTCAAACATCAGGAGCTTCAACTGGGGAATAATCCTGGTGGAACCCCAAACTGTCGATTGATGTTGGCGATCTTCTCCACACTCTTCTTATAATGAAGGCTGTCGAAGAGCGAGCGCCTCTTGATCAGGCGTTTGCCTGGCATTCCGCTTGATCAGCTTCTTCCTGTCATTTCGTGAACTCCTCGTCCGAACTCTCGCCTTCTTTCTACGTAGGCACGGAGTTATCTCTGGTGAAGTTTCCTCAGTAGGTTTTGCTGTGGTCTGCACCAAGAGGACTGGCGCAGCACTGCAGCACTGATTGCAGCCGTGACATTTTGCCTTGGTGCTCACGTATATCTAAGATTTTAACCCGGGTATGCTCCAATAGAACCCGTACGGAAGCACATACACTGGTTCAGAGTGATATATCCTTCCCGACTGGAACTGTGAATGCCAAAGCCAAGAATTTTATCATCAGTATACCACCATACCACGTCCAACTAAACCAAAGGAGAATGTCCTCTCCAACCAGTGACATGACTCATAGGTATGCACTTTAAGAGGGAGGTGCTTGAAGTACCTGTCGTCTTGACACTGGGCGTCGAAAAGCCCTTTAAGCCCCACAATGGACGTGGGTCGAGACTTCCCCAAATCAACTGGAGGCTGATGTGGAGTTACGTAACTACCCTCTACTGTAATATAAGAACTTATACTAAAGGAACTTACACTCACCCGCTGGGGGTACCTACACTCTGCTACTACCAAACCTGCAATGACTGGGTTTTCTGTTGGTGGAGCTGCTTTTCTGGTCCCGGATTTCTTAGCGCCAGACAAAATCGGACGTAAAGAAGGTGCCGAGCTTGGCAGTGGCGCTGCTTTTATAGCAGCTTTCATGACTTCAGAAAGACGGAGCTATTGGTTGCACTGCCCTTGTGGCTTTTGATCTATTCAACGCAACGACATCAATCAAAGCACTACTATCCCTATAACCTTTTCAAAATCGTCAACAGCATTTATTTAACTCCTGCAATTACTGGTACAGTCACTTCAAAAAGTAAAGAAACTGTTTTGAAATTACCTAAAATACATCATTTTCCCAAATTTTCTCCAAAAAAAATAAAAAAAATTTTTAATTTTAAAGGTCGAAAATGTCTGCTCAGTGTACACAGGTTATCAATTTTAATTATTGCTGCGAAAACGTTATAAAAACGTTAGTGTAATTTTGTTTTATTGCCGATATTAGCTTGTGTTAGCCAGGGTTCACACCCTAGTATCCTGACGCTCTCATACTAACACCAGTTGGAAATTTTGATACAAAAGAAAGTCAATTAGCAAGAATATCTATATCTATATATTTAGTTGAAAAACAAAACGATAACTTCGGGTGTTCTTACGCAAAAATTATTAAAATTAGCAGAATTTACTTTTGGAGAATATGCGTATACAATTTATTTTTATTGTGTAGTAGACTGAAATGAAAAAAAGGCTGTACTGGGGTACGGAAGGAGATTCCTTAATCGCTGTGCACTTCAAAGAAGGATGTTTTCGTGGACTTTCTAGGTCGGAAGATTCTGCCGACGTCGAGCAGTAAACGAAGCCGAGACGGGCCGGGCCGGGCTGCAAGGTGATTAGGAGTGTTTTCAGTTAAGGTTTGTAAGGTTACTCATCCAGCAGGCTAACGTTCGTATCATCATATCCTAACCCAAGGATTACTGGAAGGATATTAATATTTCGTATTTGGCTTCTGGAATGCGACATTAAGAACGGGGCATTTGTGGGCCGAACTCTGCGGACGACCGAATCGCAATTCACGGGGATGGTATTACAAACTTCCACAACCTCCACACCTATTCGGATACTTACCCACATATGAAAAGCGAACCGCCTTCCAGCCCAAATTCTAAGCCCATCTTTGGACTGGTATCATCGGCGCTTATTTAATAGGACCAATCATTTTACGCAAGTGTTTAAAAGCCAAATTTACGCGAAATTTATGGGAAGTACACAGCTATTAATCTACTAGAAGACATCCCTCTGGATAATCTTAGAGTAATGTTACTAGGATGTAAAATCTGGCAAACACAAGCTAATATCGGAAATAAAACAAAATCACACTAACATTAACGTTACCAAATATCTTAACATATAGTTATATTTGGATGACTCTTTTTTGTTGCATACAAGGAATAGACCGATTTTGATGACTTTGACTTTGTTATACAGAATACGCTTCCTGATTGTTAAATGATAAAAATTTTGTACGTAGAGTGACTACGATAATTCTCTGACTACGATGATTCTCTCTTGCTTAATAGCACAAGCACGGTGGCACACTAACCCGGTGATAGAAATTTTGTGTCTAAGGAAAAGGTATGAAGGTTGCTTAATTTGCACCGACTTCAAAATGTCGTAATAGATATAAAATTAAAAATTATTTTATGCTTCTAGCGCTTTCTGTGAAGTCGGTTCAACTTATTTTACTAAACTAGTTTTTACACTTTGTTAATAGAATTTTTTAATACCCTTTTTTAAAAATTTTAAAAAAATACTTTTTAACTCCATCACAGCACTTTTTCGAATAAAAGATTCTGATGGAACTAGAACTGTCCCATTATTACAAAACTTTTTCTACCTGCATCTTGCAAAACGCATTTTGAACTTAAATATTTCTTCTTTGGCTGGCTCCAATTAATTAGATATAATTTACACAATCAGGCTCAGATATCTCGGTCTAAAGTAGGCATCAAGATTCTATTGGGTAGCTTAAGACCTCTATATGTAAAATATCGTTACAAAATATATCTCTGGTGCAAGTGACAGAAGGTTGATATGAGTATATAAGTTAATTTTTGTAGCCGGTTTATTTATAAAAAAAAGAAATTTTTAGTTTTAGTATTTTATTCCTCACTTCATGATACAAACTAGAAGACTGAAATTATCTTAGCTAACTTATTTCTACTTGGTTGGCTATCATCGGGAAAAAGTGCAGCGTCAGCTGAATTCCCACGGTGAGTGCAATACGAGGAAAGCTTGCTGCAGTTGTTATGAAGAATTTCAAGGTCTGGTCTGGCATGTTGTGTCCGGAACGTGAGAAAAAGCTTATTTGTCGTTAAGAAACATATTTGATGTGTTAACTCGTCCCCTCTTAGATTTGGATGTCCTCATACAATTTTTGAATAGGTGTCCATGACCGGAATGCGTGTAAAATGATCATCAGCTGGAGGTTGTTTCGAAAAAGGAAAATCTGGGTGCTGGCGATGGTGTTTCATCTGTTTTAGGAGGTGTGTTTTCCTTAGTGATGTCCTGTTCTATGTCTTCTTTTTGGATTATTACTTTTGTTTTTGTTGTTTTTCCAGGTATGAATTTCGAGAGTAGCAATAAAATGAGTATGGTTCCAATGATGCAAATAAGTCCATATGTTGTCCATTTATGCGTTTCTTTTTCAGTTCTTAAGAGTTGAATTTGTTAAGTATTTTTGCCGTGAAGTTCCTTCATCATTTCAAGAGACAGCAGCTCCTGGTGATCTTTCCTTAATGGGGTAGGTTGAACGATGGCTGGTAAGGCTTTGAGCGTTGATAATTCCTTAGACCTGAATGACTGTCCTTCTATTGTTATTGAGATGTTATGATATTTAATAAGAAATGTCCCCGCCAGTTCGTGGATTGTGCCTTCGATATTAATGGTGCCATTAAATTGGTTCAATAGTAAAATTCCTTGATCGATTTCTTCTATAGTGGGAACGTGTTGACTGTTGATAGTGGTGCATGAAGAGTTGAGGCTCCTTATTAAATTGGGTATGCAAGTGCTGTTACTGATATCCAATAAATCACCTTGACTACAAATTGACAATTGATTGTAAGTTTTACAGTCCTTATTTATGCTGTAAATTCTGTCTTTATACTGTAGAACTTTTGAATATGGAATTTTCATGATAACATTATTTATTTTTATTGGCTTTATTAAAAATTTTTTATAGATTTCGTTAGTCGTTAAAGGAATGTTAACAATATAAAGAAAAATGGAGTTATTACTAGCAATTCTAACATTTGCAAACTCTAAAGCCTCTTCTGGTGTTGAATATGGCAATTGTTCTTTATCTAAAGTTTTTGTAGCTATTTCTATTTCAATTTTTGATAACATCATAGAATTGACTATGCCTGCTCTAGCCCAATGTATTGCGTACCTTATATTAGTCAATTCTTCTTTTATTAATCTAAGTTTATACTGCAAGCTTAAACCTAATCTTTGACCTAGTATGTGGTCTTCCCTAACTACTTTTATAAGTTCATTTGTAATTTTGTAATATTGTTAACTCTTTCATTGTGCAATTTATTGATGATGATTTGTCTGTTGTTATTTTCCAAAACATTATTCATTTTATTTTGTATTACAATGAAATCTTCGTGGTCTGGATTACCAGCTATCCACTTCCAAGCACTGCCGATAAAGTCAAGTGATCTTTTTTCTTTATGTGGTCTAATATTTGTTAATAAATCTTGAATCTGGGAAAGTTCATGGTGAAGAAACGGGTATAGGGGATGATCGCTTGTTATTTGATTATCAAGGATTGGAAGGTTATCGGAAATGAATTTATCGTAAAGCTGGAGATCAATTACATGGATAATTTTGAAGTTACCATTTTGTATTTTGGCAATGCCAGAGCTTAGTGCGATGATCCGGGAATTAGAGTAATCCAGGATTTGAACATCCGCCTTCGCGGTAAAAGTAGTGCACCTGTAAAAGAATTAATTTCTTATATTCCTCTTGTGGACAGTTTTTCCAGACTTTGTTATGACTGTAGTGTGTCTGTTCTCCCTAACTTCTTCTTGTTTGTACCTCACTGTAAGTTTACTACCA
This sequence comes from Leptarthrus brevirostris, assembly GCA_964036015.1. Lineage (NCBI taxonomy): Eukaryota > Metazoa > Arthropoda > Insecta > Diptera > Asilidae > Leptarthrus > Leptarthrus brevirostris. The sequence goes on from OZ038375.1 coordinate 66,806,803, forward strand.
ATTCTTTTATTGTGTTTTACGAAAATTATTTGCCCTATCTCATAGTCCTTTAAAGGCTTGCGCTTCTTATTATGATATTTTAGATCGTTCTCTTGTTTTTCCTTTAATTTTGTAATATTGTCGCGTCGGGTTTTTTCGAATTGTTCGGGTGTTACTCGGGGAATTCGACCGTAGAATAATTCTACAGGTTTTTTTCCAATAGTGGAGTGAAATGTGTGGTTGTATTCATTTACTGATCGTTCAAGAAGTTCTTTAAAAGACCGATTTGTTCCGTCGTTCTTAAGACAACGCATGATCTCTGCTAAGGTGGAGTGGAAACGTTCCACTTGGCCGTTTACTTCGCTCTTGTAAGGTGGGGTTGTAAAAATGTTAATGTTCAAATCTTCCATCATAGCTGTTAAGGAAGCAGAGTTAAGGGACTTTTCATTGTCCAGCACGATATTTTCTGGTACGCCAAAGAATAGCAATAATTCTCTTAGCGGTTGTCTCAAGTCCTGTATAGAGCGGGATTTAATTACTCTTGCTTGTGCTAGTTTGGTAAATTTGTCGAGAGCTGTAAGCGCTAATGTGTTTTCTGTAGAAAAAATATCAATGTGGATGGTATGACCTGGGAAATTTGGTATAGGTGTGGGGTTAATTATTGGATTGTTGGGGTGTCTTTCGTATTTATTCTCTTTGCAGATTCTACAGTTTTTCACAAGGTTTTTTATTTTCCGGTTCATTTTAGGGAAGTAGTATTTCTCAGCGATTTGCATTTTATTTTCGTCAGCACTGCGGTGTGCTCGTCGGTGTGTGGCTAGAATAAGTTCTTCTTGATCCGTCTCATTACGTACATCTTCCACAAGTATTTGTGTAAAATGAATCCTATAGTTTTTAAAATGTTGCGGGTAAATTGTTTGAATTTGTCCCATGATATTTTCCTCGGTTTTTATCCCATTGATTGTATGTGGGTTCAGGTATCTTTTAAAAATGTCTGTAATATTGGAATCGGAATACTGAGGTTGAACAAATATATGTCTAGTGTGGTTTGGAAAGGGATTTTGAATTTGGTAACTGTTATCGTTTCCCCTTTTCAGGATTAATTGATTTCGATAAACATTAAGTGGAATCTCTACTGAAGGTATTAGATTGTGGGAAGAACTTTCGTCGCTGTGTTGTGTCATGGTCATGTAATTTCCTTGTTCTTTTTGGGGTAGTCTTGACAATGCGTCAGCAACTACGTTAGTTTTGCCGGGAGAATATTTCAGTTCATAGTTGTACTCTTCCAGAATTGCTTTCCAGCGTTTCATTTTACTATTGGTGTTCTTGTTACTAAGAGCGTAAGTGAGCGGTTGATGATCAGTAAAAATTTTAACTTTCCTGGATCCGTAGAGGAAATTTCTTAATGAATTTAATGCCCATATGATTGCAAGCATCTCTTTTTCATTGGTGGCATAATTTTCCTCTGTTTTGTTTAGTGTTCTTGATATGAACATAATAGGTTTGTCCTCCTGAGCTAATACTGCACCAATGGCGTAGTCTGAAGCGTCAGTGGTAAGTTGAAAATCTTTATTGAAATTTGGATGAATGAGCATTACTTCTTTTGACACAAGACAATCTTTGACTTTGCTGAATGCTTCGATTGCGTCTTCATTCAGTTTGATGATTTTATTTTTTGATAAGTTTTTGGACACGCGTCCATCTTCCCCTCTTAGGAGCGACGTTAGAGGTTTTGCTAATTTGGCATAGTCTCTAATGAAGCGCCGATAGTACCCTGCCATGCCAAGAAATGATCGAAGATCTTTAAGTGTCTTGGGTATGGGGATGTCGACTATTGCATTAATTTTTTTCGGGTTGGCTTTGATACCGTGTTTAGATATTACAAAGCCGAGAAACTCAACTTCTTCTTTAAAGAATTCACTCTTATCTAATTGCACTTTCATGTTAGTCTTTTCTAATGTGTTAAATACTATTTCAAGGTTTTGAAAATGCTCTTCTTCGGTTTTACCGAATATGACTATGTCATCAATGTAGACATAGCATTTCTTACCAATATGCTCTCTTAAGATATCGTCCAACGTCCTTTGGAATATTGAAGGTGCATTCTTCAATCCGAAGGGTAATCTAGTAAATTCATAGTTCCCATTATTGACTGAGAAAGCTGTTTTCTCGATATCGGATTTCTTAAGTAGAATTTGATGAAATCCACTTTTTAGATCTATTGTAGTGAACCATTGGTTCTTTCCTAAGTTGGCTAGTACTTCGTTAATTTCGGGGATTGGGTATTTGTCGGCAATTGTGACACTATTTAGTTTTCGGAAATCTATTACTAAACGATATTTTTTTTCTCCGGATGCGTCCGTTTTTTTTGGAACGATCCAAACTGGAGAGTTATATGGTGACTTTGAAGGTCTAATGATTCCATCTTCAAGTAATTTATTAATTTCTTTTTCAACTTCATCCTTTAAAGCCATAGGGTAAGGGTAAGACTTTGAATACACTGGATTTGAAGAGGTGGTGCGGATTTCCCCTTCTACTATTGTAGTATAGGTTAACTTTTCATTAGGTTCCAAGAACAGATTATGGTACTTTTTTATTATAATGTTTAATTTTTCTACTTGGGATTTTGTCATATGTGAGGTTCATAAATTAATTGAATTCACTGATTCTGAATTGGATTGGTTTAGAGATATTTTTATGTCTGGTCCGATTACCATGTAGTTTTCTTTAGTATGAATTACTGCCTTTAATTCTTTCAGGCTGTCATTACCTATTATTCCGTCGAATGAGCTTAGATTTGGTAGAATGAAAAATTTTAATTTTCCCACTTGAGCGCCAAACAGATTTATTAGGGCGTGATGGGTGATTTTTATGTTTCCTCCTACGGAGTTAGCGAAGAATACTTTTTCGTTGCGAATTGGGTTTTTGATATGACGTCGCTGAATATAATTTTTATTAGAGCCGGTGTCAATTAAAAATTTCATGGTTTCGACGTTTTTGGTAATGTGTTCAAAATAAGGGAGAGATGAGCTCCTCAAGTGTAGAAGATAAATATCATCTAATTGGTCGGTATTCGTATTTTCATTCGAAATGTAATCTCCTAATGTTTGTTCGTGTATTTCATTCTCGTTTTGGATACTATCCTCGTAGCTTTCGGTTTCAGCGCGCTGTTCAGGATCAAGGGTTTCTGTGTTAAAAATGCGTTGTTGTTTGTTAGGTGGATGCATTTGTCTTGATAATGGTCTCTTTTCTACAGGTTGACGAAACTGTGAGTGATTTTTATAATTCACTGCACTAGAATGTAATGAAGTGTCAATATCCATTGGTTCTGGCCTTGGTAAGGGCTTTGGCGATAGTTGTCGTGTAGTTGCAAATGGTTGATTATAGGTAAATTGGGGATTTTGATAAAACGGTTTAGGTATTTCGTTCCTTTGAGGATCGTTTAATAGTTCAGGATAAAAAGTTGCTCTAGGAGCTGCTTTAGGTACCGTGAGTTGCGAAGGAGGAAAATTCCTTCTGGTTGGAACTGGTGGTGTTGTACGATTAGTTTGTATAATTTTGCGAGAATTATTGGCATATTGTGAACGAAAGTCTACATTTTGCAATTTAAGACAAAGATGTAGATCTTGAGGTAAGTCCACAGGCTCTCTTATACTAAGAAGTCTTGGAAGTTCTCCTCGCAAGCCTCTGATAAAACTATCTAGAGCTTTATCTCTATAAGATTTTGTCATTATATTTAATGCTTCTTGACCCATATCAAGAGAGGATAATTTATTCATTTGATAGAACTCGTGAATAGATCGATTCCCTTGGACCAAAGTGGTCATTTGGTATTCAAGAGTTCCTAGATCTCTTTTATCAGCGTAATGTAATGCTAAACATTTTGAAATGCTATCCCAATTTAATGGAGTATTATAAGATTCCAATGCAATATCGGCGTGGCCGATTATTTTGTTACGGATTACACTAAGGATACCGTAGTATTTTGGAGAACCTTTTAATGATTCGTACATTATGAGTATTCTTTCGACACTCTTTTTCCAGGAACCAAATTCTCCAGGATTTCCAGAAAATTCCCTGAGACTTTTTACCACGTCAGGAATTTTATCCATTTCGGAAAGGTTTCCGTTTTGTATTGAAGCGATCTGATCGACGTCATTACTTGACCCTCGATCTGCCTCTAATAACGAACTCAAAATTGCTCTACCTTCTCTTCTTAACACGTCAGTAACTAGTGCCGTCACTTGTTCTGCTAAATTAGTTGCGTTGGAGGAAGGATTTTGAGGAGCTGAGGATATTTTTGTTTCTTCACCTATTACTGGCAGTGAACTTGAAATGGATAATTTCGCTGGTCTAAGAATATTATTTTCTGTCATTTTTTTATCGAGTTGAGAACGTCACGAATTTATAATCTTAAATAATTATTTGCAGTTGAAACTTTAAAATGTTAGCTAATTACTTTTTTCTTTAATATTTGACAAATTTAAAGTAATTACACAAGATATTTATTTCTTTGTCACTAATATTTGTTTCAAATAATATGTTTTTATTTTATAAAAATAAGATTGATAGACTTACAATAAAATAATTAGTAGATGTAAGATGAACATCTCAGTGAGTCTCCGTTTTCTTTTTTCTATAGACTTTCCGGTGCTTTTTTATATTTGGGTGGGACCGCTGGTGGTCTGCCTTTCCTAACAGATCAGGCGGCTGTTGTTAAAGAATGTTATCCTCGGTGTATCCCAGAAGATTTCACTTGACAACTCCGTTTCGTCCGAATCGAGTTATTAGCTGCTTCGGTTACTTCGGGGCCTCGTTTCCTGGTCCTTTATCGTCGAAAAGGTTTCACGGGATTTTAACCCCCTTACTTGCCACTAATTACAAACGAAAAGATCACTTGTTTGCTTAAATGCTCACAGAAGCTTTCTATTAATGACTTTGTGGCTGTTTACACAAATTTCATACACAGGTTTCATAAAACAATTATAGGTGATTGGTTACACACTATGGTTTTTTAGAGCAACACTTCTTTTTCTTTACCACTTGGGTGAATGTTTACACCAATCAATTATTATCGAAAAGAAAAAAAAATATATTTCGCAAACCTCGCTATTAACTTAATTAATTCCCGTTTGTATTCCACGGCCCCTGCTCGGGCGCCAGTTAATTTTTGTAGCCGGTTTATTTATAAAAAAAAGAAATTTTTAGTTTTAGTATTTTATTCCTCACTTCATGATACAAACTAGAAGACCGAAATTATCTTAGCTAACTTATTTCTACTTGGTTGGCTATCGTCGGGAAAAAGTGCAGCGTCAGCTGAGTTCCCACGGTGAGTGCAATACGAGGAAAGCTTGCTGCAGTTGTTATGAAGAATTTCAAGGTCTGGTCTGGCATGTTGTGTCCGGAACGTGAGAAAAAGCTTATTTGTCGTTAAGAAACATATTTGATGTGTTAACTTGTACTCACCCCTCAAAGCTAAAGAAGTTTGAATTTTGAAACTTGTTTACGATGAAATTAACTAGTCTTACATTTTAACGCATATTTTATACAGTTGTATTACTATAATTGTTATTATTATTTCAGTTGACGGGTAGAGGGGAGCCCTACGGGCTTAGGACAAAGGGCCTAGCCCGAAGTGATGTGATAAACGGTTCCAGGCTAGTCCTAAGAAGAAAAGGGGGGTGTTTTAGCCCGTAGTCTGGATGTAAGTCTGGAAGTCGGGCACTGGACTCCGGTTCGTGCGTAAGTCGATTTCACCTCCCCTCCCCACAGAAAAAAAATCATCTCAGTTGACAGGTAACACAATGGTGTTTAAAACGATGAAATTTTTTTTTACTGCTAGTGGATTTATAAAAATTGATTTTTAAACTTAAATTTTGGAAAAAAATCAATTTTTTCATTTCAAACGGAAATATTTTGAAAATATGACCTTAAATTTTTTTTATTTTTGCGTTTAAAATAGCGCCCAATGTGTTCTCATTCGAAGAAAAATTAAAGCACGCAAAAATATTTTACCTTACTGAAGTTACATGACCAAAAGTACAGCTAATACCTGAATCGGTGCACGTCATCCAATCCAACGGTCATTTTTCGTTTAATATCGCCACACAATCTTGACAGTATACATAAGGACTCCACAGTGTAGGTAAAACATTGCCCTAAGATTATGCGGAGGGATGCCCTCTAGAAAACTTTGTCTCACAATGTGGGCTGAAAAGTGGTCCGCTTGTCCTATGTGGGATAGTATCTTATCAGGTATGGAGGTAGTGGAAGTTTCATTCATCCGTGCGCAGAATTCGGCCCAGAAACGCCCCGTTCTTAATTTCGCATTTAGGAAACCAAATTTAAATTTTTAATCCTCTCTCTGAATCTCCTTCAGTAGTCCTAGGACTGGAATATGATGTAAACATCACCATCACCCTTAATCGTCTTACGACTCGTCTTGGGATCGTTTCAGTGTTTTGCCCGCTGAGGGTGATTATGTACTGCTAAACGATGTTTCCGATCATAATTGTATGTTGTTTCAAGTCACTGTTCCGGTTTTTCTTTATCTTCGAAAAGTCTAAGAAAATACCCGTCTTTGCAGTGCATGTAGTTTAGGAAATCTCTTTTCATATTCCAGTACAGCCGCTTTTTTGTATCAGCCAACAAATGTAAATTATATCCGCTTATTCCTTAACCGTAGATTTGTCCATTTTATAATAATTTGAGCTTAAGAACACCCATAGTTATCGATTTGTTCTTCAACAATATTCTCGTTGACTGACCCTCTTTTATAGCAAAATGTCCATTAGGGGGCAGTAACAGAACGTCAGAACACACACCCTATTATCTCTGTTTTACACAAGGTAATATCGGCAATAAACAAAGTTACACTAACATTTTCATAACTTTTTTGCAGCAATAAAATGTGAACCCTAAACAAACATTTCTGATCCTTTGTCTTAAAAATTTTTTTAACATAAGAAAAGTTGTCATTGTTAACACTTAAACTTATAATGAAAAAAAAACACGCAGTTAAGACTGCTGACAGAAGTGAAAACTTAAAATTATGAAATAATAGTGTTTTTATTTTTTATTTTCAAATTAATTGCAGTATAAAAAATTGAAAATACTTAATTTTTAAATTAAAGTTATTGACATTAGTCTGGTTTTCACATCTATCTTCGCTCCGAGTAGCAATTATATACATTTAATACACTCAATTTAACTATACTTGTATAGATATACACAGCACTAATATTGCGCAACGCGTTACCCTTATAGGTACAGATATATTTCTACTAAAGCATGACGGTGACGCAAACTCACAAGATGTTACCCAACCAAAAAACCGTCCAAGGCGCAAATCGTCCAGTCGTATATATACAACGTATTGGTGTATATAAGTGTACATCTGTACATAGGCCGCTGCGCGTGCGCCAGTCTGGTTTGAGCTTAACTACTGACGGGGACGGACGTGCCACCGTGTCTTACTCCCCCAAAAATATAACTTTAAATTCGGTTGCGAAAGCAAACTTTTAAGTTAAAAATATTCGAAGTGCTAGTACCATCTTCGCCGAAGGGAAGGGCTTATATGCTCTCTTTAAAAGCACAGTCTGGTGAGTCCGTTCCGATTTATATCTATTTTCTTCCATCCAACATTCAATGTAGTACAATCGTGCTTCATTGAATGCGTTTAACGGGTCTCCACTGCTGAGCATTTGGCTGCCTTCGTTGAGATCAAAGTTCAGCACAGCAGGCATAACACTGCAGCTGCCTTTGTTCTCACAGAGGCGTCTTTGCTTCGCATTTGTGGATCCCGTTCGTCAGTCCTTGTGTTTGTGTACGTTTTTATTTTGTTTTGTTTTGGGAAAATTAAGACCGGGATGCAACAATTTTTAATTAATTTTTGCAACATTCGTGGCTTTAAAATTGACCGGTTTACTGCCACTTGATCGCTGAGAATCCGGCTGTTTTTGCACTAAGTGAAGCCAAGGTTGTTTCCAATTCTGATATTAATCAGTATCACATTCCCGGTTATCACTTGGTGCCGCGCTTCTCTCCTCAGAAGGAAATCGCGGTTTATATTAGAAATGGTGTGCCATTCTCCCATCTCCCTCAATTCTCTTCTACTAATCCAGAATTTAATTATGTCTTTATTAGATTTAAACTCTATCGGCACATCATTCACTTCTGTTTCTTATACCGTAGCCTGTGGTCCTTCGATAAGTTGTCTTCCGATATTGATAAGATTTTGGAATTATCCCCCTCTTCTAAAATCGTTCTTGTTGGCGATTTCAACGTCCACAACATACAGTGGCTCAGGCATTCTTCTACCACAAGCCCGTCTGGAAGACACGTCGAGTTATTTAGTGAGTCTTTTAATTTACAGCAACTGGTTGAGTGTCCGACTCGTGTTCCTGATACTTCGGGGCACAACGCGCATCTTTTAGATCTATTTCTAACATCGTATCCAGAAAAGTACTCAGTTTCGGAAACTGCTCCCTTGGGTAATTTTGGACCATTGTCCTACTGAGTAAACGTCATGCAAAGTGAATAGACGCGTTTTGTCTAAGCTCCCAAATTTTTGCTTTTATTCACGCTTATTGGTGCAAGTTTGAACAGTTTTTAAGCATCGCGTGTATTGTCCGCTACGATCTTTTATTTTTTATAAGTTGGTGAGTGACTTGAACTGAAATAAGTATTTTTGTTTCAAATGAAAATGGGCAAAAACGAAAAAGCCGGTAGTGTAAAAAGCGCTAACACCAACACAGTCACACCAAGTACATCCGCACGTAACACTAGAGGTAATCTGAGAGATCAGCAACAAGAAAAAATTGACAGCAATAGCACACCAAGTACTGCAGTTCGATCCAGCTCAGTGATCTCTACAGACACATTGGAACTGTATACGCAGATTATTGTCATAATGCATCAGCAATATACTGGCAATCTGTGAGAAACGTATGCTGTTATGGTTAGATTATACTATCCGGTTGCCGAAAATTTTCCCAAATACGGATCGTCCCTATCTGCCGGTATATTGACCTAATATTGCTAGACATAAATTCGGGCATTACTTACTTAAATATTCCTAAAAATTTGTCAGAATATTATATCAGCTTTAAATTCTATAATTTTAACGTCAAAATGCACCGTCATCCGGTTGTAAAACGAGTAAATACTTTACGGGTCCTGACATATGGTTTTCTCTTTCCTTTTTCACTTACCTTTCAATTCAAACTTGTTTGCAAATGTCATGTCGTGCAATGCTCAAAAATGGGTAAGCAAATTGTGGCTATATTTACAAATAAATATTTCACTTAATTCCTATTTAAGGGTTTTGTGTTTAATGCTTGTTAATTTTGTTTTGCTCGTGTAGTTTTGTGGTATTTTGTTTTATACTCTTTTGCATTGAATCGTCTATAATCTGCTCCAAAAAGATTTTAAGTACACGCTCTTACGGACTATTCCTGTCTGCTTTATTATACCATTATTTTCTTATGCACGCATCCTTCTTCTTTAGCACGCTGTTTCAACTCAGAACATTTTCTGATTTGTCTTCGTGGACTCGGGTTGCCATATCAAAAACATGTAAATATAACAAGTTTCTTGATGAATCCATAACCATTCATTAAGGCTTTTTTTAATAAACAGCTGTGCAACATTGAATGAAAAATATATACATATTTCTTCTTTATTATTGCAGACTCAATTGTCAAATTTAGCAACGAAGGCGGACTTTGAAAATATGAAGACGGAGCTGGTCCAGCTGAAAAACGAAAACATCGAACTACGCAAGGCAATGACAGAACAAACTGCACGTGAAAAGGAGCTAAGGGAACGTGTGGAGTTTCTTGAGTTCAGAGCCAGGAGAAACAACTTAGTCTTCAAACGGTTGCAGAATGCAGATAAGGAAGAGGCTACGGAAGTTGTCACTCTCTCCTCTGGGAATTGTCTCAGCGCGACGAACTGGATCTGTGGGCGTAAAAAACCCATTGCTGCTTGTAGAATTACAATCATCGGAATCAGTTTCAAATATTATGAGAAATACTGGGAAATTAAAGGGCACTAAGATCTCAGTACAAAGAGATTATTCCAATCTTGTAAGAAGGAAACGGCGGATACTGTTCAATCTTAGGTATGAGATGTTGAAACTGAAGGAGGGAAAGCGAATATATATACGAGACGATAAGCTTATTATAGATGAAACAATGTTCACCCTAGAAAATGATCAGCTAGTGAGCAATGGAAAACCAGCCGGTGATTTAATTTGCAGCAAGTTTAGCAACAAAGAGGCAGTACTTAAAATTTGTGGAAATAATTGAGGTGAATTAACAAGTCAAGGGCCTTGTGCGAGTAGAGAAATAGAATAGGATACAAACGTTTGTCAAGATAGGTTAGAAATATTAAATATAGATAGTGATAATTTTTGCGCTGATAGGATTAATATTAGGTATAATAATGTACGAAATACTTTAGATGAGCAGATAAACAATTTAGATCTGGAGGAGGAAGGGAGAAAACATGAAATACTCAAAATGCTTTCGTACAATATTGCAGGATTGAGAAACAAAAGTATTTTTCCAGGTTTCTTTAAATATGTCAAAGATTTTGATTTCTTTTGTCTCTGTGAAATGCATGTCTGGGAAGAGAAATATAGCTCTTTTACAAAATATTTTGGCGGTTTTGAACTCTGCTGGTTAGGTGCAACAAGGGTGTCACAATACGGGAGAGCAAGTGGGGGGTACCTACTAGGTATTAGATCTGAACTCTTCTCTAGGGGCTTATTGAGATTTTCTTGGATGTGTAACCGACCTTTTGTTCAGCTAATTCAGGGATCGAAGGTTGTTAATTTTTTCCCTGCTTATATTAATTGTCTGAACTGGGAAGTTGAATTTGATAGATTTACTGAAGCTTTTTTTGACCGTGAGGTTGTACATGCAGTAATTTTAGGTGACTTTAATGTAAGAATAGGGCAACAGCAAGCATTACCTGATGAAGTAGAACTTGAATCGAGGATGAAGCTGATGAGAAGTTCGCAAGACCTTACAGTCAATGGTAGAGGGAGGAGATTTTTGGACTTTTGCAGCGACAAGGGAGTAGTAATTCTAAACGGTCGTTCAGAAGGGGATTATGAGGGTAAATATGCATTTGTGGGAGGAAACGGAGCTTCGGTTAACGATATAGTAGCGGTATCCTATAGGCTATGTTCATCTGTATATCGGTTCCAAATAGATGAGCAATTATTCTCTGATCATCTTCCTTTGGTTTTATCGTGGAGACTAGATAACTTTCAAGAAGGTACAAATGTGCAGGCTTTGTCGCTGCTTCCAAAACTAATTGGAAGATTCAGGAACCTCACCTTTATAAAGCTAAAGTAAGCCAATGTTGTGAAGGAAGTAGATTAGTGAATTCGATTGATGGCTTGGTTGAAATTATAAAATGTGCTGCACTAACGACGAATTCAAATAAACTAGTGTTCAAGCAAAAGTGGTTCGACAGTTCTTGTTATCGCGCTCGAAAGGTATCCTTCACTTGGTTAGAAATATTTTGTAAGAATGGATCGGACACGGCAAGAAAAACTTATTTGAAATACAATTGTGAATTCAAACGACTTTGTAGAGAAAGAAAAGAAGAATATTTTAACAACATTGTAGAAAGAATTACATGAGTGAAGGATTCTAAATCATGGTGGAGTTTAGTGAGGGAAATAAGCGGCTACAAGCATTCCATAAGCTCAGCAGTAGATAAAGACGCACTGGATAGATATTTTACATCACTATTAAACCCAGGACTTAATACCTGCACAGTTCTTTATGCTGCTCCTTTTAAAGAGGACAGTATACTAGACGATAAATTTGAGCTTTGGGAATTGATCGATGTACTTAGTAGAGTGAGGGATAATAAAGCACCTGGTATGGATAGGGTGCCATATGAATTCTACAAATATGCCCCTGAGAACTTCTTAAACCATCTCCTTAAGTGTTATAACGGATTTCTTAATAATGCCGATGTTGCAGCATGACAGATTAATTCACGGACCTAAAAAGAAATCACCACAAAGAATCATAATCATAATTTAAATTTGTTAGACTTATCTAATTCCAAAATACTGAATCCAAATAGCTTCTCATTAGTTTATCCTCACTTGTTTATTGTTGTTGTTTACCTCTGAAAGTATATTTTTGTAATTATTAAAATGTAAACAAAGTAAAATGTAAACAATAAGTAGACAAATCTTACCAACGATGAAAATGATTTCACATCACACGACAATTAAATCACAAGACAATTAAATCACAAGCACAAAACAAAGCTTTAAATACCTAATATTTTCGGCGATACTTACCAAAACAATTTGTATTTTTCAAGGCCAATTGACAGATTTTACCAGAAATTGAAACTTTGTTGCCAACCTTTTAATTATAAAACTACTTATTGAAATCTATCGATAAGTACGGCGAAATTGTATAGGAAAAAGACAGCATATACTGAAATAGTATTATTGGGGATTATATATATTACCATAAAGGGTAAAATCACTTTCAAAGTACATAGAAATATCATGTACATTACCAAATATGGTAATCTGGTATGCAGGATTAAAGCTCGAAGGGGATATATTGAAAATCCTCAGTTAAGTCGTGGAAGAATCGCTGACAATGGCAGGGTGTTTGAATTCGGGAAAAAAGAGTTTGAAATCTTATAAATCGTTGAAATCGTTAATGTGAAGGAAATCGTATTGAAGTCGCGGCACAAAATCCAAAGTATTTGAAATCATTTTCGTCGTTCGGTGAAGAATTTTAAAATTAAAGTGAACTCTATCAAAATTGTGAAATCTGATAATTATTGTGAACTCGAAATATAATTATTTTTGAATATATCTGTGAAATCGAATTCCAGTCTTATTATTTGTTAGAAAAGTTTTGTCACTGAAATATATAGCTCGGTGGAAGTGTAGTTGACTACGAATCAAGCGGCACGGGTTCGAATCTTGATATCAATAAGACTTTTTTTTGTATTTTTTTTAACACATTTTTTTTGAAGAGTGGTAAAATAATATTTTTATTCCTGTATTATCTTTTGAAATCGAACATGGTCCTTCGAGCCGGATAATACAAGGCGCGTTGAACTCTAAAAGTTATTTATTGTGTGTTAAAAGAACATTGAACTTTAGTGACAGTCTGTGAACTGAGACTTTTCAAAGTGATCAATTTGAGTGTGCCTAAGGAGGAAATCTTCAGAAAATCAACTGAAATCTCGTAAGCTGAATCAAACAGGAATAATCTGCAAGAATATTTAGCGCAAATATCTGGTGAGTCTATTCCATATTATTTTTATCGCATGCAATTTGATAAAATTGATGAAATTTCGATACTCGTAAATCATGGAAACATTAATTAAAGTACAGGCAAACAAAAAAAGTGAATTAAAAATATTTATGAGGAATTATGGCAAAGATGGAAAGGACAGGCGCACACAATCATATTATAAAACTAGATTAACGAATCTAGAAGGTCATTGGAACGATTTCAAAACACGACATCGAGAAATCGTAGTACTTGCTAGTGATAACAGTGTGAATACAGAAAAATATTTTGTTGATGAAATTTATGCCCAGGTTGAGGAGTTTTATATTGATTCCCACGCTAAAATTGAATCACATTTTTTACGCGATTTTCCACCAATAGAAACAAAGAAAACAACAGTAGATGAATCCAATTTAAAAATTGTGCAAGTACATGCAAGGAATGAAGATGTCAAACTTCCTAAAATATCACTGCCAATATTTTCCGGGGATTATTTAACATGGGCTACGTTCTATGATATGTTCAAGTCTCTTGTACATGAAAATGAGAGCTTGTCATCAGTTCAAAAATTGCAATATCTAAAAGCACATCTTGCTGGAGAAGCCAAGGGACTGCTTAGCAACACATTAATAACAAGCGCGAATCGCGAACATGCTTGGACTATATTGACGGGATGGTATGAAAATAAGAGGATTTTGGTGAAATCTCAATTGGACGTCTTAATTAATCAACCTACGGTGAATCAAGAATCGTCAAGGGGAGTGAAATCTCTGTTAGACAAAACATCCGAATGTCTATCCGCTCTCGAGAATTTTGGCACTACAATAAATACTTGGGATCCTATTCTTGTTTACCTAATTACTCAAAGGTTGCCATATGAAACCCTGGAATTATGGGAACAGTCACTCAGTTCGAAAACATCACTTCCAACTTGGCAGGAGCTGAAACAATTTCTGGAAACTCGTTTTCGGACGCTAGAGGCATTAGAGGCATTATATGGGAAAAAGCGATTGATGCCGAAGGAGCCTAAACCTGCAATGCAGCAAGACAAATTTATCAGAAATCATCAAACTTTTCATCTATCAACTTCTCTATGTTGCCAACTCTGTAAGGAATCACACACAATTCGCCAATGTTCTAAATATTTAAATCTAGATCATCAAGCTAAATTAAATTTAGTAAACTCCAAGGGACTTTGCCTTAATTGTTTGCCGCTAAATGTCCCAGTAAGTTAAAATGTTATATATGTAAGAAATCGCATCATACCACATTACATAAGGAACAGATTGATTCTCAAATGGAACAAAGAAGAAATTCTAGTCAGACACTCTTATCAGTATGTGAAGACGGAGTGGCTCCCGAAACTAAGACTTTTATAGCATCGACACATCGTAATATTTTATTAGCTACAGCTTTAGTTACACTTTCTTCGCCTTTTGGGGAAACTCAAATTTGCAGAGCCCTTATTGATCCCGATTCGCAAGCTTCGTTTGTGACAGAACGAGTTTGTCAAGCTCTTCGATACCTCGTGAATTTGTTGATATCGATGTTCATGGCTTAGGCAATATATCCACCGAAAAAATAAAATCACGCGTGAACCTTACACTTTCACCAAACAAAACTGGAAATGATGTTATTAAGGTCGAAGCATTTATTGTCAAACGGATCACAAACTTTCTACCAAATCAACAAATTATAAGAACAAATTGGAAACATTTAGATGGACTTAAATTAGCTGATCCTACATACGGTCAGCCTGGACGAATAGATCTTTTACTAGGTGCTGACATTTACCCGTTGATTAATACTGATGGAGTGAGAAAAGGTCCAAACGGATCTCCAGTGGGCCAGCGAACGATATTTGGATGGATACTATCCGGTAGCACGAAATCCTTTGCGTCCCAGCCATTACACTTACAAAACTTTCATATCAACATTGAATCAAATGAAATATTAAAGAAATTCTGGGAATTGGAAGAATTACCTGTGACGCCTACGTTAACTGAAGAAGAAAGCCGCTGTGAACAACATTTTGCAGAGAATTGCATACGTTGTCAGGACGGGAGATACCAAGTTCGAATTCCATTCAAAGATGATAAGGTTAAGTTAGGCTTATCCAGAAATAGCGCCATCGTAAGCATGATACAAATGGAAAAACGCCTTGAACAAAATGTTTCTCTAAAAAGCGAATATATTAAGTGTGTTAATGAGTATTTAAGTTTAAACCATATGAAACTAACAAAGAAAAGCGAAACAGAATGTGCTAATCAAGATGAATCCGGAAACATCTACTACAGCTGTTCATATTTACCTCACCATGCAATGCTGAAACCTAGTAGCACTTCAACGAAGGTTCGAGTAGTTTTTGATGCCTCGCGAAAAACAAGCAACGGTAAGTCGCTCAATGATGCCCTTTTAAATGGACCCACTATTCAGGAATCATTATTTGCGATTCTCATGCGATGGAGAAGATATAAAATTGCATTTATGGCAGACATACACAAAATGTATCGTCAGATTCGTATGCATTCAACAGACGCAGAATTTCAAAGAATCATTTGAAGAGACTCACCAGATAAACCCTTCAATGACTACAAATTAACGACCGTCACCTTCGGAACGAAAAGTGCACCTTACTTAGCGATTAGAACTCTGCAGCAGCTAGCGAATGACGAGCAACACAAGTATCCAATTGGGGCTGAAGCAATTCTTCATGAGTTCTATGTGGACGATTTGATTTCTGGAGCACAGAGTGTAGAAGAAGCAATTATAAAACAATCGGAGATTCGACATATCCTAGATAGTGCTGGATTTGAATTACGGAAATGGGCTTCTAATAACGAAGCAATACTCCAAGCCGTGGCTGCTGAATTTCGCGAAGTTAATCTGCCTCTATCGGTTAGCTCAGAAAACATCAATGCTCTTGGTATTCATTGGAACCCACGGACCGATCATTTGTTCTATACAATAAATATTGACAATGAACTACATACATGGACGAAACGAAAGGTTCTCTCAGAGATAGCAAAACTCTTCGACCCGATTGGATGGCTATCTCCGGTGACGATAACGGCCAAACTCATAATACAGACGCTATGGCTTAGAGGACTTCAGTGGGATGACAAAATACCATCAGATATCGAGGAACAATGGAATCGCTTTCGAAGAAATCTTATCGAGCTACAGCAAATCGAGATACCAAGATGGATTAGTACCGAAAGCACATCAACAAAAATTGAGCTACATGGATTTTGCGACGCATCTATGAAAGCATATTCAGCTGTGGTGTACATTAGGGTTCAACAAGCCAATAATGTGGTCGATACTCAATTGATTTCGTCCAAGACAAAGGTGGCACCTCTGAAAACAATATCGTTACCGAAATTAGAATTATGTGGAGCAAACCTGCTGGCTAAACTGATGGTTCCAGTAAAACAAAACATCCAAATAAACATTAACCAAATGTATGCTTGGACGGACTCCACAATCGTATTGGCCTGGCTAAAAAGACATCCATCTAATTGGGAAATGTTCATCAGCAACAGAGTATCGAATATCCATACACTATCAGCAGACACAATGTGGAATCACGTACCAACAGATGTCAATCCCGCCGACTGTGCAAGTAGAGGTATTTCTCCAGAGATGCTAAGGAAGCATACTCTTTGGTGGAACGGCCCTCAATGGTTAAAGGAAGCAGAAGAAAACTGGCCCAAGAGAAAAGACGAGGTTAAAACAACGCTAGGTCTGCGTAAAAAAATAACTAGTTTTCACGTGCAAGCTTCAGATGCAGAACCAAACTTGCTTGAAAGATTTTCGTCACTATCAAAACTCATCAGAGTCACAGCATATTGCAAACGATGGCTTCTACTGACTCGTAGTAAAGTACAATCCGAGAAGTTCCTATATCTCACCACAAATGAATTAAAAACCGCTACAAGGCATTGGGTTAGCGTCGTTCAAAAGGAATACTTTTCTTCGGAGATCAATAAATTGAAAATCGATAATGAAGTTGGAAAACAAAGCAAAATATTAAAACTGAACCCCTTTATTGACAATGATGGAATCATAGGAGTTGGAGGTCGTCTTCAAAATTCGTCGTTAATGTTTTCTGAGAGACATCCTATTATCTTGCCTGAAAAAAGCCCATTAACTAAGTTGATTCTTGATGATCTTCATACCAAAACAATACACGGAGGAATTCAACTTATGTTATCACTACTGCGAAGACATTATTGGGTTATCAATGCTTGATGATCTTCATACCAAAACAATACACGGAGGAATTTAACTTATGTTATCACTACTGCGAAGACATTATTGGGTTATCAATGCTCGAAACGCAATTCGAACTCACATACATAAATATATTAATTGTTTTAGACAGAATGCCCAAACTAGAGAGCAATTGATGGCAAATCTACCTCAGTACAGAGTACAGAAGGCACGCCCATTTTCACATTCTGGTGTCGATTACTGCGGGCCATTTGATGTAAAAAGTTCAAAGGGAAGAGGAATAAGAAGCTATAAGGGCTATATCGCTGTATAGCCCTTCTATATACTCTTCTAGATACAAACATTCACCATTTGGATCGTTTTCGATATGTTCAGGGATTGCACCAAACTTTTTGGAATCGTTGGAGTCAAGAATACTTGCATCGACTGCAACAGCGACCTAAATGGCTTAGACAGCAACCAAATTTGCGAGAAAACCAATTAGTTTTAATCAAGGATGATCGAATTCCTCCATCACAATGGTTAATGTGAAGTATAATTAAAACCCACCCAGGAAGAGATTCTCTTATAAGAGTCGTCACATTAAAGACAAAAAACAATACCATTAAACGTCCTATTGCAAAGCTTTGTCCACTCCCAATACAATACCCCGAATAAAATCCTAACTCCATGTTAATTCATTCTCCCTTTATTTCCCTTTTTATCTTATAATGGTCCAAAAGCAATTGAAATCATTCACATATTTTTACAGACATGAATTCTTGAAGAAACTAAGGTAATAAAATGGTGGGAGCAAAACACGATCATCAAAGGTCTGGTCATCATCATTTCTTATCATTGAAACTCATCGTTTCAAGGCGGGGAGCATGTTGCAGCATGACAGATTAATTCACGGACCTAAAAAGAGATCACCACAAAGAATCATAATCATAATTTAAATTTGTTATACTTATCTAATTCCAAAATACTGAATCCAAATAGCTTCTCATTAGTTTATCCTCACTTGTTTATTGTTGTTGTTTACCTCTGAAAGTATATTTTTGTAATTATTAAAATGTAAACAAAGTAAAATGTAAACAATAAGTAGACAAATCTTACCAACGATGAAAATGATTTCACATCACACGACAATTAAATCACAAGCACAAAACAAAGCTTTAAATACATAATATTTTCGACGATATTTACCAAAACAATTTGTATTTTTCAAGGCCAATTGACAGATTTCACTAGAAATTGAAACTTTGTTGCCAACCTTTTAATTATAAAACTACTTATTGAAATCTATCGATAAGTACGGCGAAATTGTATAAGAAAAAGACAGCATATACTGAAATAGTATTATTGGGGAAAGGAAAGATCAAAATCCATTACCATAAATTGTAAAATCACTTTCAAAGTACATAGAAATATCATGTACATTACCAAATATGGTAATCTGGTATGCAGGATTAAAGCTCGATGGGGATATATTGAAAATCCTCAGTTAAGTCGTGGAAGAATCGCTGACAAGGGCAGAAGGAACCCATTTTTTGTGTTTGAATTCGGGAAAAAAGAGTTTGAAATCTTATAAATCGTTGAAATCGTTAATGTGAAGGAAATCGTATTGAAGTCGCGGCACAAAATCCAAAGTATTTGAAATCATTTTCGTCGTTCGGTGAAGAATTTTAAAATTAAAGTGAACTCTATCAAAATTGTGAAATCTGATAATTATTGTGAACTCGAAATATAATTATTTTTGAATATATCTGTGAAATCGAATTCCAGTCTTATTATTTGTTAGAAAAATTTTATCACTGAAATATATAGCTCGGTGGAAGTGTAGTTGACTACGAATCAAGCGGCACGGGTTAATACAAGACTTTTTTTGTATTTTTTTAACACATTTTTTTTCAAGAGTGGTGAAATAATATTTTTATTCCTGTATTATCCTTTGAAATCGAACAGCCGAAGTTCCGGAAAGTTTTCTGAAATCCACAATCTTTCCTGTATATGAAAAAGGAGATGTTAATTGCCTGGAAAATTATCGGGGCCTATCTTTAATGGACGCCTCACTTAAAATAAATCTTTACGGGACTGCTTTATAATAGAGCTTCATTGTGGGAAAGAAAACATAAAATTCTGTCTGAATGCCAGGCTGGTTTTCGCCCTTGCTATTCAACCATCGATAATATCTTCACCCTTCTAAGCATAATAAAGCTTAGCCATTGTTGCAATATCAAAAAAGTCTATGCATTTTTTCTGGATTTTAAGGCTGCTTTTGACTCTATATATCGAAATTCGCTTTTTTACAAAATATATATATTAGGGATGTCAACAAAATTTGTGCGGGTGCTACAAAGTCTTTATAAAAACACAAAATCACATGTTTGGAATGGGGATAAATTATCGGGAGGTTTTCTTTCACGAATACTGGTGTTAAGCAAGTTTATGTTTGCGCTGTTTATAAATGACCTCGAGGAACGGGAGAAACGGGACTTGATGGTGATGGTCTACAGCTGAAATTACTCTTGTACGCAGATGATATAGTGATTCTTGCAGATGATCCAATGAAGCTACAAATAATGATTGGCAATCTGGAGAAGTATTGTCAGCAATGGAGCTTGGTGGTCAATCTGGATAAGTCGAAAATTATTATCTTTCAACGTGGAGGGGGAGCTAGAAAGCGAAACGAAAATTGGGTCTTCGCAGGTAAGAAGATAGAAGTCGTTAAGGAGTATACCTATCTGGGAATAGTCCTTACCCCTAGAGTATCACTGGAAAAGAACTTCAGGAATCGCCTCGAAACCGCAAAATCTTATTTCAATATAACATGGAGAAACTTTTTCAAGGGAAATAAAATTAATCACAACGATAAATTTAAGCTATTTGACGCGGTGGAGAGATCGATTCTTTGCTATGGCTCACAAGTCTGGGGCTTCCAGGAGTATGCTTCCGTTGAAAAGTTGCAACGTTTTTTCATTAAAAAAAATGTTTTACCTGCCTGAATATACACCGAACTATATGATAAGATTAGAAACTGCCCTACCTTGTACTTATATCTACACATTAAATTGTCATTTTGAATATTTGCTACGTGTGCTTTACAAATATAAAAATGAAAGGTTGCCACATCTCGTTGCATGGAAGGTAAGCAATAAAAATATATATTGGTTTTCTGTGTGGCAAGAATTGGCTGAAAAGCACAACATCAATTTCGATATCCGTCAAGAGACGCACCTTTCACTTAGAGCTGTTTTTAGAGAAATAGTAAAAAAGGAGGAGGAATGGCTTAGGGATAGAGCGGTAGAGAGAGCAAGGACGACTGTACGACATGAACTCTATGACAAGTTACATTATTTCTCCAGGCAGGGTTATCTCAAAGATGCCTTCAAAATCACCAAAATAAGTTTGATTTGGCGATACAGGGGAGGACTGATAAAATTAAATGCCTCTCCGTGGAGAAGAGAAGGAGGGAGTTTATGCTCATTGTGCAATTTAGACGAAGATGAAAACTTGCTGCACTTCATTGGCAGGTGCCCTATTCTGGCAGAGTTTCGTGTTCAAGTTTTTGGAAAGCGAACACTGTGTGAAGATGAGATAGTAGACTGTTTGAATGGTAGAAATGATTTTGACGACCTTTATTATTACGTCTCAAAAGCCTGGAAATATAGGAGCTTTCTTGTAGAGGAATTTAATTGTTAAGATCAAACTGGATTTCGTATTATACTAAATTTCGGCTTACTTGAAATGACTCTTTGCCATTTCTTTTTGTTTGTTTTTTCTCCCTTCCTTTGCTATGTCTACATGCTGTATGGATTAGAGAGTAAGGGTATGTATTTAATTTGGATAAACTTACATTTTGTTTTCATATAGATGATTTTGCTTACTGTTAATACTATACTTTTCTTTCTTTTATTATTATTAATATTTGTTTTTTTTTCTCTTCATTTAGCGTTTATAATGTTTAATATGAATATTCATAATTAGCTGATAGGTTGATATTTTTCTATTATTTCCATTATTGTGTCAGTCTTGACAGTCGGCCTCGGTGCCATTGTCATAGTTTATTAGTAATATTATATAAATTTTATTTTAATTTTTTTTAAGCATACTTACACTTATATCTAGTTGAACTTTGCTAATTAGTTGAAATTAAAATTTATGCAGATGTTTTCATTGTAAATTGAAATGTAGTAATAAACGTTATCTATCTATCTATCTATCTATCTATCTATCTATACATATTTCAAAATAAATAATTCAAAACAATTTATAACAAGTAAATTCAAGCATTTCTACAATCCTACTGTTAAAAGATATACCAGTCACTCGAATTCGTATTGCATCGGAAAACTTGGCATGTAAAAATACCACCCACCACTGAGTGCTGACCATTGTCGGTCGTCCAAAGTCATCGTCTGCTTCCTGTTCTTATCACAATCAGTGCCCCTTGGCTGGTAGACCAAGAAACATTGAAAGGATGGCTGTACATGATTTTTGAAGAGCTTGGGAAATTTGGCATTAACTTGCCATTTACCGTGTACTGCCAATCTTTTTAGAACAGAGTTTAGTTTTGTAGTAACCGCATTTATGAAAACGTACATCTATTTCTAGCCTATCTGCACGACAAACCGAATTCCGTCTGTATTGATGGTAAAACCAGCACCAACGTCATATTAAGTATACATCAAGAAGGCCTGCCCACAGATCCAACAGTCAACTTTTCACTAAGTACCATGAATCATTCAATATCCCTTCCCATAAGCTTTCAGAAGATCTATCCACCTATGCTGCGTACGTCAGTTCTCACCGCATTTCCCATCTCCCAAAATGTCGCAACGACTCCTTAACCTACTTTCGCTCCTAACCCCCCAGCTTTCTCTATTTCTAACCTCCCTACTAATGCACCTGTGGTCACCGATCTAGTACCTCTCCCCAACAGCTTGTCAGTCTATTACCAGAACGTTAGAGGACTTCGCACAAAATATCCAATATTTTCCTTAACTCCCACAAATTCCCGCACGATATCTTTGCCTTAAGGGGGTCGTCTACGTATGAAGATGCAAAAAAAAATTTTTTTTTACATAATACTCATTTGGAAGATGTGAGGAATGTTATTTTCAAAGGATTTGGCTAAACTCTTCACGGTTATTGAGCAATAGAGCGTTAAGCACGCCCGCTCTTGGTGTTTCCGCGCTCTCTCTGTGACCGCGGCTACCCCCAATTTTCTATTTCCTTCAGTTTAAAACCGATTCCCGATCATAGAACATCTAAACTGTTTCGGAGTTACTACATCGCTGTTATCCGAGTTTTAGAGAGTTTAGTTTACAGTTTTTAGATGATTAATCGTAAGATCCTTCAAAAATATTTTTTTTTCTTGTGTAAACCTTTAAACGCGTTTTCCCGAAAGTCGTTTTATTCTAACTTACTTGCACGATTTTAAGAAAAGTTTTACACGTATCGATGCGATTTCTTTTTTTACTTGCTCAGAAAACATGTCGCTATGGTTAGACACGAGCTTTTGACGAAATATGGTTTTTTATTATTATAACAGGCAATAAACATTTGAAAAACAAGGGAAAAATGACTTTTTTTTCAAAAATCTCCACCATTTCGAGAGATTTTTGAATTTTACAAAAAGCTTGTGTCTAAGCATAGCTGATGTAATAACAATTATAGATTAGTTTTATTTTTTGTTGTAGGTTACGTGGTTATTTCAATGACTCTCCCTCTTGAAAGATTACGATTAAATACACAAAAAACAAAAAAAAGTGAGGTAATATCTTTTTTCGTTCCTTCGTAATAAATTTTGAAAAACAGGCTCGAAAATCAGGCCGCTACGTAGACGACCCCCTTAACTGAAACCAATCTAACACCACTAATTCTCGACAACGAACTATTCCCTCGCAAATATACCATTTTCCGTGTTAACGGTTGTGCAGGCACCAATGATCCACCATGTCGTGGGGTTTCTCATAGCTGCTCACAACCATTATGATGCCACTCTGCTTAAGACCTCCGACTCTACAATATCAGAATTTGTATGTATCAAATTAACACTGAATAAGTAAATTCTTGCTCCTCAACTCCAACATTGGCACCTCGGCAGCCACCTCGGTCCATTAATTTTCATCCTTACAATTAATGATGTTGATTGTGTCATCAAATACTCAGAGCTGCCCATTTATGCTGATGACATGAAAATAATTAAACATATCTCCTCTACAACCGACTCTCTTCCTCTCCAAAATTACCTCGATTCGTTCACCACATGGTGCATGAAAAACTTTCTTGTGCTCAATATCTCTAAATGCGAGTCCATCTTTTATTCCCGCAAGCGTCTTACCACCACCCCGAGAACCTATCGTTACCTCTTTGTGTGACCTAGGAATAATCTGTGATAGCGAACTCAATTTCTGTTCCCATATTGATAGCATAATTAACAGAGCTAACTCCGCGCTAGGGTTTGTGAAGCGCTGATCTAGAGAGTTCTCCAATTCTTATGTTTGCAAATCTCTCTATATTTCTTTCGTTAGACCTCTCCTTGAATATGCCAGCCAGGTATGGTCACGTACGCAAACAACCCATATTAACAGAATTGAATATGTCCAGCGTAGATTCATTCGTTTTGCTCTACGTGATCTTCCGTGGGTAGACAGATTCAACCTTCCACCTTACGCAGACCGTCTGAAACTGAGCAACTTACAACCCCTAAGTAAACGTCGTGATGTTTCCGACGTTCTTTTCATTCATCAGCTATTAGCTTGTTCCATAGACTTCCCTTCAATCCTGCAATCGTTGCCCATCTATACCAACCCTCGCAACCTTAGGTCCACTTCCTTTTTCCGACTCGACCGCCGTCGCACGAACGACGGTCAACGTGAACCAATTATCAGGATGCTACGAACAGTCAATGGCCTTCCCTCCTTCGACTTCCATTTGAGTAAATCATCCCTTCACAAAGCCTTATATCTTTATCCCGCCCATCTTGATCGCCTTTCCTAATTTTCTTCCTCCCAGTTTATATTTATCCTAATCATAGCTAATATTGTAGCTTACATTATCTGTTATGAATTATTGTTTATTTTAGTTTGTAGTATTTATTTTGTTATTTTGTATTATAATTTAATAGCTTGCATTAAGCTTAAATAAATAAATAAATAATCCTTTATATAGCCTAATTCAAATTTTGTTTTTAAGAAGAGAAACTATAGAAACGCAAAAGAGTAACTAACTATCAGACAAGTATTTTTATTACATGATTGTGAAATCAATGATTCTTTGTGCTGTTATTTGTTTTACCATGAAGACGTAATTTCATGAGGCTTGAGATTGAACATGCTCCACGCCTTGGGAACCCTGCTAACAATAATATTTATATGACTCGTCCTGTGATTATTATTATTATTGCTGCATCTCCAAATGTCATTAGCACTTCCAACAGAATATCTAAAAAAAATCAACAAGAGTACAGAATGGGGTTACGGCGCCCACACAAATTTCACGACAAACGAGAAAAAAAAAGAGTATAATAGGAAAAATGTTGTTGTGTTTAAATTAGTTAACTCTACGTAAGCTAGAAATTTGCTTAATTAAAAAAAAATTACAAGTCATGGGGACTGCCGACAGAAGTGAAAACTTAAAACTATGAAATTACAGTGTTTTTTTTTATAAATTTTCAAAGTAATTGTAGTATAAAAAATTGAAACTTCATAATTTTTAAATTAAAATTATTAACATTAGACTGGTTTTCACATCTATCGGCGCTCCGTGCAATAATTATATACATTTTATAAACTTAATAGAAATAATAATTAATATACACTTATAAACAATCCGCACATTGAACTTTCTACGCAGTCAATTTAACTTTACTTGTATCTATTGCAAATTTTGATTTTTAGGAAATATTATTACACAGAGAAAAACTATAAAATACAAAGGAGCAACTAACTTTCAGATAAGTAAATTGTGCACCGAAAATTATAACTGTGCACCGGTCAATTGCTAAGGGAATACGTATCATACTACGACCACAAAGGGATTCTGCCAGAAATAATGCCAAACAAATAGGTGTGAATGAGGGAACTCACAAATGCTATTGTATTATATATATATATATATATATATATATATATATATATATATATATATATATATATATATATATATATATATATATATATATATTGACCGGTGCACAATTATACAAAGTTTTTTTTATGTAAATAGTTTTGAATGCTAATGCCTCTGCTAAAGGAGGTTAAAATAAATTATTTTAAATATCTGCTGATATTTTACCTTTACAAAAGTAACTTTTATAGTTGTTTCCTCAATTGTAATTCTTTTATTCTAGTAAAACTAATAGCAACACAAACTTTCCAATCATTTTGTTTTCTGATTTAATTTATATTTAAAAAGGCCATGAGTTTTGTATTTTCGGTAGACTTTTCCTTCCTGGCTGTATATTTTACATATTCTAATTATTTCGGAAAATACACTGCACTTTCGACTACATTACAAACATCAACGATTGAATTAGTTTTTGTCCCGGAGAAATGTGCACTCTAGAAGCACGTGTCGTCTGATGTTGATCGGAAACGGAAGCGCAAATTCAGTCCTTACTGCAAGCTTCAGTTTTTATTATTTCTATCTCAAACAAAGTAGTTTTCTTGTCATAAAGAGGGTGCACCATCAAATTGTTCACGTGACTTAACAATAAATTTTCATCTAAGCAAATAAACCTCACCCTAACTGCTGCAGCATTGAAGGTCCATTACCTGCAGTCCATATGTTTCTGCACCCCTAGGTTTTTATTAAGTACTATAAGTGGAGAGATTTCAATCATCATCAGCCATAGAGTGTGAGCATGGTGGTGGCAGGTATCCCACAAGCCGAAATTTTCTCACGTTTGTCTATACATCTCTAGTTGCGGGGATTTGCGACCCTCACAGTTTTACATCTTCCGTTGGATTAGCAACCAGTTTTGAGAAATTTAGTTGCTGGTTGCGGGAAAATTTTTCAGTTACAAAAGATGTGAAAGGAGCATCCCATGTGAACTTGCGTATAGAATTACTTAATGTACTCACGTTATCAGGATTTTATAAATTGTTATTTATAATATATGCTACAAGTGTTTTGATTTAGCTATATTTTATTATTATTTTATAGATCCGGATGATTCAATGTCACTTACAAGAAAGTAATTAAACTTCAATCCAATTGTGTATTGAATAAGGCTTCTTTTATACAACTCGCTTTAAAAACAATACTTTCTCACACACAAGTATCGAAGTATGTTTAAAAAAGTCATTTAAAATTAATTTTAATTTTTATGACATGGCACCCCTCTCCCATAATATCTTGTCTAGCATGAAGATGAAGATAAACTGTTGCCGATTTAAAGTGGATGGATTCTGAATCACTGAAACTGCAGTATTTCTTATAAATATACGTCCACTTGACTCTTGCTCAGTAAATTGAGTTAAAGTTAAAACGAAGATAACTTATACCATACCAATATTAGCAAAGGTAAAAGTCTAATTACACACAATTCGGAGTTTTTTTCTTCAATTATATTAAAATTGAGTAATCTTGTTTTAAAGGTGTTTTATTGTTTTATTCGAGGTTTGTGTGGAATTGGCAGGATCTTTTCTTTTACACCACCTGCTACCATGTTACGGACAAACGTATTAAAATAAATATTCAACAGATAATAACTGATGCATTTTTATACATATGTAAAGATACAAATTTGCACATTATTGTAATTTAGCAGTTCAAAATAAATTTTTCTGAAAAATTGTGTCCAATGAACAAAGCCGCCAATAATTCCGTAACCGATTATTTTTTCCCCATTGGCAAAATATGTTTCGAATAGGAAATAACTATTATTAATTCCAATAAATTAAGTGTAACAAATTTTATATATACTGGTTTCTTTTTGAATCTTCTATTAAAACCGCATCGCAAATATTTTTCAAAGTGCTACTTTATTGAAGAGTTTACTTTGGGATTATTTATGGAAAATAATTTCATTTAAATAGCTGTCTTGGCCGTAGCCAATACCTAACATTTCGCAATACATTTTCGATTGTTTGTACCTCTACTTAGTAATTGTGGTATACACCGTAAAGACTTGTAAAACTCTTAAGTTAGTTCTCAGCAAATATTTGCAAATTGAGTTGGACCTAGTTAGGAAATAATTAACTAATACGTCTTTATTCGACTGAAAGAAGTGCGAGTGATGTTCAGTAGTTGGGGTCTGCGAAAAAGTGAAGTTTCTGAGTTTTCATGTATAATTTGGGTAACATCAGCATTTCTGCTTATACTTTATCCACAAATCTGGAATTTGCTAAAACCAGCCGCTAAACGTGATTCAATTTGAACAAGGATTCTTTTCAAATTTTGTCCAATTTCTTAAACACTTTGGAAATAATTTCACAATATAAAATTAAAACACAGATTTTGTCAAATATAAAAAAAATTACATAAACTAACACCTTTTCAAGTAAAGTTTAAAAAATCTGAATTTAATATTTGATAGTCAAGTTGAAGATTGGTGATGCGATGGGACCATCATCGCTATTTAAGGTATTATTTTTGTACTGTTTATCCCCATATTGATATGGTTCTCTTCTAATATATGTATGTTGAGCTACTGCTGACTTCCAGGTTGATTATTTTTCGCGTGGCGTATATATGCTCTTTATGTCTAATTTTTATTGATCACTTAGTTTGTCCAATATACTTTTTGTTGCATTCTCCGCATGTGATGCTGTAAATCACTGATTTACCAGATGTTCTATTTTGTCCTTCGGATTACCTAATATGCTCAGCAGTCTATTTTTATCTTCGTAGGCTACTTCGAGATTAGAGTTATTTTAAATTTCCTTTAGGTCATATGTGACTTTGCCTTGAAATTTTAATGATACTAAAGGTTTTCGAGTAGTTATATTTTTATTTGTTATTTCATTTGCAGATTGTCTATATTTCGTTCTCTGCAGCTTCTTCGATGTCTTTTATATATTCGAATTCTTTTTTATAATACGAATATATAAACGACATCGCAATAATACGATGTCGTTTATATATTCGTATACCTTTTTATAATTAAATAATAATACCTACTGGTAACTTATTTAACATATATGCCACTCTATTTAATAAGATCAAAGGAATACCAAGTAATAAACCGTTTAATCATATTAGGCTTTCTTTATATCGTCGGTTAAATCCTACACAACGTTAGTCAAAATTAGAAACTTTTCATACATACCATTGATATTACTGTTATTTTCTACTCCTTTACGAGTTTATATTGGACATTACTTGTTTCTGATTGTCTGAAACAACGCGAATTTCGATTATCTAGTGAATGGCATCAAAATGCCAAAACAGTCAAAAATGACTTACGTGTTGTTAGAATTTAAGCGACGATATGTCAACTACAAGTTTTTCATTTTTTTTATCAGCAGTAAATCTAGGAACGGTAATTTGTTGAAAATTTTATCTTCACCCGTCTGGCTAAGGAAGATGTTGTATTAGGTCAAAACCCCATGGGTCGTGGGAGGACAGGTCCGAGGGTTATCGATACCGGAGTATTTGACTCTCTACAAGAGGGAAACTGGTAGACCCAGATTCTGCATCCTAAAGAAAGAAGCATTGGTTGGTTTTATACTCCAAAACTACTGTGATGAGGACAAACAATTTCTCTTCTATAATGCTCTCCAAATGTTTTGTAAGAACTAAAAGAAGCTTTAGCTAAGATAAATAACTTTGAAAAATTATTCGTCAAGAAATCTTGAAGAGTGTTACTAGTAAGAAAGTGGCGTACGAAATTGATCTGGTAATGATCTGCAAGATTTCTTGAATAGTTCTTGAATTCACTTATAGGAGTGTGTTGAAATCAGATATTAAGTATTAACACCTAACACTTACTTGTTTATGCGTGTTATGCGAGCTTAGACTTATAATAACTTCAGTTAGGAGTGTTACACAACCTTAAAATTCTTCTTGAGCTAAAGTATACAAGATTATTATCCGAGTATATTTTTATAATATTCTTGGGTAAGAGCATTATACGACTTTATAGAATCTTAATTAAGTGAAGAGCATTATACGCCAAATTAGACTCTGTGTGTTACTGAATACAACGTACGAAATATTCGTTTTTATTTATGTATTTTTTTGTTTTGTATAAGAAATGTTGAACCCGCACTTGTACTTTACTTTCAAAGGACTTTAAACAAGTTAAAGCAAATAATATTTCTGCTAAGTTCATTTTTATTAAATGAATCTTTATTGCAGTTTGATTTTTATGGATTGATGTAATGGATTTTACTGCGAAAAAAATTACATTGATAAAATGTGGTGTTATACCTCCAAAAAGTACTTATCGCTCTCAAAATGTTGTGGAAAAATCAACACGGAATAATAAATATAAAAATTGAATATTTTATTCAGTTGTTACAATGAGTTAAAAATATGTACAAATTGTTGTACGTATGCCATATATGTTAATACGCAACAATACGTCAATAAGACGCAAAACTATTTAAATTGCAAAATAAGTAATTTTAAAAATCTTGATTTTTTTTATAATTCATGGTGAATACATTTTTTTTAAAGAAAGGGAAAATATGGTTGATATTTTTTCTACATTAAAGTCTTTATAAGCTTATTTTACGCACTTACTCGTAATTGTGGCCCTTATTAGTGAACTAAAATAGTTTATTCTTATTAAATTCTCTCTCAAGGCTGTTGTAGCAAGAAATACTTCGCTATTACTTTACTACGACTATTTTAAGAATTTATTCTTAAATTGTTCTTCATTACCGTTATAAAAAGAGTACTATAAAGAGTGGCCATAAAGTATTCTTAACTGAAAATATTATAAGCATGTAATAAAAAGATACTCTTGGCTGAAGTTGCTATAGGAGTATAATAGGGACTAACCAAAATTTACTCTTAGAAAAAAATATTACAAATGTATTATGAGAACTGATCATAAAATACTCTTAACTAAGGCTATTACAAGTGTATGATTAATATGTGCCTTAGCGGCTACAAGAATATTATCGGAATGTGCAGTTGTGACAGTTCACTAGAAGCTCGCTCTACGCATAGTTTGTGGTATAATTTTGCTGGATGCTATACGTATTCTTTAAATATGCCGTTTAAAATAGTAGAGACTCTTGAAAATAAGAGGAAATTGCTTTCCATCATTCCAGAAGGGTGGGAATTAAATGGAAAATTATATTGGCCATCCAAAACGTTGTCAAAATCTAAAATTGCCGAACTAATGCGCACCGGCAGTTCGAAACCTTCGGGTGATTGGACTAAAATACAGTGCTTTAAGAAGCGAGAAAATATATCATCATATCAGGTGGCTGAGGGCTTGCTTTCTGAAATGTTATTACAGTCGGATAGCGATGTGCCAACTACGGAACACCCTTTAAAAAGAAAGTGCTCAGGGCGAGCTACAGTGGGTCTGGATTTTAACGCTTCCATAGAAAATCTGACACAACCAGTAATAGCACAGTAATTGCAAATAAAATTTATTAACAGTTTATTTTCTGTAGCAAATAACTCAACAGCGGCACATCCACCATAAGCCGCTTAACGAAATAATTCATGAGCCAACGCAGCAGAATACACAACAGAAAATATCACAGCAATACGCATATTTGGAGCAACCCATTTTCGTTTCATCGGATGATATATCCTTCTACAGTATAGATGTTTCGTCAATATTGCCATCAAATAATAACTACACCAATAATGAAAAGATTGACAAATTTATTGAAATTGTTAGGGACATTTCAAAATCTCTAGCACGAGTTGAAGCCAAAGTCGACACATTAGCAAAAATAATTGCTTCAGAGGTAAATTCTTGTGAATATTATTGCCACATTGTTATTGCTTTAGCCAACAACTTCAAAATCAAATGCATCAACTGTACCGCTTACTGCCACTATCCATGCACTAGCCACTACTGAAGAAGTGGACAAATTTGAAGAGCATTTATCTTTAATTGAAAACTTTGAAAATATGGTATCATATATGACATTTTTTTTTAAACCATTTGTAATTAATTTTGTGTTTCAGAAAAAGGCGCTACGAGCAGTGGTTGGTAATGGTCCACAACATGGCACTAGTTGATGAGTTGGAGTTGAACTACTGACGGGGACGGACGTGCCGCCGTGTCTTGCTCCCCAAAAATTTTTTAAAGCGGTTGCGAAAGCAAACAAAATTAAAAAATTTCAAAGTGCTAGTGCCATCTTGCCGAAGCGAAGGGCTTTTATGCTCTATTTGAAAGCACAGTCTGGTGAGTCCGTTCCTTTTAAATATCTATTATTTACATCCAACATTCAATGTAGTACAATCGTGCTGCATTGAATGCGTTTAACGGGTCTCCACTGCTGAGAATTTGGCTGCCTTTGTCGAGATCAAAGGTCAGCACAGCAGGCATAACACTGCTGCTGGCATTGTTCTCACAGAGGCGGCTTTGCTTCGCATTTGTGGATCCCGTTCGTCTGTCCTTGTGTTTGTGTACGTTTTTGTTTTGTTTTGTTTTGGGCAAATTAAGACCGGGAGTATGTAAAAATTTTTATTTAATTTTTGCAACATTCGTGCCATATGCCATTCTCCCTTCTCCCTCAATTTTCTTCTACTAATCCAGAATTTAATTATGTCTGGATTAGATTTAAACTCTATCGGCACATCATACATTTTTGTTTTTTATACCGCAGCTCGAATATGTCTGACACTGACACTGTGTGTTCCTTTGATAAGTTGTCCTCCGATAAGATTTTGCAATTATCCCCCTCTTCTGAAATCGTTCTTGCTGGAGATTTCAACGTCCACAACACACAGTGGCTCAGGCATTCTTCCACCACTAGCCCGTCTGGAAGACACGTCGAGTTATTTAGTGAGTCTTTTAATTTACAGCAACTGGTTGAGTGTCCGACTCGTGTTCCTGATACTTTGGGGCACAACGCGCATCTTTTAGATCTATTTCTAACATCGCATCCAGAAAAATACTCGTATTCGGTGACGTCTCCCTTGGGTAATTCGGACCATTGTCTAATCTCCGCCCAATTCTCCAAATCCTCTCTGACAACCACTAACCTAAACTCCACCAAAAGATTAGTGTGGCATTATAAAAATGCTGATTGGGCGGGACTTAATAAATATCTCAGAGAGCTGGATTGGTATGATCGCTTTTCTATGAAGGACGTTAACAGAAGCACCGATTATATCTTGAACATCAAACCAACTAACACCAATTGGTTCAATAATGACTGTTTCGCAGCCATTAAAAAGAAGGAAGCAGCCTTCCAGGCATATAAATCGTGCCCTTCTGAGGAATTGAGACGTATCTGTAGAGATGCGCGGAATATTTGCAATTCAGCAATTAGCCGGGCTAAGTTCAATTTCGACCAGAGCATCAGACGGAAGGTATTTTCTACTCAAAAGGGTAGTAAGGGCTTCTGGTCTCTAGTAAAAACCGTAAAGAACAATTTCACCTGTGTTGTGTTCCGTGCAGGTGTAGATTCGTCTCATGAGCGAATCTTTATCACGGAAGCAGATTTTCACACCTGTGGTAAAATACAGAAGTGAAAATCTTTCCGTTGTTTAAAAAGTTTTGCTACTGAGGCGGAACACCTGTGCGAGGTCAAGATTCTTCATCTAACCGGAAGAAGAATGTTGACTAAACATTTTGGAAAACAGAATCTTCTTTTAAGATTCTGAAGTAACGTTTAGAGAGTAGTGGATAGACCGTGGAAGTTACTAGTTGATACTCCGTAGAGAGTAGTTGCTAGAACGTTTAAACTATTAGTTGATACTCCGAAAAGGAGTCGTGATTAGCCTGTTAAAGTAGTCACAACGCGGTGAATATAGAGTAATTTGTAATCTGAAAATAGAGTGTTATTAAAAAGTTGCTAGAAGCAATAGTTAAGTGAGAGTTGAAAATTAGAATAGCGGTCGTAAATAAGGAAATATTGTGAAGATTATTTACCATAAGAGATTCCGAAGACTACTAATGAAAAAAGGTTTTGAAAGCCTTTAATGAAAGAAGATTGTGCAGAGTTTAAGTAAAGAATTATTGTGAAGAGTTTAAATAAAGATAGATTTCAAAGTTTGTGAATAAGAACAGATTTTAAAGAGTGTGAATAAAAAGAGATTTTTAAAGAGTGTAAATAAGAAGAGATGTTAAAAGGGTGTGAATAAACAAATAAGCAATAAAAAGAGTTTCACTTGTTATCATCAGAATCAATAGACCCATTACGGCAAAGTTGGAAGTTTGTGTATTCACCCGTTAACCTCGTCGAGAGAAGCTGTAACTCCCTCAAACACATCAATAGATAGAAGCTTTTCTAAGACGTCCCTCTGGAGAGAAGTTGTAACTCTCCATCATCAACATCAAAACAAATAAAATACAACACCTGTTCGTCAACACCACCACTCATTTATAATGGGAATGTTTTTACTGACTCATTGGACAAGGCCAACCTGTTTGCTGCTAATTTTGCTGCTAACTCGTACTTGCCACCTTCATCGCAGCCACTTCCATCTCCATCACAGTGACCTAGTAGGCAGAAGCCGCTACACTTTCGCACTCGAGATTTTTTGAGAGTACTTTCGAAACTCGACGTGTCCAAAGCTACTGGGCCTGATGGTTTCCCGTCCCTTGTTTGAAAATGCTGCTCCTCTGCTTAGGCTAAACCTCTGCGCAAACTTTTTCACCTGTAATATTCAACAGGAATATTTCCAAGTGTATGGAAACTTGCTCATGTCCAGCCGATACTTAAAAAAGGAGAGGCATGCGACCCCTCTAACTACAGACCAATTACACTAACCTCGATCATATCCAAAGTTTTTGAATCACTCATCAACTCTCAGTTGTTGAAATATCTAGAAAATAACCATTTTATCAACGATTGTCAGTACGGTTTCCGCGCTGGCCGCTCAACCGGAGACTTACTAACGGCTCTAACGGAGCGTTGGAATCATTGTCTCCATAATTTCGGTGAGTCCAACTATGTCGCTCTTGATATTACAAAGGCTTATGATAGAGTCTGGCATGCTGCCCTTTTAGCCAAACTTCAAACATTTGGTCTGCACCCCACCCTCATTAAATGGATAGGGAGGTTTTGGTCAGGTCGTCCAATCCCTGTAGTAATTGACGGAGTTACATCTGATTCCTATGAAATAAATGCTGGTGTACCTCAGGGTTCAGTTCTTTCACCAACCTTATTTCTTCTTTTTATTAATGATTTCTTATCCCATACTCTCAATCCTATTCATAGTTTCGCCGACGACAGCACCCTTGATTTCGCGTACTCATTTGATTATGTAACGATTTACATGGAAATGCTACAGAACTCAATCGGGAACGCATGTTTAGATCATTAAACAAAGACATTTCTATGGTCCTCGCTTGGGGCAGAGCAAATCGTGTTACGTTTAATGCATCCCAAACTCAATTCTGTTGAATGTCCCTTAAAAAACGCCCAGTTCACCCCCAAACCATATACCCAATTCACCCTCCCTAAATATCTTGGGTATTCAGATATCCGGCAATCTTAGCTGGTCTGATCACATTTTTGCAATCGCTAAAAGTGCGATGAAATGCTTGGGTTTTCTACAGAGATGTAGAACTACATAACTTAGCGCTGATCTACAAGTCCCACATTAGGCCTAGACTTGAATATAATTCCCACATTTGGGCAGGGCAGGACATACCGCATTGTCCACGTTAGACAAAGTTCAGCGTAAGGCTGTTAAACCTTTTGGCGATCCCTCAATCTCTGAGGGCCTTGACTCTCTGGAGCATTGACGGAATGTCAATTGTCTCTCACTTTTTTATTGCTATTTCCATGGCCATTGTTCTAACGAAATTGCTAGCCTGATTCCTTGTAGACTCATTACAACGCGCGAAACAAGATCTACAAGTCGCTCCCACCCCTATACTCTCCGGGTCAAATTTGGACGTACCGTCAAATTTCTGGAATCTTTTCTTAGCAGAACAACACGAATGTGGAACAGTTTACCATCTTCTGTTTTTCTCTCGTCTTGTGAGCCTGAACCTTTCAAACGGGGCGTACATCGACACCTCCTTCACTCAACCTCCTAACCCATTTCCCCCAACCTTAATTCCTTTCCTGCCAAGGCTGTGCTTTAGCATCATAGGGCATCCCCTGAGCTTTGTCAACATCATATATATATATAAAGAAAAAAAGTATATGCTATATCATTGTCGATAGGCTTTTCGAACGTAAGCTGTTTACGCCCTTTTCATGGAGTGGAGGTACACGTGATCCTAACAATCCTAAGAAACGATTCTCTGCCTACACCAATATCTTGCGTTTATTATTTGAAGTTGCTATCGTAAACGATAACTCCTTTTCCGAACTTGAACTACATTTGTTTTGTAAACAAATTAAAAAAAACGCTGTAGCTAGGTGTGAAGTTTGCGTGCGGCAATCGAGCAAAAAGGTACGACGCCAGCGTAGCCAGAAAGAAAAGGTAATACAGGCTCCGGAAAAAGCTCTTAGCGAGGACAATAACGATGACCTTGTGTCTGATGGTGGCAAATCAACGCCAGATATGATTACAACATTGCCTACTAGTAAGTTGTTACCCATCAATAGTGATGATAAAGAGGAGAATGACGAGTGCGATAGCGACAAATAAAGTTGAGTGATGTTTATACGAAAAGTTTACTAAAACCTTCTCATAGTCCTGTTTTACCTTATCTTTTCATTAGTTATACTTTAAACTTTCGCGACGCGATTTGAGTTCAATGAACTTATCGTCAGAATAAACAATTTTGAAGTTGTTTAGCTTGATGATGAGTTCATCGAACTTTAAACGCTTGTAACGAATATAAAGAAGAAGAATAGATAAGAAGAATTTATGTAGAAAGCGATCTATAATGAGGTTTTATTCAACTCTTCTAAAATAAGTCCTGTTGATAATCTTGACAGTAAAAATTAATTTAATTTTTTATTTAAAAAAGAATTACATTTACTTTTGTTTACAATTAAACACACATTGTCCGACTGAATTTAATACAAGGAATATACAAATTTACAAACAATAAAGAATCTTTTATTTTATCGTATGAATTAATGGTGTAAATACCGTTGCTGTTTGATTATAATTAATAGCTACCATTTTACATTTTACTTCACTTAAACCAAATGATAATGGCTCTTCTTCTAATTCACACGTAGATACAAATATATATAAATAAGATGACCTTAATGCAGTTTCGAAAAAATTATTAATGTGTTTTACCTTGCGACCATAGATATGAACATTATTGTTTCGAACCAAGGCATATTTATATTGAAACAAAACATTAGCATTTATTAGGTACCATCTGTTCGCTACATCATTGCTTAAATTTTTTAAATTTCCACTTTGGAATAGTGGTCTTCACCAGGTATTTCACTATACACTTGATTTTTGAAGATAGGATATTGCTTTGCATTTTCGTTGCTTTCTACTTCGTCCCATAATTTGCCAACTTCGGACAATCTTTTTGCTACCTGGCCTTATGGTCCATATCCTTGACGTAATAACATTTTTATTTGGTACAACATATTTTCGAATGGACCATTCGGCTCTAAAAGTCTTAAAGCTTCCGTCTCTCTAACCAAATAAACAACTTTAAGAAACTTAATACTTTAACCTAACGCAATGAAATTTAATTCACTTGTTTATACCTTTTCATTATGCCCAGATCTAATAAATGTAAAGCGTCTCCTACAGGGAAGTCTTGAATCATATCAATAGGTAGCTGCTATAAAGGTGATACACATTTATGGTGCAACTCGCAAATCTTAAATTGGTAACTAATAAATGTGATGAAAATTCTTTTAAACAATAGAAAGAGTGATACCTTTTTACGAAACCCTTCATCAGTTCTTCTTGGGCAATGAGTACGTGGAAAAATATAAAACGAATTAATAAATGAAATAAGTATTACTTCGCAAAATGTAAATCAAAAGTGTTTGGATGCGTTTACATATACTGCAATGACTAAAGATGGCAAAACTGTCATAATGCTTTTAATATACTCTTGTATAAGTCTACTCCTCTATAAATACTCTTAAATAAGACTTTATATTTATAACATTCATATTTAAATTTCATAAGTAAGCGGAAGCTTATAAAATTTTTGCACAAAATATTTATTAGAATTTACTCTTACAATGCTCCTAAAAGAAACTGCGCCAAAGCGACCAGTTGATTGTACTTAAGAAATTCTTAAATAGAACTTTTATCAAAATCGATTCTTACTTTTCGTATAATTTACTTACACAAAACTATTGCAAGACTGTAATCAGAAAATTGCTTCATAACAGCAAACTGACTGCTAAGGAGTTTTATTAAGTGTATACTCTTCATGAAAGACTTTAAAGCTCATATAAGAATCAGAATTTAAAACAGTCTCATTTAAATATGTTATTAGAGTTGATTTTTTAAACGAAAAATATCTTTCCAAAAAATTTACTACGAGCTTTATAAGCATTACTTCAATTTTTCCAAGAGCCTACTCTTCTAAATTGTTAGTTGGGTAACCTGAAGATCGGTTTTAAATGCAGCTGACTCATTTCTGCTTACTTCAAAGGGAGTTCATCGGAGACGATGTGGAAGCCAGTTGTCGAGGAGGGTTGGTTTAGATGGCCAGTGCTAATGGTCATGATTAGCACTGGCTAGCACTCTAATTAGCACTTAACACGCCATTTTGGTAGCACGACCTGTAAGACGCGGACTGTTGATCTCAGCCTATCATAGACAATGAGGTAATATTTAGGAACAGGACTTATTCCCCTATCTGTAGTCATGAGATTGCTTGAAGGTTCTTCATGAAGTAATCTAAACGCAACTCGCGCTAAGAGCAGTGGAGGGCAGAACCGTTCCTAGCAATTTCATCAGTACTGTAATTCCTGGTGCTCCTCGAGGAGGTGGTAACCAGACCTGTAAAATGAAAGTACAAGTACTACCCTATACTTAAAAATTTTTAAGTACAAGTATAATTCCTTGGTACTTGTATTTGAAAATTTTAAGTACCAGTATCGGGACTTGTACTTGTACTTATAAGTCCCACAAAAGTACTTTAATATGTGATCTTAATTACTTTAGTACTTAAAAATTGTACTTAAGTACTTTTCAATTCCTTTTAAGTATTTTCAAATACTTTCAAGTATTCTGAATTCCTTTTAAGTACTTTCAATTCCTTTTAAGTACTTTTATTTCTTTTAAGTACTTTTAATTCCTTTTATATACCAAATTTCAATACAAGTACTCTTCCATTAAAACTGTTGTGAAAAAGGCGAACTACGGAATTATGGAAGAATGATTCTTCACAGTGGTTGCATTTAGGTAGATACATCAAATGACAGGTAAAATTTCGCGGAATTCAAATTGGCAATGTTAATTGAGCATTCTGACAGGAACTTTTTTTAATTTTGCGGGTCTATAATCCCTGACTGAAGTAGGATAGAATGTTGATAGAGGTTATTTGGAATGGGTGAAGGGTTTATCAAATGACGTCTAAGTTGGTTAGACAAGGTGGATTGTAAAAAAAGTGCGTCAAGTGAAAAAAGTGCCCGGAAACTTAAATTCCCTCCCACCCACTACCATTCAACTTTTTGCACATTTTGCAACTATCTACTATATATTCTTAAACAGTGTGCACTCTAGGTGTATATCGATTTGACTATTTTTTCTATTGATTAATAATAGAACAGAATTCACAAAATTTTAATTTTTTTTAATACTTACTAAAAACTATATACGAGTGAGGTCCTTTCTAAATTTGTGATTAATGTTAAGAGGGTAGAAATCCAATAAACGTCCTTAACCTAGCCAAGCTAAGTATCATGAATAAATCTCTGAATTATGCGCCTAATATGCACAAAAGACTTCTATAATAAAGTAACCCATTATTGTTTTTCAATTGAAAATACTTATAGTGATTAAACACCTTAGAAAAGCACTTTTTTATTTTTCTTTATTTACAATTAGCTTATAATTATCAAATAAATTAACTTCAACTTAACCTTAAAGCTTTATAAATATATTTAATTCATTGCTTTAAAAAAACTTCAACGTTATATTTTAATTTATTTACTTGTCCTGGCTGATTTTTGTTAAAAGGGCAGAAGTTCAGTCATTTTAAGGTCATTTTTATAAAAATGGAGAGGTCAAAAATAATAAAAACGATGCTTCACCAAAGTGTTAACGAATTAAATAGTTTTTCTCAATTCTACATAGGTTAGCTTCCGTGAAATTCTGTCCTTTTAACATTAATCGATTCATTTATAGCCAGTTCGAATTTGCCTTCATTAGAACAAGCTTTTCAAAGGTCATGTCCGAGAGTGCCTGCCTTCGGGGAACATTCACAAGTCCTGCAAATGGAAAAAGTCGCTCTACTGGTGCTGAAGAACTCAAAGGAGTGTTCAGTTTGATAAATAGCTTTTTCAGTAGTGGATACTTCGCTAACATTTCCACTCCAGTGCTCGTGTCGTTCATATATGCTGCAAAAAGATCTTCAATTTTGCATGAGGTTGAACTATCGCTACATATTGTTGACGACTGGGAGAACAACGACTGCGAAAGCGGCATCGTATTTCGAGCTGTAACACAATATTTTGCTTATTATATTACATCATCTTACATTCACACAAAATGAACAAACCCATGTTGTCGAAGTCGAAAAAGGTTTCTTGTCCACTGGAATCTTCTTCACCTATTTCCAACGACTCACCCTCTGACTGAGCAAATTCTGTAGCATATTTGATTATCAATCTATTTATCTCCTCAGCAGAACGATACTGTGTCTCAGAGTTCAAAGGGCTCAACCATTTCTTTTTTATAGAAGGACACAGAATGGCAGCCACGATCGCATCATCACATTCAGATTCCAAGTGAAAAAACTGTCGAAAACGTCTCACAAGATTTTCTTCTAACTGAATGGCTATACTATTTAATAATTTTAACTTTTCAGACAAAACTATTTTACGAAATTTTGTCTTCAAAGTTACTAGAGCAGGCAAAAAATACCCATAAATTAGGTTTTTATCCTGCTGTAAAAAATCCAGCGTCGCCGCCAACGGCTCCATTA
Source organism: Leptarthrus brevirostris (assembly GCA_964036015.1). Taxonomy (NCBI): domain Eukaryota; kingdom Metazoa; phylum Arthropoda; class Insecta; order Diptera; family Asilidae; genus Leptarthrus; species Leptarthrus brevirostris. The sequence continues at coordinate 66,847,441 of OZ038375.1, forward strand.
GAATACAATATTCTTGGAGATATTGCATGTCATTTTGCGAAAATCTTGAAACCGATAACTTGGTGCATAAGTCATTCATTTCATCTTTATGTTGCAAGATTCTGCCAACGGCATCGTATAGTGAGTTCCATCTCGTTACTACAGGAATAAGTAAGAGCGAACCCAAGGTATTCTGAATAACTTCTGATGATTTTGGCCACCTACTTTTCTTCCACAGATTATTGCATTTTTCAAAAGCCTATGCAATTATATAAAGTATATATACAAGTTATTTTAGTACGCAATGTTATAATTAATAATTTTATGAATATTGTACCTGAAGATGCCTGCTGTGTAAAGTTTTATAATTTTTAAAAAGTTTTAAAAAATCCGTCGTTGCCAATAAATTCAGTGTATGACTAGCACACCTCAAATGTTTTGGCAAAGCAGCGGAAGATTCTATAGCCTCGCAGGTCGGAATATCATCATCGTCGGAAAAGCATTCATGTGCTTCGTTTTCGTCAACAACTTCAAGATTTGATATATTTGTTACACCTGAGAGGTATGTATAGGAACGAATGGAACTCCTTGGTTGTAATGAGATATATCAGGTCGTAACCAGTTGTAGAATGCAAATGCGGCTCCTAATAATTGAGGGCGTAGTCCCTTTAGTAGTGGAGTCCCCAATCCTAGAACCTCTTCGTATCTATAAATATTTTAGATACATTTTATTTGAAAATTAAAAAAAAATATTTTTATTATTTTAAAACTTTTAACTTTTTATTTTATATATAATTTTAAAAGCTACCAGTTCGGTTGTTCTGGCTAGACTAAAATTATTTACAACTTATTTTGCATCCTACTTTACGTTATATACATAGATAGTTTGTAAAAATTTTCCTTGTATTGAGTACAGTATTTTATTGTCAATGAATAAATGATTATGATAATTTTTAAAGTGTTTGTGTTTCACACTATTCAAAATTTATCGAAGTGTACAGGTTGACTAAAATATTTTTTGACAGTACAGTCTGATTGGATATTATTAAAGTAGATTTTAATATAAATATTTTATTAATAATATAATCAAATAATAAACTTTTACTTAAAATATAAAATATTAAATTTGTAGCTACTGCTACATTACTCCCCCCTCAGTGAAAACGTCCATTTTAAATGAATCGTAAAATTAAGAATATGATGAATAATAATATTTTTAGTCATAAAAAAAAAATTATAATTGAAATATTACTTTCTTTTTTGTATTGTTTTTGATTGGTGTAATAATTTGTTCTGTGTTTTCGATAAATGCTGGTTTTAGTCTGTCGACTGAAATGTTTGTAGCTTTACCACGGTAATCGATTTGATAAAATTTGTCCAGTTTGTTTAATACTTTGAACGGACCTTCATATGGGTTTTGTAAAGAAGATTTGCTTCTGTCAAATCTAATAAAAACAAATTCTGTATCTTTTAAATCTTTAGGTACGTAGATTTTAGAATTTTGTTTTCGAGAATTTGAAGATTTGAAGTTATTTATGCAAGATCTAATTTTACTTAAGAAATTTGATGGATCTTGAATTGTTGAATTGTTGTTAATGATAAATTCTCCTGGAACGCGAAGAGGTTGTCCATAGACAAGTTCTGCTGGAGAACATTGCAAGTCTTCTTTAATCGTGGTTCGGAAACCTAAGAGGACTGCAGGTAATTGTGTGACCCAATTATTTTGGCCGTCACGAGCGCGTATGCTGATTTTAATTGTCGATGAAATCGTTCTATCGTTTGATTGTGGATGATAAGGAGTAGTACGGATTCGATGTGATCATAAAATTTTTGTAAATTCTTCGAATAATTTGGATTCGAATTGAGTACCTTGATCTGTGGTAATTTTTAGAGGAATACCAAAACGTGGAAAATATTGTTCGTATAACGTATTGATAACTGTGCTTGCCTGTATATCTTTGATTGGATAAGCTTCTGGCCATCGAGTAAATCTACCTATTATTGTTAAAATGTAAGAATATCCATTTGAAGACGGTAAAGGACCTACCAAATCTAAATGGATATGTTTTGGGTAGTTCGAATTTACCGATTTCTGATTTTGTGTGTTTAGTTATTTTGGCTTTTTGGCAATTGACACAATTTCTAGTCCACTTGTTAATATCTGTATTTATTCCAGGCCAAAAGTACTTTGAAACAATAGATTTTCGTGTTGTTCTAATTCCTGGATGAGATAAATTATGTATGGTATTAAAGATAGTTTTTCGAAGTTCTTTGGGTATATATGACCGTGAATTTTTAGTAGAAACTTCGCACCAAATGTCAGATTCAGAAGTGTTTAATTTAATTTTAATAAGTTTATATTTTGAATTATCTGGCCTGTTATGCTGAGTTATTAAAAGATGTGTAAGTTCTTCATCACTATTTTGGTACTCAGCGATAGTTTTTAAATCAAATTTGGTATTGTTATGCTTTGAATGTTCAAAATTTTCGATAGAAATTCTAGATAAAGTATCTGCTACTGTGTTTGATTTGCCTTTGATATGTCTGATATCTGAGGTAAATTGAGTTATGTAGTCCAGATGCCTAGTTTGTCTTGGACTTCTTTCTGTTTTAGACCATATTGCTGTAATGAGCGGTTTGTGGTCTGTAAAAGCTGTAAATTCTCGACCTTCTAGAAAATGCAATGGGTTCCCAATGATTTGCATTGGATTGTTGAAGAACTGCACCAACAGCGCTAGCAGAAGCGTCTACAGTTAAATTGAATTTTGCATTTTCAATAGGATGAATTAATAAAGTTGCTTTTGAAAATGATTGTTTAATTTTGTTAAGTTGATCTTCACATTCACATTCATTATTTGGTTTCTTTTTGAGAAGTAGGGCCAAATGAGTGTGAATTGGGTTTAGTAATTTGGCAAGATTTGGAATAAATCTATGGTAATAATTAACCATGCCTATAAATTGTTGAATTTGTTTAATGGAATTTGGAGAAGGAGAATTGTTAATAATTTGGACTCTGTCTTCTGAAGGTAAGATCCCTTCTTTTGTTATTTTATGACTGAGGAAGTCCAAAGATCCAACTCCGAAAATGCATTTGGATGGATTGATATTGATTCCGAAATCTGATAGTTGTTTAAAAATTTGGTTTAAATGATTTTGATGTTCGGATTCAGATTTGCTGGCAACTAAAATATTGTCAATGTAGACAAAAGCGAAATCTAAATTTTTAATGATTTGGTCCATGAATCGTTGAAATGTTTGTGCAGCATTTCTTAGACCAAAAGGCATCTTTGTGAATTCAAATAATCCGAAAGGAGTTGTAATGGCTGTTTTATGTATGTCATCTTTAGCCATTGGAATTTGGTGGTAAGCTCTTATCAAATCAATTTTTGAGAAAATGGTGCAACCGTTTAAGTTCATTGAAAAATGTTGTATGTGTGGTAATGGGTATCTATCCGGAACTGTGATTGCGTTGAGTCTGCGATAATCTCCACATGGTCGCCAATCTGTAGAATTTTTCTTTGCTACTAGATGTTGTGCAGAAGATACTGAAGAAGATGATAATTGGCACAGACCTAATTTAACCATGTGATCAAATTCTAATTTTGCAATTTTGTATTTAAGTCCATCTAAACGTCTTGGATGAGAAAAAGTAGTCCTTTAGTTTCTATGTGATGTACAACGTTATGTTTAACTGGGATATCATAACGAGGTGGTTGTGTTAATGTGGGAAATCTTTGCAAAATTTTACCGTACTCATTACTGATTGCGTAGTAACGAGGATTTGGAGTATTTGCGTTTACCGTGATTCCATTAACACTTAAAGTTGTTGTACCGTCGAGTAATCTTTTGTTTTTTAAATCGACGAGAAAATTAAATTTTGTTAAAAAATCTGCTCCGATAATGGGCTTGTTGACATTAGCAATTATAAATGGGAAAATGAATTCTCTCCTAAGACCGAAATCTACTTTAAGTAATTTTGTACCATAAGTGTTAATGGTAGAACCGTTTGCTGAGGATAAATATAAGTTAGGGTCTTTGTTAAATTTTTTAAAGAATTCATTAGATACTACTGAAATATCAGCACCTGTATCTATAAGAAATTTGAATTTGTTTTCTTTGTCAAAAATAAATAAACGTTTAGAAATATTATTGTTAAATATATTATTCACTGAGGGATTAATTAGTTTTTTTGATTATTAATAGTTTTAAAAGAACACGGCGAAATACATTTATTCGCTTTGGTACCGTATTTATGGTGGTACCAACAATAAGGATTGTTATCTCTAGATTTTGAAAATTGTCTGCTATGCGAATTGTTTCTAGAGAATGAATGATCTCTCGATCTGTTTCTAGACCGTGAGAAAGAAGGTTGGTTTTGACATGATAATCCTTTTATTAAATTTTCGAGATTTTCTATTTTATTTTCTAAATTGTTTATTTTTGATAAAAGAAAATTGTTATCTATGAAATTGTAATTTGATTTTGGTAGATTTTTATTTATTTCTGATATAAATTGAATTTTGGAAATATCGTATATATTATCTGCCAAATCTAAAAGTTCTTTAATATCTTGTTTTCCGGAAGATATTAAAGCAATGTTTATATTTGCCGGCAATTTTCTCATCCATAATTTCTTTATTAACGATTTGCTAAATGTGGATGAATTGCCTGCAAGAATTTCCATAGAGCGATAAAATTCTGAAGGTTTTCTATCTCCGATTTCAGTTGTCGATAGAAGTTGCTCTAACTTCTTTTCTTCTGATTCAGTAAAACGTTTGATCAGAGTATTCTTCAAACATTTATATTTATTTAACAGTGGAGGATTTTGTAAAAAATCTAGAACATTTGTTATAACTTCCACTGGTAAAGATTGAACAACGTGACTATATTTTGTTTCGTGAACCGTTATTCTTTTAGCAGCAAATTGGGCTTCGGCTGGAATGAACCAAGCTTCTGGATATGGAGTCCAAAAGCTTGGTAGTTTAATTGCAGTTGTGGCTACATAATTGTTTTCGTTGAAATTTGTAGCATTTGTATGTAATGTTTGTTGTGAAAAATTTGACTCGTCTTCACTAGTCATCATCATTAATGTTGTTCACTGTTTGAAAGTAAAATTTCACTTTTTTTAATTTAAACACTGATTTTAACGAGACTTATCTTCGCGAATCACAAAATGAAAGTATAACCCCTTATTATGTAAAATTTTTTAGATGATTATACTATGCTAAAATATATTTTAACTTGATTTAAAGATATATTATTTATTGAAATAAAAATATACAAATTTTGAATGAGAAACAAGAAAAGAAAATATGATGTAATGTGGAATTGGGTATGTTTATGTTGTACAATAATATTAATTTTAATTAAAAAAAAAATAACATACCAATATTAAATTTTACTTTTTTTTACTTCTTAGTTATGTTGATATTTTCTTTCTTCTTAAAGATGTATTTTGAAACGTTGACTTGTTGCTCGATGGATGGATGATTGCTTTTATAACGAGATTGTTTTGTCTCAGTGTTGTCTTGTAGAACTTGTTGCTTCATGGATGGATGATTGCTTTTTATAACGATGATGTTTTATAGAACTTGATGATTTTTTTTAAATAATGAGGATACCTTACCACGGGTGGGGGTACCTCTTATTTAAAATGTTGCTATTTGATTTTTTTTTAAAAACAGAGAATACCTTACCTTACACACCGAACTCCTTAAAGGCTTTTACAAAATTTGAACCATTGTCCGTAACCGTAGCTACCACATTCAAATGGTTCAAATTATAAGACGAATTAATATCCAAGATCATGTCTGCTATTCGATCCGCCGAATTCCGATTTCCTTTTAAAGTCATCATCGATCCAGTGGCAGGTATATCCCAGAAAGCTACGGTGTCTGGTGGACCAGATATCAGCAGTAGTACAGAAGAACTTCACAGATGACATGGTGGTTTTAATTTTCGTCACCATGTTTTTGTACTGTACATCCAGGAGCTTCATAACTCAAGGTCGGCTGCTGACACTGAGTCCAGTCCTTTGAAAGAGCAAGAGGTTAGCCAAGGATTTCCTTTCAACAATTGAAAGAGGTGAGGCTGTGTCAACAATAAATGATATTAAAAGTTTGTCGAACTCTTCCTGATAAGACTTCGGTCCACCAGATGTTGTAGGGTTATTTATGCCACTAGAACTTTTTTTTCTCATCCTAGAGTATTCTTCGTAGCTATCTGGGTGAATTCTCTTTAAATGTTTGATGAAGTTAGAGGTAACACTTAGAGATCCTTTTATAGTTTTTTTACACAGTTGACAAACTGCAGAAATGCCAGATTTCTCATCATTCAACTAATTAAAGGAACAAGAAACCTTGTTTTATTATTTTACGTATTTTTACTGTGTGTTCAACGCAAACCCATGCGCATCATGAAACGAAATATAACATACAAAACCCAATTCTCTTCTTAATTGTGAAACTCCCGCTGCAAATTTACCGCCACCACATTTTACATAAACAATTATAACTTGTCTTGACTCTGATTAATTACGAACAACTATACTTAATTTGGATAAACGTGACCAAAAAATTTTCCGCAGAATAGCAGTTTTCGTCCAGCATCCTCATCCAACTTCATCTTTTTTGGTTCCGAGCCCATTCCTTGTTCACCATCATAGAGTATATTTGATGATGCTCTCTTCCTATAATCCACTGGCTTATACATTGGGTCAGCAATGGAGTCGTCGGAATCAAAATCAATCTCCTCAACAACGTTCACAGTAAGAGCCATCACTAAAGAGATTTTTATTTATTTATTTATTTTGACATACAAATCACGGCAAAGAGAAAACACAGAAAGGCGTTACTTATTCTAACATACAATTGTTCGTCTACTGCACAATTTGTCAAAATTTTTAACCTAATTTCAAATTCTTATTTAAGATTTTTCTTTTTCCTTTCCACTTTTCGGCAAATCTCACAGACGTCAGATAGTCCAAAAAGTTTCACTTCCACATTAAATCACCAAATAATAACCGGTGACATGAGTTAGCTTCCAGGTAAAATTGCCGGTCAACAAGGTGTTAAGACGAAGACAATAACGTCTTAAACACCCTCGGAATATATTACTTAAAATTTTCAGAATCATCCTAGCAGCTAGCACAAAAATTTGTTAAACACTAATTTATCAAATTCACCTGTAAGTAGTAATAGTAACCACATATAACAATGCCACTGATTAAAAAAACTTTGTCTGATCGATACGGAAAACAAGACTGATTTGCTACATCAAAAGCAAACAGATGCAAATTTTAAAATTTTTGAGTTCAGAAAATAGAATTAACTGTACATATCTTTAGAAATCTGAAACTGTTATTAAGTTTTAAATGTTCGTGTCAAGGGATTTGTTTACATCTGCAATGAATAATACTGATACTTACCAGTTTTGTTGGATAATTTAAGCTAGGAAAATTGTTTACATTTTTCAGTGTTGCAGCAATTACTAATTGATAGTAAATACAGAGTGTTGCGTTGTGTTCTTAATTTAAACAGGGTTTTTGAATGGGTGAATGCTTATTACTATTAATATTATTTCTATTATTCGCAACAATTATTATTAGGTTATTACTACTTTTATTATAAGTATAATAATTATTCATACGCTCATTTATATAACTTGTTTAATTTTATTATTATTATGCATAATAGTAGTTCGCCTTTTAGACTACAGTGTTTTAGTGAGTGAATATCTGTTCTGGAATTTTGATAGTTAAAAGGAATTAAAAGTACTTAAAAGAAATAAAAGTACTTAAAAGGAATTGAAAGTACTTAAGGGGAATTGAAAGTACTTGAAAGTAATTGAAAATACTTAAAAGGAATTGAAAAGTACTTAAGTACAATTTTTAAGTACTAAAGTAATTAAGATCACATATTAAAGTACTTTTGTGGGACTTATAAGTACAAGTACAAGTCTCGATACTGGTACTTAAAATTTTCAAATACAAGTACCAAGGAATTATACTTGTACTTAAAAATTTTTAAGTATAGGGTAATTGTACTTGTACTTGTACTTTCATTTTACAGGTCTGCTTTAGAAGCAAAATAATGTGAAGCGTTCGTTGTGGATTCCTTAATCGCTTGCTTTAAGTTTTTATCTAATATTGTTTTACCACCTATGAAATTTGTACTACAATCAGAATTAATATCTGTCCATAAAGCTCGTCTTGCTACAAAACTCTTCAGTGCTGCGATAAAAGCTTCAGATGTTAATGCAGATTCGAAGATGCAAAGGTAGGCCTTGACACGTTTAGCATTCCGCAGTTGTGATATTTTGATTATGAATGGAGCAGCGTAGTCTATGCCTACCTTTGGGAATGGTTTGGTTATATTAACCCGTGCTATTGGCAAACTACCCATTAGTTGTGTGGCGTTTGATTTCCGAAATCTAGCACATCGTGCACAGTTATGGATCCAACTTGTGATTGTTGTTCTCACGTCTAAAATCGATTTTCTTGTTATTCGATTGTTTGCAATAAAATGTGTACAAATCGTTGTATTGTAGCTACAGCTCGTATCAACCGAATTAATGGTAAACATTTATTTAGAAGGTCCTCAGTTGGTTTGATAACGAAATCGGATGTCATATTTTTCATTGCTTCCAGATCAGTTTGCTCGTTAATTTATTTGCTGGTTGGCCAGTAATAATCTTTCGACTGAAAATCCTCTTGACGCTAAATCAGCCGGATTGTATTGTTTTCAAGCGCATCGCCAATGGTAGTACTTTGGCGTGTCCTGTATCTCGACTACCCTGTTGTCACATATGTTTTTCAACGCGATGGAGGTTCCTTCACTCATTGCAGTGCGAGTGTCGAATCGGTCCATGCGAATATTTGATGCGGTTTTAGCTGCATATCCTGAATGGTTTGTTTTAGAAGTCTTGCTAGTGCTAGTGACTCTAGTTTTTCTGTCAGCAAATCTACTGAAATTGCACCATATTCATCGATTGTTGATATGTATATTGCTGCAGAATACGCCTTTTGTAGGATGCGTCAAGGACGACGCGAAGCTTTGTAGTGCTACTTTCCTCAAAGACAGCATGATGAGGGATGTAGTAGTGTGGAAGACTCGTTTCTTCAATATGTCCAAGTTCTATGTATTCGTTTATACACTTGATATACTCCCTTTCTAGATCTGGTTTTCCAGAAAATTGCCTTTGAAGTGTTAGGAACCTGGGCATCGCTTGCTGTCTTGATTGTTCTAACAAGAGAGCTTTGTTGTTTGCAAATGGCAGCTTGACTTGGAAATTTCCATTTTCTAGTCTTTCGTATGTTTAAGTTGCTTATCCTAGTAAGATGCAGCTCAGACTTGTATTGATTGCTACTGGATCTGTTGTTATTTTTCTACAAATACCTTCTAATATAATTTGTGCGTAGACAGAAGCACCTAGAAAGTCATCGATTTTACCAGGCTTCCAAATATTGGATCAGTCAGTCAGTCCTGATTAATGTTCAAGCTGTTCTGCTTCCACCAGGAACAAGGACTCGGAATTGTTTCTCCTATTAAACTGTGTCCGTTAAACGAGCTTTAAGTTTAAGCAATATTTGCTTGAGTGCTCTCGCTGTAGAGCTTGTGCTTAACCCTGTAATCGCTACAGACATTAAAGTGCGTGTTGCAGGTAATCTTTCGCAGCCTGCCTCGGTTATGAAGGATGATTGCGATCCTGGATAAATGAGGCAGCGAAGTAAACTTGGTTTACCCTGCTTATGTTATGCCATTACTAATGCCGTTGGTAGTAATGCAGGCTTGCTTTGTCTTGCGACAAAGGTTTGTAGTGTGTGCTCATCAGTATTTAATGCTTCCGAGTGAATGTTGGAATCATGCCTTGCTTGGTTCTTCGCATAACTACCTTGTGGCTTGGTTTGATATGTATTGTTTATTGAAGCTTGTGGTAGTGAATTTTCTTCGTGTAGTAAAGTGTGGTGCGGTAGACAGTTGTAGACATTTAAAACATCTATATTTGCTAGTGCATTTGCTGACGGTATGATTGCTGAAGAAACAGTTCAAACATCTTCCAGCTGACGCGATTGTCTTGCGCTTGTTGGTTGTATTCATTTTGTGGTCGGGTATTTTGCAACAAAATGTTTGCCTTGGCATGCTGGACATTTGCTGTTGTTAGCCGTGTGATACGGTAATGTTTTCTCCTTCATGAAGTGGGTTGTTTGTTTAGGTTTGGATGCAATGATCTGATATTGACTCTAAGATTCTTAAACGAATATTTACAAATGATATAAATTGTTGAAACTCCGGTAATTTTTGCATGGAGCCTTGTTCTTCCTTCCACTATTTCAATGTTACAAATCGAAATTGTTATACTAATAAATATAAAATACTTCTTCTGTAACCTCTATCAATGGTTTCAACCCTTTTCTGGTTTCCGTATTAAGCTTGGATTGATTTCCGAGTGTTTTAAGCTGATGGTTGACTAGGATGCGTTTATTTTCATATCGTTCCTTTAATTTACTCCATGTTGGCTTATAATCTTGCTCCGTTAACAGTGTACTTCTGAACTGGATTGATTCTAGTGTCACGAACATGTCATGAAACGATCTCCACATGCCGTATTCTTCATTAAATGACGGTAGTGAAATTGTAGGTAACATTGCTGCATGCTGGAGTTGTACTGGTTGCTGAAGTAGTTTTAAACAACTAACGGATTTTAATAACCCAAAAACCATTCGATTCGTTATAAAATATACTGGTAACCAAACCTTTAAAAATATTATGGTTCACACTCCTATTTTTTATACAGGGGTAGTTTGCCCTCAAAATATGGATATTCATTTTAGTTCTCAAAACAATGTTTATAAAATGATAAAGATATTAAGGCTAATGAATAAAATCCCGTTTGAATTTTTACTGTTACAGGAAGCCCAAAAACTGTGAAGCCTTTTAAAGGTATCTTTTGAACACGTCCTCTGCAGTGGTAAAAATGTACTAAAATTGCGAAAAACTAATTTTAGTATATTCTTAATATCTTTTATAAAAGTGCACAAAAGGAATCAGTTCAATAAATAAAATAGTCTTTCCAAAAAAAAATTTAATTATGAAAAGAAAGGTCCCCTTAAAGAAAATGAGAAATATTGAGATCAATACATAGAAATGCGTAACCAATACTATGTTGTTAGTATATAAACAATTTAAATCGTATTTAGAATCAATTGTAATAATACACCAAATATTGCTGGAATTTTCGACATTCTCCCCGCGGCTAATAAATAACTTACTAACTGCCAGAGGATAGAGTATCTGCACCGGTGGCCGAAATGACTTTCCTCCAGGTATTTGCAAGAGACAAGCTCGAACTTTCCCATCAAGTCATTCATTCAAGTCATGAAGTTGCGGTTTCCTATGGCGATTGGATAAAAGTGGCTTTTTCGTTTTGACACGTCCGCGCAATCCAGCTTCTCGCAAGGTCCTACGAACAGGCATTATCCACTTCACTATTACTCAAATTACTCAAAAAAAGCATGGAGCAGAGTAATATGGTTCGATGAATCCAAGGTGAACCGATTTGGATCTGATGGTAAAGAATGGGTGTGGAAAGCCAAAGGAGAAAGGATTCAACAAAGACACGTTACTCCCACAATTAAGTTTGGAAACATTATGGTGTGGGGCTGTATATGTTCAGATGGTGTAGGAAACCTTGCAATAATAGACAGGATGACGGCAGAAAACAAATCGGGGACATTGTCTTTCAACAAGACAATGACCCTAAACATACCGCTCGACTAACCAAATCATGGCTGTACGGAGTACATATAATTCATTAATAAAATCTAGAATAATTAATTAAATAAAAATGTTCAAAATTTGTGTAACATAAATTCCATTCATAAATCAATGTCAACAATTATGCGCACTGAAGTTCTTTCACCCAAGTAAATCACTAACTCAGCTTTATTTACTTGCATTCCCGGTAAAGAAGTGAATGAACTTTAAGTGCGCCTCATTGCAAAGCTTAAATTGCATTTTCTTTGTTTATTGCATTGTCTGTCTCAATTGCGTATTTTTTGTTATTGATGATTAAACAATTTGTTATTATAAAAATATATGATAGACTTAAGGAAAGTCAGTGTAATTAAAAATTTTGATCAAATGAAGTCGTTGTAAACAGTACAGGTATCAAGGTGTTTTAACTTTAACGGTTTATATTGTGGTCCACGAGTTTGAGTTTTACTACATTGGTCCTTCGAGCAACGCGAATAAAAACGAAAGTCTTAGTAGACGCGAGTGACTAACAGCACTAACAGCAATTAAATCTGAAGAACAAAGTGTTTTCAGATATAATAATTACAATAATCATCCTCCGGAACAAAGTGTCTTGAGGCTCTGAATTACTTTGCTAACCTCTTGAACTAAGCGTCTTGAGGCTTTAGATAAATACTTAGTTTGGGGAACAGGTGTTCTCAAATTTTTAATAACGCGTTTGTTACAGCATCTTGGGCAACACTCATACAATACAGTAAATTATTTTCATCAGTTGAAATAACTCATCAAGCATAGAGCTCATCATCTCATCAAGAATGGAGCAATTACTCAAACAACAAAACACGCAGATAAAGGTCATACAAAAGATTCACACGCAAATAAAAAAAGATTCAACTGCGAGAAAAACCAAGTAATATGGCGAAGCACGTCTGTTAACACTGAACAACGCCTGGATCGAGATCGAGAAACTAAAGGCACAGATTGAAAGGTACCGGGACCAAAATCCGCAGAACAAATATTTTGTGGAAAACTATTACACTCAAATCGAAAGCTTATACGATCAAACAAGGGATCAACTAGAGGATATAATTCGAGAAGCAATAGAAAGAAATAAAACCTCTGAATCAATTGCAGATCAGTTGCGAATTATAAAAAAAACAAACAGCAACCATAGATACGTTGAAAAGATGTGTATCAGCAATTGAAAAAGAGTTGACACCAGAAACCTCAATGGCATATGTTATACAAAAAATTAAACTTCTGAATGGTTACTGGGAACTTATTGTAATAAATCATGGAGAAATAATGGCGCTAGGTAAATTCAAAGAAGAGTACTTCGATAACAATATATTTACGAAAACAGAAGAGTTATACCGAGCAACGCTCATCAGCTTACAAGAAAAAATTTAAAACTCAGCTACGCTTTCTCCGGCTGTGCAAAAATACCTAAAATTACTTCAAGTGAAACAAAAATAAAATTACCTTGCATTGAAATACCCAACTTTAATGAGAACTACTTAAAATGGCAATCATTCAGAGATCTGCTGAATTAATACACAAAAACAAAAAAATTGCCAATGCAGAAAAATTATTTGATTTAAAGGCGCATTTAATTGGAGAGCCAAATGAGCTAATACAACATCTACATATAACAAATGAGAACTATGAGACGGCTTGGAGTATCTTAAATAAACGATACAACAATAAGAGGGCACTTATATCTGTTCAACTAAGAACATTGCTAAATCAACCAGAACTCGCCAACGAATCAGCTGAAGGACTTAAAGGTATTCACGACGCAAGCACAGAATGCCTTGAAGCAATAAAAAATCTGGGTATAGACATTACAAATTGGGATCCAATTATCATACATTTACTGTCCCAAAAATTAGACAACGAATCCCGGCGGACATATGAGCAAACATTGAAAAATCCAAGGGAAGTGCAATCGTTAACAGACTTTTTAACGCCTTCCAAAGAAACGATGCAATTCGTAAATCTAATTTATGCGCAAACTGTATTGGCAAGGGACATTCAGCAACAGTATGTCAGAGTTGGCGATCATGCAAAATATGTAATAAGAAGCATCATACACTTTTACAAGCAATCAAATAAAACACCAGGTCAATAATGGCCAAGGACAAGCTGAGAGAAGAGACCGGGGAACATCAGAAGTAGTCACGCATATAACGGAAAGTCAAACGCAACGTACAGTTCTATTAGCTCCAGCCATAATAGAAGCAGTGGGAAAAAATGGTTGTGTAATGACATTGCGAGCACTAATTGATCAAGGGGCACAAGCCACCTTTATTACAGAAGATGCGGCACAAAGATTACAAGCAAGAAGAAAAAGAATCAATGCCATAGTAACTGGAATTGGACATGCAAGGGTAGATAATGCTCAAACTTGTATAGAAGTAACAATTCAACCACATTTCTCGTCATCGTTTGCGCTCACTACAACAGCTCTTGTACTTAAGAGATTGACGAAATTGTTACCTTCGGAAAGAATTTTAACAAGCCCATGGAAGCACACCAAGAATCTAGTGTTGGCAGATCCTAAATACAACACACCAGGACATATCGATATGATTTTAGGAGCTGATATATTTAGTCAAATATTATTAGAAAACGTATTACGAGGACCACCCGGAACTCCTGTTGCACAACAAACCGAATTCGGTTGGATATTGTCTGGAGAAGTGCAAAACAATGCACCTACAAAGCGAATCCAATGCTGCATATCAGAAGTAGATATCAACAAAGAAATACGTAAGTTTTGGGAAATCGAAGAGATAGGTAGTGAACCAATAAGAACTAGTGAGGACTTGGTATGTGAAAATCATTTCAGAACTAACTTCAGAAGAGACACAGACGGTCGATACGTTGTGAGAATACCGTTTAAGGAGGATCCGGAACAAGCAGAACTTTCAGAAGCTAGAGAAATCGCACTCGCAAGATTATTTCAAATGGAAAGAAAATTTACGACAAACAAGATCTTTGATACCATGTACAAGGACTTCATGAACGAATACCAAAAATTAGGCCACATGGTACCGGCCACAGATAACATAGGCACAATCTACTATCTTCCGCATCATGCGGTACTGAAACAAGACAGCACTACAACCAAATTGAGGGTTGTATTTGATGCATCTGCTAAACGTCACACTGCTAAGACCTTAAATGAAATTATGACGATAGTACCACAAATACAACAGAATTTACTTTCCGTACTCTTAAGGTGGCGAAAACACAAGGTAGTATTTACAGCAGACATTGAAAAAATGTATCGCCAAATTAAGGTAGATATTCGAGATCAGAATTATCAAAGAATCTTGTGGCGTAATTATCCAGAAGAACCCATTAAAGAATATAATCTGACGACTGTCGCATATGGCACAGCCGCAGCACCAAATCTGGCCATTCGAACACTTCAACAACTAGCCCGAGATAATGCAAATATCCCATAGCAGAAAAGTTATTCTACATGATACGTACGTAGACGATATTCTGTCCGGGGGAACCTCCTTACAGGAAGCTATAGAGATGAGCAGTCAATTAATTAACTCACTTAAAGAAGGCGGATTTAATCTGCGCAAATGGACTAGCAACAGCAGAGACCTTTTACAAATGATACCTTGGGAACTACGAGAATCAGCATCAGAGCTCGATTTTGATGAACAGCAGACAATTATGGCATTAGGCCTGAATTGGAACCCAAGGGCCGACAAATTCAAATTACAAATTAATATAGATTTGAACTCAGTAGCTTCAACTAAGCGAGAATTGCTGTCGGAAGCTGCAAAAATATTTGCCCTATAGGATAGGTCTACTCGCGCCAGTAATAATAAAAATTAAGATACTATTCCAAGACATATGGACTAGGGAATTAGAGTGAGATTACAAGCTACCCAAAGAAATAATTCAAAGATGGGAACAAATTAAAACAGACTTACCAAATCTAAGAAAAATTCAAATCCCACGATGGATTGAATACACCCACGAGGCAGATTCATGTGAATTACATGGATTTTCCGACGCTTCGGAAAAGGCATATAGTGCAGTTATTAACATTAGAATACGTCAATAAGGAAGGGTGTCAACATCCCTCCTCACCGCGAAAACAAAGTTTGCACCATTAAAATTAAGACTTTCTTTACCACGATAAGAGCTGTGTGGAGCTACGCTATTGGCAAAACTACTAAGAGAAACGATAGAAAGTCTAGATATAAGGAACCTGTCGTACACCGCTTAGACAAACTCAAAAATAGTTTTATCATGAATACAAGAAGACGCACATAAGTGGAAGACCTTTGTGGGAAATAGAGTTTCAGAAATTCAATCACTGACAGACATCAGTAAGTGGTTTCATGTAAGGTAACGGAAAACTCGTTGTGGTGGAAAGGTCCACAATGACTGAAACAAGACGAAATCACTTATCCTTCGAATAAGATAAGGAAAATAGAATTAGAACGAAAGAAAATCGTCATAAATACAATAACCCATCATGAGGATACAAATGTATTAAAATTAATTCTTCAAAGGTATTCCTCACTAAGAAAAATGCAACGAGTTATAGCTTATTGCATTCGGTTCAATGAAAACATAAAAAAACGAAAGGAGGAACGGGTAACCGGCTCACCGACTGTCAAAGAAACTGAAGACGCATTATTACCTATAATCAGAATGATTCAGCAAGAACATTTCAGTGAAGAACTCAATAGACTAAATAAAGGAAAAGAACTAAAAAAGACAAGTAGATTAACAACGTTAGTACCCGTTCTCGACTCTAACAAGATAATTCGCATTGGTGGAAGATTAGAAAATGCAAACTCAACATTTAAGCAAAGGCATCCAATCATCCTGCCATACAAAAGCGACTTAACATCTCTCATTATTAATGAAGCACATATACAAGCACTCCATTTAGGAAACTCACTTACTTTTGAAGTAATTTGGCAACGATACTTCATACTCAGTGGACTAAAGGCTGTTAAGGGATTCATTCATAAGTGTGTTAAATGCCACCGGTACAAAAAGCAATTATCTCAACAAATGATGGGTATCCTATCAAAGGCGAGAGTAATACCCAGTCGTCCATTCACTCACACAGGAGTCGACTATGCTGGCCCCTTCGACATACTTTTGGCCAAGGGCAGAGGTAATAAGTCGTACAAGGGATATATTGCTATATTTTTATGTCTTGTCACGAAGGCCATTCATATCGAGGTAGTTACAGATCTAACATCCAAAGCATTTATCGCAGCGTTTAAGAGACTAGTCGGTAGAAGGGGTCCAGTATCACACTTATATAGTGACAACGCCACTAATTTTGGGGGAGCAAGTAAAGTTATAAGCGATCTTCATCAGCAAGATCAAAATAAAACAGATGTCGGAGATGCACTCAAAGAAGTCAGTGCTCAATGGCACTTTATCCCTTCTGCATCTCCACATTTTGAAGGACTTTGGGAGGCTGGTGTGAAATCGATTAAATATCATATGCGACGTGTAATTGGAGATACTCGGTTAACCTATGAGGAAATACATACTCTTATGACACAAATAGAAGCATGCCTTAATTCACGCCATCTATGTCCTCTATCGGAAGATCCAGAAAGCCTTGATACACTTACGCCTGGACATTTCTTGACGGGATCAGCCTTGATAACAGTTCCATGTAGAGATAATCTGGAAACACATATAAACCTTCTAAATAGGTGGGACCGGCTTCAAAAAATGTATGAGGACTTTTGGCGAAAGTGGTCCATCGAATACATAGGTAGACTACAACATAGACCAAAGTGGAACCAGAAAAGGCGTGCAGTCTCGTCCTAATAAAGGAAGATACACAACCACCATCAAAATGGGCTCTTGGTAGAGTCATCAAGAGTCATCCCGGTAAAGATGGATTAACAAGGGTGGTAACGTTGCAGACGAAAAATGGAACAATACGGCGCCCTATACCGAAGCTATCACTTCTGCCAGTGACCAGTAACAAAGAAATAGGATCATCAGAACTCACAATGAATATGCACGAAGAAGTCGATTCTGATAATGAACCGGAGCAAACAATGAAAACATTGATAGCAACAAATACAGCCATTGTGACTAATAAAAATCATCTAGCCGAAAGCGACACTCCAATGAACATATCGAATCATCAAAGGATCCAAAGGTCAGTCGTCATGACTGTACATCAAAAAGTCAACCAATGACACGAGGAAGTAAAGTAAATAAATGGAATTATCTTTTTGTGCTAGCATTATTTTTTGTCATCGCATTAGCGGAAGATGTTAGCAAGCCATATGAATTAACAAAATTAACCAACCATGAAGGCATATATTTCGATGACATCTCCCAAATTCAATTGTATTCCAGTGAATGGAACCTGCTCATTTACTATGACCTATCAACATACTGGAAGGAATTTAGTGGAATAAAGGAATCAATAATAAAACTTAATATCCTTTGTAAGGAAGAGGTACGATTATCGAAAGAACTATGTGCGGCGACTATCCAACAACTCGACCACCAAATGTTAGAATCCGAGCACATAAATGAACTGTTATACCAGCAAAACGGACACCTACGAGCCCGCAGCAGAAGGGCACCTCTTGAAATAATCGGAACGATTTCAAACAAGTTATTCGGAATCCTGGATCAAGAATTTGCAGATCAATATGAAAAACAGATACATGAAATTAAGGAAAATGATCTTATGGTAAGGCAGTTATTAAAAAATCAAACGTCCATATTGAAAAATACAATCAACGTAATGAAGAAAGTCTACGAGACAGTACGGCGTCAATTCAATTTAGTCGAACGTCAAATAGAAACCATAGCCAACAATTGAAATCATTCACAGTACGAATTAATGGCGACTCAAGCATTTAATTCTGCAGCCATCTTAATAACACTTCATCTTGTCAGTAGTTATGGACACGAAGCATTTACGTATAAACACACTATTACTTACTCCAGCCCAACTTAACGATCAATTGAAGGTGATACGAGAACACCTCCCTCAGAATTTAAGACTACCAGGAAACGGAAGTACAACATCTTTGATGGCCATCTACAATTCAATTCATGCAAATATTAGAATCACAGAAAGGAACGTGCTGTTTGACATTAGAATTCCATTACTAAACGCAGAATCATATCACTTGTATGAGTTAATACCAATTCCTGTAATTCACGATGACGAGTATATTATATACATAGAACCATCGAGTAAATATTTAGCAGTAAATCAACGAAGAGATCGTTTCAACCCTATCAGAGAATAAGATCTAAAGGAATGTCAAAAATTGATGGACGATCATCTGATCTGTAACTTAAAACAACCAATATTTACACTTAAATCAAATCACAGTCACTGTGAATTGGAACTTTTAAGTAACAGTCGTCAAATCTCACCATTTTGCAAATTACGAAGCAGGAAGTTGGACAACATATGGAGAAGACTACGTGGTATTAATGCCTGGCTGTTTACGTTAAGAGAAGAAACACATTATGACATCATCTGTGACGATACCTTGTACCCGATACTACTCAGTGCAAATGGAATCATTCGTTCTCTGCAAGACTGCGTCATCAACAACCCTGCATTATACATAAGCTCCAACAGCAAGATTCGAGGGCAACTTCAATCATCATTTATCCCGGCACATCAAGTTATTTCAAATCACCTAACTCTTAGCGCGAATTTAACAGCAAACACATCAAAGATTGCCATTCCTCAGCTAACCAAGGATGTAACAAACAATGACCTAACGCAACTAGACGATGCAATCAAGTCGCAGAAACAGCGCATAGAAAATTTACCAAACCTAAACATCCATGACCTACATCATTACAGTAGTACGTATCTACTCGTTATCGTCATCATTGCAATTGGACTCTACCTGAAGTGTGGAAGACGAGGAGGGTTCAAAACAACAAAGTTCATCAAACCAATTCCAGCCATAAGACGTCACAACCAAGCAACAGACCAACAATCTATACATAGTATAGAATTACCGCAGCTCAACATTGCCGGGGGAGAATGTACGGAGTACATATAATTCATTAATAAAATCTAGAATAATTAATTAAATAAAAATGTTCAAAATTTGTGTAACATAAATTCCATTCATAAATCAATGTCAACAATTATGCGCACTGAAGTTCTTTCACCCAAGTAAATCACTAACTCAGCTTTATTTACTTGCATTCCCGGTAAAGAAGTGAATGAACTTTAAGTGCGCCTCATTGCAAAGCTTAAATTGCATTTTCTTTGTTTATTGCATTGTCTGTCTCAATTGCGTATTTTTTGCTATTGATGATTAAACAATTTGTTATTATAAAAATGTATGATAGACTTAAGTAAAGTCAGTGTAATTAAAAATTTTGATCAAATAAGGTCGTTGTAAACAGTACAGGTATCAAGGCGTTTTAACTTTAACGGTTTATATTGTGGTCCACGAGTTTCAGTTTTACTGCAATGGCTATCTGCTAAAGGATTAGAAGTTCTTGACTGGCCACCGCAGTCTCCTTACTTAAACCCCATAGAGCACCTGTCGGGTATTTTAAAAAGGTCTATGGCTGATTTTGGCTACCCTCCTCCTAGTAACAGTGCTCTATGGGAAAGGATAAAACATAAATGGGAAAGTTTTACCAAATATCAGTGTAAGAACTTAGTAGAGAGTATGCGTTCAAGAATTGATGCCGTTTTAAAAGCCGAAGGGAGTTACACTAAATATTAGATTAGTAATATTGATAACTCACAAAAATGCTCAAATGAAGTTTATATGAATATTATTAATTTACAAAATTAAAAAACAAATTTGTTTCATTAACTTGTCTTTCATTCAATGCATTACATTGCAGTTTACCATCCATAGAAATCCCATTTATTTCCCTGAAGAATTTAAGGTTAAATTATTCGTAACTTTGGAAACTACGAAACATGTGAACGAATTCGTGAGTCACTATATATATATAATATAATATATATATATATATATATATATATATATATATATATATATATATATATATATATATATATATATACAGGGTGTTTCAGATCTGACGTGCCAAAATTAGTAGGCTGATGGATCTCAACTAGACAAACAACAAATTTAACGGCAGGTGGGGGGCCATCACAACCGTTTGGGAGTTACAGGTTGATTTATAAATTTCAGATTTCATGGTATGCCCATTACACGTTATTTTTATCTTTTGATCTACCCAACATAGCGACATCAAACAAACGGTAAAAAACTACTATCCCAATGAACCTTCCAAAATTGTCAACACTGTTAATCTAACTCCTATCATTGCAGGTACAGTCACTTCCAAATGTGAAAAAAATGATTTACCAAAAATTCAGAATTTTCCAAAATTTTATCCGGAATTCGTGTAATTAATACATCTTTTGTTATTTTTATTAAATTTCTCATGTTATTACATTTCCCAAAAGTTGCAATATGGCAACTTAGGCATAACATTAGAAAAACCACATTCTTAGAAATCCCTGACTGCCTAATTATTTTTTTGCACTTAGGTAGGAAATTCAAATCAAAATTTGTTTAAGACAATGGGTGAAAAATGTTTGTTGAGGGTACAAAGGTAATTTATATTAATTATTGCTGCAAAAAGTAATAAAAATACTTACCAAAATAAAAATGAAATAACATCGACAATATTTTTTTTAATTATTTTTATTTAACTTTACAGGATTAACTTATCATGTTAATGAATACAGAAATATTTTCAAATAGATTGTTTCCTCTTCTCGTAGATTGTGAGGATCATTTTCGGCCAGGGCTACAGCTCGCTCTGATACATCATTCACAACTCGGAGTTCCAGGTTTAGCTTTTTACAGGAAAGATAGGATTTATTTTTTTGCCATTCGGGAATCTCTTTTTGCCAAAAATCCGGTTCGATTCCGATTATTTAGAAAAAATAAGACTGTTTTTACTGACAAATTTTGCCAAAGTATTCTCTTTTACGTCCCACCCAGTAATGACAGCTTTTAGTCTTCGCTCATCATCATTCGCGCATTTGCTTAATCATCAAATTCTTTATCTTTTGATCAACATCATCATCAAAGAAGGATAAGCAAATCAAATCTTCACTCACCATAAATATCTTTCAAATTTACTACGAGCGAAATTCGCTAACTCTGGGTCGAAATTATCTATAGATTTCAAAAAGTCCAAATCGTTGCGTGGGGCGGAAATAGACAATGGAGTTTTAAACAAAGCTGGTACATAAACAAGAACTATGAATAAACTCAATTGCCGAAGAGCTAAAATGTCTCTCTTGGTTCAAAACTTCATTGTCTATTAAATTATACTCACGTTTTTATAACTTTTTTGCAGTAACATCAAAATAAGTTACCTCTGTACCCTAAACAAACATTTTTCACTCATTGTCTTAAAAAAATTTCCTACCTTAAGTGCAATGAAATAATTAGGCAGTCAGGGATTTCTAATGATGTGGTTTTCTAATCCTTTCCCTACCTTGCCACGTTGCACCTTCTTGGAAAAGTAATAAGATGCGCAATTTAATAAAATAACAAAAGGTGTATTAATTACATGAATATCGGATAAAATTTGGGAAAATTCTGAATTTTTGATAATTTCAAAACATTTTTTAACTTTTGGAAGTGAATGTACCTGCAATGGGAGGAGTTAGATTATCATTGTTGAGATTTTTGGAAAGTTTATTGGGATAGTGGTATTTTTATTTTGTTTTATGACGCTGCGTTGGGTAGATCAAAAGTCCGAAGTCAAAAGTAGCAATTGATAGGCCATAGAATGAGAAAATAGGTTCTAGACTCAAAGAAGATGCCGAATTGGACGACCGCGCAACATATGGAGAAGACCCGTAGAGAGGGAAAGTACCAATTTCAAATAATCTTGGCAACAGTTGAAGTCGTTGTCGCAGAACGGGAGCAGGTAGAAAGCCGGCGTAGTAGACGTCTTATGCACACAAGGGGTTAAAGTAACCAGAGAGAATACACATATGTATAATAATCAAGTTTAAAAATTTAAAATATTCGACAAATAATTAATATAATTAATAAATTTTAAGGATTAAACATTTTTACATAAGCAGAATATTTAAATACCGAAATTAATCAAGACAGTAACCGCGGATGTTTTTCTACCAAAGAACTTAATGATTACTCTGATTATCAACCCTTCACTTTTGGTAACATAGATAAATATGTATAGATTCAGATATTACCTGCAAAATAATATTAGTGTACAAGCCAGCAATCATACACATACTCTATAAGTACCTCGCGCAAATTAAAAAACGTAGTAAATATAACATAGCGAAGACTACTATGATTAAAATTTTATTTTAATTCAGAAATTTCAAGTTTCCCGATTTCCTCACCTTTAAGCATAAGTACAATTTTTGAGTGCGGCAATGTCGGTTGTTTATTCGTGATTCTTGATTAGAATCAAAGAGAGTCAGTTCAATTCAATTGGCAACCGTTGTTTGCCTTATTACCCTGCAAGCAGTACTTGGATCTCAATGCTTTTGTAGAGCACTCGAGCTGACGATATAAGATTCTTCCTGCAACGGTAAAGTATGTCAAACAACAGTGAACTACTTCAGACACAAAGACTTGTTTTCAGTAAGTTAGCCTTCAATTATTCTATTGCACTTACTTCCCCAGCTAAGCATCACTCTCAAGTGTTCACATGGCTAGCCTTGTCAAGAGCACACAATTCCCAGAGTTAAGGTCCAGCCTATAAACAGGACCTAATTGGCTAATATTTATGGAATACCGCAGTGAGGTGGTTAGGTCATTCCGGAAGGTATCCACGCGTGGTCGTAAGCATTTGAAATTGCAATGGGGCTAGAGATCCGCAATGCACGACAATATTTTACAGGTAGATTGCAGGGGTCCAAGTCTTGTGCGTTACTAGTTAAAATTATCTGATATTTGTTCTATGGTCATTTAGGGACATCCGAGTCTAAGAGAAAACCACTAGAGACCATGATTACAGCTTATCAACCATTTCATTATAATGCCTTATAGACTCAAATATTATATCCAGATTTCTTGCAATTCTGCTAGGCTACACTTTTAGAGCAACGCACTGGCAGTTTCTTTAAATCAAAGACCAATCTGGTTGTCAATTTACCGAGCTACTGTTTTTAGTTACTATTTATATACTTAGCCCAACACAAAGTAGGAACCTTCACGATTCAGAAAAGAAAGTACGCTAATTACGTGAAATTTGGAAGTAAATTACAGTATTTCCGAAATTATTTTTTTTTAATTTTACAAAGTATTTTCATTATTGAAGGTATCACTTAGACCGGGTCGTCGTTGATCTATAAACTTCCGGCGATTTATAGTTTGGTTCTGTTGTACAGAATACGTTTCCTCATTGTTAAATGATAAAAATTTTGTACCTAGGGTGATTACGTTGATTCTCCGCCTATGATGATTCTCTCTGAATTTATATAGTGGCACAGTAGGGCCATGGTAAGAATTTTGTATCTAAGGTGAGGGTGTGAAAGGGTGACCGTGACTAATTTCTTAAAACATATGTTTCGGGATTTGGATAATTCTATTTTCTTTCTATAGAGTGCAACAGTAGAAATTGCTTTGTACGTACGAGCAGCATTTCTCGAGCCGTATATATAAATACACCAAAATATAAAAAAATGGTTTTGAAAA
The DNA here is from genome assembly GCA_964036015.1 of Leptarthrus brevirostris. Taxonomy (NCBI): domain Eukaryota; kingdom Metazoa; phylum Arthropoda; class Insecta; order Diptera; family Asilidae; genus Leptarthrus; species Leptarthrus brevirostris. Next base: position 66,871,874 of record OZ038375.1, read on the forward strand.
AAAAGTTAAAATGATTTTTTATTTTATATTTATTATGACATTTTGGAGGCGGTGCAAATTAACAATTAACAAAATAACTACTTTTTATTATGTTGTTTTGTTTAGTGTGCATAGATATAAAATTAAATCTAACTTCGTAACGCGTGGACCGATTTTGATAATTCTTTTTCAGCTGGGTAGAGTATGCTCCCTGGTTGATAGAACGAGAAAAGAAATGTTGGTGAGGTTGAGGGGGGGGGGGGGGGTAGAACCTAACTTTGTATTGGATGGTTCTTTTGCTGTTTTATAGAGTGTGATCCCTCAATGTGCTAATAGGAGAATAATTTGGTTCTATGGCGGTAGGGTGGGGGGAGGAGTAGTCCAACTTCGTAACGCGTGGACTGATTTAGATAATTCTGTTTTTTTTTTTGGTTGATATCAGGAGAAAAAAGTGTTGGTGGGGTTAGGGTGGGGGGGGGGTGGAACCTAACTTAGCGTTAATCGATTTGGATGGTTCTTTTGCTGTTGTCTAGATTGCTAGTAGGAGAATAATTTTGTTTTATGGTGGTGGTGGGGGAGGGGAAGGGGTAGTAACTTCGTAACGCATGGACTGATTTCGATGATTCCTTTTCTGTTCGATAGAGTATGTTCCTTGATTTATACCATAAGAAACAAATTTCAGTGGAATGGAGGTGGGGTAAGCGGTTAAACCTAACTTTTTAACGCGTGGACCGATTTGGATGGTTCTTTCTTCGTTGTATAGAGTAGAAGACACTAAAAGTGAAAAATAAAATAGTTAAAAAAAAAAAAGTTGAACCGAGTTCAGAAAAAGCGCTAAAAAGCATAAAATAATTTTTAAGTTTTTATCTATTACAACATTTTGTAGTCGTTGCAAATCAAACAACTAAAACAACTACGATTAAATATTTCTGTTGTAGTTGTTTGGTTTGTTTGATTTGCACCGACTTCAAAATGTCGTAATAGATATAAAATTAAAAATTATTTTATGCCTTTTAGTGCTTTTTGTGAATTCGGTTCAACTTTTTAAAAAAAAAAAAATATTTTTTAACGATATGGCCAAAGCCTGAAGAACACTCCATTGATGCGTTAGCCTGGCTTTGGTCGAAAGGGAATTATGGTAAGGGGAGTGTGGAAACTTGAAAGCCTTATTTTTGTAATGCTGCGAGCTAGAAAATAAATTACGTGCAGAAATATTACAAAATTCAAATATTCAAATATTAGAAAATTTCAAATATTCAAATAGGAATGTAATTGAAGGAGAAGGTTTAGGCCTACGAATTTGAGTAGAATAATCAAGGAACATCCATTGTAATGTCCTTTGCCCCTTAGAGTATAGTGACAATCAGTCCAAATTTTCATAAGCTACAATGTCGGGCAACAAGGCATTTTTAAGTTAGGAATAAAAGAGGAGTATAAGTGCTATGAGGAGAATCGAAAATTTGACCAGTATGAAGAGGACACCACCAAAGAGACTAAAGTTACACCTGAGGAATAGGTAAATTTTATGACAGGAGCCTCTTTAGCCCTCCATAGCTGGAGCTTCGAAAGAAACCCGACCAGGTATTAAAGTTCCCTATCGACGCCAGTTCTAATAAAAGCTTAATTAAGCCACAACTCTGTGATTCTGCCAAAGCCGTTCATAATGCGTTCCGCGGGAGGAAAAATCGAAATCAAAGAAAAGGTTAAAGACTGATTTTTCAAAAGACTAGTGATTAGGGATTAGTGTCATTCGACGGGCACTTTTATCGCAAAAGTAACGTTCTGAAGATCCGACGGACCATAAAGATAGCCTTTAGTCTCTAGTCGAAAAATGGCTGAAGTTTATAATTTTTTTTTAAAGATGAGGCTAGAGGGGGAGGAACAAATAAAAGGTGTCTTGGACGATGGAATTATCCCATCCCCACTTAGAACTCCAAACAAACCAGATCCGGCAAATGTTATAAGGTTAAAGGGAAATCCCAAAAGAATGAAGAGATTCATCAATTGGTTGGGATCAGCGTGGAAATGGGTCCGTGGATCGCCAGATGCCACAGATTGGGACAACATATTAAAAAGCCAAAAAGAACTGTTTTCCAATAACAATGTTTGAATTTCCAAAAAATCCCTATACAGTGCCAACATTTATCGAAATTAATCTTAGAATTAAATTATTAAATAACACAATTGAATAACAAAATATGTAGTTCCTACCGACGGCATCCACCAGAAGTCCAAAAATTCCGTTGTACCCAATCCAGTATACCCTATTCCAGCTCCTGCCTGAAGGAGAATAAAGAAAAACCAACAAAGAATAAAATGTTTATTACAAGTTTATAAAACTTACCTAATGAAAATTATTAATCCATGTAACTGTGTCTCAATCAAAATAAATACATTTTTCACACGTCATGGCATTTTTCTAGTTACCAATTCAGTAAGGTACTGTGCGGGGAAAAACAAATCTCTACACCACAACAAAAACTTCACGTTGGAAACATGAATAAATTTTAATTCAACAGCACGAAAAAGAGGAAATGCAATTTTTAAAGTAAATAGAAATAGGTTATAATCTAGAAGGAAGCCATAAAATAATGAAAGTGTCTATTTACCACTCTTAAATTGCCGAGTAATTTCCGTGTAAACGAAAATACAGGGAACTACACGTAAGTACACGATAACTGCAAATAGGAACTTCCATATTCATATTACTGGTAATAGTTTATCACAGCCTGTTTAAGATACAAACCTGACTGGGGAAAGGTGGCGGCGGCCCCCTCCCCGCCTCAGTTAATAAAGCAAGTAAAAGCCTAATTAATACACCTCTTCCTCCCAGAAATTCTAATAAAAATTTTACGTACTTTCCGTGTATTTCCGTGTACACGGAAATTACACGGAAATTTAAGGGTGGTAAATAGACACTGCCTAAAATAATATCGCAATTATTATATTTTTTTAAGGAGGAGGGGGAATCCATGTACGGACGGGGCGCCCGACTCCCACCCGAGTGGAATACCGGCTAAAACCTCTCCTTCCAGCTCCAAGGACACCAGCCCGTGACCGTTTTCAACATTTCTTCGGGCTGGGCCTTTTCGCTTAGCCCACAGGGCTCCGAACGCGACAGGACGTGCATCGCAGCTTCCAGGTTTTTTCCACGAACTCCGCGAACAAGCGTCACTTTGAGAGTGACCGCAGCATACCGCACTGTATCCGAATTGGCCATCCTGGTGACTGCAGGAGTCGTTCCCAGGCTAGTTTCCGGAGAGCAAGGTAAACTGCGCCACAGGAGTGGGAATGGGTGCCCAGCGTGCATAAAGCATTTCTTCTCCCTCAAAAAAAAATGTTTCAGGTCGATTAGTTGCCATCTTTTATGCCAAAAGCCGCCAGCCAAATCCTAAGATAATATTTAAAAAAACTTACGTAAACACTGTTATTCGCCTCACAGACAAATTAACTGTGTAGTGATAGTTTAATAGTTGGAGTGATATTGCTAGTAAGGATACGAAGAGTGAGTGTCATTAATTTCCAGTTTGACATATTCATTTTTATAATTGATACTTGTGTTGTAGCGAGACAAAAAGTCGTGGCCAAGTAGGAGAGAACAGATTTTTCTAACATAATTTGGAAAGGATGCTCTATGCAGTCTTTGATTGAGTGTCCTATACGGTGACAGTATCGACGGGTGATTGTTTGTGGTGGGGATATGGTTTTTACGAATGGATCACTACTTATCATTTTATTTTGTCAATATATATATATAATTATCATCGTGCTACTCGAGCAGCACGGCGTAATATCAGGGCGGCTGCCACTCAGACTACACGCGCCAGAACGCTAATACAGAGTCAGCCAACAGCAGGAGAAAATCCTAACATGACATCTTATTTTCAGGCACAGGGAAACGAACACGAGCTAGCGTAGTGGGCCCACAGCTAGCTCAAATTACAAGAGGGGCCCCAGCAACAGTAACAACGATGCCGACTGGCTTGACTCAATATTCGACAGGTTGCATTCGATCTCTCCTCTTATCTGCGATACCCATCGGAAAGTGAGGAGCTGCGAGAAGGAGTTCCCATGATCTTCCAACTAGTAGATGGCTATCCGACATAGAGGGCCATCAACGTGTGTGTTTTTCGAGAATCCTCTTCTAACCCCACCTCATCAAGTAAAGCAGTTACGCCAGAAGGACAGCATGTAGAAAGTCGTACCCAGCCCGAGCCCTTCACGAAGGGCTCTGAACTGCCAAGAATGGACGGAAATTTAAATTAAGCTGCGCTGGTCTGAAGGAGCGCAGATCGGCTTTTATAGCTAAAGCTAGCATCGACTCGTAATCTCTACGGAATCTTTCAGGTAATACTTTTATACCAACCAATCTAATAATCCTACCTACCAACATCATCGACTCGTAATCTCTACGGAATCTGTCAGGTAACACTTTTATACCAACCAACCTAATCACAATAACACATACCGACCGACACAAATTAGAACTGACACGAGCAACCTCAACCCCCGCTTGCAGTGACCCTGACACAGCTGTCCAAGCCAGTGAAACACACCAGCTATAATCACGATAGGCCAAGAAGAATTGTACGACAGTATAGAAATGCCAACTAATCTGAGAGAGCTCTTTGAGCAAGGCGCTACAAATTTAGATCCAGAGCATAAAAAACTAGTTCACCAGTTTCTTTGTGAAAACTTTCAATGCTTTGCGACATCTAAGACCGATTTAGGTCGAACCTCTCTACTGCAGCACTGAATCGATGTGGGTGAAGGCAGACCAATAAAACAGCCAGCCCGACGTATACTGGCTGACTGGTTGTTGCGAGAAATGCTAGATCAAGCCATTATTCATCCTATGTATGTATGGATGTAAAGGCATATTGGTCGATGTTTTCTATCCTAAGTTTGCAGAATAGAGTTATCTATCGTCGCTTCGAAAAATTCCAGGACGTAACTAAACAAATTCTGGTGCGAAAGGCCCTGTGGAAGACTGTCTTGCAGAATGTTCATGATTTGCCATCCGGAGGGTACTACGGACTGGAAAATACTCTAAAAAAAACTTCCCCAACGATGGATTAATTGCTCGCTTGATGTGCGAGACTGGTGCTCAAATTGTATCACCTGTCAAGCCAGAAAAGGGCCTAAGCCGCGGACAAACGCGTCCTTGCAAACGTACAAAGTAGGAGCCCTTTTTGAGCGTGTGACCATCGATATATTGGGACCTTTGCCTAAGACAGCCCAAAGTAATCGATACTTGCTCGTATGCGTCGAATACTTTTCTAAATGGCCTGAGGCTGTTTAAATTTCTGATCAGAAAGTAGCCGATGCGCTACTCCGAACAGTATTCTGTCGCTATGGTGTTCCACTGCAGCTACATTCGGAGCTGGGGAGAGATTTTGAAAGTGCTGTTTTCTACGAAGTATTAAACAAATTTGGATTGGATAAAACTAGAACGACCGCTTTGCACCCCCAATCCGACCGACTAGTTGAGCGATTTAACCAGATCATTTTGGATTATTTGGCTAAATTTGTTGACACCCGCCAAAGCAATCGGAATTCTGTTTCTCATACTGTTTTACCAAACCAGCATACATAGTAGCATGAAAGATTAGAAAAAAAAAGAAAAAAAGCCATCTTGTTTTGATTATTGTTAAAATTATTGTAAAGTGCTTTGTTTTAGCAAAATAAAAGGTGCATACACCCACTAACTTGCCGGAAATCAAAACGCGCCCACTTAAAAGTGGCATGGGGAACACAAGCCTGCAGGTGTTTTGTGATATCATCGACTGAACGGCCTACTGCTACCCATCGCGAGGACATATAAGATTCCGGAACTACTCGTACTGCAGGTTCACCATTCACCAGCGAAAAAAGAGCCACATCAGCCCCACTGAAATCCTAGCGATTCCAAAAGCCGCATCACATAATATAACTGGTGTTACGCAGGATACCAGCTTACAGGTGACACCTTACCAACATAAGTCGAACAAGGAAATCACCTAGTAGGTACATGCCTTAAAATCCACGATCTTTAGGTAACCTACTTTTTCAATTATACTTCTTCCGAAAAATAACACAAAAAAGAGAACTCGCTATTTGAATTCAGGCTTCACTAGTAAAAACCAGACAAGGTGTGAATTTTAATTAGCACCCCTTCGCCTGGTATTCACAAGCGTCACCAAGTAACAGCGTCATCTTTTTCTTGTGCGCGATCATCCACAACCGCAACGTTAACACATATAACACTATTCGCGGTTGCAATGACGATACCAACATAAACCTGTAACCGATTTTTACCGCCTATCGCACTTACTCACATTGTTCGCGAGTCGTAAAGTATTCATGCGCGTTTCAATTGGGATGACGAACTTTTGCATTCGTCGTTTCTTTATAAACAAATTTAAAACTCGATACGAAGTTCAGTTATATAGTTATTATTGGTTACCGCTCGGACAATTTATGAACGAAAACAATAACCAAAACGCCTAACAAAACACCAGCTTAAATAAAAATTATAACAATATATATTCGAATACGACTACGAAGATCCGGATGATACTCGTCTAATCCCGCGTTACGTCAGGTTAGAGCAAGAACTCAACCTAGATGAATCTCTAAGCGCGGACGAAAAATATCAAATTAAAATACTTTGTGATGAATTCGACGACATATTTTTCCTTTAAGATGATCGGCTCACATATACGCTTGTGATAATTTCACGAGCCTTTGGTTCACTTATGTCTATGGGATCAGTGGTTCCGGTGAGTATGGGGCTTGTTTTCTTATTTAGTTTAATTAATTTCGTCTCATCTTTGTCATTTAGCGAGTCATTCAGTGCCTTGGGTCTGTTTGTATTGGCATTTTAAGTCTGCGCCCTGGGAACTGCGTGGCATTGCCGGCTTGACCTTGTTTAATACCAGAAGTATTTTCCTCCGAGTCCGTAATTGCGTTTGGCCTTGTTAAGCGTGCGGCAGGCGTAACCGATAGCCTGGTCGCTTCCCACTTCACCTTGGGATAGAACCGCTCCAAGAGCCTCAGTGCTGGCGTCCGTGGTTAAATTAAATGGGCTTTGAGAAATCGGGATATATTAGAAGTGGAGGTGAAATTAATGAAGTATCGATTTCCACAAAAGCGTCCTGACACTTCCCGGTTTAATTGAATTTAAAATCCTGACGGAGTAAATTCGTAATGGGACGCACTATTTTGAAGAAGTCAAGTATGAACTTTTATAGTAATTGGCAAGACCTAGAAAGGATTTTACTTGCCGTACAGTTTGCGGAACTGGGAAAGTTTGGACGCAGGCCGCTTTACTTGGGTCTGGGAGTGCGCCTTGATTAGAACATTTATGCCCTAAATAAACAACTTCTTTTCTGAGAAACTGATACTTCTCTGGCTACAGTTGTTCTCTCGAAATCTATTGAGAATCAGCTAAATTTTTTCCCTAGGCCTGTTCAATAAACATTGGAAAGTAGCCAGGGCTACTTTTAGCCCAAACGGCAAACATTTGAACTCATACTGCTCGTAGTTGGTGCTGAAAGCTGATTTATATCGATCATTTGGATCGACTAGGACTTGATGGTAGCCGTTGGCTAGATTAATGGTAGTAAAATACCGTGAATGACCTAATTGATGCACTACATTGTGTATGGTCGTCTCGAAAAACTAGAGCCAAACACTCAAGCTCTATCGGATTTCGAGAAATAGCAAATTTTCGTTGTAATAACCACCTTCTATAAAATCCAAAAACCCCTGACATCCCTGGCTGCACGGTAACTTCTCATTAGTGATCAAATAAATAATTTGCTCAACTCTAACGAAGAACTATACGAACGTCAATTGAGATAGTAGATAATTTCGAGCTTATTGCTACAAATGGTGTTCTTAGATTTAATGTTAATAAGAAAAGGAAATAGTTTTGAATTTTATGTGTTTAGAAAATCAACAGCTACAAATAGATTCATCAGTAGGGACTCATTTTGCGCAAGACAACATAAAATGGCAGCTTTTAATTTGCTGGGTTATAGATTTAATAAGTTACCTTTATCTTTGACAATTACAAAAATGAATGATAATATTAAAGAGATTGCAAGAATAAACGACTACAGACAACGTGATATCGATAATTTAATAAAAAAACATGCTGACAAAATAAAAAGAGCGAACATGACGACACTTAAATCTTCAAAATCCAAAAATAATATCGTTACTTTAAAATTTCAAGGAAATCTAACTGACAAAATAAAAAATATCTTAAGAAAAGAAAGTCTTTAAATAGTATACGAGCATAAAAATAAATTACAAAATATTTTAAAAAGCAGTAAAGACAGAGTGTATAACAATCAAAAATCGGGTATCTATAGTATAACTTGTGGAGAATGTTATTAAAAATACATTGCGCAAACAAAAAGTTCAATTAAAGTTAGACACAGAAAACATCTAAACCAGGCTTTCCAACCTGACAAATCTGCAGTAGCGCAACACATAATTGTGGAAAATCATAATGGTATGGGAATAAATAATCTGAAGATAGAAAAATCAATAAGTAAAATGATTGAATTGGACGCATGAGAAAGTCCCTTTATACATAAAAACAGAGATAATATTTTAAGTAATGACAATGGTTCAATTGAGTCACCTCTCTTTTTCTTAACGACCCAACAACGGTGATAAAAGGCCACTGAACTCAGCAGAGATAATTGAACTCAGCTTATCGGTCATCTGTAGCTGGGAGATTGCTTCGTGTTTTTTTAAATCAATTTTTAGTACGGTGGAAATTTAATTCCGACAACAGGTCCTGCTGGACATAATCCGAAAATTGTTTATTAGAGATCTACCACAAATCACATTAAACTTATCCTAATCCACAGAACTGTTTTTATCAGACGGCAGATCTCCAAACACAGTTATTGCAAGAGAAACTTGTATTTCGTATCAAATTAACTATTTTCGATATCCCAAAAATGCAATTACAAAGAGTGCGATTATTCCTGATGCACATAGACTCAAACCATAGTTTGGTCCCGGACATCGAATATTGACACGTTGCCAGCCAAATTAAAACCCAGGAATTTCTGTTGCTCAAACCGGAGAACATGAAAAATAGTTTTTTAAAAAAAAAGTTGAACCGACTTCACAAAGAGCGCTAAAAATCATAAAATAATTTTTAATTTTTTTATCTATTACGAGATTTTGAAGTCGTAGTAGAAGTATTATTTTCAATTGTGGTTATGTAGTTAGTAATAGATATAAAATTAAAAATTATTTTATGCTTTTTAGCGCTTTTTGTGAAGTCGGTTCAATTTTTTTTTAAAAACTATTTTATTTTATACTTTTTAGTGTTTTCTACTCTATACAACGAAGAAAGAACCATCCAAACCGGTCCACGCGTTAAAAGTTAGTTTTAACCCCCTACCTCACCCCATTCAACTAAACTTTTATTCTCATGGCATCAATCAAGGAACATACTCTACCGAACAGAAAAGGAATCATCGAAATCGGTTCACGCGTTACGAAGTTACTACCCCTCCCCCTCCCCCACCACCACCATAGGACCAAATTATTCTCCTATTAGCAATGGGGGATCACACTCTATACAACAGCAAAATATGCATCCAAATCGATCCACGCGTTACAAAGTTAGCTTCCACCCCCTTTCTCCCACTCCCACCCCAGCAACATTTGTTTTCTCGTAGTATCAACCAAGGATCATACTCTACCCAATAGAAAAAGAATTATCCAAATCGGTCCACGCGTTACGAAGATAGACTACCCATCCCCCCAACCCACATCTTTCCCCATAGGACCAAATTATTCTCCTATTAGCAATGGGGGATCATACTCTATACAACAGAAAAAGAACCATCGAAATCGGACTACGCGTTACAAAGTTAGGTTCCACCCCCACCCGCCACCCTCATCCTTCCAAAAATTTTTTCTCGTGCTATCAACCACGAAACATACTCTACCCAACAGAAAAAGAATTATCCAAATCGGTCCACGCGTTAGGTCCCAACCCCACTCCCCACCCCCATCCCCACAAAATTTTTTTCACCTGGTATCAACCACGGAACATACTCTACCCAACAGAAAAAGAATTATCCAATTCGGTCCACGCGTTACAAAGTTAGACTACCCCTCCCCCCACCCTCAGCCAAATTTTTTTTCTCCTATTAGCAATGGGGGATCATACTCTGTACAACAAAAAAAGAACCATCCAAATCGGACCACGCGTTACAAAGTTAGGTTTCACCACCACCCCCCATCCCCACCCTACCAAAATTTTTTTTTACATGGTACCAATCGGTGAACATACTCTACCCAACAAAAAAAGAATCATCAAAATCGGTCGACGCGTTACGAAGTTATAACCGGTCAGACATACAAAAAAAAAAAAATTTAAAAAAAATACGCATCGAACTTAGAACCTCTTTGTTTTTGGGAAGTCGGTTAAAAATATTCCAAAAGATAACAAGAGAGGTAAAAGTGGATTCCACCCAAGGATACCTTAATTAAGCTTAGCAAGCCTAATTCGTACAATATACCATGTACACAAAACTTATCGCCTGTCAGGGCAAGAAATTTATTGAGCTTTGCCAATTTCAGATAACACCTCTTACAATCGACTACTAAGCCTAAACCATGCATTACTTAAGTATCTCGCAACCCGTATATTTTCCAAATACAGACGAATTCATGGAAAAGGAATTAGAAAAAATAAAAAACGTAGCTCAAAATAGAGATGATCAGTCACACCCAATATTATTGGTAGTTGACGAAACTAATCCACCAGAGTATAAAATCTCTTGTGGAAATTAGAGCAAAAATGAAAATATTCGCAGAATCTCTGTGAATAAAATCCCGCCTGTACTCTCGGTAACTTCAATCTCTTTAACAGGATCCATGCTATTGGTCTTAGCAACAAACTCTACATTCGGATACGTGGTTTCAACGATGTTAAAAAGACTTAACCAAAGTAACCACCAACAAACCCCAGCTACCGATATCCCCCTGGAACCAATTTACACGGTCCTTCAAATGTCGCAAAATGCCCAACCGCTCTTCCTCGAAGTAAATCAATACAATTGGTCGACAATTAGACCCGGAAAAGGATAGGATGTCAGTATACTATACTCAGCATCAATATTTAGAGCGCGCCGTGTAGCACTGCCACAATTCAATGAGCATATAAAGGCATTGCACAAAGCAGTTGCATATAAATTGAAAAACAACATAAAATAGTTTTAAAAAAAAAGTTGAACCGACTTCAAAAAAAGCACTAAAAAGCATAAAATAATTTTTAATTTTATATCTATTACGACATTTTGAAGTCGGTGCAAATCAAACAAACCAAACAACTCGTAGTATAGACCAAGGATCATATTCTACCCAATAGAAAAAGAATTATCCAAATCGGTCCACGCGTTACGAAGATAGACTACTCCTCCCCCACACCCACAGCTTTCACCATAGGACCAAATTATTCTCCTATTAGCAATGGGGGATCATACTCTATACAACAGAAAAAAAACCATCGAAATCGGACCACGCGTTACAAAGTTAGGTTCCACCCCCACTCCCCACCCCCATCCCCACAAAATTTTTTTCACCTGGTATCAACCACGGAACATACTCTACCCAACAGAAAAAGATTTATCCAAATCGGTCCACGCGTTACAAAGTTAGACTACCCCTCCCCCCTCCCCCCGCCCTAGATCAATATTTTTATCTCCTATTAGCAATGGGGGATCATAGTCTGTACAACGAAAAAAGAACCATCCAAATCGGACCACGCGTTACAAAGTTAGGTTTCACCCCCACCCCCACCCTACCAAAAATTTTGTTGACATGGTACCAATCGGTGAACATACTCTACCCAACAAAAAAAGAATCATCAAAATCGGTCGACGTGATCATAACTACCTAAAATAGTCATAACGGCACCCAAACTAAAATACCATAATTCATACCAATTGAATATAATCATTAAAATAAAGTATTCAGTCATTGAGAAACAATTTCAGTTACATCAATCGGATGTAAGTAAATTCGCCTAATCGGCACAAATTATCTCAATTTGCGACAAACAAATCGCACATTCCTTTCTCAGGAGATGTGTAGCGCATTGGTAACTTCAAAATGCAATTTAAGCAATATTCGGATTACTTTTCAAAGTGGAACCTTGTTCTTTTAATTGTTCAAAAATTTCCTTTAGTTTTGACATTTATTCTTTATTTATATGAAAATACATTGTTCATTTATATATTTTATTTATTAAAATTTATTTCTACATCTAGATTACAATTTCCTTTTTCGCTACTTGTTTCTGAATTAGCTTAATTAATTTTTTCTTCAAATATAGTGACAATGCTAATACTAAAATTATAATTATTAAGCATATTATTAGATATTTTATGTCCATGAAGTGGTCTATAAATATGTTGGTGTCCGCTGAAGCAACGATGTTTGTTGAGGTGTGTTTTTCACTTTCTTTTGATTGAGTTTTTCCCATCGTTTTTCTTTATTTGAAATTGTTGCCTTCGTAGCCTTATGTCGTCCAGAAAAGAGTTCTTCTCTTTTTTAGTAATGGCTATGGTTGCTAGCCTGTAGAGTTCCGCAATTTCCCGACGATGTTTTACTAATTTGCCGGCTCTCTTCTTCTTCTTCTTTTTAGGGGGCTGAACTGCGCCTGCTTCCTCTCTTAGCTCCCGCTGTTGTTCTTGTTGCTTCGATTTCCTTGTTCTATATTCTTCTATGGTTATTGGTTTGGGTCCAGCTCTTGGGTCTTCCCTCAAATTCTTCTCTAGTTCAGCTGACAATGTCTTATTAGATGCAGTCGGCAGTATCCTCTCAGGTCCAGTGAGCAGATTCTTCTTAGGTTCAGTGTGCAGGGTCGCCATGTAATGTTTCCAGCAAAACTTTAAGAATTTGAATGTTACCGGAAGCTAAGCCTGATGGCCAGCTAAAGTTACCGGATTTTTATATGGGCGTCCAAGAATATCTTGGAGTGCCTTCTTATGAGACTAGGTGGTTGCCGAGAAAGAAAACGTACCTTTCCGTGTCTCAGAGAGAATAATCTTCATTAAAAAAAAATTTCATATATATATACAAAATCTAAGTTCATTAACTCTAGGTTACGTAAATTCTACTTACTTACTAGAGTCATCAAAAATATAATTTATGACGACATATAAAGAAAGTAAAATTAAAAGTCATGCAATCGCAAAATAAGTCACTGCAAAAAATTGTTGATACCTGTGAAATTGCTGCTCAGTGTCAGTAACCCGAACGTGTATGTTAATTGTTTTTATGGGTCATATCGGAAATGTTTTGTTTTCAATTTTTAGTCGCGTGCACAAAGGTATCGGTTTACACGTCCTGCAAGTAAAAGTTAAAGTAATCTGAGCAGATGTTTTTATGATGGGGTTTTTGTCCGATTTAGCGAAAGTGTTTGCAGTAATGAGTTAACAGAATTTTTATGAATGTTTATGACTTGATTTATTTTTAGTCATTTTGAATGAGGGTAACTTTTTAGTGTATATGCACTACAATCGATAAGGTAAGGAACGAAATGATGTTCGTTGACAGCTGAAGGCGCTACATGCATCGTATCTTGCCCAGGCTTTCACGGGTAAGATACAAAAGAAGAAAAAGCTCTGAAAGATTCTCTCATGTATGTCGTCTTGATCGCAATCCCTCCCTACATCGTCTTTTGCTGTACAAGAGAGACAGAAGAATTAACTAAAGAAAAGCTTAAAATTGTCTTTCATGTACGTACGCTTAATCGAATGAATTAAGCAGAAATCAAGAGAATCTTGTCTTAACCACCGAATTGAAGGGTCTAGTTTAAAACGCAGTCGAGAACAGTCGTAGTTAATGTTTTGGATTAAGTGAAGTCGCGAAGGGTCGATTGAAAAAAGGTGTTAAAAGTATAAATTTGAGGATCATAAAGCGAAGTGTCACATTATTTAAAGTATACAAAGTTAATTAAGTAATGTCCAAAGAAGCAAAATGTGCGCATTTTTGGCACTAGAGTAGCATTCGATGCTTTTGCATTCGCTATTAATTGGCAACAAATCAGCTATAATGAAGCTTTTACTGCTAATTTGTTGACTGAAATTGACAATAATAATTTTTTTTATGTATATATGGCTCTTTATTTGGCACATCGTTATAAAGCGTGAAAATCCTAAAAATACACAAGCATTAAAAGACACAGTAATGAGGATCAAAAAGAACATAACAAAAATGACTCAATATACTAGGTTACTGTAAATAGGTTAAATAAAAAGGACTCTAAAACTTGAAGGCAAAAACCTGTAAGAAAGAAAACACAAAGAAATTTTGAAATGCCTCCAAGCGAGTGCCAGCTCTAAGAAAAGTTCAGGACAATTTTGAAAAGAATCCGAAACAAAACATAGAGCTTATCCTAAAACGAGCGAACAAAATGATTTTCAAAACTGCACAAAATGCACTAAATATTCACATGACCCGCCTTCGTTTTGAAAATAATTTTACCGCAAGGTTAGTGGGACAGTGTAAGTGATCATAACTTGATACAGCTGTCTAGATCGGTATTAAATTGTGTTGGAGTTACATCTAGTTTTCGTTTTCTCGCGAAGGCGTCCATCAGCTGAAGAAAAGTTAACCTTTTGGTGCTGCTGTTGATAACGAGCCAAAGGAGCTTAACTTTTCTTTATTAAAAACGCCGATCGTGTTAAGAAATTTTTATATTTCTTACGTTGCTCGAGTTTAGAAACAGTTTGTTTTAGTTCTTATTTTGAACAAAATGAACCGAAACCGAAAAATCAAACTAGAACATCTCCGTAGAGCCGTTTACCACTTTTCTAGTCCTCCGGGAGCACTCATCCAAACATGTTCTAACCGAAAACACAAAATTTCGAATCGATTAGAGTCCCTAGTCTGCAGAGTCATTGACGTCCGCAAACTGCTCTCATCATCCTCCCTACGATTGCAACGTGAGCCTTGTGCTTCCCGCAGCACTTGCAGCAATACCAAAGCGAAGAAAAGCTTCGTGGACAAGCTGCTTCAAGTCTGCGGCCTGTTATTCCCGTTCTGCATCGACGATAGAGGTTGCCAGGTGCAGTAGTCGGCCTTCGTTGCCATGAACTCTAGACGTAATCGTCTGTTCAATCTGGCAATGATGTGGTCCTTTAGTGCATGTGTGTGAATCTGTTGGTTAGTGGGCTGTTGTCCAGGGTCGATCCGCATGCAGTATAGATGAATTGTTGACTAAGTAAGTGTTAGAATAAAGCTTATCAAGCAATTCACCTGGTTACATGTCCTTGGCCCCAGTAAAAACGACGTTCTTGTAATGCTGAATGTCGGGCAGATTATTAATGTCGCGCAAGGTCGGGCATGTGAAGTATCTGTGGAACAGGGTTCCTTCACCACCAAAAACCGCGCAGGCTCTTTGAATTCGTCGATCGTGATTTGGATGCACGAGGCTGTGATGAAGCAGTTTGAATGCCACATCAGAATCTCTGTAATTGGGCGGAAAACTATAGATGACTCTGCTAGTTATGGTCCCCATTACTCCCAAGTCTACCCCAAGATATGCGCGCCATCTATTAACCCCTAAGGTATCCCTACTTCTGCGAAGAGCTCGCGCAGCCTACGTGAAGTGAGTGTACTGAATGTCGTGTGCTGCGGTCGATTAATTACGAAAGCGATAGGTTCCCTATTAGAGAGACGACTAAAACGCTCTCGTGCTGTATCCACCAATTCGTTTAATTGTGTTGTATGGGTGTGTATAAGTGTGTTCCCAGAAGCATCAATGATGTCTCCAAGAAATGTGAGTTGTCCTGTATCTGCAGAGCGTGCTTTAAGCGACCCATCGTCTTCATCCCCAGAAGGCGTCAGCGAACTTGGCCTGTAAAAGTTTCACGAAAGCTTCTTCGAAGAACTCCGATTTTAACAGGTGCACGATGGACGAGGTAATCAAATAATTGACATCAACTGCACGGCCTTTCAGCGAAAGTGGGTGTAGTCTAGTCCGCCACGAATTCACAGCTCCAGAGAGTTTCTTCAGAGCTATGCGGCTATTAGATGTTTTACCATCGAACCCCACATATACACCTAAATATTTCAGGCAAGCATTCGTCCATTGTATGCCGAGGGGAGAATTTGAACGAATCCGCCACATCCAAACCATAGGCCTTGGCTTTTGTTTAGGTTAACCCTAGCGCCCGCTAATCGCTCATATTGTTCGAAAACCTTACGAGCTACTGGAAATGCATCATCTTTCGTTGCCTTATAATAGTGTATGGTAAGTGAATTGAATATTGTCTCAACGATTGCCGAAGATTTACTAAGAGCGGCTCCAGTGAAAAGTCATAAAGCATTCCTGATAACGGGCATCCCTGCCTGATACCCCAACAAAACGAAAAAGGAGACAATATATGGCCGTTATGATTTATGAGAATCACTGAATCTCTATACAGACAACTGATGATCTCAATCAATCTATACGGAAGCCCAAATATATCGAGCACTCTCAGTAGATACTCATGCGAGACGCTATCAAACAATATTTCTGGATCCAAAGAGATCATGGCCATTTGCGAACCGGTTTTTTCATGGTAGGCGAAAAGAAGTTTCCCATCCTCTGAAGATCCCCCTTCTTAGGTATTAGACGCATAACGGATCTCCGCCAACTTGACGGAAATTCGGTAAGTCCAACCACTGCAGAATTAGAGACATCCAAAAGGTCCGGAATCAAAAGATTCCAAAAACGAGGAGGAGTATGACGTTAAAGATCCTTCATTGGGGTAAGCACATCATCGAGAGTAAGCGTTATGTCCAGGAATTCCCTACTTTCATCAGAGAAAGTAGGAACATGATGAAAGAATTCATCGTTGGACGAGAATGTTGGTAACGTCTATGCAGCATAAAGCCGCGTGTAGTAGTTGCGAATATAATTCGGAAGTTCCTCTCCGTATAGGATTTAACCCGATTCGGCAAGAATCGAGTCTACTTAAAAAGAAGCGGGACGACGTGGAGTTGTCTGGAAGAAGTACTCGGTCGGAGACTCGCCCTCTCGCAACCAGCGCGACTGGTTTTGGAGCACAAACTCCAAGCTATGCTTATAGTTTTGTGCTGTCAGTCGTTCTTTAAGTCTCTCGTATTGTGTGAGTAACTCTGGTTGTGCGGGCAGAAGAATACCAATCCGGGTGGCTTCGGCCGTCAAACTCGATGCATGATATATGCTCCGATTGAATCTCGTTTCGATAAATGAGCGAATCTGAAGCTTTCCAACATCCCACCAATGGCTAAGGTTTGAATAAATATTCTTGTTATCACGCCATTGGTGCCAAAACTAAATGAATTCTTCGATGAACTGCTCCGAGTTGAACAAGTTATTTTTGAAAATCCGGTAAGCAGTTCGCTTCTCGACCAAGGTGCTAGTCGCCACAATAAGAAGGTGATCACTTAATGAACACACTTCATGAGTGACACTAACAAAAAAATTAAGAAGGCTAGACGAGACGTAAAGTCTGTCTACCTTCGAACCCGAAAAGCTACCCTGGACATTTCGGGAAACCCTTGTGTATGACCTATTCGTTGGATTAAGCCAACGGTAGACATCCACATCCACAAGGTTCACGGAGTTGAATTCAGCTCTAAAATGACGATCGATTGAAGAATCTAGTGTGCATTATCTTGGTCATGCGGCAGGTACACGTTTACTACCCTATGCATTTTGTCTCCTAAGACAAAATCTAAGGAAGACAAGAAAATGGGAAGATGTCTGTGTATACAGGAGACATCAGTGTAAAGCTGTGGGACACAGCAATTGCCACACCGGAACCTCTACGGGGTGTTTCTGTGGGAAAAACTGTGTAACCCTTGTGTAGATTTGAATTTTGTTCTAGACGTGTAAATGTGGCTTGTGTAAAATTTGTCTCCTGTATTTTATTTTTTTTTATATATGATATTGCCAAAGCACAGGGGATGCCCTATGATTCTAAAGCACAGCCATGGCAGGAAAGGAATTAAGGATGAGGGAAATGGGTAACGAGGTTGAGTGAAGGAGGTGTGTTTCAGGCTCATAAGACGAGGAAAAAACAGAAGATGGTAAGCTGTTCCACATTCGTGTTGTTCTTCTTAGAAAAGATTCCCGAAATTTGACGGTACGTCCAAATTTGACCTGGAGAGTATAGGGGTAGGAGCTACTTGAAGATCTTGTGTCGCACGTTGTCATTGGTCTACAAGGAATCAGGCTAGCAATTTTGTTAGAACAATGGCCAAGGAAATAGCAGTAGAAGAGTGAGAGACAACCGACATTCCGTCGATGTTCCAGAGAGTCAAGGCCCTCAGAGATTGAGGACTCGCCAATAAGTTAAAATGGCCTTACGCTGGACTTTGTCTAACTCGGACAATGCGGTGTGTCCTGCCCCTGCCCAAATATGGAAATTATATTCAAGTCTTGGCCTAATGTGGGACTTGTAGATCAGCGCTAAGTCAGGTGGGGTAAAAAATTTCTTACATCTCTGTAGAAAACCCAAACATTTCATCGCAATTTTAGCGAGTGCAAATATATGATCAGTCTAGCTAAGATTGATGGATATCAAGATGTTTAGGGAGAGTGAATTGAGTATATTCACTCCGTCGACTGAAAGCGGTTGGGGTTGAATTGGGCGGTTTTTAAGGGACATTAAACAGCATTGAGTTTTGTATGCATTAAACGAAACACGATTTGCTCTGCCCCAAGCGAGGACCATAGAAATGTCATTATTTAGTGATCCAAACATGCGTTCCCGATTGACTTCTGTAGCGTTTCCACGTGAATTCTTTACAGAATCAAATGAGTACGCGAAATCAAGGGTGCTGTTGTCGGCGAAACTATGAATAGGATTGAGAGTAAGGGATACGAGATCATTAATAAAAAGAAGAAATAAGGTTGGTGAAAGAACTGAACCCTGAGGTACACCGACATTTATTTCGTAGGAATCAGAAGTAACTCCGTCAATTACTACACAGATTGAACGGCCTGACAAAAAACTCTCTATCCATTTAACGAGGGTAGGGTGCATTGATTCCGTTGGAGCCGTTAGTAAGTCTCCAGTTGAGATGGTTATTTTCTAGATATTTCAACAACTGAGAATTGATGACTGATTCAAAAACTTCAGATATGATCGAGGTTAGTGTAATTGGTCTGCAGTTAGAGGGGTCGCAAGCCTCTCCTTTTTTAAGTATCGGCAGGACATGAGCAAGTTTCCATACACTTGGAAACATTCCTGTTGAAATGACAGGTGAAAAACTTTGCGCTTTGGTTAGTCCAAAGCAGGGGATCAGCAGTTTAAAAGAAGGGGCGAGAAACCAACATGCGCACTAGCTTTGGACACATCGAGTTTCGAAAGTACTCTAAAAACTTCCCGAGTGCGAAAGTGTAGCAGCTTTTGCCTACTATTGCACTGTGATGGGGATGGAAGTGGCTTCTATGAAGGTGGTAAGTACGAATTAGCAGCAAAATTAGCAGCAAACAGGTTGGCCTTGTCCAATGAGTCAGTAAGAACATTCCCATTATAAATGAGTGGTGGTGTTGACGAACAGGTGAAATTGTTCTTAACGGTTTTTACTAGAGACCAGAAGCCCTTATTACCCTTTTGAGTAGAAAATACCTTCCGTCTGATGCTCTGGTCGAAATTCAACTTTGCCCTACTAATTGCTGAATTACAAGTATTCCGCGCATCTCTATAGATACGTCTCAATTCCTCTGAAGGCCACATTTTATATGCCTGGAAGGCTGCCTCCTTATTTTTGATGGCTGCGAAAGAGTTATTATTAAACCAATTGGTGTTAGTTGGTTTGATGTTCTTGAAGCTATGAGGAATAAAGCGATGCATTCCAAACCATAGGATGTTCAAGATATAATCGGTGCTTCTGTTAACGTCTCTCATAGAAAAGCAATCAGACCAATCCAGCTCTCTGAGATATTTATTAAGTCCCGCCCAATCAGCATTTTTATAATGCTACACTAATCTTTTTTTGATATAAAATATAAAGCATTATGACAAACATATCCAAGAGTATAAAATCAGAATTATGACATTTTCTCACTAACGATTGTGCTCCATCTAATAAATTTTGCTATATCTTATAACTTCAGTTAAATACCCATATAAAAATTATTGTTATACCCAATATATATGCATAAATTACCAACAATAAGAAACCAACAATAAGTAATCTATCGTTACTTCAGTTGTGCTACACAAATTTTCCCACTATTCCACAAAATATATCTAACTTCTAATTACTTCTTGTGCAAGTACATTTGTAAGCTGATGGTTGCCATACGTTAAAACTCGTCGGACAAAGTCAAAATGCATTTTCAGGGTAAACATATACAAACTACTAAGGCCGGTTTCAATGTTGATCATATAGTTTGGAGTATTATACGGTAATCTAAATAGTCTTTTAATGAAAAATCTGTGAATCTTTTCTACTATATCATACTCGTAGACACCCCAAACTTGGGCTGAATAACCCATTATGGATCGCACTGCCGCTTCAAATAATCTGTACTTACTAGACAGTGGAACTATTTGCTTTCTTATAAATGAACTCCAAGTTACATTTATTGCGGTTTTTGCTGCTTTCAATTTTTCTTCCAGATGTGCTTGGAAGGATACATTATGATTTATGGCCACACCTAAATATGTATATTTTTTAACGATTTCAACCTGAAAACCCCGATAATACCACTTTTATCTGACAGTCGTCCTCCATTTCTAATAACTACAATCTTGGATTTTTGCAAGTTTACTGTCAAATTCCATCGCTCACAGTACTTGTCTAAATTGTTGATCATTGTTTGCAGCCTTTTTGGCGATTCAGCCATAATGACAATGGCGTCGGCGTACATAAGTAACCGGATCTCCTTACCCCCAATAAGAAAGCCTTGATCCAACTCATCATATAAATCATTAACAAAAAGTGAAAACAGAATCGGGCTAAGTGGGTCCTCCTGCTTCACCCCCATTGCAGAGTCAAACCAAGAAGAGAGGCACTTGCCATTCCACACCGTTACCTTGGAGCCTTGATATAATAAGGTTAGGTTTCTCGCGAACTTAAATGAAACCCCCAGACAATAAAGTTTGCTGTATAAGCTTCTTCGATCGACACTGTCATACGCAGCTTTAAAATAAAAAAATAAAAAAATAAAGCTTCCTTCCTTTTTTCCTCGTCATAAGCTTAGCAATACATGTGAGACAAAATATATTGTCCACGGTGGAGTAATCACGTCTAAATCCTGCCTGAGTCCTTTTAAATATTGTAGTCCTCAACCCATTTTTGAAGCCTTTGCAAAAGGATGCTGCTATACAATTTTGCTAAAGTGTCCATATTGCATACAAATCGCATTTGGATTGCGGGTTGGTTGATATATGTACCTGCCTTTTCCGACACGCTCACAATTGAGCTCTTAGCTCTTAGGATATCACTGATGAAGATGCACATTTTCCTGCTTTGTTGTTATATCCCTCCAAACTTGACAAACTATGTTGATGTAGATGGTAGAAGTCTTTACGATATTTTAATTCTTAACCTAGATTTTAACTTACCCAGCGTTCAATGGGTACTAAACGCTGATGACGATGACTACCTTCCCTTTAATTATCTTACTGCTAAAGACTCCCATTTTCTTGACGCTATCTCCTACTCTGGTTTACACCAAATGAGTGATGTATGGGAAGACAGTTAGATCTTATCTTTTCTTCTGATTCGAGTAACACTATAGTCGAACCGACTTCTCGGAGCTTATCCGCTATTGACAGTTTGCATCTGCCCATTTTCATCGCTTTTTCCTACGATGGTTCTAATACTGCCGACCACAACGTAGATCATGTTTCTGTTTTGTTTTCCATGTTTTATGATAGGATTTATGATCTGTTTTATTTCTGAGTACCAGTCAGACGGTCAAGATCATCCTGTCTGCCCCCCCCCCCCTGGTATACTAGAGTACTACGTAGACTTAAATATAAGAAAAATAGACTATGGAAAACTTACTTACGCTGTAGAAACACATCAACTTATTGTGATTTCGTTTATTGTCATGACAGCTTTTTAGCGTTATCATCATCCTTATACAGGGAATACCTCGATAATGTTCGCGATAACTTGCATAATGATCCTCGTACCTTATTTGAATTTGTTAATATGAAGAAGAAAACTGATAATTATCCATCCACAATGTGGTACAATGGATTCTCTAGTTGCAGCGCGCCCGATATAGCCGACAACTTTGCAGTGTTTTTCGAGGGCGCCATTTCATCAGGCAATTTTGTGTCTTCCCTGGAAGAGTTTGATCACATCCACGATCGTCCCGCTGCCTCCATTGCTTTGCCCATTATATCTCGTAATATTATTATAGATCATATCAAGGAGCTTAGAATGGACTTTTCTGTTATATATTCACAGCTTGTAGGGCAGTGTAAGGGGTTAATCTCATCTAATCAACATGGCTTTCTGCCCGGTAGATCGACGACAACTAACTTGCTTGAATTTACATACCACGTAATATTCGCCTTTCAACAAGGTCTCCAGACTGACTGCGTCTACACCGACTTAAGCAAGGCATTTGATAAACTTCCTCACTCTGTGATTATGCTAAAGCTTGAAAAGTTGAGTTTTCCACCTTAATTGCTCGATTGGATCTTCTCTTACTTAAAAGACAGGGTATATCGAGAATCTTTCCGTAATACTTTATCCAGGGTCGTGAGGGCTACATCTGGCGTACCGCAGGGTAGTCATCTTGGGCCGTTGTTGTTTATTCTTGCCATTGACGACATTGTTCCTCTGATTAAGCACTCTAAAGTCTTAACCTACGTAGGCGATATGAAGATTTTCTCATACGTTAGAAACAGTTATGATTCTTCCTGCATTCAGTATGATTTAATACCTTCAAGAACTGGTGTGGATCTAATGGTCTGCAACTTAACTTGGATAAATGTGAAGTTATGTCATTCTCTAGGAACCAAAATCAGCTCGTCTTTGATTATTCCTTTGCGAAAACTAATGTTTGTCGTGTGCAGTCCGTCATTGACCTTGGAGTGAAGCTTTACCGTAAACTCGACTTCACTCTGCACATTAACTACATTGTTTCTAGGAGTAATTCAGTTCTTGGCTATGTAAAGCGGTGGTCAAGGGAGTTTTCTGATCGGAAGACCCTTATTCACTTATTCTTTTCTTTGGTCAGGCCAATTCTCGAGTATGCATCTCAGGTTTGGTCTCCCTGCTATGTTTTTCATTCCAGACGCATTGAGTCGGTGCAGCGGAACTTTGTTAGGTTCGCACTAAGAGACCTTCCATGGAATGATCCACTTAGGCTTCCTCCTTATGTGGATCGCCTCCGATTGCTTAATATGCACTGGTTGGAAGAACGACGCAGGGTTGCTGACCTAGTCTTTATTTCACCAGCTCTAACATAGACTCTTGCACTGTCGCAAGTATGGTTTCTTATAGGCATACCCCGTATAGCTTAAGAAGACTGCCTTTACTGCATGTTGTTCACTCTCGTTCTAACTATGTTATGCATGAGCCTATAAATCGTATGTGTAGAGCCGTGAATATGTGTCCTGTTTTTGACCTGACTCTTACTAAGGATTTGCTGAAACGATCTCTGTTGTCTGTGCTCCACTGATTGTGTGTAGGCGTATTTTGGATTTTTTTGTTTTTTATACTAATATTTTATTGCATGGGTTGTGGGAGCCTCATTCATCTCAATATACGTTATATTCTGGTAAATAGGTCAAATGATTCTAGGCTTCTGCCTATGAAGTGCGCCTTCTGAGTTAGAAGGATTAATTCTATAAAAAAATAAATGACAGACCCCTGTAATTTTAAACCAAGTTAGGGTCTCCTTTTTTATACAGTGGAAAAATTATGGCGCTTTTAAATTTATCCAGTAGAATTCCATGGTCCCATATGTTTGTTTTTTTTTTTTTTTTTTATACGATGTGGCCAAATCCTAGGGGACAACCCTTTGATGCGTTAGCATGGTTTTGGCCGGAAGGGAATTAGGGTAAGGGAAGTGAGGAAACTTGAGTCTTGTTTGCATTGCTGCGAGCTAGACAACAGCCCAGAGACGGAGTGGATTATTTTAATTTCTTAATAAAAGCTCACGTTCATTGAAAATCTGCGTTATTGTTAACAAGAATTCTGGACTCGCATTTTTATAGAACTCGTATGGAATCCTGTCTGGGCCCTGTGCTTTGTTGACTTTCGCAGCTTCTAGAACATACTGTGACTCGGCAGGTTCAATTTCTCCATCTAAGCTTGGTACTTCAATGTGTGGATCGCATACAAGACCTCTGAAGAAATTGACTGTGGATTCAGCAATGCTTTGAAGTGCCTTACCCAATCCGACATTTCTATCTCATTCCCACATGAAAATCCAACTCCCTTCAATTCTCGAGCTATTTCTAACCAAGTCTTGGGATCCTCAGCTTGTCTTAAGCGCCCAGATATAAGTTTAAAATACTCTACCTTCTTTCTTCGGCATTTTTCTAACTTTTGTTTGATTTCGAATAGAGTTCAGCTGTATATTCCGAATTGCTCTTACGAAATAGGTTGAGGAGTCTGTATGAAACTTTTCTAGCTTTGTAGCATTCTTTGTCGAACCATTTCTGCTTGAACTTGTTAATATGTTCGCAGTTCTCACATTTGTGTTGGGCTGCAGAATATACAACTTCAGTTAAAAGCTCCACTGATCTCTCGAACTCCGAGTGACCCTCTAATGATTCCAGATCCAAAGCAATCATGGCCTATTGTATTTTTTCTTTATATTGTGCTTGATTTCGTTTGCCCCAGACTAGTTTTGGCAAAAGAGGCGTTTCCTTTATGTTGGTGTTTGGACAGCTGCCTGTTATAATCATTTCAATAGGCATGTGATCAGAAAAATTTTTGGGGACTACTTAAAAATCAATTAGCAAACCCAATAAACTTGTCGAAACGAAACATATATAATTCAAATGATATTGATTTCCCCTTACAAACGTCAAATTACCTTCACGGTCCCCAGGTGTTCTCCCATTTAGAATAATTCCGCCCATGTCTTCACAGAAATCCGTTTTCCACCTTTATGGTCTACATTCCAGTCCCTGGAATTTCTATTAACTGCTAGGTTATATTATCACAAGCAATATTTCTATCTAAAACTTGACATGTCCCAATCCTAACATTTAAAATTCCCACTAAAATCACATTATTTTCCTATGATCCCAAAATTAAATTCTTCAACGCAACAAAGTTATCCATCCAGTTACTAGGGTTCAAATTCGCAGGAACTATCATTACGTTTTCTTTGCCGACTTTAGCGGTAATGTAGACATAATCACAGCTATCACAGAAGACCAGAGAATAAATATCTTTGATGCTTTACTTAAAGCCATACAAAAACCCACCACTTGCACGACCGCTACTACTAACCTTTGTTGCACTTATCCATTTTAATTCAAAACTACTGAAATAATTTTTATATTTTTCTATATTCTCTTCCACTGCCCACGTTTCGTGTAACAAAAATATATCCTCTCTTCTACGTATTTAAAAAAATCTGAAAAAATTAACTTACTTGCTAAGCCTGCTATATTATAAGATACTATGTGTAAAGATTTTTTCTTCCTCTGACTGTGGCAGACTTTTCTTTCCTATAAATTTTTACTAATCCTACTAGTTTCTTTAATTAAGTCTCCACACTCCCTCTTTAGGATGCTATTTAGAATGGCAGTTCCATCACATGTTCCGCATATAAGCATTCCATCCGGATCCAACGTAAACTTCGAATTCTGCACAATTAGATGGTCTCCACTGAAAATAACTTTTACCAAGTTGTTTACATCCAGAATTATCTTTTTCAGGGCATACAAACGGTTCGTCTTGACGAACAGCTGGTGGTAAGTCTCGAAATATTGAAATGCCGGTTCCCTTCAATCTTCTAGTGTTATTCAATATCTTGTTAACGTCAACTTGCGATTCACATTCAACTACAATATGTCCAAAAGAGCCAATGACGCGAGCGTAACTACAATTGAATTCTCCGATTTCTAGCGTTTGTTTAGAAAAAGACATTATTTCCGATTTTGCTTCGTCATTAGTAAACTTCGCACCATTTCACTCTGCTTTGCGTATGCCTTTTATTATTAAATTGTTTCGCCGAATGTGTTTTTGAAGCTGCTCTACTTCCTTCTCTAAATTTGCCTTTTGTTTACTAAGTTGAATTACTATCTTACTTAGTTTATTACACTGGCTCTTAAGTTCACTTATTTCCATAGTTAACGATGCAAGATCGTCTTTTGTCACCAACTTAGCGAGCTTCTCATCCAACATAGAATTCATCGCAATCATAAGCTGGTCATGTGCCATTATATTTTCCTCCTTCTGCTATTGATTTTGAATCTTTTTCGCTGGAAATTGACAATAAAAGAGCTTTTGATGCTTTCAAATGCTAAAAAATGGCATTGCTTCATTGCTATTAAAGCTGAAATAATGCAACGTATAGATGATAGGAGATGTCACTTTACTGGATATAATATTCCCAAATCATAGCTTGATTGAGAAAAAATTTCCATTATTTGGCATTTTTATATTTTATGTTTGCGCATCATCATCAAGAATATATCTTCATATTTATATCTTTGTGATAGAAATAATCCTTCTAACTCAGAAGGCGCACTTCTTAGGCAGAAGCCTAGAATCATTTGACCTATTCGCCAAATATAAAATATATTGAAGCGAATGAGACTCCCACACCAACATGCAAAAAAAACATTTGTAGTTAACACACTAAAATACGCCCACCCACAACAGTCAGAGGTGCGTAGACAACAGAGATCGTTACAGCAAATCCTTGGTCAGAGTCAGGTCAAAAAGAGAACACATATTCATATTCTTTATTGAGATACTTACTATCGCATTATTTCGGTTCCTATTAGCAAAATGTACATGTGAATAAAATGTTATCGGTCACAAGTTATCAAAACATCTGAAAATAACAACGCGCCTAAAAACCCATGTACTTTAGCAGAAATAAAAATAATTTTTTTTAATTGTTTTCAAAAATAATTTCTGCTCAAATGATTTTTCTTGCCTAAATATAATTTTAATCTTTTTCTGGCATATTAAAAGAGCAAAATATTTTGAGTTTAATCATCCATTAATGGAAAGATGTAATATTAAGTTTTTTTATTACAAATTTTTAGCACGAAGAATGTAAAGAAACTTTAAAATGCAGTGATTTTTTTTTTTTATACGATGTGGCCAAATCCTAGGGGACAACCCTTTGATGCGTTTAGCATGGTTTTGGCCGGAAGGGAATTAGGGTAAGGGAAGTGAGGAAACTTGAGTCTTGTTTGCATTGCTGCGAGCTAGACAACAGCCCAGAGACGGAGTGGATTATTTTAATTTCTTAATAAAAGCTCACTTTCATCTGGGCTCGAACTCGGGACCCACGGCATGTTGGTCGTGCCGCTCAACGCATTGATCCAACTCCGTCTCCAAATATTATAGCCAAT
Source organism: Leptarthrus brevirostris (assembly GCA_964036015.1). Taxonomy (NCBI): domain Eukaryota; kingdom Metazoa; phylum Arthropoda; class Insecta; order Diptera; family Asilidae; genus Leptarthrus; species Leptarthrus brevirostris. Next base: position 66,899,386 of record OZ038375.1, read on the forward strand.
ATAAGGCAATCAATAGCTACATAAATGCAACTAAATTCTAATAAAGCGAGAAATTTTCCCACCTTTTTGAAATGCTTATAAAATTCCCAAAATCTGCACAAAACAAATATTCTTTAAAATCATGCTTCCTTGCAATATTTCGGCGTTTTTGTAACACCTACATGCTACATAAATGCCAAATTGCTGTTAGTGTAGTTCCAATCAGGTTTCGTTAAAGGTCATTTCAAGGTCAAACGTGTAAAAAACAGTTTCCAACACAGTACCTACCACATTTATACGTTTTTGAGGTTGATGCTTACGAATCCGAGGTCGAATTAACGTAATTCAAGATGGTGGATCCAATATGGTCGACATCGACACGTATATTCTCGATGTGACTTTCAAAATTCACTTTTTCTTGGCACAATCCATAAGAAATGCAAAAATTTTAATTAGTTGCGATGGGGGGATCGTTATGGATAGATTGGAAGTTTTTCAAATTTAAACAGCTCTAAAATTAAAGAAAAATATTTTAAACGATCAACTAGACTGTACCAATTTTAATCCGTGACCGCAGGCGGTCACTGTCCTGATGATGCCTCAATATGGTGCAACGCGTCGAAATTGTTAAAAATCGTTAAAATAAACTGTATAAAAAAATTTTTTGGACTTAAACAAGTGTTTTCTTTATTTATTTCTTAAGTGAAATTATTTTGTCGTTAATTTAGCATGAAGGCTAAGTAACTTCGTTTTCATTCGAAAATGTTAGAGTATTGTAACTTTCTACAAACATGTCTGCGTCAATAGCATCTTTTATTAAATTTCCTAAATTCTTAGCAAAACTTCTTTCTTCATCTGTAACAACAATCTCTTAATTATATTCAATTAAATATTAAAACTTCGACACAACAAACGCAAAATATTTTTTAGATTCATACTCATTTTACCCAATGTTTTCATACTCAAGATGCAAATACAGAAGATTTCTTTATATTTGTCATCAGCAGAATAAATTTTTTATATAAGTTAATTTAGTCGTTCTAATAAACTTCAAATTGAAAGAAATACACGTGTCTGTACAACAAATCACGATTAATACACGATTTTAAACTATCTACGAGACATTAACTTGCCATTTAAAACATTTCATTTGGATCACACTAAGGTTTTATTGCTTTTAATCGCTTAAAGGTCTTAAAAGTAAAGCCCTTAAGCTCGATAATGAAAAAAGAACTCTTTACGTCCTCGTCACTTGTTATGGATTGTGTCAAGAAAAAGTGAATTTTGAAAATCAATTCGAGAATTTACGTGTCGATGTCGACCATATTGGATCCACCATCCTGAAGTACGTGAATTTGACCAAGGATTCGTAAGCAGCAACCTCGAAAACGTATAAATGTGGTGGTGTACTGTGCTGGAAACTATTTTTCACAAGTCTGACCTTGAAATGACCTTTAACGAAACCTGATTGGGTCAAACGGACCCCAACTTCAGATTCAACGACCCCAGAAACCGAAAAGATGTGATGGTCTCGTTTCTTAAATTGCTAATAAAAATCTTTCAGATTTGAAAAATGACAAAATTGTTTGGTTGGACATGGTTTAATACACCAAGTTTATGAGTTACAAGATTATGAACAAAATTCAAAACGTGCAGCTAAAAATGGTTTAAAGTAACTTCTACATATGTAATGAAAGTTTTTGGAAAGTTGTAAGAAAATCGGCAATTACCACTGGGTAGTGTTACTTGTTAGTTGCGCGGCGAAATTTACGATTTTATAAAGTATCTCGATATTCAAGATATAAATGAATTCGTACAATAATTTCTGAATCTTTTGCCACAAAAAAAGCATAAATGACACTGTAAGTGGTATTCGCAAATGTACTCAATTCCGAGAGGAAAAGTTGATACTTTTAGAGTAAAACTAAATAAATATTTAGTTGAGTGTAGAAGCCCAATAATTACAAAATATTCAATAGAGAACCAATCAAACCAATAACTAATAAAATGAAATAAAAGAAGATGGGAGCGTTACCTCTCATAAGGCAAGTGGTAATTATTTAGCAAAATAACTCACTGATAATCTAATACAGAAACAAAAAACAAAAAAAACCGCCTAAAGGCTCGACTACTAGATAATGGGAACATTTTCGGTAAAAAGGAAATATGACAATTGTAGAACTGATAACAAATTATCGGACCATTTCGTTTAATGCATCAGAAGTATTAAGTCAATTCCAGCAGAAAAATTAAAACAACTTCCATCTCACTACTTCAATTACCGCCTAATCGATCGGATGCGTTGCGTGATAGCTCCACACATTGCCAATGTAGTATTTTCGTTTCGTGTGTTTTGTGCTTGTCTCAGAAAAGTGAGTGCCAATTACCCGACTCCTTTCTGCGTGTTTACTTATTTCTCAATGACGTTTTTCTTGTTATTCTTAACTCGCCCTACGTTCCGCTATTTTGTAAGTGACTTGGTTTGTTTTTTTACATTGCCGGGAAATATTTTTGCTACAATCTGGCGAAAAGCTTCTTATTTAACTTTTTTATTTTGAAAATATTTCTGTGGTAATCTTTTCACGTGTAATGGCACTTTGCAAAGCGTGCTCTAATGAGTTGCTTAATAATGGTGTGGCGTGTAATGGCATCTGTGGTGGTACTTTTCATAGCACTTGTCTGGAGCCCTCCACTGGTGGTCTTTCTATATGTAAGGATTGTTTCAATATTAGGCCCTGTCACGTTTTAAGCCTCATGAAAGGAGTCGTTGCTACGCTCACCACCGACCAATCATTTATAGTTAATAAATTCAAACTTGGCTGGACTTCAGATTTTCTCCGATGACTGAGCCGGTTTAAACTCAAAACTGGACAAACTGCTTCATATCGCTGAGGTTTTGAGCAATGATTCGTCGCTGCTTTCCAACAAGATTTACGAGCTATCTTCAAAGTTTAACGGCCTGGTCTCTTCATCGCCTACCATCGGCCAATCTGCTGAGCTAATTATGCCAATCATAGATGACATTCAGCGCGGTGTCCGGCACGTCAAGCGGAACCTAGATTAGTGCTATACAGCCACTGAAAGAAACTTTGAACTCATTGGCTCAGTTGCCTCTGATATCAGGAGTTTAACTTCAAAAGGCTATATTCTTTTCATCTGTCTGACGCCATAGCTGCTTCTGGTTTTGATCCTACTTTTTCAGGTACTACATCTCCGAAGGCGAACTACTCCACTCTCCGGGATTCAACATCTGCAGCTCCACCTCGATCAACCGTGAAAGTGATTCCGAAAAACCCGCATTCCCCCTTTATGTAGCCTATGTCTCTCCGCCAGTGCCATCCCAATCCACTTCCACCGCATCCACGGTTAACAAATTTGGCACCACCTGGACTGTATTGGAATGGGAACATAGACTAAGAAGACTTGTCAACAAACACTTATCTTCCTGGGTATACAGATTTTTTCCCGGCATTTTGCATTCACCACCGTAAGCTGCCTGAAGTTACTCTCGTGAGACGCAGGGAAATCTAGCAACTTCAAGATCTTCATCCCGAACAAGTATGTCTGGCTCATCAGTAACCCCTCCAGCAAAATCTTCAATCTCGGGAGCATTAAAATTTCTAAGTGGACTAGAAGACTAAGAAGGAATAAGAAGTATGTTAAGTTTACCCTTAAGCCTTCTGCACCAATCCCTAAATTAAATAATAATAAGCGAAACCCCACCAACTATCCCAGAGCTAATTCCAAATGAACTTTTCCCATACACAAATTTATTATTCAGCCTACTTGTTAGAATCTTAGAACTAGTAATAACATAATTTCTCATCACTCTTCCACACCTCTGACATTTAGCTGCTAAAGCTAGAGATCTAAACTCCAATTGGCAGCTAAAAATAGGAGTATTTCCAAACTTTAATCTAAGTACCCCAGTCAAATATCCTAACTTTATTCTCACACCCTTAACCCCTCTGCTCCAGTTACACCGAAGCCACCGAACACGTCCATTCCAGCCGACAACCCTACCACCCCTGTTTTTAATTCTGTATATCCAGCGCATCCACCTAAGCAGGCACTCCCAGCTTCTTCCCTGTGTCCACTTAACCACAAGACATCATCTTCCGACCACCACACCACCTATGCTTCGATTTCCGGCTGTCCCACCCGTCCCCGGTATACACCAAACCTTGCACCCGCTACTTCCTACCTAATGCAACCGCGGTCTCCGATCAAGTACCTCTCCCCAACAGCTTGTCAGTCTATTACCAGAAAGTAAGAGGACTTCGCACAAAAACATCCAATATTTTCCTTAACTCCCACAAATTCCTGCACGATATCTTTGCCTTAACTGAAACCAATCTAACACCAGGAATTCTCGACAACGAACAATTCCCTCCAAACTATACCATTTTCCGTGCCGACGGTTGTGTAGGTACCAATGATCCACCAGGTCGCGGGGTTATCATAGCTGCTCACGACCGTTATGACACCACCCTGCTAAAGACCTCCGACTCTAAAATATCAGAATTTCTATGTATCAAATTAATTACATTCTTTGTTGTTACATTCGCACCTCTCAACCTCTAAGTACCTACGAGCCCATAATTGAAGCGATCGACACCCTGCCTGAGAACGCTAACGCCTCCGATGAATTTATTTGGGTAACTTTAACCTCCCCCATATGCAATGGTCATTATCTGAGGACTGTTCTCACTTTGTCCCCGTGAACGCCTCTTCGGTCAAAGAAGCTTTTTTTACCGATCAGCTCTCCGATTCTGGTTTCTTTCAAGCTAGCGGAATCAGGAATTTCCTGGACAGGTAATTAGACTTAATATTTTCTTCAGACCCAGTCAACTCGGCTGTCGCGGAAAGTAACCATCTCCTCTCCTCCCTTAATCGTCACCATCATCCCCTGTTCCTTGTTTCCTCCTACGAACACCATCTAGATGCTAGACGGTATGGAGCAAAAGTCGCCGAGCCGTGGCTCTGAAGTTGCCCAAAGTCGCCGCGCCATTATTTGAAATCGCCCACAAATCGGCTTTTGATTTTATAATCAATCAAGTCTTTCAAATTGTTGTTTTTACAACTTTAATGTAACATTTATTACAGTAATCACAGCAAAAGATACAAGTAACACAAATTTAAAATTTTAGTAGAGGCGTCAGCGTCGTGAAAAACGAAAAATACCCTTAATTAAGTATTTACTAATTCACCCAGTAGCTTCCAACTATTTATTACGCACATTTTTATCTTTAAGGAATTAATATTTATATAAAGGAAAACGAAAATTATTATTTATTGAATCGTGCATACTCCTTTTCAAAACATGACCAAGAACTGCCCTTGTGCAATTGGTGTGATTAAAAATGAACATATGTATTTCAGATATAAACAAATTGGAAATTGCAACAAAAACTTGTATTTATTATAACTTCCTTTTCAGAATTTTGGTATCAGATATTAGAACATGACGGCATTGAGCATACTTTGAGTTGGAGCGAAAAAACGCCATTGTGATAAACGTCTGTTTGGACTCGTTCGGATTTCAGTAAAAAGTTATTTGATCAAAATTAGAATTTGAGATGACTCGAAAGCAAAAATGTTTCTCCTGTCACGTCGGGTTATGTGATTTCGATTAGCCAGTATGAACAGTTGCTGTAGGCTGCCGTGCAATCTGATTCAGCCTATAGCCCAAAAGTGCCGAGCAAGAATTACAAAAAATCGCCCAAAAAGTGCCTAGTCGCAGGGAGGAAAATTGTGTGGCCAAATTGATAGCTCAAGTAGCCCAATCGGCGAGAAATCGCCCGATCTGGCAACTCTGACACCCTCATGCCCTTTCGAGCTGCGAGTCTTCTCTTTAATTCAATTTTCGTAAATTCGACTTTGAAAAATTAACTAAATTTAACATTGGCACTATCCCTCAATATCTTTCAATTGACGTTGCTTTAGAGGCGTTCTATTCGAAAATACACGCTTGTCTTACACAATCTATCCATCTTCCATAAGGTACGACAAAGAAATACACTCTCTCCGTAACGTTGGCAAAATTTTCTTCTACCCCAGACTGAGTCTGACTATTTTTCCTACCTATCTGCTTACACCTCATTTTCTAAACGTTGTTATGCCCTCTACTATGAGTACCTCCTACGGATGGAAGCTAGCCTCATATCCGACCCCAAGCGTTTTTATGACTTTATTTATTCCAAGAAGAAATCCAGTGGTTACCCCTCCACCCTAAAGCTCGAGAATACCTCTTCGTCTGATCCTAAGGTTATCGGAAACCTCTTTGCACACTTCTTTGGTAAATCTTTCAGCAACAATTCCCTACAACCTGACCTTAACTACTTTTCATTTTTGTAAAAACGCTCTCAAACGTCGTTTACATCTTTTGACTCTGATCCCGAACTAATCGCCGCCAGTATCAACGGGCTTAAGGACAACTTTCACCCAGATGCAGATGGCAAAAAATTGTGCCATGCATCTAGTTCTACCAATTACTTTGCTTTTCCACCTCTCAGTCACTCGAGGGGTTTTCCCTCAATTATGGAAAAACTTGTATATTATTCCCATCTTCAAAAAAGGCTGCAAGAATTATGTGTCCAACTACAGACATATTGCTAAATTATCATCCATACCTAAACTATTCGAAAAATTGGTGTATTATTCCATGTTCTTCCACTGTAAGTATACCTTCTCCCTCTCCCAGCACGGCTTCCTCAAAGGTAGACCTACAACCACCAACCTTACCGAATTCGTCTTCAAAACACTATGTGTTTGGCTCCTCCTCCCCCCCCCCCCCCCGACTCATCTCCTGGATTCAATCCTACCTCAACAACCGTCAGTACAATGTTCTTTCCCGCTCATCCATTTCTAACCCTATTAACGCTCGGTACGGTGTCCCTCAGGGCAGCCACCTCTGTCCATTGATGTTTATCCTTAAAATAAATGATGATGAATCTGTCATCAAAAACTCAGAGCTGGTTATTTATGCTGATGGCATGAAAATATTTAAACATATATCCTCCACAACTGACTCTCTTCTCCTGCAAAAAGACCTTGATTTGTTCACCACATGGTGCATGAAAAACTTTCTAGAGCTCAATATATCCAAATTCCAGTCCATCTCTTAATCCCGAAAGCATCTTACCGCCACCGCGAGAGTCTACATGTTAACCGACGTACCAGTCCGTATCTTTACCTCTTTGTGTAACCTAGGGTTTGTGAAGCGCTGGTCTAGAGAGTTCTCCAATCCTTATGTTTCCAAATCTCTCTATATCTCCTTCGTTAGACATATGCTAGCCAGGTATGGTCACCAACACAAACAACCCACATTAACAGGATTGAATTTGTCCAGCCTAGGTTCAGTCGCTTCGTTCTACGTGATCTTCCGTGGGTAGACAGATTCAACCTTCCACCTTATGAAAACCGTCTGAAACTGATCAACTTACCATCCCGAAGTAAACGTCGCGATGTTTCCGACATTCTATTCATTTATCAGTTATTAATTCGGGCCATAGACACTCATTCAATCCTGCAATCTTTACCCATCTATACCAAACCCCGCACCCTAAGGTCCACTCCCCTTTTCTGACTCGACCGCCATCGCATGAACTACGGTCAACGCGAACCAATTACTAGGATGCTACGAAAAGTCAACGACTTTTCCTCCTTTGACTTCCATCTGAGTAAATCATCCCTTCACAAAGCCTTATATCTTGATCTCGCCCATCTTGATCGCCTTTCTTAATTCTTCTTCCTTCCAGTCTGCACTTACTATAACTATTGCTCATATTGTAGGTGATACTATTTATTTATTATGACTTATCATTTATTATAGCTTGTAGTATTAGTATTATGTTATAGCTTGTATTTATTTTTGTTATATTATTATGTTATAGCTTGTATTAAGCTTAAATAACTAAATCTCCTCAAGTTTGTTGGCTCAGCCCACCTCCCGGAACCACTCACCTTCCAGCTACCATCAGGTATAATCAATTTCCTCCGTTAACTACAATTCATTGTAGTCATGGTGACCTTTCTGCATATACTATAAATTCTTAACATCACCTATTCAATTCAATAAGCCTTGACCAGACTCACAACCTCGTAAATGTGTTTTTTTGTAATAAATGTGGTCATACAATTTCAGAATGTCGTATCAGACGAAAAAACCCTTTTCTGTTCCATATGCAATGCCTACGGCCACTTACAAAAATCGTGTTCACATGATATAAGACATTCTGGGTTTTCATGTACTAAACTTGACTAGTGTCCACCGGCACCACATTTAAAACTCCCAAAGATATGGAGTAACAGACGTAGAGTATGAACTATCATAATGCACCCTATAGCTATGCCTGCTACCAGTAGGTCTTCTAACTACGAAGAACAAAATTATAATAGCTCAGGTGAGTATTCCACAAAAAAAAAACAAATCAAAAATTCAATACAGCAATAACCACGTAAGCAAGAAATTTCTCAATACATCAAAAGTGAGTCATATCCGGAATTTTAAATACCAATATAATTATTCGATTACAGCAAAACTCTACTATCCCAAGCAATTCTTTAATCAAACTCACCTTAGATGTTGCAAAATCTGGAGACGGACTTGGATCAATGCGTTGAGCCGCACGACCACCATGCCATGGGCCCCGGGTTCGAGACCAGATCTCCCCGTGAGCTTTTATTAAGAAATTAAAATAATCCACTCTGTCTCTGGGCTGTTGTCTAGCTCGCAGCAATGCAAAAACAAGACTCAAGCTTCCTCACTCCCCTTACTCTAATTTCCTTCCGGCCAAAACTATGCTAACGCATCAAAGGGTTGTCCCCTAGGATTTGGCCACATCGTATAAAAAAAAAAATAAGGAAAGTGTACACTCTTAGCTGATACTGTTGCGGAAGTTAGCTTGATAAAAAAATATAATTTAAGGGGGTCCTCTACTCTCGAGGCCTAAAATTGAGCGGTTTTTTGGGGAATAAATTGCGAAGGATCTACTGAATACATTTTAAAATTTTTTTTTTTATTTCGAAGATAAATGTTTTGACTTTTCAATTTTACTTTTGAAGATGACAAAAAATAACTCTCGCGACCTTGAAACGTCATTGATGACATAGATGTTGGAACTGCATGGGTCCCGCTTAAGCAAAGTTGTGGCCAATTGGGTAATCTGTAATCTGAAAATTTATATTCTTTATAATCATAGTTACGTTGGCTATGTTTTCCCGATACAGATTTTCTTTATTTTGCAATTTGTAAAAGTTATGCAATTTGTAAAAATTTCCAATTTTTGACCTATAAAAATGGAACAAAATAAAATTTTGCAAATCGTATTCGGGAAAACATAGCGGTATGTTTTCTGAACAATTGAAGAAAAAATTATTGAAATCGGACCAGTACTTTTATGAGAAGTCTTACTCGGCAACTAAAAAAACACTACTTTCGGGAAAACGCGTTTATTGATAAATTACGGTGTATATCTTGATTGTAGTAACTTACGAGTTAATCTGCTACACCGGGCCGTAGAATTCTCCTTCCTCATCACGTTGATGTTCTTGGTTGTCCACATTCTTCTCAAGAACGTACCGGTAAATTCTTTAGACAGTGATTTTTAACTGGACAAGCGCCGTCGTGGCGCGCCGCGCTTAGTTTCTCGGAAACGGCCGGAGACGGATACCTTTCTGTTCCCAGAAACATGCAAAGGAATGTGATTTTCACGAAATCCTTTCTGTGGTATTTTCAGATACATATAGATTGAAATTAAAATAAATATCGATTTTTTTAAACCGCGAGAGTAGAGGACCCCTTAACTGACAACATTAAAGTTGTTATCACAAAGATCTCTATGGAGATAGTGATATAAATTTAGTCTCCAGTATTTGCATTTTGGAAATAGGAAGGATATTTCATGCGAATTACATACATATGTCCAATAACTCTCTTAAGTTTCCCTTTGATGGAATTTTAGACCGTAATTTTCTGTGAAATAATGCAAGTAATCTCGCTTTATAACGAATCCTACATTTTCATGAAGAAAGCAGAAAGTGCACCGACACGAATCTCTCCTCAATCAGAAATTGTATTTGGAATACCAGCTGATGACTGTAATAAAGAAATGTTATGTTGTTCGCAGGAAATATTTCCAGGAGTATTCGTAGGCAACGGAATAGGTAAGCCACGTAATGGCAAAATACAGATAAGTTTGATTAATATTCTAAATGAGAAAGTGAAATTTTCCAACGAACTAACGACTACAATACCTCAATGCGATACCTCAACTCATACGGGATTGCTATTCTGGTGTATGGCAAAACTTTGTATGATAACATTAATAAGCTTAGGGAAATATTGAATAGACTAATAGACTAGAATATAATCTTCAACTACAAACGGGCGCGAGGAAGTAATTTCATAAAGTTTTAGGTTTTCAAAGTTTTTTTTATTCATTAAATTTTCGAAGACCGCATACCAAAAACAGTCAGTGAAGTATGAACGTTGTTCACGCTTCGAGGGTTTCGTACTTAAGTTATTTTCAGAAGCTAATTTTTTTAATACTTTGTAGGTATTCCATAAAAGCAAGTCACAAATATATACACTGTGCGAAATGCATTTTTTTTATAAGAAAGGTAAAAAAAGAATAATATTTCTTAGTGTTCAAACTGTTAAGTGTTTTTTTATTTTTCTGATTTCAAGTGAAAAGATATTTGACTGGAGAGGAAAAAACAAAAATTCGAATTTTAATCGATAGAGGGGAAAGCAATATAATAGGAATAACAGGGGAGATTTGGCGATCCGAAGCTGTCATTAGAAATTTCAAAGAACTTGGAAAAAATTATGTCAAAAGTGTGCATTGGCAATACAGAACTCATATCAAAGCAAAAAAAACCTATTGTTGTTGAAACAACTACAAAACGCTTGTCAGCAGCAGAAATTTTAGCTGTACTAAACTTACCAGTGACAACCCGACGTGTGCAGCAAGTATTGCACAAAGGTGCAACATGCCTTCGAGCCGATGCATAAAAGTCGCCATAACCCAACAACAGTAAAATCAAAAAGCTTACAATAGCAACACTGAAAATTAAAGAATCTGTGTTAACAGACAGACGGATGTAACTAAAAATTAAGGACTTTCGGACTTTTTATTTTACTTGTGCTGTAAAATCTTGCTTCTTGCTAAATTTCAAGATTCTATGTCAACGGGAAGTACCCTACAGGTTTTGATTTATTTGTGAGTGTCAAAATATGCGGCAAATAGGGCGAATTTCGCAGCATAAATGGCCGTATTTTTTGATTGCGTTGACTTAGAAGCTTAATATTTACAGCTCTACGGGACCGTGGACCTTAGTATTTGATATTAATTTCAACTCGATACCTCTACGCGTTCCTAAGAAAAAGAGTCTTGACAGACAGACTGACAACGGCAGGTACGGAGGTACGGAGCCCTAAAAATAACTACAAAGCTTTGCCGGTCGAACTAATTATTATAGTAAGCTTATCCCCGGATTTTAAAAAGTAGCAGAACTCTTAACCGCACTTTTTCAAGGTAAACAAAGACTACAAATTTACAAAAGCCATTTATTGTATGCGCAGTCGTCTACCAGGAAAAGACCGATCTATTTTCTATGATAGTAGAACCTTGATTGGTACTGAAAGACGGTATTATATACTGATCACCATAATCTAATAGGTGGTTCAAAATTAATACGTTTCTATCATAAATTATCGAAATATGACTGAAATATAAGGCTGGAAGGAAATATGCTAACGCACACGCTTTGAGCAGAATCTCTCAGGACATGGCGACAATTTCAGTCACTATACCAACTCCAGCCAAAATATAACATGATGTTGACACACAGAATTTATCTTTAGAGGACCGACGATAAAACCGATCAGCAGTAAGTGGAGTAGAGAGACATTCAACAAATACTCAAAGCATTCCATACTTAGGCACCAAGGCACCACCAAAACATTCTTCCGCATTCGCCGACAATATAGATGGAAAAATGTATTAAGAGATAAAGTAAATTTTTTTAAATAGCGTCCGAAATGTCGGGCTAACCAACATTGTCCCCAAATCGAAATGCCAATAATCATACCCGATACAGCAGCCATTTGACAAAGTTTACTTAGTATAGTAGAGCCTTTACCTGTAACGTATAAGGGCAATAAGTGCAGATTAACTTTTGAAGATGTTTTAACTCGGTTCATGGATTGCTAAGTCATCCCAAATGCCGCAGCAAAAATAGTCTATGAGGAAATAATTACCCGCTATAGGATACCAACAAAACTTTTTACCGACCAAAGCACTGTTTGAGAGCCTTTGTAAATTTTTACGAATTTGTATAGTCAACACAATAGCTTACCATTCACAATCCAATGGCGCGCTTAAAAGGGCTTAAACCAATTTTATCGAAGAGAAACCTCAATCGAGGGATGAAAAGCTGTTCATGTCCATAAAAATACAAATCACGCTTCAACATGCCTAACTCGCACGGATTTCCTTTTTAGTTTACTGTGGGGTTGGAGACATTTAAAATCGGCGATCTTGTTCTTCTGAAGTTTGAAGCTGAAAACTACAAACTGTCTCTATTAGAATCTTATCTTAAGTAAGTAATAATTATAATAAATATGAACTATGACTTTAGACTATATAAAGCCAATTGCTTTATATGCAACATAATTTAGATAGCGGAAGGACTAACACCGTAATTAGTGCTTAAGCGTGTCAAAAAGAGCGAATAAAATGGAAAAGAAATGGAAGGAATTATATTGGGACAATAAGTGAGCAAAACTGTTTAAGAAAGAAAATGGGAATTTATAAAGATTTAAAATACAGGGTGCTTCAGATCTGACGTGTAAAAATGAGTGGGGTGATAGATCTCACCTATGCAAAGAAAGGGGGAAGTGGCAATCTCAACCGTTTGGGAGTTACAGGGTGATTCTTAAATGTAAGTTTTTCGTGGACTGCACATTACTCTTTTATTGTTATATTTTGATCTGCCCAACACGGAGACGGAGTTGAATAAATTCTTTGAGATCACTATGCCATGGTTCCCGGGTTCGAGACCAGGTCTTCGCCTCTTTAATTAAGAAATTAAAATAATCCACTCCGTCTCTTGGCCTGTTGTCTAGCTCGCACCAATGCAGAAACAACACTTTCAAGTTTCCTCACTTCCCTTACCCTAATTCCATTCCGACCAAAAACATGCTAACACATCAAATGGTTGTTCTCTAGGATTTGGCCACATCGTATAACAAAAACACAGCGACATCAAGCAAACGCTAAAAAACTACTATCCCAATGACCTTTTCAAAATTTAAAAAAATGTTGATCTTACTCCTACCATTGCAGATACAGTCACTTCCAAAAGTGAAAAAAAGGTTTGAAATTACCTAAAATTCAGCATTTTTCCAAATTTTCTCCAAAATTCATGTAATTAGTACACCCTTTGTTTATTTTTACTGCATTGCCCATCTTATTATAAAAAAGGTGCAACATGCCCAGGTAGAGAAACGGTATAGAAATTTATAAGTAGAAAACTTATCGGGAAATATTTGAAAATCTGCAATTTAAAGAAACTAAACCCATATTAACTCTAAAATCCCTTTTATTTAATTCAAAACATATTACAATTAATCTTAGTAAATCGCAAAAGCTGTTCGAAATGTCCACCGCCAATTTGAATGCTTGCCAGCAATTTCCTTATGAGTCTCCCGTATTTTCGTCGATGCATTCCCAATTTCTTCAACTAAATCCTCGCTAGTGTTAACAGGGCTTGAAAAAACTTCATCCTGCATTGTTCCCCAAAAAGTTGTTATCTAAAAAGTCCGCATAAATGTCACTATTAAGCACTTGCGTCAAAATAAATGGTCCTACCAAATGGTTGCCGATGATACCAGCCCAAACAATGCCACTGAATCACTTCTGTACCTGTTACCTGTTTACGACCAGGTATAGAGGTTCTGGAAGTTCGTTATACCATCTCTGGTGAATTGAAATTCATCCGTCCATAGAATTCAGTCCAGAATTACCCTGTCGTCGATGTCGCGTTTCAGAAACAAAGTGCTAAATTCCAGTTTTCTCTAGGAATCTCCTTCCAGTAGTCCTTGCACTGGGTGATCGTGATATGGACGTAATTCCTCTCAATGAATAACTCTCCAAACCTTAGATGAAGACACTTCAAATCGTCTTTCGACTCGTTTTGTGCCCGTCTCAGGGTCTTGCCTCAAGATTATTTCCTGCTATATGTCGGCAGAAGTTCCCGAATTTTCGGGTCGTGTCTCCCTGTCGTGTGAAGTGGCAATTCCTGTTTCCCTTACCCTCGGAAAGTGCGTTGTAAATACCCCTCTTTTGGGTGCTCACCGATTGGGAAATCTGCTTTGATATTCCAGTACAGGCGCTCTATCGTTTCCGTCGACTACACCATACATGTAAATAATATTCGCGTATTCCTCAAAAGTAAATTCTACCATTTTTTTAATAATTTTTACTTAAAAACACCCGAACTTATTGATTTAATTTTCAACTATGGTAGGTATTCTTGCTGATTGATCTTTTTTATAGCAAAATTTTCATCAGGTACGAGTAACAGAAAACCAGCACAAGGGTATGTTTTTTGGCTAACGCAAGCTAATATCGGCATAAAACAAAATTACCCTTACGTTTTTATAACTTTTTTGCAGCAATAATTAAAACTAACAGGCAAAAGTCGTAGACGCCGTAGATAGCGAATCGAGACTGACTATAAGCCCTCGTAACTATAACAACTTTATTTGTCTTCAAAAACGGCATCTTATATCTACTCTTATAACTAATATATATAGATAAGAAATGTGAGTAAACAAATGCATCTACAATATTCCATAAAAGCAAAAAGTACTTTCCAAAACAAAAGTAAAAGTTTACCACATTATTGATTGCCTACAAAATGTCTACCAAAATTAATAGAAACGTCGCAATAAATTTCTTTCTCTGAATTAATTAATTTCAGTGTATTTATCTTCAGTGAAGAATTTTTGATCAAAAGTTGAAGTTCGAGATTATTAATCTGCATCGGCCAAGCTTTTTCAGGGTTTTGTTTGAAAGCAAACAACAATGGTTTATGATCTGTATATTTAGCGAAATTTCTTCCTTCAAGAAGAAATCTAAAATCTTTTACGTCGTAGTAAATTGCAAGGAGTTCGCTGTTGTACGTGCTATACTTTGTTTGGACTATAGTTAATTTGGTAGAGAAAAAAATTAACGGTTCCCAAATGTTATTACATTTCTGTTGTATTACTGAGCCAATGCCGAAATTTGAAGCGTCAGCCAATAATACCAATGGACTATTACTTGACTGAAATGATAATAAAGTTGATTCGCATAATTGGCTTTGTGTTGCTTCGAAAGCTTCCATTCCTTCTTTTGTTCAATTTATTTTCTTTTTGCCGACTGTTTTGTCTCCTATTAAAAATTTATTTAATGGAATTTATCATTCTTAGGAAAAGTTTTAATTCTGTTACTGTTCCAAGAAGTTTCATTAAATTAATTGCCTCGACCCGTTCTGGTAATGGCTTGATGCCGTCAATTGAAACTGAATGCCTCAAAAATGTAACCGCTTGTTCCATAAAATTGCTATATTCTAAATTAATGTATAGCCTATTTTCTTCTAATTCTGAAAAATAAAATAAAATTTAAGATGGTCGAGGTGTTCTTTATACGATTTTTTTTTTTTTTTTTTTTTTGTATACGATGTGGCCAAATCCTAGGGGACAACCCTTTGATGCGTTAGCATGGTTTTGGCCGGAAGGGAATTAGGGTAAGGGAAGTGAGGAAACTTGAGTCTTGTTTGCATTGCTGCGAGCTAGACAACAGCCCAGAGACGGAGTGGATTATTTTAATTTCTTAATAAAAGCTCACGGTCATCTGGGCTCGAACCCGGGACCCACGGCATGTTGGTCTTGCCGCTCAACGCATTGATCCAACTCCGTCTCCATTTGGATTTCGATTTGGAATATTATTAAGACATCGTCTAGATAAACGAAGTAGAAAGGTAAATCGTTTGAGAAAGGTAAACGTTTGAGCCGCATTGCATAGGCCGAAAGTCATTCGTGTAAATGCGAAAAGGCTGAAAGTGCGCAAATTGCCGTTTTAGGAATGTCTGAAGGAGCTACTGGAATTTGGTGATACGCTTTTATCAAATCGATTGTTGAAAAGATTTTAATTCTTTCCAATTGATTTACAAAGCCTTGGATGTGGGGTATAGGATGTCTGTCGGGAATGGTTTTTCGACGAGCCTTCTATAATCCCCACGTGCTCTAAATTCGCCATTCTTTTTCTTAACGAGATACAGCGGGAAAGACCAAAGACTGTTAGAAGGGCGAAATTGATTTAAAATTTTGTAGTAATGCATGTACTTTATGATTGAGTGATGGGTCACTATAAATGGCTAAAGATTCTGAATTCTGATTCGTGATTTTGACCTTGAATTTGCATGTTTAAATGTAAGTCTAAATGTTGAGCGAGAAAGTTGTACAAATTGCTGGGTAAGCTCGCTGAGGCGTATATTTCGGTTTTACCGGTTACTTTTAAAATTTTGTCAGCCACCATTGACAATTCGTCCGTCGTTCAAGATAAACAAAGTTGGACCTCTGTTGCCAAAGTGATTTTAAAATTTCGTCTGATAGTTTTCCAGAATTTAACGTTTTCATTTCACGTAGTAGTTGAGATAGTCGAGCATTGCCTAATGTCAACTCATTTAGCAGTTGTTTGAATTAAAAATTATCTGATGATGAAAGACATGAGATTAACGTTTCTTAAAACTTTACATATTTGTCAACCGTTGGTGGATTTAAGGTGATGTCACTTATGTCCCTAAACACACTTACATCCAACGCACTTAACCAGTGATTGAATTTTGTTCAATCTTGTATAATTCCCGGCAGGTCAAATTGAGATTCGGGCTGGAGGAATTATTTCTGCGGATTTGCCTACCAAAAAGGTATGGTTTTAACACCAACTGCATTTACGGACAACGACGCGAGAGAAGGAGACAGTGGAACAGCCAATGGACACGAGTCAGAAACGCGTGGCATACTCGTAGTTTTACCAAACACATCAAGGGATTCATTCATGCTTATTCATAAGTTGCAAAAATTTTAACAGCGAGAGGTTCAAGATGTCTATGTCTGTATTTCTTGCCTCTTTTTTAGTTGCTTCGTCTATATTTGGTTGCTGTTTTTTCTAGAATTGGCTTATGTTCCTTTTCTGCTTCTGCCTGAATCGGCCTGTATGTCTTTACTGCTTCTTCTTGTTTCGACTTAGTCCTTTGCTGCTTTTTTTCTTTCATGGTGCTAATAGAGCCTTACTACTGGTGCGGGGCACCTATTTATAAAACGAGGGTATGGATCAAGTTAGAGAGTGCCTTACCACTGGTGGGTTCACCTCTGTTAAACCTTTGGCGTTGTCACCAAAGTATTTGGTAAAGTTTTCTTAACAAGATTGAGCCTTACCACTGGTGGGGGGCACCTGTGTTAAACCTTTTCGTGTTTTCACCACGTCTTCGTCTTCGGCTTAGTCTTCGTCTTCGGCTTAGTCTTCGTCTGTGTGATCGAATCAGCAATATGAGGATGTAGTAGCTGATGGCTTAACATTGAGCTTGTTTCAACCAGTATTCCATATGTTGTTTCAGTCCAGGTTGTGATGAATGGTGGTCTCGATGCGGGACCACATGTATAAATGGGCCCAGTCTCTCCTATGAGTTTCAACAGCTAATCTCCAGACTTGTGGAATCTAGGGTTGCCTCAAAAGCACCAACTTCTGAGGGCTTTAAAGTTTTGCCTTTTATTTCAAGGACTTTATAGGAATTGGGAAGCAAATGGTTGCCATAAAATATTGCAATTAAAAAAGAATTCCGTTCAATTTAAGAGAAAGAAATATTATTATTTTATTTTGGAAAAGCGAACATATATTGTGGTTGATGATCTGAATTCAACTGAACTGGTTGGTTTAAAAAAATTTTTGGACTTAAATAGGAACAAAATTGTCCCGACTTACTTGGGCAACTTCTGCAACAAGTAAATCGAGAACGTATTTCGATGAAGCGTAACATAATTTATAAAGCGGTATAAATGTCAATTATGTCAATTAAGGTGTCACCACATTTGTTCCTTGTACTTTGTAATACGTTTGTTTTTGTAGGTTAGCTATTTCGTTAGTTTTTTATAGAATTTTTACAAATTTAACAATTTTATAACGATTGAGCCAGAAAATATAGTGCTATATAGAAAAAAACGTTTATTAGGTATATAAATTTTGTTAGTTTTACTTAGGTTGTATTAAGCGATAAAGGAAAATTGAATCAACAAATTGGCAATATTTCAAAAATTTCCAGGAGAATCTTACTTTGGTGGGGGCAATTTCTAGTCTGGGAAGAATTCCCTGGCAGTGGCAAGCTTTCATTGACACATACATAATCGAAGAGCAAAGTCTGTAAAAAAATTTGAGGTAGACAGCTCATCTAATATCGACACAGAAAAAAACAAATCGTTTTTTAGCAGGATACCGCTGCTATCATACATATGAGTGGATGTCCTATCTATTGACACTTCCGCCTTCCAACAACGATGTTTTTGCATTCTTGACCTATGATGCTATATCGGTTATCGTTGGTAACGATCAGCGGAAGCTCAGAATGTGCCGGACACTCCCATTAAAAAGGTTTATGACTTTCTGCCGTAGAGCAGAACAGATTAACGATCGATTGAAGGATCCCGTCTTGTGCTTGTGAAGATGTTATCATTACGACATATTTTGTTTCAGCATTAAATGTAACTGGAGCCTTGCTGACTATGAGTCTGAACATCAGCTTCTGTTCCTCAATATAAATGTTATGCTGTCCCTTGGAATCAAAGCCCATACGTTCGTTTTTAGCAGAATTGATCGCAAGCTCTGCTGAGCAATCTTCTGTCCTCAGGGCTGCAGATACTTGAGCTACAATACTATGTTTTTATATAATAGACACACATGCTCAGTGTAGTGCACAAGTTGATTATAAAGTTTCTATCTAATCCAGAATAGCAAAACGAGCTCCCATATTTTCACAAGATTTTATTTAACTTGCAATGTATGTATGTATGTAACTATGTTTGCTCAGGTGGAATCTTGCAACTCAATTTTGAAGCAGATATCTTCAATCGATTGAGCTGAAATTTTGTATACACGTTTAGTTTGGATGACAATGCATGGTTAGCAGTGTAACGTCATTCTAAATTAAACATGGCGGAACACCCAAGATGGCGGACTAGTTATTTTTAATGCTCTCTTACAATATGGGTATCAAATGAAAGGGCTTGCTGAGAATAACTCGAAAAATAAAGTGACGTCACTCTAAATCCAATATGGCGGACTTCTAAAGATGGCGGACTAAGTTTTTTTATGCTTTCCTACAATATGGGTATCAAATGAAAGGGCTTGCTGAGCTCTGGTGAATGGTACCATTGGACATATTACAGAAATCATATGGCCCTGCTTCCGGAGAGCACAAATGTATAAACTGACATACCATCCGTCAGTATGGACTTCGGTCAAGACGGTGTTCATCTCATTCAACCCAAGACTGTGCAATTTCCAGCAAAATATAGTCACGGCACTGCAGAACGGAGAATGCTGCCAATTATATTATGTTGGACTTGCACAGTACACAAAATGCAGGGTAGTACTGTGGACCATGCCATTGTATACTTAGACTCGAAGCTCTTCGCTGCAGCGAGATTTACCTGTGTAGATAAACAAGTAAATTAAATAAGTTGATCTGATTGATTTTAATTTTTAAAATTTTCCAACTAAGTAAATACGAGTACTTAAATCTCGCGACAAGCTTTTATATCACATAAATTGTGTAATGAGGTTATAAGTTGATAGTAAAAGTTTTAAAGGAGAAGTTTATTTTATTCTTTTTAGCGCATTTAAATAAAAGCTTGTTTTTAAAAAAGTTTTTTTTACTTTTAATTTATTCGTTTTACGTGACCCTGTGCTCATGAAAAGGCCTTCTTGATGATGGTAATAATTATTCCTGAAATGCCTCCTCTACCTAAATCTTTACTTTTACGAAAAAATGCCAAAAATCGATTATTTTTTCACATTCCTAGCGTACCTGCTCCACGCACGGTCGCACAGTTCTCCGGCCGAAGCATCGAAAGTATTTATAATATCGCTATAAAATTTTCAGAAAATATTCTTAAGATGTTGAGCTATCATTTCGTGAAATAAAATTAAAAAAAAATGTGTATTTCCCCCTTAATACATACATAGTCGTCGGTGGAGTAAGCGATAAGGTGTTGGCCTTTCATCGCAGAGATTCCAAGTTTAAGCCCCGCCGGCGGCAACCCACGTTTGTTTTTTGTTGACAACAGATAACGATAAAAGGCCATTGGAGATTGCAGCGTTATTTGGAATCCACCTTAAAAAGTTCTTCTCCCACCCAATGCCCCAAAAGGGTTTACCGTAACTATATGAGAGAGATACATATGCATTTATTTGTTCTTAAAAATATTTTTAAATTCATTCAAATTTCAACTGGAGCGACAAGATGCTTATTTCTCGACTCAAAGATACTCTGAGCTCCGAGTTTCGGTTTACTGAATACATAACACTGCTCAAACTTGTGAATTTCGCTATTTTTTTCAAAGAACAATTTCGGTAATTCTATTATTTTATGACACAACGGCTTTTGGTGAATTAAATATGCATACTTATGCAAAACTGTGCGCTGAACAAAAATCTACTTTATTATCGTTATTGTATATTTACTTTTGTTATTGTATTGAGACAGACATTTTTATCATCATATATCTAATTATTAAACAATTCAAAATCTTAAAATCAAATGACAATATCATAGTGTCTAATCATATGAAACCACGTGATAATCTTCGAAGATTAAGTCGTTGTAAACCAAATAAGTTGTGGTATATTGTGTATCCTAAAATTAACGAAGTACAGTGAATATGCCAGGGATGAAGAAATTTTTCAGTGGAACTGAATTGCGGTCAAAAAAATAAAGAAGGTCATTTGAGTTGTCGGTAAGCACACTATGTGAGGACAAGTTCAACCTACAGCCGATGTAAACTGTCCGCAATTTTCCTTTTTATTTATGGTTAACCAATTGTCCAAAATTTTATTTCCTCGTTGAAAGAGATGAAGTAAGAAGACGAAAGAAACAAGTTCCAAAATTTTTTATTTTCTGGTTTTAAGAATTTATTGCCTTTGACCATCGTAATCTTTGACTCTTACAATCACAGCAACTTGCGAACTGTGAAGAAACACATTATTCTTTTTGCAGTTTTTGTGTTTTGTCTCTGAGGTATTTGTTTGGGTTTATGATAAAGGAGAATAATCGGTTTACAATGAAGATGGCAATTGTTTCCAAAGGGACTTGTAACCTGCTGTTAGGAATTTGTAAGGGCTTAGCTTGAAACGCACATTTTTCGGACTCACAGTTTTGGGCACAGCTTGGAAGAAAATGAACGGAACTTTCAATAAAACGGCTTAAAAGTACGTCTTGTTTGGCATATTTAAAAATTCAAATTCAATCCTAAGATATTTCCTGGAAAATCAACCAAAGAAAAGGTTTCGTGACAATCGTGACTGGCCTTTTATGTTTGATAAGAAGAGGATGATGGCATATTCAGCTGACGATGTTTTTGGATAACGTTGAGTTTAATTCGAGTGTGTATGAGCAACAAAGTATAAATATTTGGCAGCGAATCTTAAATTAGGTAGCAAATAGGTTTATCACAAAAAGTAAGTACCTACTTATCATACGTATTACTATTAGAAATCAAATACATTAATAAATTTGTAATTTCTTTATAAAATCTTTATTGTATATTTCCCTAAAGTAATAAAGCTTTGGATAAAATTAAATTAAAAGATTTTAAGCGGTATCTTTACGCGCAAAAGTTAGTTAGTTATTAACTTAACGTAAATTTTATGCAACAAACGAAACAAATACAGAATATAAAACTTTTGAGGAGAAGGACAATTTATCTTTCAAAGTAAATAATCTTTAATCGTCTTCACTATACAGGGTGTTTCAACCTGACATGCCAAAATGAGTGGCGTGATAGATTTCAACTAAACATAAAAAATTTATGGCAGTGGGGGGGCGGGGCATTTGGGATCTACAGGGTGATTCAGGAATTTCAGTTTTTCATGGTATGCACATTACTTTTTTATTTTTATCTTTTGATCTACATAACACAGCGACATCAAAAAACGCTACAAAATAACTATCCTAATGACCTTTCCAAAAATGTCAAGACTTCCAAAAGTGAAAAAAATGGTTTCCGATTACCTAAAATTCAGAATTTTCCCAAATTTTCTCCGAAATTCATTTAATTAGTACATCTTTTTTTATTTTTATTGGATTGCCCATCTTATTACCTTTCCAAAAAGGTTCAACATGTTCACGTAGAGAAAATATGTAGAAATTTATACGTAGAAATCCTATCGGAGAGTATTATAAAAATCAAAATAATAATTTACAATTAATCTTGATAAGTAACAAAACCGTTCAAAATGTCCACCGCCACTTTTGATGCATTTCAACAAGCTCTTTCTAACTTCCTGTTTAAGGCGTATTGCAGCCAGCCTCTCCCGTCTTTTCGACGCTCCCTATTGTTAACTGGGCTTGAAAAAACTTCATCCTTCATTATTCCCCATAAGAAAAAGTCCAATGGGATAAGGTCTGGAGATCTAGCGGCCCAAGGAATCGGGGCACCTCATCAAAGCCAGCGGACAGGAAATTTTTCATTTGGTATGGTATCTGACAGCGCATTGTCCAAAAATGTCGCATAAATTTCACTATTAAGCACTTGTGTTAAAATGAATGGTCCTACCAAATGGTTGCCGATGATATCAGCCCAAACATTGATACTGAATCTCTGCTGGAATGAGGTCACCTTTGCCCTGTGTGGGCTAGTGTTCGACCATGTATGGAGATTATGGAAGTTCGTGATATCGTTCCTGGTGAATTGACATTCATCCATCCAGAGAATTGAGTCCAGAAACGCTCTGTCGTCAATGTCACGTTCCAGAAGCCAAGTGCTAAATTTCTCAATTATCAGAATCGGCCATATGAATGCGGCATTCGAATTAAGACAACATTTAATTTTTAAAATCTGCTGCTGATATATTGGACGTTTGAGTTCCCAAGGGATATACAAATCTCCACAACATTAGAGTTAAATAAAGAAAAAGAAAGTGTAACTATGTTGGGAACCCTTATAGCCTCTGGAGAAGTTCTACCTCCTTTGATTATTTTTCCTTATATAGTATAAGAATACCTTCCGAAATAGGAAAAAATGTGAATAAGGGTTGATGTATCGGTCGATCTGAGAAGGCATGGATGACATCTCGCAGACGCTATACCAAATGCATATCTGATAGCTCAAGGTAACGGTTGCAAAATAAACCAGCTGAAATTGGGTAAGAACACTTACTGTTTTTTGAATCTCCGATGCCAACAGGTAAAGTTCAGGAATTTTGAAAATTAAGGGAAGATGAGCAATGACATGCTGATTAGTCTGCTTCAAAATTATTTTTCATTTGGCTTAAAATAAAAGCTAAAGTAAATTCATTAATCACAACTATAAATAGTAACTGATTTACAGACAAATACTAATTACGATAATGTAAAAACTACGGCGCTATGTAATACCGGAAATACAGAACAAGACATTAGTGTAGATAAAACAATCAAAGTTTTCCATAAGTTACCACTTAGCAATAATTGCATATTGAACATAAGATAACCACTCTAACTCCAAACAGCTCAAAATTCCGAAAATAATCCCCAGAAAAAGATTTTGCAGAAGCTGAGCTTAGATACTGCATCTAAGCATCCCAATTAACAATTAGATTTAGTAAACTGTAATTCCACATAGTCATGTAAGCATTTATTGTTTTATTTTATACGTTTATACATTTAATGTAGGTTAATAGCCAAGATATGTAATAGTAAGCTTTATTCATGTCATATACCTCAATTCGTTCACGAAATTTAACGCTTTGGTATGAATTTAATTTCTGTTAATATTGCATTGTAAACATTTTTGAATTGCGACTGACCTTGTTGTGTTGAACTTTAGCTTTTGTTGCGCTAAGCTATTGTTAATTATTGTTAATGTTAGCGTAAATTGTGTATTTAAGATCGATTTAACAGTAATAAAATGTTCAGTTTCTTATTGAATCTCGAGTATTTTTCAATTGATGGTTATCTTCGGGCGAATGCTCTGTTTTAATCTAATTAATAATTCATTCCTTTACAGTTCTGGTATTCGGTTCAAGTGCCGTTTATACCAGTGAAAATAAAACAAGTTCATAGCCTTGGTATAGTGGTTCAAGTGCCGTTTATAGCTCAGCGTTATAGGCTATTTTAAAGGAAATATAGGCAGGGCGAGACAGTCCTGACTTAATATTTGGTGACCCCGACGTGATCAAGTGAAACGCTCGTATCACGATCATCGTTTAAACTAGCACATCGTACTCATAAATCAACTTGACATCGTCCTCATAGATACAGCAACGTATCGAGATGGCTACTACAATTGATTCGTTGGTAGAAAAACAGGCACTCATTGGACAAGAAATTCAAACTATCGTAAGGAAATACAAGAAGGACTCAGAGAATATGAAGTCTACTAAAACATACTACGTAGATCGCATAAAACGTTTGAACGATGCTTGGACTCATTTTAAAGCAGTGGACAATGAAATTAGGGATACTCCTGACGTACCGCGAACACACTTCTACTTCACTTAGGATTATTACAACTCAGTTAAAGCAATCTACGAAAATTATAGCACAAAATTACAGTGAGCAAACTACAAGCAAAACTTGCGGAAGAAAAGGAGTCGCAGCAAGATTATAATGCGTCATCGAATTTGTCATGCTCTGAAGATCAATCGCCACAGATTGCCTAGATAAAGAGAAGACAAAGGAGAATTATTCAGAATCTACGGCATGTGCTAGCGTAGCAAATACGATTGATCCAGGAGGGCTATAATGCCGAAGAATACATAAAGTTACAAGAAGATATCGATAACTGTTTGATTTTACTAGCCACTAAACGTGATAGTTTCAACACACTCGCAACGCATCAGCTATGAATTCATGCTCAATGTTGAAACTCCCTAAACTAACACTTCCAAAATTCGATGGAGACTACTTGAAGTGGACCCAGTTTCACGATTTGTTTACAAAAATGGTACATAATTAACTAATGCCAAATTGTCAGAAGTTATGGTACCTCAAGGCCAATTTATCTTGAGAGGCAGAAACAGTAACAGCATTAATCAAGAAGCTGCTATCTCAGGCAACACATGCGAATGATAGTCCTTCCGCCGCTGCGATTAAATCGTTACATGACACCACTGGATAACACTAGATAAGACAACATATGCGTTATATGAACAATCTTTGTCCAACCTGAGAGAGATACAAGTTATCAAAGTGTTTTTATCATTCTTGGAAACCAGATTCCTAGTGCATGGTATCAAGTGCAAAAGTGATGAGCACCAAAGAAGGCAAGGCAACATTAGAGCACTAGCGTCAATAGTATCATCTACATCTCGTCGTTCACTATGTTTGTCGTGCAAAGGGAACCATCCTCTCTATTCTTGCAAGAATTTTCTAAAATTGAGTCCAGCCAGTCGTCTCAACTTTGTACGTTCTCAGAACTTGTGCTTTGATTGCTTCAAAACTGACCACAGCAATAGTAGGTGCACACTTCGAGGAATCTTCAGAAAAAAACCGAAAAATCTGATGGTACACCAAATAAAGGTACCACAGCGATGGATATGCCAACATTAAATCTTGGCAACACATGCCATCAACCAGCTGTGGTAGCAACTATCATGAACCACAAACCACAAGGTTATGTTCTCCTAGGCACAGCGATAGTCAAATTAATGACCAATAAGGGTAATACAGTCGATTGCAGAGCTTTTCTTGACTCTGGCTCTAAAATGAATATAATAACAGAAAGAATTGCCAAGAAGTTAAAGCTAGCACCAACTTCAGAAATAATCACCATACATGGTGTTGGAAACAAGAAAAGGAACATTCATCACCGAGTTAACGTTCGGTTGGAATCCAAATTAAACAATTTCGCCACAAGAGTAGAAGCCTTTGTGTTACCAAAAATTATATCACCTCAACCATCACAATCATTCGATACATTCGCATGGGGCATACTAACGAATATCATATGTTCGAAGAGATAACAATGAGAGATTCACTGTGGCCCTACTATTTCTTGAAGACCCTAAAAAATTTGGCGAATCCAGAAGAATTGTTCCGAATAGTAGTACCACCAAGTAAAGAGTAGCATTCGATGCATCAATGAAAACGACAGCTCAGGTATCACTAAACGACATTATGTGTGCAGGGCCAACGGTTCAAGGTGACTTATTTTCCATACTGCTGAGTTTTCGGTTACCACGATTTGTGTTCATGGCAGACATTCAAAAGATGTACCGCCAAATTCTATTAGATGACACTGACCAGAAATACCAGTTGGTTTTCTGGAGAAACGATCCAAATCAATCGTTAAAATGCTACCAATTATGTACCGTCACATATGGTACTAGACCAGCACCCTACCTGGCGACTAAATGCAGAGGTTCTGAAGAACGATTTTTATGCCGATGATTGCATTTCTGGTTCTAACAGCCTCAAAACAGCCGTAGCAATGAAGAAGGAGCTCACCGAACTTCTCCATGGAGCAGGCTTCCGACTAAGAAAATGGTGTGCTAATCACACTCGCTTACTACAAGGAATACCACCAGAAGATCAAGAAATAGACCTTGATTTTGAGAACAGCACAGAAGAAAGAGTGAAGACATTACGACTAACTTGGCTACCAAATTCAGAGCAATTCAGGATTATGGCATACCCTAGCGAGAGATCCAAGATCACAAAGAGAGTAGTCACAGCCGACATGACCGAATTGTTCGATCCCTTGGGTATACTAGCTCCAGTAGTAGTTACAGCCAAGATATTTTCACAACACCTTTGGCAGCTCAAAATTTATTGGGATGCTGCATTGCCAATGGAGCTTCACACCAAGTGGGTTAATTTTCGAACTACTCTGTTAACACTAAATAACGTAAGTATTCCGTGGTACGTATTCGCAAATGAAGTGACAAAACACATACAAATTCAAGCCTTAAGGGATGCCTCGGTGAAGGCTTACGGCGCAGCGATATATATACGGTCAATCACTAAGAATGCCAGAGTTATCGTGAGGCTTCTGTGTGCTTAATCTCGTGTAGCACCAGTAAAAAACAAACTCTTCCGTGTTTGGAATTATGTGCAGCTTTATTAGCGGCGCAACTTACAAACCGAATAAAGGAAGACCTAAACCTGAAGGAAACACCGACATATTTTTGGTCAGACTCTGAAATAGTGTTAGTGTTAGTGGATTAGATCACCATCAACATCATACCAGACATTTGTAGCCTATAGAGTGTCTGCTATTCAAGAACTAACTATAGCCACCCAATGGCGCTATGTCAAATCAAAGGAAAATCCAGCCGACGTACTTTTCAGAGGTCTGGAACCAGACAAATTAAAGACATGCCACCTTTGGTTTTACAAGCCTTCATTCTTACACGGAAATGAATCCTTGTGGCCAGCCGCATATCAAAACAAAATGTCAATTATAAAGTCCTATTTTACTACCCTACTCGGATCCTTTGGCCAAATTACTAATGTTAAAAATTCATATGGAAAATCTTCATTCTGTGCCACAGGCCTTGTTTGTGCCGCTGGCACCAGGCAACGTTTTTAGCCAATCAAGGGTAAAACAATTGCCAGATCCATTGTTCGGCATTGCGTAACATGTACATGTTATATATTATTATAAGGGCAATGCAAAAAGATGAGTTTAAGGAAGAAATAAACCAATTGAGGAAACATGAAGAGGTACCTAAGGAGAGTTGTTTAAGCAGACTAACACCATTCCTAGATGACAAGGACATCATTCGAGTTAGTGGACGCTTAGAACAATCGTCTCTTTTTTACGATGCTAGACATCCTATTTTACTACCCTACTCGGATCCTTTGGCCAAATTACTAATGTTAAAAGTTCATATGGAAAATCTTCATTCTGTGCCACAGGCCTTGCTTGTGCCGCTGGCACCAGGCAACGTTTTTAGCCAATCAAGGGTAAAACAATTGCCAGATCCATTGTTCGGCATTGCGTAACATGTACAAGGTCCAAACCAAAAATGTTGTCGCAAATCATAGGAAATCTTCCCTCTACAAGAATCCAACCAACGCGACCATTTGTGAATTCTGGCGTCGATTTTGTGGACCCATCCGGGTACATTACAAGGTCCGAGGAAAAAGACCACACAAGGCCTATATAGCAGTTTTGTTGCTTTACAACAAAAGCTGTTCACCTGGAAATAGTTAGTGACTTGTCAACAGGAGCATTCCTTGGCTCCCTAAAATGCTTCATGAGTCTAAGAGGAAACTGCAGAAACTTATATTGCGATAACGCAACTAATTTCCTGGGTGCACGAAACCAACTACAAGAACTATCTACCACCATATATTCTCAAGAGGCCAAGGAAAACATAGCCGAATCATGTAGTAAACGGGGCATTAATTTTCATTTCATTCCTCCGAGAGCACCATGGGAAGCCGCTGTCAAATCTAAAGAGCATCTACTTCTAAAAACAACGTCAAGTGGATCTCTCACTTATGAAGAAATGGAGACACTAGTTGTTAAAATAACAGAAATCCTAAATTCCAGACCTTTAACTCAAATGTCAAGTGATCCGAATGATCTAACTGCTATAACTCCGGGGCATTTTCTCATAAGTGAGCCGTTGACAGCAACTATCGATGTGCAAGCTAAAGAATTAAAAATCAGTCTATTGGTAAGGTGGAAACTTGTATCCCACTTGAAACATGAGTTTTGGAGACGATGGTCCCAAGAATATTTGAATCAACTGCAATATCGACTCAAATAGAAGGAGCCTTGCCAAAATGTCACGCCAGGCACTATAGTGGTTATGCAAGACGATAATCTTTCAGTGATGAAAGTTCAAGTTGCCGATGTAAAAACAGCTTCGGGTATCCTACGTAGGCCAATTCAAAAGTTGTCACAGATTGCCTTCATCTCAGAGGAACAGTAAAGTTGATAAAAACGCGATACAAAAAAAAACAATTACGAAGCTCTCACGGCACTGTAATTGTAACACTGCTCCTAGCTTGTTTAGCTCTACCCCCTATACTTTGATCACCCATCGTTGTTGAGCAGTTCGACTCTAAGCCAGGAATATATTTCCAAAATCTTGGAAAAACAAATTTTTATCTACCGAATGGAATTTAATACCCTTATTAAAACCCTATTGGATGGAATTTGAAATATTATCAAATGGCATAAGTGCATTAACTCATTCATGCCAGCAAATCAAGCAATCTAGTAGATGCCGGCCGATAATATCGCAATTAGAACACATTAAAGAAGAATTGGGGGCTGATAATACACTTTTATATACTAAAAGACAGAAACGAAATGCCGTTGATATAATTGGAAATGTGGCAAATTCACTTTTTGGAGTTCTTGAAGTTGGAGTTCTGAATATGCAAAGAAAATGTCTGAAACTATTGATGCTATTAATGAAAATGAAGAGCACCTTCTAATATTATTGAAAAATCAGACGTCAGTGCTTGACTCAACGATCGATGTTACTAAAAAGGATCAATCAGCAACGGAGAGAAAATTTAAGAAACTAGACAACCAAATAACCCAGTTGATAAATCGCGTTCACCACACCGGAGAGGAAACATATGAGTTAAAGATAGTTCACTTGTTTACATCTTTGTCTATTCAATTGTCATTAGTCGTATCACATCTCCAGAGAACTCAATCTTCAATTCTTGACGTGTTAATAGACACACATCATGGCAGAATCAGTCCATTACTTGTGACGCCTCAACAACTGAGCAACGAATTGATCACAATCAGGAATCATCTACCACCATCAGTGCGATTACCTGCAGATCAGAACGATCTGTTACAGCTCTACAATACCATGTCCGCAGCATCACGATTGGCAAATAATCATGCAATTATCAAAATCAGAATTCCGTTGGTAACTCTGGAGAGATATGATCTCTTTAAAATGATACCGATACCTGTATTAGCAAATGAAACTCTGATCGCTATACGACCCTGAGCCACATATATCGCCCTAAGTCCACACAGAGATCAATACGACTCCATGACTACTCAATACTTATCGTCATGCAGAGCAACAGGAGATTTGAATCATATATGTCCTCTGAATCATCCGATATATCACAAGAAGGCAGCCACTTGCTCATGCGAAATGAATCTATTTAACAACTCACCGTACAAAAAATGCCATCTGCAAAGGATAGAAAATAGTCCTGTTTGGATTCAACTTCATAACCCAAATCAATGGATCTTCGCAGTTGATGAACCTATCATTGCTAATGCATTATGCAAGGAGGTAACAGACTAGTTACTCTTAAAGGGTTCTGTCCTATTGAAGATGTTACCAGACTGCGTCATTAAACATGATTTACTGACAATCCAAGGGACACACATATACCCCAGCAGCATTAGAACTTCCTACAAACGAGTAAGTGAGCTACCTAACATCTCCTCTCCAGAACGATTAAAACCCGTCATTGCTAATTCAACTACCTGCAAAATCCAAGGGGAACAACTTGAGGCCTTAAAAACAATGGTGACATGAGAGCTACTAGGAGAATCGTTAAGAAGGGTCAACTCTCACAAGGTTCACCATTTTACAATCGGATACCTATCATTATTTTTTATTGTAATATTGACTGGTGTCCTGATTTCCAAGTCTAGAGGAGTTTGTCAGGACCATCCAAAGCCATCAAAACCAGTTCCACGACAGCCCAAGGAATTAGACTTCAGCGTCAACGTTTGATCAATCTGCATCTTTGAACGAAGATTCAATGCGGGGAGAATGTTAGATGCTGCATCTAAGCATCCCAATTATCAATTAGATTTAGTAAACTGTAATTCCACATAGTCATGTAAGCATTTATTGTTTTATTTTATACGTTTATACATTTAATGTAGGTCAATAGCCAAGATATGTAATAGTAAGCTTTATTCATGTCCTTCACCTCAATTCATTCACGAAATTTAACACCTTGCACATCGAAGAACGTTTGCCTGAGTCATCAACCTCATACAATGCTTTGATATGAATTTAATTTCTGTTAATATTGCATTGTAAACATTTTTGAATTTCGATTGACCTTGTTATTAACATGTTAATAACTTCCACTTTAGCTTTTGTTGCGCTAAGCAGAATTGTTAATTGTTGTTAATGTTAGCGTAAATTTTGTATTTAAGGTCGCTTTATCAGTAATAAAATGTCCAGTTTCTTATTGAATATCGAGTGTGTTTTAATTAATGGCTATCTTCCGGCGAGTGCTCTGTTTTAATCTAATTAATAATTCATTCCTTTACAGTTCTGGTATTTGATTCAAGTGCCGTTTATACCAGTGAAAATAAAACAAGTTCATAGCCTTGGTATAGCGGTTCAAGTACCGTTTGTACCGCAGCGTTGAAGGCTATTTTAAAGCAAACATAGGCAGGGCAAAACAGTCCTGACTAACAAATACAAACCAAAAAGCAGTAAGTTGTAATATTAGCAGGAATCTCCACCTAAAGGTAAAAAAAGAATAAAAGCTAGATTGCCGGATGCAATAAATTCCACTCAATGGTTTACATACTGGAAAGAAAAAGGAAAGGAAAATATTTAAAAAAGCGCAAGAAAAAATATACGGGAGAAGAAAGAAAACAGATTCAAAGAAAAGCTAACAGAAAACTATGAGAAAAAAGGGTTAAGGTTTATTAAATCATATACTCTCAAATTCGGAAAATGAATATATAAGAAAGTTCTAAAAACGAAATTTAATTCAAAATACTTCGTGTAATGTTTTGCCAAAGTATTAAGGATTTTTTGAAGTTAAGAGTTTTCTTTCTTTCCAAATTTAAACATCTATATGCCCCGCAATCTTTGTAACAACAAAGAAAGACTTAAGTCCAGATGATTTTACATTTTTATGTAATTTCAATGTAACAGAAAGGCGTACAATACAATAGATATTCGTATTGCTTGCACCAAAAACAGAAAAGTTCCATGCAGAATTTTGTTGAATTTTGCTTAGTTTTTGATATTTATTGGCTCATAACTTTTAGCCCAAAAGCATATATCAAAGGAAATAAAAAGTTATATTATCAAAAACAAGTGTTGCAGAAAAGTGAAAATTAGGTAACATTCGTTACCTAATTTTCACTTTTCTGCAACATATATATATGTGTGAATGAAGACACATTTAGCACCTTAACTAATACTATAGCCGAAATTCGTTACCTAATTTTCACTTTTCTGCAACACTTGTTTTTGATAATATAACTTTATATATATATATATATATATATATGGCCGATAACCCTTTTTAGCTTAAAAGCATATATCCTTCGATTCTAAAATACATACGATCCTTCGTTTCTAAAATACATACTCTTCAGTGAGAGTATTTAATTCTAGAAATGGACATCACAAAGTAACCCGAGCTTTCAACGTCAGTTCGCGATAAATATTTGGGCTGGAATGGTGGGTACACACATTATTGGGAAATTTAGACTACCACAGAGATTAACATCTGTAGAATATTTAAACTTTTTGGAAAATGAGCCACCATCGTTGTTGGAAGAAGTTCCCCTGGAAATTAGAAGAAATATGTGGTATTTACATAGCGGAGCCGCACCACATTAATCGCACCAATTTACCGAGTTTTTGAATGAATATTTTCTGGGAAGGTTTATTGCGCGTTTTGGAGACTATATGTCGCCACCTAGATCACCAGATTTAAACCCACTTGCGTAGTCTACAAATGTATTTTTTGTCGACCTTACCGTTTGTCTAGCGTTAACATAAAGGTATTCATTTCTCAAACATATTATAGCCGGCTTTTGTCAAATTCAAAGAAAAGGGTAAAACGTTTAACTTAGTTTGACGTTTCCATCGATGGAGAATGAAAGTTGTAGGTTAAATCAAGAAGTAAAGCGATATTAAATTTGGACACATAACTGTAATTCAACAACGTACATGGAAGTTAAATTAAATTTGAGTCTTACATTAAATTTATGACAACTTTATTCTTATTTATGTGGTCGTAAAAAACTTTAGGATCATCTTTTTAAGTTTACAGGTTTTAAATAGCATATCGTCGGTGATACTGTATAACCGCGAGACTACTAATGTCACTACCGCGTAAGTTAAAAATGGTAAAATTTTCAGCAGACATTAAAATCCTTTTTTTTTATTATAATGACAAAATTATTGCTACTGAACTCTAGGATAGGATGAGAGTTATCATATTTTTGGTTTTTTGATATGATATTTACAAAAAAAGTTGTAGTTTCTTAGCGACAACGAACTATTAGCCACGAAATTGAAATTTTGCTACTCTATGCAGTTACGCGGTTATGATATTGCTAGTTTTGCGGTTATGCGGTATCACCGATTATATGTTACTTCGAGAGTTGGTTAATTTCATTTGCATACCTTTATTCTGTAAAAGTTTTTAAACTAAAATAAAGTCATTAAGCCATGCAAATTTGTCGAACATATAAGCGCTCAATTTTCTTTGTACTTTTATAATACAATATTTGTAAACACTTGCGTATTTGCAAATGACTCAGCTGAAATGCCGCCGCCAATAAAACCAGTTGTCGCTAAACATTACCTGGAGCCAATTGTGCGCACTAATCATGTTCCATAATTAATACAGATACCTGTGCTGAGCCTTAACAACCAGACCACACAGTTGATATTATTAGATTTAGATTTATTTCAGGTTTGAA
This sequence comes from Leptarthrus brevirostris, assembly GCA_964036015.1. Lineage (NCBI taxonomy): Eukaryota > Metazoa > Arthropoda > Insecta > Diptera > Asilidae > Leptarthrus > Leptarthrus brevirostris. The sequence goes on from OZ038375.1 coordinate 66,933,305, forward strand.
GTTCAAAAACCTGAAACCATAGCCGTGTAGGTGCATAAGAGCCGCTCAATGACTCATTCAACGAGACAAGAGTCTACCGAAGCAGTAAGATAGACATTGCACGTTAAACATTGCCTGATACTGATTTGGAAATCTCGGAGCCCAGATGTAAGAAAACTAGACGGAAAAGGTGCAGCGGTTGCCCGACGTGGCTTTCCTATAATTTTCAATTAGCAAGTCAGAAATAACGTGTATCAAGTGTGCAATTAGTTGGCCAATTGCAAGTGAAAACTTATCACAAATCCCCAAGGTATTAAAATAAGGCTTGCACGGAAACAATTTTGAATGAAGTCCTTTTTGAGTACACTTAAGCTTAAATGGAAGTAGAGGAATCCATTCGAACTATTTGAGACTCATTTATGTACAATTCTCAAGTAACCTTCTGGCCTAACGGCCTGACCTCATCTGTTTCATGATGCCGTTTCCTTCTCCAGGTTTCATTTACTGAGATAGTCGCTTTCTTTGCATTAGAGCCGTCATTAGGAAAGTTCTTTATAGTCTTCTGAACCAAAAGGGAATTAAACTTGTTGTGGATGTATTCACGCACTCACGACTTTTCGCTGGAGATACCCATATTACAAGCAGGGCATTTGTACCGTCTTCAACCGTCCATTCAATACCCTTGGGCGGCATAGATGAATGCCCTCGATGCATATCGATGTTGAAGACTGAAGTGACTAGGAATTGACTTTTGTGATTTTAGTAATGCTTGTCACGCTTTTAAATGAAATTGCAAAGATTGCGTAGGAATCAATTATCGCTTTTAAGCAAAGTATCTCATTATGTGTCATTGTGTCTTATATACATATGCCACACTTCAGCTTCTGTGATATAATTTTTATCTGTCATAAAAATGTAAATGGACTTAGAGTTTTAGAATAACAAAATTATTTTAGATTTTATTCCACTTAAACACGGAAAATAGCCGTTAAAAAGAAGAAGAGAGTTTAATTTAAAATTGTGTAACAAAGTTTATAAGCAGTAATTGCAAATAATCTAATAGGAAATTGTGTCGCATATCTGAAAATTCACTTTAACGTCGTAATACATATGCACACATCTTGGGCAGAGCATAGCGCCGCATTTTCAACTTTGACCATTTAGACAAAACATAATTTAAAGCTAACAATGCTGATAACGATATGTATTGGAAGGGATTTTTTGTTCGGGTGGTTCTTAAATTTTGGTTCCACAAAATCTGGCCTAAATGGGACGATTTTTAAGGGTTTGCTGAGCAAGAAAATTTTTGCTTAAACCAATGTATAACAATTTTCCTTTTAGGACCTCAGGCGTATACTCATTATGCTGCTCGTTCAAAAACCTTTTTAAAAATTTGACAAACTTTTAAAATGTATTAGGAATATTCATCCGAAAATGATGTATTAGATAATTATTTTTATAAATCCCTTTTTTACTTTTTCACAATATCGGTTATGCCCTCGCGATCCCATCGAAGAAGTCAAGCTGGGTTAAGTCGTGTATGGATAGTAGGAAAAATTTTAAATTTAAGTGGAGAAAAAAGCAATTGAAAAAACGCTTTTTTTAAGTAGAAAAAATGAAGAAGTAAAATGAAAATGAATTACTGTTTCAAGTGATGTAGCTTCTTTGAATTAATTAACAACACAAACACCCACATTAGTGACCCCGAGGAGCTTTTAAAAATATCGACAAGCTGTGCTATTACCATTTCCCTGGAAAATAAAAAGAGAAAAGCAGATCACAGCATTCATTTTAGCGCACGACGTAAGCTAAAAAAACAAAATCAAAAGAACATGCAAAAATCAGTTTTATTTAAAATTTTTAAGTTGGAGCGGTACAAATGCCTTACAACGAGGTATTGCCGGCTGCAGCATCAACGTGTCCACACTTTTGCAGTGAGCTTATACGGCATACAATCAGAAAAATTCTTAGCATCAAAGGAGTAAGTTCAATGCAATCGAAATGTATACATAATAGTAAGGCAGTATTAAATTATATTAAGCATTATCTATGCAGTACTGGATGCATTTGGATGAATTGTACATGCCATAAAATAATAAAATCTTGATTTGTTGAACTTTGTTTTTTTGAAAATTTGTAAAAAAGATTAAGGGGGTAGCCAGGTTTGAAATTTTCAAAAAATTGAACTTTTTTTTTCTCAATATTTAGTCACTCTATAACCTCAGAAATAAGATAAAAACGACTTTTGATCTCATAGCGTATCAGAAGTGGCCGAAAAATGAATCACGCCGCCAAGCCTCGAGCGCTCGCATCTTACAATCGGCGTGTCGACCGCAGTTGCGAGGCCTCAAAAGAACATCGTACACAGATGAGAGCAGATAGATCCCGCGAGAACGAGCATTTTGAGGACGAAGAAGGAATATTGTACGGAGCAGGCATTGCTGATTAAAAGTGAGATAATTTGATTCCCATATTTCGACGATGAGACGTGTTTTTCGCACTTTATCTTTTAAACGCGTTTATCCCAAAACACATTTTTTTGGGTTGTCGCCACGATTCCAGTCGATCTACTAGGACAATTTCATTCAATTTTTTTTTTAAATATTCAGAAAAAGCTTAGCAATCGCATGAACCTCGGTCTTGATTTTCAAATAATATTTAATAACAATATGAAACAGTTCTTGCTTAAAAAATGTAGAAAAAAAAGAAAAAATGACAAAAACTTGCACTATTTGTTTATTTATGAATTTTTTTCCATAACTGAGGTTCAGGATATAGCTATTTATGTGCTCTTTTATAATCAATTTTTGTTTTGTGTTTTAGATAACCCAAAGTTGAGAAATCATGGCAACCGTTTCTTAACATGGCGTCATCAGATCGGCCATAAATTAACCGGATGTTAATAAAAAATGAAAATAAAATTTTTTTTGGAAGTTATTAACATGTTAGAAAACATACTAAAAATTTGTAAATGTCAAATAAAGATTAATGTTAAAAAAATGTAGTTGAAAAAAGAGGTCATTGAAACCTGGCTACCCCCTTAAGAAACAATATTGACTAATTTTTGAGAGGATTCAGCTTGTGCGTACCCTAATTTTGCTCATCATTAGATATTGTTCAGAAACGCTTGTTGATTTAATTCTTTTGTCAAACTTTGGTCAATCGGCCCGGAAAAATGGTTTGATGTATAGATTTGAAAATTTACAGGACTATTCGGGGTACAATAAGTGATAAAACAACCTCGCAACATCAGTCTTCCCATCAATACGAATAAATAAGCGGTAGATTTTCTAGAAAAACGTAAAAAGCCCTTTTTATATTTTTTTCAAATCAATGTTGAGGGTGAAAAAACATTTTCAATCTTCAATATTCTTTAAATCTCGAAAGAATCTTGTAGTAAATTTATTCCAATTTCTAAAACTGACCTAACATTTTCTGTGCGGTCACTGGTTGCTGAAATATGGATGATCACGGGCAAAAGGATCCTGTTTAATTTAAAGTCAGGTATCTCAACGAAAAATTGTCGTAAAAGCAAATTTAAGCTGTATAAACTGCATTTTTCAAGCCTTTAAAAGCAAAAAAAATTTTACTGATCGCGCAATAACCGTTGTTCATAAAAATGTTTTTTGAAAATCTAGAGAGCTCTTTGACGGCACTTGTTGGAACATTAACGACATTTTGATTAGAAAAAAACACTTATTAAGTTCCAAATTTTCCTTAATATTATAAATACGTACAGATGTAAAAATACGTACAAAAATGACGCGTTTCGCCTTATCAAAGCATCATCAGATTGAGAACTCAATCTCAATCTGATGATAGCTCCCTTAGTGTTTGTGAGTAGATATATATATATATATATATATATATATATATATATATATATATATATATATATATGTATATATATATATATATATATATATATATATAGGCAGACATCGTCGGCATAGTCCAGGTGTGTAAGGTGGTGAAAATCCCTAACGATTGGTCGTCTAGGGCGCTGCACAATACGTCATTAATGATGATCAGTAAAAGCAAATGTGACAATATGCATCCTAGTCTCACTTCATTCAGCACTTGGAAGGGCTCCGACAGTTTTCCTCTCTGTAGAAAGTGTCATTGGGCTCCTCGATAGGACTCCTTTATGACGGTGATAAGTTTTTCTGAGATGATTCTCCTACGTAAACCTGCCCATATATACTTGCGATCAACGCTGTCAAACGTCTTTCCGAAATCGACGAACATTAGATCTAAAGGGGACCTCCATTCAGCGTATTGCTCGATGATAATTGGGAGGGTGTTGATGTAATCGCCGCAGGAGAAACCCTCACGAAAGCCTGCCCGTTCATTATTTTTCATGTGTCTTCATTGTTAATCTTTTACCGTTCGCAGGTTATATGGCAGTACAGTTAATACCTGCCATTTTCAGCAAAAATTCAACCTTCCTAAATTATTGGTCATGTAACTTGAGAACGGTAAAAGATTTTTGTTCGCTTAAAGTTTCCTTGAAAAAAAAACATTAGCCACTATTTTAAACCCAACCGTAAAAAAAGGGGTAATTTTTCCCTTTGAAATGAAAAAATTATTTTTTTCCGAAAATAATTTTTTTAAACCTATTAGCAGTAAAACAAATTACACAGTCTTTAGCACTATTGTGTTACCCGTCAACTGGGATATTAAAAACGTCTATATATTTAGATATTGGTTTAAGCTTAATACAAGCTATAACATAACAATACAATAATATACAAACTGTAATATTTTTTTTTTTATTTTTTTTTTTTTTTATATATAGAATTAACCCTTAACTCAGAAGGCGCACTTCACAAGCAGAAGCCTGGAATCAATTGACCTATTCACCAGAATATAACATATATTGAGGCGAATGAGGCTCCCATAACCCATGCAATAAAATATTAGTAAAAATCCAAAACACTAACAAACACTACAATCAGGGGTGCAGAGATAACAGAGAACGTTTAAGGGGAGGTTCTCATCTAGCGCGCCAAAAAGTCGGTAAAGTTTCAGAATTTTTTTAATGACAATGACAAGACATAGGGCCATGATATTTGGCAGTATATTTTATTGTACATTGATCTATACGAAAAAATTTTTTTTATGGAAAAAAAAAACAAAATGGCGCCCGTTATTCAGCTTCTTCAAAGGCATGTTTTTTGAAAATTGTCTAGCTGTGTACAATCTAGGGGTCGCAGATTAGCTTGAAATCAAATATTGACAATATTATCGTAAACTACACTAAATTTGTCTCAGAAAGAGTGAACGACATTCAAAAAAAAATTTAAAATTGGCGGAATGGCGCGATTTTGAAATTGAAGTGCCGTCTTCAACTTTTTTTTTTCATAGTTTATTACTTAAAAAAAGGGGTTAATGTTACAATTTTCAAAATGTGCTCCACTCTTTCTATGAAGAAAGTTATTTACTTTAATATGCACGAAACTAGAAGTTGATTGGTTGAACCGTTTTTGAGTTATATTGTACACAAATTTGCAAAATCGTTAAAAAAAAGTTTTGAGTTAATCTCGTTTGAAGTTTACATAACTTTTCATCGACAATTTTTTTAATATAAATGAAATGTTTGTTTTGAGATTTTTTCGGCATTTTGATAAACAAAAACTAACACGCACGTGTAAATTGTCGACTATTTACTGTGCCATCTTGGGACAATAAGTTTTTTACCTACGCCGAGCGCCGCGCCCGAGACTCGACACCGCGCGGCACAGGCTTAGAGTTCCCCGCTGCGATCATGACAACGCGACAATCAATGGGCTGTAGAATTCGTTCTACTACTCGGATCAACAAAATATTTTAAAGATAAATTCTAGACATATTTATGATTAATTATATGAAAAAAAAAATAATTGGAAAATTTCAAAAATCTAGATGAGAACCTCCCCTTAAGCACATCCTTAGTAAGAGCCAGGTCAAAAATAGGACACATATACACGGCCCTACACATGCGGTTAATAGGCTCATGCATACCATAGTTAGATCGAGAGTGGATAACATGTAGTAAAGGCAATCTCCTTAAGCTATACGGGGTGTGCCAGAGTATATATTATTGAAAAGCTGGTGAATAAATACTAGGTCAGCAATTCTACGTCGTTCCTCCAGCGAGTGCATATTAAGCAGTCGGAGGCGATCCTCATAAGGAGGAAGCCTTAGTGGATTATTCCACGGGAGGTCCCATAGTGCGAACCTAACAAAGTTCCGCTGCACCGACTCAATGCGTTTAGAATGAACAGCATAGCAGGGAGACCAAACCTGAGATGCATACTCGAGAATTGGTCTAACTAAAGAACAAAATAAGTGGATTAGGGTCTGTCGATCAGAAAACTCCCTTGACCACCGCTTAACAAAACCCAGGACTGAATTACTCCGAGACACGATGTGATTTATGTGAAGAGTGAAATCGAGTTTTTTGTGTAGCTTTACTCCAAGGTCAGTAACGGATTCCACACGACGAATAGTAGTTTCCGCAAAGGAATAATCAAAAACGAGCTGATGCTCCTAGAAAATGACATAACTTCACATTTATCCAGGTTAAGCTGCAGTCCATTTGAGGCACACCAACTCCTGAAGGTATTCAAATCATCCTGAATGCAGGAAGAATCATAATTGTTTCTAACGCATGAGAAAATCTTCATGTCGTCTGCGTAGATTAAAACTTTGGAGTGCTTAATCAGAGTGACGATGTCGTCAATGGCAAGAATAAACAACAACGGCCCCAGATGGCTTTCTTGTGGCACACCAGATGAAGTCCTGACGACTCTGGATAAAGTGTTACGGAAAGAGACACGGTAAGTCCTATTTTTTAAGTAAGAGCAGATCCAGTCGAGCAATAAAGACGGAAAACCCAACCTTTCAAGCTTAAGCATAATCACGGAGTGAGGGAGCTTATCAAATGCCTTGCTGAAGTCGGTATAGACACAATCAGTCTGGAGACCTAGTTGGAAGGCAGAGATAATGTGGGATGTAAATTCTAGTAGGTTAGTTGTCGTCGATCTACCAGGCAGAAAGCCATGTTGATTAGATGAGATCAACCCCTTACATTGCCCAACAAGCTGTGAATATATGACAGATTCAAACAATTTGGGTATGCAGGAAAGCTTCGCGATTGGCCTATAATTTATTATAAGGTTTTTGTGCCCCTTTTTATAAACAGGAATTATAAAGGAGCTCTTCCATAACGTAGGAAATCTACCGGCCTGAAGAGATTTATTGAAGCTGAGTTCCAATGGAGTGAGTAAGGCATCAGAACTGGATCTCAAGAATGCAGGTGGAACACCATCAGGACCAGAGGAAAAGTCTAGTTGAAGCTCCTTGATACCATTCAAGATAATATCACGAGATATAATGGGCAAAGCAATGGAGGCAGCGGGACGGTTTTGGATATAGCCAAAATATTCCGCGGAAGGGACAAAGTTGCCTGGTGAAAAGGCGCCTACAAAAAACAATGCAAAGTTATCGGCAATATCGGGCGCGCTTCAACTAGATGATCCATTATACCACATTGTAGATGGATAATTATCAGTTTTCTTCTTCAAATTTACAAATTTAAAAAAGGTACGAGGATCATTATGTAAGTTACTAAAAAGCAGTCATGACAATATACGAATTCAGAATAAGCTGACGTGCTTCTACAGCGCAAGTAGGTTTTCCACAACTTATTTTTTTTATTCTTAAGACTCCGTAGTTCCCTAGTATACCACGGGGGAGAATGACAGGATGATCTCGACCGCTTGAATGGTACACACGAATTAAAGAGATCATAAATCCTTTCATAAAACACAGAAACACAATCATCGACATCACAATCATAAAAAAGGGATGGGAAATCGATTGAGATTATCCTGTTTGAAAGGTCAGAGAAGTCCGCCCTTTTAAAATCAGGAACGTACTGATCTACGTTGGGGTCAACGATATTAGAACCATCGTAACAAAAATAGATGGAAATGGGCGGATGTAAACTGTCGATAGCGGATAAATTGCGAGAAGTTGGCTCGATTATAGTGTTACTCGAGTCGGAAGAAAAGATAAGATCTAACTGCCTTCCCATAGAGTTCTTTAAATCACTCATTTGGTGTAAACCAGAGGAGGAGATGGCGTCAAGAAAATGGGAATCTTTAGCAGTGAGGGAATTTGAAGGAAGGTAGTCATCGTCATCAACGTTGTATACCCATTGAACGTTGGGTAAGTTGAAGTCACCAAGCAGGATGATTTCGTCCTCTGGGTTTGTCATATTGTTAATAAAATCTAAGCTAAGAGTTAAAATATCGTAAAGACTTCGATCATTTGCATCAGCATAGTTTGTCAAGTTTGGAGGGATATAACAACACAGCAGGAAAATGTGCATCTTCCCCAGAGTTATCTTAAGAGCTAAGAGCTCGATAGAGAGCGTGTCGGAAAAAGCAGGCATATCAACAACTCCACAATCCAAATGCGATTTACATGCCACCAGCACACCACCACCACGAGCCATAGAGTCAGAGTATCTATCCTTACGAAAAATCTGATAGGACTTGTCAAGAATTTCTGCATCTTTAAAACCACTATGAAGCCAGGTCTCGGTCAGAGCGATGACGTCGTAACAACAAGCAAGAGAAGCCTGAAATAACTGGCTTGTTCTTGTTCTTAATCCCCTTACATTTTGGTAGTAAAGGGGATTAAGTACGTAGTTTTTTTGGGTGTTAGAAGAGGTTCCGTTTTGGGTGTTTCCCGCGACCCTACGACGGGGCACAAACTCGTGTGCAATGATATTTTCGGGCCAGAAATCGGGGGCAGACATTGTCTCAAATAGCTCAGGCGACGAAATCAATTTAAAAGACGACATGAGTCCTTGAGAATGACGAGATCCTAGAAGTTGACAACGGAGGAGTACAGAGTCTTCAGCACCACTCCTCTCCCTAACGTAGCCAATAACGTCGTCAACAGAGGTTGAAGGATCAAGTCGCGAAATAAAAAAGGACCTCGGTGGTTGCGCAATCCTCAGAGTGAAACCCTCATTTCGAGACACATTAACAGATCTCAACGGAAATGTGTCTTGCGGTGGTTGAGCATCATGCTGAGAGGCGCCGGAAGATGTGTTAACACCTGGGTCCGATGCAGGGGGCGATGGGGGAGTAGAAGCACCTGCGACTAAAGTAGATTCAACAGGAGCACGCGGACGGCGGGTACGCCGACGGGCAGTGCGAGAACGTTTAAGTGTAACGTCGCGAGCTTCATGAGGGCCAGTCGAGTCACCCACATCGCTCGCATGGGTTGTATATGGGCGACCACGCTCCGCCAGGACCAGGGGAGCCAAAGGCACAGAAAGAGCCACGGAAGGTGGGCAGTCCTGCTTCTCGCTAACTGAACCAGGTGCGACAGAAAGAGCAAGGGCGTCAGAAGAAACGGGGACCTCAGAAAGACCAGAGGCAAGGGGGGACGCGGACAAGGCAGAGCAGGCAGAGAGAGCCTTCAAATCAGCAGCAATAGATTCAACAAGAATACCATTGTTCGAAACTACCTCAGACCAAGAAGCAATGTCAAGTTTAACCTGCCGGACATTGCGGCGAATATCATCAACAATCGGCAGTACGGGTGAAGAGCCCAATGACGAGACCAAACCGGGATCGAGGCCGGAAACCGCAGCCTGAACATCGGTTAATGAGTCAGTCATTACCAATACTTTAGAGGACAGTTCGTGAGAACTCTCCAAAAGGGCTTTGGAGTTCGACGCCAACTCACCAGCAATATCCAGGAGCCTGTCCACCTTTGCTGTTAGGGCATTAGTGTCTTCGGACACGAGCCGAAGATCATTCCAGCGAGTGGAAAAGGAACCGACCCTGTCCGCAACAAGCGAAAGATCACCGGAAAGGGATTCTATTAAACCTCTCACCAGTCTGAGGACGTGGCACGGTTTTATGGCCGAGCACTCGGCGCAAGTAAAAGAAGGAGAAGATTTAGTAACCTTTCTGAGACAGGCAGCATGAAATAAATGGCCACATACCCCATCGCAAACAACACCATCTCGGGTAATCTCGCCTTCGCAGGTTCCACACTTTGACATGGTGCCGGAATCACACAGAAAAATAAAGTCCAAATTTACTCAGAATAAATCAAATTCAGAAAATACAAAGCGCCACAACAATGATGAAAACAGAAAAATAGCAGAAAACAGACAGTTACAAAAGTGCAACGACCGACACAAAATAAGAAAAAAGAAAAAAATATAAAGCGCCACAACAATGATGCAATCAGAAAAATAACAGACAACGGACAGTTACAAAAGCGCATCGACCGACACAGATCCAGAAAAGTGCGCCACTCCGACAACCAAAACAAAGACGCAAACAGCAAACGAGAACAAAAACAAAAAACAAAAAAAAGAACCGCAAGCTCACAATAAAACGGATCACAAACTAAAACACTAAATCACAGCACATCAAAACAAATAACAACTAATAAAAATTAGAAATAAATAAGATTTCTACTTCCCAGATGGACTTGCACAAAAATGAAAACATCCAGCAGAGCACAATCACACCACGTCCGCACAGCACGACAATCACGATATGTCTAATACTAAAAGCTTTAATAAATGATAAGTCAAAATAAATAGTATGAGCTACAATATGAGCTATAATTATAATAAATGCAAACTGGAAACAGGAAGAATTAAGAAAGGCGATCTGGATGTTCGGCATCGAGATATAAGGCTTTGTGAAGGGATGATTTACTCAGATGGAAGTCAAAGGAGGAAAAGTCGTTGACTTTTCGTAGTATCCTGGTAATTAGTTCGCGTTGACCGTAGTTCGTGGCGTAGTTCGTGGCGGTTGAGTCGGAAAAGGGAAGTGGACCTAAGGTTGTGCGGGGATTAGTATATATGGGTCAAGATTGCAGGATTGACGGGCAGTCTATGGCACCAGTTAATAGCTGATAAATGAAGAGAATGTCGGAAACATCACGACGTTTACTTAGGGATTGTAAGTCGATCAGTTTCAGACGGTTTTCATAAGGTGGAAGGTTGAATCTGTCTATCCACAGAAGATCCCGTAGAGTAAAGCGAATAAACCGACACTGGACAGATTCGATCCTGTTAATGTGGGTTGTTTGTGTAGGTGACCATACCTGGCTGGTATTTTCAAGGAGAGGTTTAACGAAGGAGATATCGAAGATTTGGAAATATAAGGATTGGAGAACTCTCTAGACCAACGCTTCACAAACCCAAGCGCGGAGTTAGTTCTGTTAATTATACTGTCAATATGGGAACGGAAATTGAGTTCGCTATCACAGATTATTCCTAGGTCACACAAAGAGGTAACGATAGGGACTGGTACGTCGGGTAACATTTAGGTTTTCGGGGTGCTGGTAAGACGCTTGCGGGAATAAGAGATGAACTGGCATTTGGAGACATGGAGCACAAGAAAGTTTTTCATGCACCATGTGGTGAACGAATCGAGGTCATTTTGGAGAAGAATAGAGTCGGCTGTAGAGGAGATATGTCTAATTATTTTCATGTCATCAGGATAAATGCACAGCTCTGAGTATTTGATGACACAATCAATATCATTAATTGTAAGGATGAAAATTTATTGACCGAGGTGGCTGCCCTGAGGGACGCCGGAACGAGCGACAATGGGTTTAGAAATGGATGAGCTGAAAAGAACATTGTACTGACTGTTTTTTAGGTAGGATTGAATCCAGGAGATGAATCGAGGGGGGAAGCCTAGGCGATCAAGTGTAAACAGGATAACACTATGGGAGATCTTGTAAAAAGCTTTACTAAAGTCGGTGGCGATAACATCAACATCTTTACCATTTTCCAGGGCACATATTGTTTTGGAGACAAAGTCGGTAAGGTTGGTGGTTGTAGATCTTCCTTTGAGGAAGCCATGCTGAGAGAGGGAGAAGATAGACTTCAAGTGGAAGAACATGGAATCATAGACCAATTTTTCGAATAGTTTAGGTATGGATGATAATTTAGCAATGGGTCTGTAGTTGGATACATCGTTCTTGCTGCTTTTCTTGTAAATGGGAATAATATAAGAGTTTTTTATATTTAAGGGGAAGCCCCTTGAGTGACCGAGAGTCTGAAAAGCAAAGTCCGGGGTTAAACTAGATGGATGGCACACTTTTTCAGAACAATGGCCGGAATGCCGTCAGGACCGGTGTGAAAGTCATCCTCAAACCCGTTAATACTGGCAGCGATTGGTTCGGGGTCACGGTCGAAAGATGTAAACGACGTTTGAGAGCATTTGCCCTAGAATGAAAAGTAGTTTAGGTCAGGTTGTAGGGAATTGTCGCTGAAAGATTTACTCAAGAAGTGTCCTAAGAGGTTGGTGATAACCTGAGGATCAGACGAAGATGTATTCTCGAGAGGGTAATCATTGGATTTATCCTTAGAATTAATAAAGTTTTAATGAGCTAGGATATGAGGCTTGTTTCAATCCGTTAGAGGTACTCATAATAGGGTGTATCACAACGTTCAGAAAAAGAGGCATAAGCAAACAAGTAGGAAGAATAGTCGGACTCAGTTTGCCATCGTTTATTTCTCCTGTTACGAAGAGAGCGTAATTCTTTGTCGTACCAAACGGGGGAGGAGGAGTAGTTTTTACGAGCAAGAAGGGGGATAGATTGTGTAAGACAAGCGTGTATTTCCGAATAAAACGCCTCTACAGCAACGTTAATGGGAAGATGTTGAGGGATAGTGCCAATATTTCAATATTCAGTCGCCTTTACGAAAACTGAAGGATAGAGAAGATTCGGAGTTTGAAAGTGCGTGAGGCTGTTCGTAGGAGAAAACGAGAAACAGGGGAGGATGGTGACGATCGAGGAAGGAGAGGAAATGGTTGCTTTCTGCGACTGCCGAGTTAACTTGTTCTGAGGAAAAGATTAAGTATAATTGTCTGTCCAGAATGTTCCTGACTCCGCTAACTTGAAAGAAACCAGAAACAGAGAACTGATCGGTAAAAAAGGCTCCTTTGGCGGAAGAGGCGTTCAGGTGGACAAAGTGAGAACAGTCCTTAGACGATGACCATTGAATTCAGGGGAGGTTAGAGTCACCCAGTACAATGAATTCATCGGAGGAGTTAGCGTTCTCAAGCAGGGTGTCGATCGCTTCAATTATGGGCTCGTAGGCTTCTAGAGGTTGAGAGGGACGAATATAACAACAAAGAATATACAGAATTTACTTATTCAGTGTTAATTTGATACATACAAATTCTGATATTGTAGAGTCGGAGGTCTTAAGCAGGGTGTCATCATAACGGTTGTGAGCAGCTATGAGAACCCCACGACATGGTGAATCATTGGTGCCTACGCAACCGCCAACACGGAAAATGGTATAGTTTGGAGGGAATAGTTCCTTGTCGAGAATTAGTATTGTTAGATTGGTTTCAGTTAATGCAAAGATATCGTGCGGGAAGTCCTCTGAGATTCTGGTAATAGACTGACAAGCTGCTGGGGAGAGGTACTTGATCGGAGACCGCAGGGGTATTAAGGGGGAGGTCAGAAATAGAGAAAGCGGGGGGTTAGGAGCGAAAGTAGTTTAAGGAGTCGTTGCGACTTTTTTGGAGATGGGAAATGCGGCGAGAACTGACGTACGCAGCATAGGTGGATAGATCACCTGGGAAGGGATATTGAATGATTCATGGTACCTAGTGAAAAGTTGGTGTAAGACTGTTGGGTCTGTGGGCAGGCCTTCTTGACATATACTTAACATGACCTTGGTGCTGGTTTTACAGTCAACACAGACGTATATGTAGGTGGGCCTGCCGAGGAAGTAGCGGGTACAAAGTTTGGTGTATACAGACGGAAATCGAAGCAGAGGTGGTGGAATGGTCAGAAGATGATAGCTTGCGGTTAGGTGCGCACACGGAAGAAGTTGGGAGTGCGTGGTCAAAACTGGACAAGCTGCTCTATATCGCAGAGATTTTAAACAGTGATTCGTCGCTGCTTTCTAACAAGATTTGTTAGATATCTTCGAAGTTTTACGGGCTGGTCGCTTTCTTGGATGAGCTTCGCTTAATGTAAACTGCGTCTGGTCCACCATCGGCTTTCATCGGACAACCTGCTGTGTCAATTATACCTATCATAGATGACATTCGGCGCGGTGTCCGGCACATCGAGCTAGATCTAGATTCGTGCTCTACAGCCATTGAAAGGAACTTTAAACTCATTGGCTCCTACAAACCCGCATTCCTCCTTGGGGCAGCCTGCTCCATATGTTGATGCTACTGTTGGTTCGGTCGTGCCCGATATGGCGACAATTACTGGTGTCGTCATCAATGTCTCTCTACCAGTGTTATCCCAATCCACTTCCACCACACCTACGGTTATCAAATTTGGCACCCCCTGGACTGTGTCGGAATGAGAACAGAGCATTCATTCCAGTTAGCTGCCTGAAGTTACCCACGGACGCAAGGAAAGCAACTTCAAGATCTCCATACAGAACAAGTATGTGTGGCTCATCAGTAACCGCGCCAGCAAAATCTTCACTCTCGGGACTATAGAAATTTCTAAGTGGACTAAGAAGTAAGTTAAGTTTAACCCTAAGCCCTCTGAATCTAACCGTAATTTAAATACTTATATACCAAATCCTACTGACGATCCCAGAGGTAATTCCAAACGACCTAAATTTAGTATAGTAAGAACTAATAATAACATAATCTCTCATCACTCTTCCGCACTTCTCACCTTTAGCCCTAAACCTAGTGATCCAACCTCCAAAAACTCACACCCTTAGACCCTCTGTTCCACTTGCACCGGAGCTCTCGAACACATCCATCCCAGCCGACAACCCTACCACCACTGTTTTGAGTTCTGTATATCCAGTGCATCCAGCGACTGCTGTAAATGTTTGGTCGGTGGAGAGCGTAGCAACCACTCCCTTCATGAGCAATCCTTACATGTAGAAAGACCACCAGTAGAGGGCTCCAGACAAGTATTGAAAGTACCACCACAAATGCCATCACAGGCCACGCCATTTTTGAGCAACTCATTAGAGCACGCTTTGCAAAGTGCGGTTACGCTTGAAAAGATTGCCACATAAATTTTTAATAATAAAAAGTTAAATAAGAAGCTTTACACCAGATTATATCAATTCCCAGCGCAAAGCAAAAATATTTCACGAGAATGTAAATAAGCAACTGGTATTTTCAACCGCCCATCATCTATATTATTATGATTTATCAGTGAGCCAAAAACAATTCTTAAAGAACACCTTTGTGTTCAGGCTTCAAATTGTTTTTCCCACTAAAAGACAACAGATCAAGTAAACAACAAGGAATTTAGCGGCCATCCATCGTTTGAAATGATTTAAAGATCGCGGTTTCCGTGAGAGCTCTGCTGGTACGTAACACACCAAAGACTGTCAGAGGCCGATACTATCTCTAAAATAAGCCTCTAAAACGCCGACTTAGTGCGAACGCGTACCGGCCGAAAATCATGCCAAATGCAGATGCACGAGCACCGTATTGGCATAAAAGGCATAAAAATTCTCTTAGAACCATGGAAGAGAAAGGATTGCTCTATGGTCGAGGAACAGCTGACTAGATGTAAGAAAAAAAAACTATATAGTTTCCCAATTTTTTTCTTTGTCAAACCTAAAACGCGTTTTTCTCTAAACCATGTTTTTAGACATCCCGTGCATAGTTGCAGTTGAACCGTTGAACCGACTTATTTCTTCTTTTGAATAAAGATTACTGAATTTAGGGGGCCATGGACCATTTTCAACAAAAAATATTAATATTTACTTTTTCTTTAACCACTATTAACAACAAAAAAAAGGGTAAAAAGAGTGGCACTTTTCTTCAAACGGTCGCCCGCTTATTAAAAATCACTGAATTTTTCTAAAAATGGTCCATGGTGCTGCTAATTTATTCCAGTTTGCAAATAACTTTGATTTCTGTGCTTCAGATTGTAACGGACTTACAACTTGACGCAAAACCTTACAAAAGCACCGGAGGAAATAACGGGTTTTAAGGATCCCCGGATCATCCCCGGCACTGCCTTCACGAAATTAGGTAACTAGTTAACATCCCGTACCATTAGCAGGCCAGATTCCCTCGAAACAACATAGCTTGGAGAACCAAGCAGTAGCCGTCATCCGGTGGTCACCCGACCGAAGCAGTAGCCGTCATCCGGTGGTCACCCGACCACAACCGACCGATCCAGGCCAACAGCAGTAGCCGTCATCCGGTGGTCACCCGACCACAACTAACCGACTTAGGACCGAAGAAGAGTGAACAATACGAGGTAGCTCGAGTGAAGAGCTGCCGTTAAGTGATGCCACTTGGATACAAATGTATCCATTTTGATACATTTTTTGTAGAATTTTTATTTTGGATACATGGATACTTTTTTTCCGCAATGGATACATTTTCCCTTAACGTAGTGAGAAAAATTTAAAAAGGCGTTTTAACTTATGAACACACGACGGCGGCAAATCTATTCCATTTCATTATAATTGACTAGTACTGTTGACTAGTATTTTTTGGAAGAAAAGGCCTTGGGGAGATTTCTGCAGTACTGGAAAAGAGGAATTTTTCTCGTATAGGGGACGAAACTATTGTAAGTACGTCCAAAGCCCTTGTGCTAGTTACAAAGGTTTTCGATGAAACTAGCTCTTGTGTTCAGGAAAGATTTCTGGGAATGTTTAAACTAAGAAAAGCTTTTAAATAAAATTAAATCTTAATTTACATATGAGGTTTACGAATTTTATTTTATACCACCTTGAAAGTTGTTGTTTTGCAAAGAATTTTATTCAAACTTATTTGGCAGGACAGTTTGGCTGATACCAACTATGGTATCTGCAGGAGGAAAATTCAAGAAGAGCAGGTACATTTGCTTGCTATCGAGCATTGTGCATGAGTGAATTAAAAAAAAGTTGTTAATACTCCTACAATAATATAATAATGGGTAAAAGTTAACAAAAAATTTAAAAAAAATTTAAAATATATTTACAGCTTCCGTTACAAGTGTGTGAAATATTTTTATTTAAATCGTTATTTTTTAGTTATGATATTATTCATTGTGATTTTGCAAGTTGTATCATAAAAGTAGAAGTGGATACATTTTTGGGTCACTGGATACATTTTCGGAAAATTGGATACAAAATAATTAAACTCGGCGGCAACACTGCTGCCGTCAGGGGCTATATATAAGCAAGCTCAACGTCTTGCTGGAGTCAGTTGTGAACCAGCCGTCAGCCGGAGTACAGTGACCAGCGCAGGAGCTCTTCAAACTCAGCAAATTGGTAAGAATACTGCAGGTAAATATATTTGGGCAGTCGGCGAGATTCCCGACTACCACCGAACGATTGTGTGGATCACAGTGGACCCACAGGTGTTGGGTAGGAATTAAGTTCGGCTATTTCTTTTAGTAGTATTATCTAGCTTTCTCTCGTATTGGCGCTATTCCCAATACGAGACACTCCGTCAACTAGCGAGATTCCTAGTTCACTTACTCTTACACTAGCGTGACTTCCTAGTGTAAGACACTCCTCTAATTAGCGTGATCCTAGTTATCCAGCTTTCTCTCGTATTGGCGTCATTCCCAGTACGAGACACTCCGACAACTAGGGAGAAGCGAAAAGATAAAATTTCACATAATAATAGTAGATATACTAAAGTTGCAAAACAAACAACAAATGTACCACAACACTGTAAACTGCAAGCCATGAAATGACGAATTTCACGTAAACACATTAGGGTCAAGTTAGTCTGAAATTTCGCTTGAATAACATTGCTTTTAATAGCAGCCGGGGGTGATTTTACTTTAAAGTCGTCGTAGTGCCTAAACTATTACTTCCATTCAAAAATTGATTTGTTCTACTTGAAGTAAAGACAACAATATTTCGAATGAAGTAAAAATATTCACACCCTATGTAAGAAAATAATACACATTTTTAAGTCTACAAGTGCGGAAATGTACGGAAGTGGTAATACTTTTTAAAGCTTTACCTTTAATCAAAGATTTCTTGTTATTTACATGGGTTAAGAAAGTGTACATGTTTTTACTTCATTGAAAAAATAATTTAGTCTGCTTTAAGTTAATAACACCCTTTTTTTCATAGAACAAATAGTTGATGGTGGTTTTGAAAGTACGTGGTAAAAAAAAGTAACGAGTAACGAAATATTTGTTCGTAGTAGTAGTCGGATCAAAATTCCCGACTACAGAGGGGTATATATTCTGAAGTTACTTTTTCAGTTCTAAACTGCACCTTTGGTCAGAAAGAATGTATGTATCTTACTTCTGAAACCTTTTCAGCACGGCTGAGTAGCAGATACACCATGAAAGAAAAAACTGATCTGTGGACCGACTTTCCCAGATTTTTCTTTGTCGATTCACGTATATCGAAAAATACTGAACCGGGAAGATACATTTTGTGACTGGAGCAAAACTTAATTCCAAGAAGAAATCCAATGGTTAACCCTCCAGGAAAAAGTGTGCCATACATCTAGTTCAACCCCTTACTTTGCTTTTCCGCCTGTCGGTCACTCCTCAAGGGGTTTTCCCTCAATTATGGAAAAACTCGTATTTTATTCCCATCTTCAAAAAAGGCTGCAAGAACGATGTGTCCAACTACAGACCCATTGCTAAATTATCATCCATACCTAACTATTCGAAAACTTGGTCTATGATTCCTTGTTCTTCCACTGTAAGTATACCTTCTCCCTCTCGCAGCATGGCTTCCTCAAAGATTGGTCTACAACCACCAACCTTACCGACTTCGTCTTCACAACAATATGTGCCCTGGAAAACGATAAAGATGTTGATATTATCGCCACCGATTTTAGTGAAGCCTTCGACAAGATCTCTCTTGTTTAAACTTGATCGCCTAGGCTCCCCCTCCCCTCCCCTTCCCTTCCTCCCACTCCCCACTTGGGCTCTTCCACTCTTCTATCCGTCGCTGTTCAATCATTGTTTCAACAATGGTGTCTGCTTCTTATCGCTTCGCTAGTGGTAATCTTCCTGGCGCTTGCTTAAGGGGGGAAGTACATGAAGAGGCCGAAAAAATAAGGACTTTATTGGGATTTATTTTTGGGAAAATGAAAAAGGCCCACATGAAATCGATGTTATATGTATTTAGGCAATGTTTTAAGAAGAGAAAAAACATTTTTTAAATTTTGAAAAATAAAAAATTAATCAACTTTTGGTGGGTTTCGTAACTAGTGTCGCGGCTGACATCGAAATCGGCGTAAATTCTCCTGGCCGCAATTTCCATCTGAAATCAAAAAACCAAACATTTTTATACTCGAGGGGGTTGTTTATTCTAGATAGACTACGATCTTTTTGAAATTCGAACATAAACTATAAAAATCGGGCATGAAAAAAAAGTTGGCTGTTTTTGCAAAAATTTTGATTATTTTCGCGTAAAAAATGGTCTTAAAATGATTTTTTTGCTATGTCCGTAGTCTATCTAGAGTAGTTGTTTGTGCCCTTTAAAATGAGTGCTGGATGAAGAAAATTGGTTTACTAGTTTTTTTGTAATCTTTTACGCCAATTTGAAAACGCCGTTTAAAGTTTGCGGTGAAGGAAAAAATAACTTACCGAAGCCGGACGCTAATAGCTAAGAGGGGAGGGGTATTCTCAGAAAAATCGGTATTTGGACTGAAAACGTTGAGAAAGCTCTTTAACAAAGTCGCATTCGTCACTCTAAATTCCAGAGCTGAAAAAAATCCGGTAAGCGGAATCACGCGCGCAGCAGAGATCCTCGATCCCAGGCGCGCTGGGCCGGATCGGCGCCGACCACTTTCAAGTGGCATATCTTTCACAATTTTCGAGATAAGCTTTTGGAATTTTGGAATTATATTCTTAGAGCATATACTTATCGATTAAGACAATAAAAAAAATCGATTTTTGAAAACGTCTTCATGTACTTCCCCCTTAATGGGTCGGGTGTCTCCTGTGTCAATTACCTTCTTTGCTATAGTATACTCCCATTGGCTTAATTTATTAGTTGGTAGTAACAGTTTTGCTAAGTTCCCAACGTCCTTCTTTGGCTACTTAGTTTCATCTAAGTCTGAATCTTAGAGTATATAACTATAAGGAGAGGCCCTAAAGCCAAAAAACCTCGGCACTTTTCTTGATGTAGTTGAAACGTTGAGTTGTGTTTGTTTTCGTCATGGCAGTAGTAAAACAGCGACATTTCTAGAGGTGGGCCAAAATAAATTGGAAATTAAAGCGTAATTGCATTTTACACTTGCCTCAAGGAATTGCGAATGATTTTCTTTTTTGTAGCGAATCTATATCACAAAATTAAATTAAAACTTATAAACATTTTATTCACGAATTTAAGTTTTTAGTATCCCTTTATAAAAGTTAAATCACGAGCCACTGGGTTAGCTAAGGAGAAGCAAAAAATGCGATTTTAGAAAATGTAAACAAACTAAGAACGCGACGAAAAAACTTCACTTTTCTTTACGTTCCGTTGCTGTTCTTAGCGTGTCAATGCAATTATATCAAGCTTAGGAACTAACAAAACATGATTTTAATCAAAAACTTCCCTGAAAAACGATATTCCATGTATACAACGCCGATTGTTTGCACAACACAAAACCGCGCACTTAATTTCAACAATTTCACTATTAAAGTACACTGCCTACAGTTAAAAAAGTTGAAAGCTATTAGCTTTACAGTTTTCTAATATATTGCACTAAAATAAAGAGTAAAAAACACTCGGAACTTTATATGGAATTACAAAACAAAATTGCTAAACCATCAAACAATTCACGATAATCACTTTGACAGTTCGCAAACTAAGGAGAAGAGCTCTCCGTCCTCACCTCGCCTAAAAGCCAAATGCCGATAACACGTACACGGTTTCACAGATGAGGGCCTTTCCTGTTGTTATATATTCTAAGGTCTGAATATTCCGCAAACTCGATCTTTTCGGTTAGTTCGCCATGACCCAAGACTTAAGATTTTTTAATTTGATGGGTTTGCAACAGAGACGCAGATGGAAGATATCTAGTCAGACTGCCATTTGTCGATCAAGAATGGATGGAGAAACGATTCGACCAAGACCAATGTTCAAAAGATGAATATACTAAGACTATACTATAGACTTAGGGCAATTGCAATTGACGCACACCAGCGATACCGATTTCATGCGACATAATAACAAGGTAAACCTTTTTTATAAATATAAGTGTGCGATAAGTATGCACTACCACGAGACGAGCCAATACGCGACTACAAACTTACACCTGTTATGTTCTGAATAAAAAGTGCGTCTTATCTTGCGATACGAACTATGCAACAGCTAGCCAGATGCGAAAGTCACAAATATCTTTTAAGGGCATCAGTGGTCCCTAATGAGTTCTACGTAGGTGATATAAATTCGGAGCAGATATTGTTGAAGGGGTCCTTTTGAAACAGTTTCAAATTAGTTTTATTCTTCAATCAGGAGAATTTGAACTGTGTAGCTATCGCTGTAACACACAGTATGCTCCTGGAATGTTTTGCGATCGTTAGAACGACAATCTAAATACTTAAAATGCGAGTTGGTTGCGGGTAGAGAAATCTATTGCAGTGTGTCTAAGAAAATTGGTTCGATGGATTTTGATGCGGTAAATGGTATATGATAGTGAAAGAATTAAACTGTGTCGTAACGGAGCCCGATTTTTTAAATTTTTTCTAGAAATATCGAATTTTTGGATGGGGAAAATTTTTTTTTTTTTTTTACTAAAATATAAAGTGGGTTATTGCCGATGGAATGGTGTATATTTTTTTTACCATAAGGTTGATTGTTTCGAGTAGGCGAGGCCTTAAAGTTGAACCTTTGTGGAGCTATAGCGGAAGAACGGGGTGACGGATAGATGAGTTTGAGATATTTATGGATAGGGGAGAATGTCGTGGATGTGATAAGAGTTTGAATGGATTTTTACCATTGAATATGGCAAAGTTATTAACGCTGCAGATGGAGTCCTTGAAAAAGGATCAAAAAAGGATAATTTTTTGCAATTGGTGGGACCAAAATAGAAAAAACTGTCAAACGGAATCCGTTCATATTTACGGATGTTGTAGATGTTATGACCGCATGTGAGATAGGCTATTTTTTTCGAGAGTTTTTGAAAAAGTGCGGGACCTATGCGAGTTGGTGTGCTATGTTCGTTTATAACTCGGGGAGTATTGGTCGGAACCCCATCATGTGGGTATTCATTTTACGTAGAATCGTAAGATCTATTCGGAAATGGAAAAAAAAAATTGAAAATGTACTAGAGGAAAATTTTTGCACGAGAGTGTAGTAGTAGAATATTTTTGAAATTTTTCAAAAAACTGTGGCGCACCACATGCTGGACCATCTTGCGAATGGGTGAGATAAAAAAATTTTTTTTTGATTTTGTACCAGACTTTTTTCATCTATTACAAAATGGATTTTCAAAAAATTATAACTTAGGTTGGGGATGTGCGATTGAAAAGAAGAAAATTATTTTCATTTGTTTTGTGATCGAAGCAATTTGGAAAAAATATAAAAAAAATTTTGGTGGTAATTTTTCGGGGGGTGGGGGTGGGGGATGGCTAACCCCGAAGTCGAAATAAGGGATGTGTGGTATCAAATTAAAGGTTAACCGGTCACAAATTGATTGGTGCAGTTTTTGTTTAAATCGAAAAAACTTTATCGCTGACTTTTTTTCGTTAAACATTGAAGCGGGGATGCCATCCTCCAAGTTCTACGGGTTGATCCAAAATGGACCGTTCTTTTTTTTAAAACTATCTACTCCAAAAGTTATGAAACTTTTACAAACAACACACCATTCCATCACTTATAGTTTTCGCGCAAACACGGTGGGAAGATTTTGCTAAAATTTGCACAAATTTGTCGGAAAAAAGGACTTTTTTCAATCATTTGCGTTAAGTGGTGTGAAGTTTTCGTCGGAGCGAGTTGAAAATTACATCAATCGATAGGTAGTCGATTGTAGAAGAGAAATCACCCCCATGTTCCAGATCGAAAATGTATATTTAGGGTAGTTACTAGCGATGGAAAAGCGTCGGAAGGCGACCAAAATGCCGATAAAAGGTGCCGTCGGAAAAGTGAGAAAGTTCAAAAAATTATATCTCCTGGAGTTATTAATTTTTTTAAATTATTATTTCAACAGTTGATTAGGGGATGGATTAACTACATCGGAAAATTAATTTGGTTGACAAAAGTTCATTGGGTTAAAATGTACATACAAAAACGGCAAAAGTGAAAAATTGCTAACTTAATAAAGTTAAATTTGTTAAAGAAATTTTCACCCATCCGGAGGTGACTACCCTTATCTGAAAGAGCATGTAAATGGGATGTGGAGGATGTTTTTCTTATTTCTGTGCGGTTAAATTTTTTATACTAATCGTAGATTTTTCACTTTTGCCAACTTTTCATTATATTATCTAAGATGGTGGTGATTCTTTTGATATGAATTAAGGGTTGCTGATTTATCGGGGATCTTTTAAAAGTTTAAGTAAATACCCTAATATATTTGAAAAGTTAAATCATGCAAATCGGTGCAGCGGTTGTGAAGTTACTAACCAAAGAGCAAAATATGAGGCTATTTTGCATAATGACCAGTTCAGTTGCTTTATTGCCAATTGCTGTTAATAATAGAAATTTAAGAGATTTTTATTACTCTACCCTTTTCTCCTCTATTAGGGCTAAAATGTTTCCATACATGTGAAAGCTCGATATATAATACTTTATTAGTAATAGCAAAATGAATTGGTTTTTTCGGTGTACTCGGTCTTGCTTTCACTAGGAACTGGGTACCTACTATTACTAATTTCTATTGGAAATTATGAAAACAAAGCAGATTTATTGATATACAGTGATAGAGGAGGAATTATAGATATAATTGCTTACCTCATTTGTTCTTAGATGTTTACATTTAGTGAACATTTTTAAATAAATAACTTCAGTTCCGGTTATTCAAATGAGGTAAGCAAATCTCACCTTATAGGGGGTTGCACACATTTGAGTACCAAGTACTTTGGCGTTTATAGATATATTTTAGTAATTCTTTTAACAGTTGGTTAAGGATACTATTAGCTAAATTGTGAGATACCTTGAGTGGATATAAGTACAGTAGTTGAAAAAAAAAAATACACGACACAATGTGAGATATTTGTGATTGACTGGAGGTTTTTGCTAAATTTGTTAAAAAAAATCAATTTTCGTTTGAGTAATTACCTTTATTTGAAAGGGGATGTAAATACGTAGGTATGGTTAAAATTTCATCGAGATTTGAAAATTTAAATGTTGCATCAAAAATTTCCAGTGAAAAAATGAAAAGTTAAATTTTGTTAAGAAAATTTTACAATATCTGCAAAGTGTGGATGTATATTTAAGGGGAAGGCGGTGTGTAAGCGCTATACTAAGTTTCGTCCAAACCAAGATATATTTAGTTGACATTTTAGAGATTTTTATAATATCACTGATTTAGCGACTTGAATCTATCTTATGGGTAGAAATGAAACCTTGGAGGTTCCCGGGTTATAGTAGTGGAAAGCTACCAATCTCTGCTTTATTCTGATTTTTAAATGACCAAAATCGGTTAAGTATTTGGCGAGATATTAATTTTTAAATGTAGCAAGGACCTTTTCAATGCCGAAATCCTGGACGAATCCCTTGGGAAAATTATGAATTTTTTTTTTGTCTTCGTTCCCGGTAAGTTTGGTATCAAATGAAAGGTATTACTGCGTAGAATTCAAATATGAAAACCATTTTGAATTATCTTTGATACAGTGAGTTTTATAAAGGTTTCTTTTTTCTATAAATTTTATTGAATGCCGTCGGCAAATTGAGAAAATTCAAAAAATTATTATATCTCCGGGAGTTTTTAACTTTTTCTAAAAATTTTTCAACATTTGATTAGGGGTTGGATTTACTACATTATAAAATTAATTTGGTTGATAAAGATACATTGCGTCAAAAAGTACACACCAAAACGGTAAAATTGCAATATCGCTAATTTAATAAAGTTAAATTTGTTAAAGAAATTTTCACCCTTCCGGAGGTGACTACCCTTATCTAAAAGAGGATGTAAATGGGATATGCAGGATGTTTTTTTACTTCGCTACGGTTAAATTTTTCATACTAATCGTAGATTTTTCACTTTTGCTCAACATTTGATTATATTATCTCAGTTGGGGGTGATTCTTTTGATATGAATTAAGGATTGCTGATTTGTGGGGGATGTTTTAAAAGTTTAACTAAATACCCTTATATATTTTAAAAGTTAAATCATGCAAATCGGCGCAGCCGGTATTAAATTACTAACCAAAGAGCAACATGAAATGGTTTTTTCGGTGTACTCTCTCTTGCTTTCACTAGGAACTGGGTAACTACTTTTACTAATTACTATTGGAAATTATGAAAACGAAGCAATTTTATTGGTATATAGCGATAGAGGAGGAATTATAGATATAATTTCTTACCTCATTTGTTTTTAAATGTTTACATTTAGTTAACATTTTGAACTAAATAACTTCACTTCCGGTTATTCAAATGAGGTATACAAACCTCACCAATAACTTTGGCGTTTATTGATATATTTTAGTAATTCTTTTAACAATTGGTTAAGAATGGCATTAGCTAAATTTTGAAATACTTCAGGTGGATATAAGTACAAAGGATACAAAGGTACTAGCTCGCAAGCGGCGGTAATGTACAAGGGTATTTGCTCGCAAAGGGTGATAGACTACAAAGGCGATAGCTCGCAAGGGGCGGTAAGATACAAAGACAGTAGCTTGCAAGGGGCGGGAGGATACAAGGGCACTAGCTCGCAAGAGGCGGGAGGATACAAAGGTCGTAGCTCGCAAGAGGCGACAGAATACAAAGGTTGAAGCTCGCTAGAGGCGGGAGGATACAAAGGTCTTAGCTCGCAAGGGGCGGGAGGATACAAGAGTAGTAGCTCGCAAGGGCGGGAGGATATAAGAGTAGAACCTCGCAAGGGGCGGGAGGATACAAAGGTCGTAGCTCGCAAGAGGCGGGAGGATACAAAGGTCGTAGCTCGCAAGGGGCGGGAGGATACAAAGGTAGTAGCTCGCACCATACCATTCGTTAATTTCCCAAGGCGTCATTTTTCACACTATAGTTGCTTTAGTCCAATTTTATAACCCGTGGACCGATTTTTATAACTCTTTTTTTGTTAAATAGGGTATTATCCCTTCTTTCAATTGTATACCCTCCCACCCTCACCACACTTTACTTTTATTCAATTTTTTTTTGGATTTTTTGATTTAGGGAAAACAGTTTTCATCTATAGTTGCTATTGTCTAACTTCGTAACGTGTGGACCGATTTGCATAATTCTTTTTTTTAAATAGGGGGGTCTTCCCTCCTCTTACTCCAATCACTCCCTACCCACACTTTTTTTTAGTCAAATTTTTAAATTTTTTTCTTTTGAATTAAGATTCTGTTGCTACCGGGACAAAACTTTTCACCTTCAGGTGCTTTAGCATATCTCCTGAACGTGTGGACCGATTTGCATAATTCTTTTTTTGTTAAATAGAGTAACATCCCCCCCCCCCATCTGCCCAACCACACTATTATCTATCTACACTATAGCCGCAGACGTAGGCGCGGGCACCAGCTAGTCTAAATACTTAAAATGCGAGTTGGTTGCGGGTAGAGAAATCTATTGCAGTGTGTTTAAGAAAATTGGTTCGATGGATTTTGATGCGGTAAATGGTATATGATAGTGAAAGAATTAAACTGTGTCGTAACGGAGCCCGATTTTTTAAATTTGTTCTAGAAATATCGAATTTTTGGATGGGAAAATTTTTTTTTTTTTTTTTTACTAAAATATAAAGTGGGTTATTGCCGATGGAATGGTGTATATATTTTTTACCATAAGGTTGATTGTTTCGAGTAGGCGAGGCCTTAAAGTTGAACCTTTGTGGGGCTATAGCGGTAGAACGGGGTGACGGATAGATGAGTTTGAGATATTTATGGATAGGGGAGAATGTCGTGGATGTGATAAGAGTTTGAATGGATTTTTACCATTGAATATGGCAAAGTTATTAACGTTGCAGATGGAGTCCTTGAAAAAGGATCAAAAAAGGATAATTTTTTGCAATTGGTGGGACCAAAATAGAAAAAACTGTCAAACGGAATGCGTTCATATTTACGGATGCTGTAGATGTTATGGCCGCATGTGAGATAGGCTATTTTTTTCGAGAGTTTTTGAAAAAGTGCAGGACCTATGCGAGTTGGTGTGCTATGTTCGTTTATAACTCGGGGAGTATTGATCGGAACCCTATCATGTGGGTATTCATTTTACGTAGAATCGTAAGATCTATTTGGAAATGGAAAAAAAAATTTGAAAATGTACTAGAGGTAAAATTTTGTACGAGAGTGTAGTAGTAGAATATTTTTGAAATTTTTCAAAAAACTGTGGCGCACCACATGCTGGACCATCTTACGAATGGGTGAGATAAAAAAATTTTTTTTTGATTTTGTACCAGACTTTTTTCATCTATTACAAAATGGATTTTCAAAAAATTATAACTTAGGGTGGGGTTGTGCGATTGAAAAGAAGAAAATTATTTTCATTTGTTTTGTGATCGAAGCAATTTGGAAAAAATATAAAAAAAATTTTGGTGCTAATTTTTCGGGAGGTGGGGGTGGGGGATGGTTAACCCCGAAGTCGAAATAAGGGATGTGTGGTATCAAATTAAAGGTAAACCGGTCAGAAATTGATTGGTGCAGTTTTTGTTTAAATCGAAAAAACTTTATCGCTGACTTTTTTTCGTTAAACATTGAAGCGGGGATGCCATCCTCCAAGTTCTACGGGTTGATCCAAAATGGACCGTTCTTTTTTTTAAAACTATCTACTCCAAAAGTTATGAAACTTTTACAAACAACACACCATTCCATCACTTATAGTTTTCGCGCAAACACGGTGGGAAGATTTTGCTAAAATTTGCACAAATTTGTCGGAAAAAAGGACTTTTTTCAATCATTTGCGTTAAGTGGTGTGAAGTTTTCGTCGGAGCGAGTTGAAAATTACATCAATCGATAGGTAATCGATTGTAGAAGAGAAATCACCCCCATGTTCCAGATCGAAAATGTATATTTAGGGTAGTTACTAGCGATGGAAAAGCGTCGGAAGGCGACCAAAATGCCGATAAAAGGTGCCGTCGGAAAAGTGAGAAAGTTCGAAAAATTATATCTCCTGGAGTTATTAATTTTTTTAAATTATTATTTCAAAACTGGATTAGGGGATGGATTTACTACATCGGAAAATTAATTTGGTTGATAAAGGTTAATTGGGTCGAAAAATGCAGACAAAAACGGCAATATAGCAAAATTGCTAACTTAATAAAGTTAAATTTGTTAAAGAAATTTTCACCCATCCGGAGGTGACTACCCTTATCTGAAAGAGGATGTAAATGGGATGTGGAGGATGTTTTTCTTATTTCTCTACGGTTAAATTTTTTATACTAATCGTAGATTTTTCACTTTTGCTCAACATTTGATTATATTATCTCAGTTGGGGGTGATTCTTTTGATATGAATTAAGGATTGCTGATTTGTGGGGGATCTCTTAAAAGTTTAACTAAATACCCTAATATATTTGAAAAGTTAAATCATGCAAATCGGTGCAGCGGTTGTGAAGTTACTAACCAAAGAGCAAAATATGAGGCTCTTTTGCATAATGACCAGTTCAGTTGCTTTATTGCCAATTGCTGTTAATAATAGAAATTTAAGAGATTTTTATTACTCTACCCTTTTCTCCTCTATTAGGGCTAAAATGTGTCCATACATGTGAAAGCTCGATATATAATACTTTATTAGTAATAGCAACATGAAATGGTTTTTTCGGTGTACTCGGTCTTGCTTTCACTAGGAACTGGATACCTACTATTACTAATTACTATTGGAAATTATGAAAACGAAGCAGGTTTATTGGTATACAGCGATAGAGGAGGAATTATAGATATAATTTCTTACCTCATTTGTTCTTGGATGTTTATATTTAGTGAACATTTTGAACTAAATAGCTTCAGTTCCGGTTATTCAAATGAGGTAAGCAAATCTCACCTTATAGGGGGTTGCACATGTTTGAGTACGAATAACTTTGGCGTTTATTGATATATTTTAGTAATTCTTTCAACAGGTGGTGAAGGATACTATTAGCTAAACTGTGAGATACATTGGGTGGATATAAGTACAGTAGTTGAAAAAAAATACACGATACAATGTGAGATATTTGTGATTGACTGGAGGTTTTTGCTAAATTTGCTAAAAAAAATCAATTTTCGTGGGAGTAATTACCTTTATTTGAAAGGGGATGTAAATACGTAGGTATGGTTAAAATTTCATCGAGATTTGAAAATTTAAATGTTGCATCAAAAATTTCCAGTGAAAAAATGAAAAGTTAAATTTTGTTAAGAAAATTTTACAATATCTGCAAAGTGTGGATGTATATTTAAGGGGAAGGCGGTGTGTAAGCGCTATACTAAGTTTCGTCCAAACCAAGATATATTTAGTTGACATTTTAGAGATTTTTATAATATCACTGATTTAGCGACTTGAAGCCATCTGCTGGGTTCAAATGAAACCTTGGAGGTTCACGGGTTATAGTAGTGGAAAGCTACCAATCTCTGCTTTATTCTGGTTTTTAAATTACCAAAATCGGTTAGGTATTTGGCGAGATATTAATTTTTCTCTGTAGCAAGGACCTTTTCAATGCCGAAATCCTGGACGAATCCCTTTTGAAAATTATGAAATTTTTTTTGTCTTCTTTCCCGGCAAGATTGGTATCAAATGAAAGGTATTACTGCGTAGAATTCAAATATGAAAACCATTTTGAATTATCTTTGATACAGTGAGTTTTATAAAGGTTTCTTTTTTCTATAAATTTAATTGAATGCCGTCGGCAAATTGAGAAAATTCAAAAAATTATTATATCTCCGGGAGTTTTTAACTTTTTCTAAAAATTTGATTAGGGGTTGGATTTACTACATTATAAAATTAATTTGGTTGATAAAGATACATTGCGTCAAAAAGTACACACCAAAACGGTAAAATTGCAAAATCGCTAATTTAATAAAGTTAAATTTGTTAAAGAAATTTTCACCCTTCCGGAGGTGACTACCCTTATCTAAAAGAGGATGTAAATGGGATATGCAGGATGTTTTTTTACTTCGCTACGGTTAAATTTTTCATACTAATCGTAGATTTTTCACTTTTGCTCAACATTTGATTATATTATCTCAGATGGGGGTGATCCTTTTGATATGAATTAAGGTTTGCTGATTTGTGGGGAATGTTTTAAAAGTTTAACTAAATACCCTTATATATTTTAAAAGTTAAATCATGCAAATCGGCATTAGCTAAATTGTGAAATACTTCAGGTGGATATAAGTACAAAGGATACAAAGGTACTAGCTCGCAAGCGGCGGTAATGTACAAGGGTATTTGCTCGCAAAGGGTGATAGACTACAAAGGCGATAGCTCGCAAGGGGCGGTAAGATACAAAGACAGTAGCTCGCAAGGGGCGGGAGGATACAAGGGCACTAGCTCGCAAGAGGCGGGAGGATACAAAGGTCGTAGCTCGCAAGAGGCGAGAGAATACAAAGGTTGAAGCTCGCTAGAGGCGGGAGGATACAAAGGTCTTAGCTCGCAAGGGGCGGGAGGATACAAGAGTAGTAACTCGCAAGGGCGGGAGGATATAAGAGTAGAAGCTCGCAAGGGGCGGGAGGATACAAAGGTCGTAGCTCGCAAGAGGCGGGAGGATACAAAGGTCGTAGCTCGTAAGGGGCGGGAGGATACAAAGGTAGTAGCTCGCACCATACCATTCGTTAATTTCACAAGGCGTCATTTTTCACACTATAGTTGCTTTAGTCCAATTTTATAACCCGTGGACCGATTTTTATAACTCTTTTTTTGTTAAATAGGGTATGATCCCTTCTTTCAATTGTATACCCTCCCACCCTCACCACACTTTACTTTTATTCAATTTTTTTTTGGAGTATAATATACTACATTTGATTTAGGGAAAACAGTTTTCATCTATAGTTGCTATTGTCTAACTTCGTAACGTGTGGACCGATTTGCATAATTCTTTTTTTTTAAATAGGGGGGGTCTTCCCTCCTCTTACTCCAATCACTCCCTACCCACACTTTTTTTTAGTCAAATTTTTAAATTTTTTTCTTTTGAATAAAGATTCTGTTGCTACCGGGACAAAACTTTTCACCTTCAGTTGCTTTAGCATATCTCCCGAACGTGTAGACCGATTTGCATAATTCTTTTTTTGTTAAATAGAGCATTATCCCCCGTATTGCTTACCCCCACTATTATCTATCTACACTATAGCCGCAGACGTAGGCGCGGGCACCAGCTAGTCTAAATACTTAAAATGCGAGTTGGTTGCGGGTAGAGAAATCTATTGCAGTGTGTTTAAGAAAATTGGTTCGATGGATTTTGATGCGGTAAATGGTATATGATAGTGAAAGAATTAAACTGTGTCGTAACGGAGCCCGATTTTTTAAATTTGTTCTAGAAATATCGAATTTTTGGATGGGAAAATTTTTTTTTTTTTTTTTACTAAAATATAAAGTGGGTTATTGCCGATGGAATGGTGTATATATTTTTTACCATAAGGTTGATTGTTTCGAGTAGGCGAGGCCTTAAAGTTGAACCTTTGTGGGGCTATAGCGGTAGAACGGGGTGACGGATAGATGAGTTTGAGATATTTATGGATAGGGGAGAATGTCGTGGATGTGATAAGAGTTTGAATGGATTTTTACCATTGAATATGGCAAAGTTATTAACGTTGCAGATGGAGTCCTTGAAAAAGGATCAAAAAAGGATAATTTTTTGCAATTGGTGGGACCAAAATAGAAAAAACTGTCAAACGGAATGCGTTCATATTTACGGATGCTGTAGATGTTATGGCCGCATGTGAGATAGGCTATTTTTTTCGAGAGTTTTTGAAAAAGTGCAGGACCTATGCGAGTTGGTGTGCTATGTTCGTTTATAACTCGGGGAGTATTGATCGGAACCCTATCATGTGGGTATTCATTTTACGTAGAATCGTAAGATCTATTTGGAAATGGAAAAAAAAATTTGAAAATGTACTAGAGGTAAAATTTTGTACGAGAGTGTAGTAGTAGAATATTTTTGAAATTTTTCAAAAAACTGTGGCGCACCACATGCTGGACCATCTTACGAATGGGTGAGATAAAAAAATTTTTTTTTGATTTTGTACCAGACTTTTTTCATCTATTACAAAATGGATTTTCAAAAAATTATAACTTAGGGTGGGGTTGTGCGATTGAAAAGAAGAAAATTATTTTCATTTGTTTTGTGATCGAAGCAATTTGGAAAAAATATAAAAAAAATTTTGGTGGTAATTTTTCGGGAGGTGGGGGTGGGGGATTGCTAACCCCGAAGTCGAAATAAGGGATGTGTGGTATCAAATTAAAGGTAAACCGGTCACAAATTGATTGGTGCAGTTTTTGTTTAAATCGAAAAAACTTTATCGCTGACTTTTTTTCGTTAAACATTGAAGCGGGGATGCCATCCTCCAAGTTCTACGGGTTGATCCAAAATGGACCGTTCTTTTTTTTAAAACTATCTAATCCAAAAGTTATGAAACTTTTACAAACAACACACCATTCCATCACTTATAGTTTTCGCGCAAACACGGTGGGAAGATTTTGCTAAAATTTGCGCAAATTTTTCGGAAAAAAGGACTTTTTTCAATCATTTGCGTTGAGTGGTGTGAAGTTTTCGTCGGAGCGAGTTGAAAATTACATCAATCGATAGGTAATCGATTGTAGAAGAGAAATCACCCCCATGTTCCAGATCGAAAATGTATATTTAGGGTAGTTACCAGCGACGGAAAAGTGCCGTAAGGCGACCAAAATGCCGATAAAAAGTGTCGTCGAAAAAGTGACAAAATTCAAAAAATTATATCTCCTGGAGTTATTAATTTTTTTAAATTATTATTTCAACAGTTGATTAGGGGATGGATTTACTACATCGGAAAATTAATTTGGTTGATAAAAGTTAATTGGGTCGAAAAATGCAGACAAAAACGGCAATATAGCAAAATTGCTAACTTAATAAAGTTAAATTTGTTAAAGAAATTTTCACCCATCCGGAGGTGACTACCCTTATCTGAAAGAGGATGTAAATGGGATGTGGAGGATGTTTTTCTTATTTCTCTGCGGTTAAATTTTTTATACTAATCGTAGATTTTTCACTTTTGCCCAACATTTGATTATATTATCTAAGATGGTGGTGATTCTTTTGATATGAATTAAGGGTTGCTGATTTATCGGGGATCTTTTAAAAGTTTAACTAAATACCCTAATATATTTGAAAAGTTAAATCATGCAAATCGGTGCAGCGGTTGTGAAGTTACTAATCAAAGAGCAAAATATGAGGCTCTTTTGCACAATGACCAGTTCAGTTGCTTTATTGCCAATTGCTGTTAATAATAGAAATTTAAGAGATTTTTATTACTCTACCCTTTTCTCCTCTATTAGGGCTAAAATGTTTCCATACATGTGAAAGCTCGATATATAATACTTTATTAGTAATAGCAACATGAAATGGTTTTTTCGGTGTACTCGGTCTTGCTTTCACTAGGAACTGGATACCTACTATTACTAATTACTATTGGAAATTATGAAAACGAAGCAGGTTTATTGGTATGCAGCGATAGAGGAGGAATTATAGATATAATTTCTTACCTCATTTGTTCTTGGATGTTTATATTTAGTGAACATTTTGATCTAAATAGCTTCAGTTCCTGTTATTCAAATGAGGTAAGCAAATCTCACCTTATAGGGGGTTGCACATGTTTGAGTACGAATAACTTTGGCGTTTATTGATATATTTTAGTAATTCTTTCAACAGGTGGTGAAGGATACTATTAGCTAAACTGTGAGATACATTGGGTGGATATAAGTACAGTACTTGAAAAAAAATACACGACACAATGTGAGATATTTGTGATTGACTGAAGGTTTTTGCTAAATTTGCTAAAAAAAATCAATTTTCGTGGGAGTAATTACCTTTATTTGAAAGGGGATGTAAATACGTAGGTATGGTTAAAATTTCATCGAGATTTGAAAATTTAAATGTTGCATCAAAAATTTCCAGTGAAAAAATGAAAAGTTAAATTTTGTTAAGAAAATTTTACAATATCTGCAAAGTGTGGATGTATATTTAAGGGGAAGGCGGTGTGTAAGCGCTATACTAAGTTTCGTCCAAACCAAGATATATTTAGTTGACATTTTAGAGATTTTTATAATATCACTGATTTAGCGACTTGAAGCCATCTGCTGGGTTCAAATGAAACCTTGGAGGTTCACGGGTTATAGTAGTGGAAAGCTACCAATCTCTGCTTTATTGGTTGCTTGGTTGGTTTTTAAATTACCAAAATCGGTTAGGTATTTGGCGAGATATTAATTTTTCTCTGTAGCAAGGACCTTTTCAATGCCGAAATCCTGGACGAATCCCTTTTGAAAATTATGAAATTTTTTTTTGTCTTCTTTCCCGGCAAGATTGGTATCAAATGAAAGGTATTACTGCGTAGAATTCAAATATGAAAACCATTTTGAATTATCTTTGATACAGTGAGTTTTATAAAGGTTTCTTTTTTCTATAAATTTAATTGAATGCCGTCGGCAAATTGAGAAAATTCAAAAAATTATTATATCTCCGGGAGTTTTTAACTTTTTCTAAAAATTTTTCAACATTTGATTAGGGGTTGGATTTACTACATTATAAAATTAATTTGGTTGATAAAGATACATTGCGTCAAAAAGTACACACCAATACGGTAAAATTGCAAAATCGCTAATTTAATAAAGTTAAATTTGTTAAAGAAATTTTCACCCTTCCGGAGGTGACTACCCTTACCTAAAAGAGGATGTAAATGGGATATGCAGGATGTTTTTTTACTTCGCTACGGTTAAATTTTTCATACTAATCGTAGATTTTTCACTTTTGCTCAACATTTGATTATATTATCTCAGATGGGGGTGATCCTTTTGATATGAATTAAGGATTGCTGATTTGTGGGGGGGAATGTTTTAAAAGTTTAACTAAATACCCTTATATATTTTAAAAGTTAAATCATGCAAATCGGCATTAGCTAAATTGTGAAATACTTCAGGTGGATATAAGTACAAAGGATACAAAGGTACTAGCTCGCAAGCGGCGGTAATGTACAAGGGTATTTGCTCGCAAAGGGTGATAGACTACAAAGGCGATAGCTCGCAAGGGGCGGTAAGATACAAAGACAGTAGCTCGCAAGGGGCGGGAGGATACAAGGGCACTAGCTCGCAAGAGGCGGGAGGATACAAAGGTCGTAGCTCGCAAGAGGCGAGAGAATACAAAGGTTGAAGCTCGCTAGAGGCGGGAGGATACAAAGGTCTTAGCTCGCAAGGGGCGGGAGGATACAAGAGTAGTAGCTCGCAAGGGCGGGAGAATATAAGAGTAGAAGCTCGCAAGGGGCGGGAGGATACAAAGGTCGTAGCTCGCAAG
Source organism: Leptarthrus brevirostris (assembly GCA_964036015.1). Lineage (NCBI taxonomy): Eukaryota > Metazoa > Arthropoda > Insecta > Diptera > Asilidae > Leptarthrus > Leptarthrus brevirostris. The sequence goes on from OZ038375.1 coordinate 66,968,781, forward strand.
AGGCGGGAGGATACAAAGGTCGTAGCTCGCAAGGGGCGGGAGGATACAAAGGTAGTAGCTCGCACCATACCATTCGTTAATTTCACAAGGCGTCATTTTTCACACTATAGTTGCTTTAGTCCAATTTTATAACCCGTGGACCGAGTTTTATAACTCTTTTTTTGTTAAATAGGGTATGATCCCTTCTTTCAATTGTATACCCTCCCACCCTCACCACACTTTACTTTTATTCAATTTTTTTTTGGAGTATAATATACTACATTTGATTTAGGGAAAACAGTTTTCATCTATAGTTGCTATTGTCTAACTTCGTAACGTGTGGACCGATTTGCATAATTCTTTTTTTTTAAATAGGGGGGGTCTTCCCTCCTCTTACTCCAATCACTCCCTACCCACACTTTTTTTTAGTCAAATTTTTAAATTTTTTTCTTTTGAATAAAGATTCTGTTGCTACCGGGACAAAACTTTTCACCTTCAGTTGCTTTAGCATATCTCCCGAACGTGTAGACCGATTTGCATAATTCTTTTTTTGTTAAATAGAGCATTATCCCCCGTATTGCTTACCCCCACTCTTATCTATCTACACTATAGCCGCAGACGTAGGCGCGGGCACCAGCTAGTCTAAATACTTAAAATGCGAGTTGGTTGCGGGTAGAGAAATCTATTGCAGTGTGTCTAAGAAAATTGGTTCGATGGATTTTGATGCGGTAAATGGTATATGATAGTGAAAGAATTAAACTGTGTCGTAACGGAGCCCGATTTTTTAAATTTGTTCTCGAAATATCGAATATTTGGATGGGGAAATTTTTTTTTTTTTTTTTTACTAAAATATAAAGTGGGTTATTGCCGATGGAATGGTGTATATATTTTTTACTATAAGGTTGATTGTTTCGAGTAGGCGAGGCCTTAAAGTTGAACCTTTGTGGGGCTATAGCGGTAGAACGGGGTGACGGATAGATGAGTTTGAGATATTTATGGATAGGGGAGAATGTCGTGGATGTGATAAGAGTTTGAATGGATTTTTACCATTGAATATGGCAAAGTTATTAACGCTGCAGATGGAGTCCTTGAAAAAGGATCAAAAAAGGATAATTTTTTGCAATTGGTGGGACCAAAATAGAAAAAACTGTCAAACGGAATCCGTTCATATTTACGGATGTTGTAGATGTTATGGCCGCATGTGAGATAGGCTATTTTTTTCGAGAGTTTTTGAAAAAGTGCGGGACCTATGCGAGTTGGTGTGCTATGTTCGTTTATAACTCGGGGAGTATTGGTCGGAACCCCATCATGTGGGTATTCATTTTACGTAGAATCGTAAGATCTATTCGGAAATGGAAAAAAAAATTGAAAATGTACTAGAGGAAAATTTGTGCACGAGAGTTTAGTAGTAGAATATTTTTGAAATTTTTCAAAAAACTGTGGCGCACCACATGCTGGACCATCTTGCGAATGGGTGAGATAAAAAAATTTTTTTTTCATTTTGTACCAGACTTTTTTCATCTATTACAAAATGGATTTTCAAAAAATTATAACTTAGGTTGGGGATGTGCGATTGAAAAGAAGAAAATTATTTTCATTTGTTTTGTGATCGAAGCAATTTGGAAAAAATATAAAAAAAATTTTGGCGGTAATTTTTCGGGGGGTGGGGGTGGGGGATGGCTAACCCCGAAGTCGAAATAAGGGATGTGTGGTATCAAATTAAAGGTAAACCGGTCACAAATTGATTGGTGCAGTTTCTGTTTAAATCGAAAAAACTTTATCGCTGACTTTTTTTCGTTAAACATTGAAGCGGGGATGCCATCCTCCAAGTTCTACGGGTTGATCCAAAATGGACCGTTCTTTTTTTTAAAACTATCTACTCCAAAAGTTATGAAACTTTTACAAACAACACACCATTCCATCACTTATAGTTTTCGCGCAAACACGGTGGGAAGATTTTGCTAAAATTTGCACAAATTTTTCGGAAAAAAGGACTTTTTTCAATCATTTGCGTTAAGTGGTGTGAAGTTTTCGTCGGAGCGAGTTGAAAATTACATCAATCGATAGGTAATCGATTGTAGAAGAGAAATCACCCCCATGTTCCAGATCGAAAATGTATATTTAGGGTAGTTACTAGCGCTGGAAAAGCGTCGGAAGGCGACCAAAATGCCGATAAAAGGTGCCGTCGGAAAAGTGAGAAAGTTCAAAAAATTATATCTCCTGGAGTTATTAATTTTTTTAAATTATTATTTCAAAACTGGATTAGGGGATGGATTTACTACATCGGAAAATTAATTTGGTTGATAAAAGTTAATTGGGTCGAAAAATGCAGACAAAAACGGCAATATAGCAAAATTGCTAACTTAATAAAGTTAAATTTGTTAAAGAAATTTTCACCCATCCGGAGGTGACTACCCTTATCTGAAAGAGGATGTAAATGGGATGTGGAGGATGTTTTTCTTATTTCTCTGCGGTTAAATTTTTTATACTAATCGTAGATTTTTCACTTTTGCTCAACATTTGATTATATTATCTCAGTTGGGGGTGATTCTTTTGATATGAATTAAGGATTGCTGATTTGTGGGGGATCTCTTAAAAGTTTAACTAAATACCCTAATATATTTGAAAAGTTAAATCATGCAAATCGGTGCAGCGGTTGTGAAGTTACTAACCAAAGAGCAAAATATGAGGCTCTTTTGCATAATGACCAGTTCAGTTGCTTTATTGCCAATTGCTGTTAATAATAGAAATTTAAGAGATTTTTATTACTCTACCCTTTTCTCCTCTATTAGGGCTAAAATGTGTCCATACATGTGAAAGCTCGATATATAATACTTTATTAGTAATAGCAACATGAAATGGTTTTTTCGGTGTACTCGGTCTTGCTTTCACTAGGAACTGGATACCTACTATTACTAATTACTATTGGAAATTATGAAAACGAAGCAGGTTTATTGGTATGCAGCGATAGAGGAGGAATTATAGATATAATTTCTTACCTCATTTGTTCTTGGATGTTTATATTTAGTGAACATTTTGAACTAAATAGCTTCAGTTCCGGTTATTCAAATGAGGTAAGCAAATCTCACCTTATAGGGGGTTGCACATGTTTGAGTACGAATAACTTTGGCGTTTATTGATATATTTTAGTAATTCTTTCAACAGGTGGTGAAGGATACTATTAGCTAAACTGTGAGATACATTGGGTGGATATAAGTACAGTAGTTGAAAAAAAATACATGACACAATGTGAGATATTTGTGATTGACTGGAGGTTTTTGCTAAATTTGCTAAAAAAAAATCAATTTTCGTGGGAGTAATTACCTTTATTTGAAAGGGGATGTAAATACGTAGGTATGGTTAAAATTTCATCGAGATTTGAAAATTTAAATGTTGCATCAAAAATTTCCAGTGAAAAAATGAAAAGTTAAATTTTGTTAAGAAAATTTTACAATATCTGCAAAGTGTGGATGTATATTTAAGGGGAAGGCGGTGTGTAAGCGCTATACTAAGTTTCGTCCAAACCAAGATATATTTAGTTGACATTTTAGAGATTTTTATAATATCACTGATTTAGCGACTTGAAGCCATCTGCTGGGTTCAAATGAAACCTTGGAGGTTCACGGGTTATAGTAGTGGAAAGCTACCAATCTCTGCTTTATTCTGGTTTTTAAATTACCAAAATCGGTTAGGTATTTGGCGAGATATTAATTTTTCTCTGTAGCAAGGACCTTTTCAATGCCGAAATCCTGGACGAATCCCTTGGGAAAATTATGAATTTTTTTTTGTCTTCGTTCCCGGTAAGTTTGGTATCAAATGAAAGGTATTACTGCGTAGAATTCAAATATGAAAACCATTTTGAATTATCTTTGATACAGTGAGTTTTATAAAGGTTTCTTTTTTCTATAAATTTTATTGAATGCCGTCGGCAAATTGAGAAAATTCAAAAAATTATTATATCTCCGGGAGTTTTTAACTTTTTCTAAAAATTTTTCAACATTTGATTAGGGGTTGGATTTACTACATTATAAAATTAATTTGGTTGATAAAGATACATTGCGTCAAAAAGTACACACCAAAACGGTAAAATTGCAATATCGCTAATTTAATAAAGTTAAATTTGTTAAAGAAATTTTCACCCTTCCGGAGGTGACTACCCTTATCTAAAAGAGGATGTAAATGGGATATGCAGGACGTTTTCTTACTTCGCTACGGTTAAATTTTTCATACTAATCGTAGATTTTTCACTTTTGCTCAACATTTGTTTATATTATCTCAGTTGGGGGTGATTCTTTTGATATGAATTAAGGATTGCTGATTTGTGGGGGATGTTTTAAAAGTTTAACTAAATACCCTTATATATTTTAAAAGTTAAATCATGCAAATCGGCGCAGCCGGTATTAAATTACTAACCAAAGAGCAACATGAAATGGTTTTTTCGGTGTACTCTCTCTTGCTTTCACTAGGAACTGGGTAACTACTTTTACTAATTACTATTGGAAATTATGAAAACGAAGCAATTTTATTGGTATATAGCGATAGAGAAGGAATTATAGATATAATTTCTTACCTCATTTGTTTTTAAATGTTTACATTTAGTTAACATTTTGAACTAAATAACTTCACTTCCGGTTATTCAAATGAGGTATACAAACCTCACCAATAACTTTGGCGTTTATTGATATATTTTAGTAATTCTTTTAACAATTGGTTAAGAATGGCATTAGCTAAATTGTGAAATACTTCAGGTGGATATAAGTACAAAGGATACAAAGGTACTAGCTCGCAAGCGGCGGTAATGTACAAGGGTATTTGCTCGCAAAGGGTGATAGACTACAAAGGCGATAGCTCGCAAGGGGCGGTAAGATACAAAGACAGTAGCTCGCAAGGGGCGGGAGGATACAAGGGCACTAGCTCGCAAGAGGCGGGAGGATACAAAGGTCGTAGCTCGCAAGAGGCGAGAGAATACAAAGGTTGAAGCTCGCTAGAGGCGGGAGGATACAAAGGTCTTAGCTCGCAAGGGGCGGGAGGATACAAGAGTAGTAGCTCGCAAGGGCGGGAGAATATAAGAGTAGAAGCTCGCAAGGGGCGGGAGGATACAAAGGTCGTAGCTCGCAAGAGGCGGGAGGATACAAAGGTCGTAGCTCGCAAGGGGCGGGAGGATACAAAGGTAGTAGCTCGCACCATACCATTCGTTAATTTCACAAGGCGTCATTTTTCACACTATAGTTGCTTTAGTCCAATTTTATAACCCGTGGACCGAGTTTTATAACTCTTTTTTTGTTAAATAGGGTATGATCCCTTCTTTCAATTGTATACCCTCCCACCCTCACCACACTTTACTTTTATTCAATTTTTTTTTGGAGTATAATATACTACATTTGATTTAGGGAAAACAGTTTTCATCTATAGTTGCTATTGTCTAACTTCGTAACGTGTGGACCGATTTGCATAATTCTTTTTTTTTAAATAGGGGGGGTCTTCCCTCCTCTTACTCCAATCACTCCCTACCCACACTTTTTTTTAGTCAAATTTTTAAATTTTTTTCTTTTGAATAAAGATTCTGTTGCTACCGGGACAAAACTTTTCACCTTCAGTTGCTTTAGCATATCTCCCGAACGTGTAGACCGATTTGCATAATTCTTTTTTTGTTAAATAGAGCATTATCCCCCGTATTGCTTACCCCCACTCTTATCTATCTACACTATAGCCGCAGACGTAGGCGCGGGCACCAGCTAGTCTAAATACTTAAAATGCGAGTTGGTTGCGGGTAGAGAAATCTATTGCAGTGTGTCTAAGAAAATTGGTTCGATGGATTTTGATGCGGTAAATGGTATATGATAGTGAAAGAATTAAACTGTGTCGTAACGGAGCCCGATTTTTTAAATTTTTTCTAGAAATATCGAATTTTTGGATGGGGAAAATTTTTTTTTTTTTTTTTACTAAAATATAAAGTGGGTTATTGCCGATGGAATGGTGTATATATTTTTTACCATAAGGTTGATTGTTTCGAGTAGGCGAGGCCTTAAAGTTGAACCTTTGTGGGGCTATAGCGGAAGAACGGGGTGACGGATAGATGAGTTTGAGATATTTATGGATAGGGGAGAATGTCGTGGATGTGATAAGAGTTTGAATGGATTTTTACCATTGAATATGGCAAAGTTATTAACGTTGCAGATGGAGTCCTTGAAAAAGGATCAAAAAAGGATAATTTTTTGCAATTGGTGGGACCAAAATAGAAAAAACTGTCAAACGGAATCCGTTCATATTTACGGATGTTGTAGATGTTATGACCGCATGTGAGATAGGCTATTTTTTTCGAGAGTTTTTGAAAAAGTGCGGGACCTATGCGAGTTGGTGTGCTATGTTCGTTTATAACTCGGGGAGTATTGGTCGGAACCCCATCATGTGGGCATTCATTTTACGTAGAATCGTAAGATCTATTCGGAAATGGAAAAAAAATTTGAAAATGTACTAGAGGTAAAATTTTGCACGAGAGTGTAGTAGTAGAATATTTTTGAAATTTTTCAAAAAACTGGGGCGCACCACATGCTGGACCATCTTGCGAATGGGTGAGATCAAAAAATTTTTTTTTCATTTCGTACCAGACTTTTTTCATCTATTACAAAATGGATTTTCAAAAAATTATAACTTAGGTTGGGGATGTGAGATTGAAAAGAAGAAAATTATTTTCATTTGTTTTGTGATCGAAGCAATTTGGAAAAAATATAAAAAAAATTTTGGTGGTAATTTTTCGGGGGGTGGGGGTGGGGGATGGCTAACCCCGAAGTCGAAATAAGGGATGTGTGGTATCAAATTAAAGGTTAACCGGTCACAAATTGATTGGTGCAGTTTTTGTTTAAATCGAAAAAACTTTATCGCTGACTTTTTTTCGTTAAACATTGAAGCGGGGATGCCATCCTCCAAGTTCTACGGGTTGATCCAAAATGGACCGTTCTTTTTTTTAAAACTATCTACTCCAAAAGTTATGAAACTTTTACAAACAACACACCATTCCATCACTTATAGTTTTCGCGCAAACACGGTGGGAAGATTTTGCTAAAATTTGCACAAATTTGTCGGAAAAAAGGACTTTTTTCAATCATTTGCGTTAAGTGGTGTGAAGTTTTCGTCGGAGCGAGTTGAAAATTACATCAATCGATAGGTAATCGATTGTAGAAGAGAAATCACCCCCATGTTCCAGATCGAAAATGTATATTTAGGGTAGTTACTAGCGATGGAAAAGCGTCGGAAGGCGACCAAAATGCCGATAAAAGGTGCCGTCGGAAAAGTGAGAAAGTTCAAAAAATTATATCTCCTGGAGTTATTAATTTTTTTAAATTATTATTTCAACAGTTGATTAGGGGATGGATTTACTACATCGGAAAATTAATTTGGTTGATAAAGGTTAATTGGGTCGAAAAATGCAGACAAAAACGGCAATATAGCAAAATTGCTAACTTAATAAAGTTAAATTTGTTAAAGAAATTTTCACCCATCCGGAGGTGACTACCCTTATCTGAAAGAGGATGTAAATGGGATGTGGAGGATGTTTTTCTTATTTCTCTGCGGTTAAATTTTTTATACTAATCGTAGATTTTTCACTTTTGCTCAACATTTGATTATATTATCTCAGTTGGGGGTGATTCTTTTGATATGAATTAAGGATTGCTGATTTGTGGGGGATCTCTTAAAAGTTTAACTAAATACCCTAATATATTTGAAAAGTTAAATCATGCAAATCGGTGCAGCGGTTGTGAAGTTACTAACCAAAGAGCAAAATATGAGGCTCTTTTGCATAATGACCAGTTCAGTTGCTTTATTGCCAATTGCTGTTAATAATAGAAATTTAAGAGATTTTTATTACTCTACCCTTTTCTCCTCTATTAGGGCTAAAATGTGTCCATACATGTGAAAGCTCGATATATAATACTTTATTAGTAATAGCAACATGAAATGGTTTTTTCGGTGTACTCGGTCTTGCTTTCACTAGGAACTGGATACCTACTATTACTAATTACTATTGGAAATTATGAAAACGAAGCAGGTTTATTGGTATGCAGCGATAGAGGAGGAATTATAGATATAATTTCTTACCTCATTTGTTCTTGGATGTTTATATTTAGTGAACATTTTGAACTAAATAGCTTCAGTTCCGGTTATTCAAATGAGGTAAGCAAATCTCACCTTATAGGGGGTTGCACATGTTTGAGTACGAATAACTTTGGCGTTTATTGATATATTTTAGTAATTCTTTCAACAGGTGGTGAAGGATACTATTAGCTAAACTGTGAGATACATTGGGTGGATATAAGTACAGTAGTTGAAAAAAAATACACGACACAATGTGAGATATTTGTGATTGACTGGAGGTTTTTGCTAAATTTGCTAAAAAAAATCAATTTTCGTGGGAGTAATTACCTTTATTTGAAAGGGGATGTAAATACGTAGGTATGGTTAAAATTTCATCGAGATTTGAAAATTTAAATGTTGCATCAAAAATTTCCAGTGAAAAAATGAAAAGTTAAATTTTGTTAAGAAAATTTTACAATATCTGCAAAGTGTGGATGTATATTTAAGGGGAAGGCGGTGTGTAAGCGCTATACTAAGTTTCGTCCAAACCAAGATATATTTAGTTGACATTTTAGAGATTTTTATAATATCACTGATTTAGCGACTTGAAGCCATCTGCTGGGTTCAAATGAAACCTTGGAGGTTCACGGGTTATAGTAGTGGAAAGCTACCAATCTCTGCTTTATTCTGGTTTTTAAATTACCAACATCGGTTAGGTATTTGGCGAGATATTAATTTTTCTCTGTAGCAAGGACCTTTTCAATGCCGAAATCCTGGACGAATCCCTTTTGAAAATTATGAAATTTTTTTTTGTCTTCTTTCCCGGCAAGATTGGTATCAAATGAAAGGTATTACTGCGTAGAATTCAAATATGAAAACCATTTTGAATTATCTTTGATACAGTGAGTTTTATAAAGGTTTCTTTTTTCTATAAATTTAATTGAATGCCGTCGGCAAATTGAGAAAATTCAAAAAATTATTATATCTCCGGGAGTTTTTAACTTTTTCTAAAAATTTTTCAACATTTGATTAGGGGTTGGATTTACTACATTATAAAATTAATTTGGTTGATAAAGATACATTGCGTCAAAAAGTACACACCAATACGGTAAAATTACAAAATCGCTAATTTAATAAAGTTAAATTTGTTAAAGAAATTTTCACCCTTCCGGAGGTGACTACCCTTATCTAAAAGAGGATGTAAATGGGATATGCAGGATGTTTTTTTACTTCGCTACGGTTAAATTTTTCATACTAATCGTAGATTTTTCACTTTTGCTCAACATTTGATTATATTATCTCAGATGGGGGTGATCCTTTTGATATGAATTAAGGATTGCTGCTTTGTGGGGAATGTTTTAAAAGTTTAACTAAATACCCTTATATATTTTAAAAGTTAAATCATGCAAATCGGCATTAGCTAAATTGTGAAATACTTCAGGTGGATATAAGTACAAAGGATACAAAGGTACTAGCTCGCAAGCGGCGGTAATGTACAAGGGTATTTGCTCGCAAAGGGTGATAGACTACAAAGGCGATAGCTCGCAAGGGGCGGTAAGATACAAAGACAGTAGCTCGCAAGGGGCGGGAGGATACAAGGGCACTAGCTCGCAAGAGGCGGGAGGATACAAAGGTCGTAGCTCGCAAGAGGCGAGAGAATACAAAGGTTGAAGCTCGCTAGAGGCGGGAGGATACAAAGGTGTTAGCTCGCAAGGGGCGGGAGGATACAAGAGTAGTAACTCGCAAGGGCGGGAGGATATAAGAGTAGAAGCTCGCAAGGGGCGGGAGGATACAAAGGTCGTAGCTCGCAAGAGGCGGGAGGATACAAAGGTCGTAGCTCGCAAGGGGCGGGAGGATACAAAGGTAGTAGCTCGCACCATACCATTCGTTAATTTCACAAGGCGTCATTTTTCACACTATAGTTGCTTTAGTCCAATTTTATAACCCGTGGACCGATTTTTATAACTCTTTTTTTGTTAAATAGGGTATGATCCCTTCTTTCAATTGTATACCCTCCCACCCTCACCACACTTTACTTTTATTCAATTTTTTTTTGGAGTATAATATACTACATTTGATTTAGGGAAAACAGTTTTCATCTATAGTTGCTATTGTCTAACTTCGTAACGTGTGGACCGATTTGCATAATTCTTTTTTTTTAAATAGGGGGGGGGGTCTTCCCTCCTCTTACTCCAATCACTCCCTACCCACACTTTTTTTTAGTCAAATTTTTAAATTTTTTTCTTTTGAATAAAGATTCTGTTGCTACCGGGACAAAACTTTTCACCTTCAGTTGCTTTAGCATATCTCCCGAACGTGTAGACCGATTTGCATAATTCTTTTTTTGTTAAATAGAGCATTATCCCCCGTATTGCTTACCCCCACTATTATCTATCTACACTATAGCCGCAGACGTAGGCGCGGGCACCAGCTAGTCTAAATACTTAAAATGCGAGTTGTTTGCGGGTAGAGAAATCTATTGCAGTGTGTCTAAGAAAATTGGTTCGATGGATTTTGATGCGGTAAATGGTATATGATAGTGAAAGAATTAAACTGTGTCGTAACGGAGCCCGATTTTTTAAATTTTTTCTAGAAATATCGAATTTTTGGATGGGGAAATTTTTTTTTTTTTTTTTACTAAAATATAAAGTGGGTTATTGCCGATGGAATGGTGTATATATTTTTTACCATAAGGTTGATTGTTTCGAGTAGGCGAGGCCTTAAAGTTGAACCTTTGTGGGGCTATAGCGGTAGAACGGGGTGACGGATAGATGAGTTTGAGATATTTATGGATAGGGGAGAATGTCGTGGATGTGATAAGAGTTTGAATGGATTTTTACCATTGAATATGGCAAAGTTATTAACGTTGCAGATGGAGTCCTTGAAAAAGGATCAAAAAAGGATAATTTTTTGCAATTGGTGGGACCAAAATAGAAAAAACTGTCAAACGGAATGCGTTAATATTTACGGATGCTGTAGATGTTATGGCCGCATGTGAGATAGGCTATTTTTTTCGAGAGTTTTTGAAAAAGTGCAGGACCTATGCGAGTTGGTGTGCTATGTTCGTTTATAACTCGGGGAGTATTGATCGGAACCCCATCATGTGGGTATTCATTTTACGTAAAATCGTAAGATCTATTCGGAAATGGAAAAAAAATTTGAAAATGTACTAGAGGAAAATTTGTGCACGAGAGTGTGGTAGTAGAATATTTTTGAAATTTTTCAAAAAACTGTGGCGCACCACATGCTGGACCATCTTGCGAATGGGTGAGATAAAAAAATTTTTTTTTGATTTTGTACAAGACTTTTTTCATCTATTACAAAATGGATTTTCAAAAAATTATAACTTAGGTTGGGGATGTGAGATTGAAAAGAAGAAAATTATTTTCATTTGTTTTGTGATCGAAGCAATTTGCAAAAAATATAAAAAAAATTTTGGTGCTAATTTTTCGGGGGGTGGGGGTGGGGGATGGCTAACCCCGAAGTCGAAATAAGGGATGTGTGGTATCAAATTAAAGGTAAACCGGTCAGAAATTGATTGGTGCAGTTTTTGTTTAAATCGAAAAAACTTTATCGCTGACTTTTTTTCGTTAAACATTGAAGCGGGGATGCCATCCTCCAAGTTCTACGGGTTGATCCAAAATGGACCGTTCTTTTTTTTAAAACTATCTACTCCAAAAGTTATGAAACTTTTACAAACAACACACCATTCCATCACTTATAGTTTTCGCGCAAACACGGTGGGAAGATTTTGCTAAAATTTGCGCAAATTTTTCGGAAAAAAGGACTTTTTTCAATCATTTGCGTTAAGTGGTGTGAAGTTTTCGTCGGAGCGAGTTGAAAATTACATCAATCGATAGGTAATCGATTGTAGAAGAGAAATCACCCCCATGTTCCAGATCGAAAATGTATATTTAGGGTAGTTACCAGCGACGGAAAAGTGCCGTAAGGCGACCAAAATGCCGATAAAAAGTGTCGTCGAAAAAGTGACAAAATTCAAAAAATTATATCTCCTGGAGTTATTAATTTTTTTAAATTATTATTTCAACAGTTGATTAGGGGATGGATTTACTACATCGGAAAATTAATTTGGTTGATAAAGGTTAATTGGGTCGAAAAATGCAGACAAAAACGGCAATATAGCAAAATTGCTAACTTAATAAAGTTAAATTTGTTTAAGAAATTTTCACCCATCCGGAGGTGACTACCCTTATCTGAAAGAGGATGTAAATGGGATGTGGAGGATGTTTTTCTTATTTCTCTGCGGTTAAATTTTTTATACTAATCGTAGATTTTTCACTTTTGCTCAACATTTGATTATATTATCTCAGTTGGGGGTGATTCTTTTGATATGAATTAAGGATTGCTGATTTGTGGGGGATCTCTTAAAAGTTTAACTAAATACCCTAATATATTTGAAAAGTTAAATCATGCAAATCGGTGCAGCGGTTGTGAAGTTACTAACCAAAGAGCAAAATATGAGGCTCTTTTGCATAATGACCAGTTCAGTTGCTTTATTGCCAATTGCTGTTAATAATAGAAATTTAAGAGATTTTTATTACTCTACCCTTTTCTCCTCTATTAGGGCTAAAATGTGTCCATACATGTGAAAGCTCGATATATAATACTTTATTAGTAATAGCAACATGAAATGGTTTTTTCGGTGTACTCGGTCTTGCTTTCACTAGGAACTGGATACCTACTATTACTAATTACTATTGGAAATTATGAAAACGAAGCAGGTTTATTGGTATACAGCGATAGAGGAGGAATTATAGATATAATTTCTTACCTCATTTGTTCTTGGATGCTTATATTTAGTGAACATTTTGAACTAAATAGCTTCAGTTCCGGTTATTCAAATGAGGTAAGCAAATCTCACCTTATAGGGGGTTGCACATGTTTGAGTACGAATAACTTTGGCGTTTATTGATATATTTTAGTAATTCTTTCAACAGGTGGTGAAGGATACTATTAGCTAAACTGTGAGATACATTGGGTGGATATAAGTACAGTAGTTGAAAAAAAAATACACGACACAATGTGAGATATTTGTGATTGACTGGAGGTTTTTGCTAAATTTGTTAAAAAAAATCAATTTTCGTGGGAGTAATTACCTTTATTTGAAAGGGGATGTAAATACGTAGGTATGGTTAAAATTTCATCGAGATTTGAAAATTTAAATGTTGCATCAAAAATTTCCAGTGAAAAAATGAAAAGTTAAATTTTGTTAAGAAAATTTTACAATATCTGCAAAGTGTGGATGTATATTTAAGGGGAAGGCGGTGTGTAAGCGCTATACTAAGTTTCGTCCAAACCAAGATATATTTAGTTGACATTTTAGAGATTTTTATAATATCACTGATTTAGCAACTTGAATCTATCTTGTGGGTAGAAATGAAACCTTGGAGGTTCCCGGGTTATAGTAATGGAAAGCTACCAATCTCTGCTTTGTTCTGGTTTTTAAATGACCAAAATCGGTTAAGTATTTGGCGAGATATTAATTTTCAAATGTAGCAAGGACCTTTTCAATGCCGAAATCCTGGACGAATCCCTTGGGAAAATTATGAATTTTTTTTTGTCTTCGTTCCCGGTAAGTTTGGTATCAAATGAAAGGTATTACTGCGTAGAATTCAAATATGAAAACCATTTCGAATTATCTTTGATACAGTGAGTTTTATAAAGGTTTCTTTTTTCTATAAATTTTATTGAATGCCGTCGGCAGATTGAGAAAATTCAAAAAATTATTATATCTCCGGGAGTTTTTAACTTTTTCTAAAAATTTTTCAACATTTGATTAGGGGTTGGATTTACTACATTATAAAATTAATTTGGTTGACAAAGATACATTGCGTCAAAAAGTACACACAAAAACGGCAAAATTGCAAAATCGCTAAATTAATAAAGTTAAATTTGTTAAAGAAATTTTCACCCATACGGAGGTGACTACCCTTATCTAAAAGAGGATGTAAATGGGATATGCAGGATGTTTTTTTTACTTCGCTACGGTTACATTTTTCATACTAATCGTAGATTTTTCACTTTTGCTCAACATTTGATTATATTATCTCAGTTGGGGGTGATTCTTTTGATATGAATTAAGGATTGCTGATTTGTGGGGGATGTTTTAAAAGTTTAACTAAATACCCTTATATATTTTAAAAGTTAAATCATGCAAATCGGCGCAGCCGGTATTAAATTACTAACCAAAGAGCAACATGAAATGGTTTTTTCGGTGTACTCTGTCTTGCTTTCACTAGGAACTGGGTAACTACTATTACTAATTACTATTGAAAATTATGAAAACGAAGCAATTTTATTGGTATATAGCGATAGAGGAGGAATTATAGATTTGTTTTTAAATTTGATTTGTTTTTAAATGTTTACATTTAGTTAACATTTTGAACTAAATAACTTCACTTCCGGTTATTCAAATGAGGTATACAAACCTCACCAATAACTTTGGCGTTTATTGATATATTTTAGTAATTCTTTTAACAGTTGGTTAAGAATGGCATTAGCTAAATTTTGAAATACTTCAGGTGGATATAAGTACAAAGGATACAAAGGTACTAGCTCGCAAGCGGCGGTAATGTACAAGGGTATTTGCTCGCAAAGGGTGATAGTCTACAAAGGCGATAGCTCGCAAGGGGCGGTAAGATACAAAGACAGTAGCTCGCAAGGGGCGGGAGGATACAAGGGCACTAGCTCGCAAGAGGCGGGAGGATACAAAGGTCGTAGCTCGCAAGAGGCGACAGAATACAAAGGTTGAAGCTCGCTAGAGGCGGGAGGATACAAAGGTCTTAGCTCGCAAGGGGCGGGAGGATACAAGAGTAGTAGCTCGCAAGGGCGGGAGGATATAAGAGTAGAAGCTCGCAAGGGGCGGGAGGATACAAAGGTCGTAGCTCGCAAGAGGCGGGAGGATACAAAGGTCGTAGCTCGCAAGGGGCGGGAGGATACAAAGGTAGTAGCTCGCACCATACCATTCGTTAATTTCCCAAGGCGTCATTTTTCACACTATAGTTGCTTTAGTCCAATTTTATAACCCGTGGACCGATTTTTATAACTCTTTTTTTGTTAAATAGGGTATGATCCCTTCTTTCAATTGTATACCCTCCCACCCTCACCACACTTTACTTTTATTCAATTTTTTTTTGGATTTTTTGATTTAGGGAAAACAGTTTTCATCTATAGTTGCTATTGTCTAACTTCGTAACGTGTGGACCGATTTGCATAATTCTTTTTTTTAAATAGGGGGGTCTTCCCTCCTCTTACTCCAATCACTCCCTACCCACACTTTTTTTTAGTCAAATTTTTAAATTTTTTTCTTTTGAATTAAGATTCTGTTGCTACCGGGACAAAACTTTTCACCTTCAGGTGCTTTAGCATATCTCCTGAACGTGTGGACCGATTTGCATAATTCTTTTTTTGTTAAATAGAGTAACATCCCCCCTCCCCATCTGCCCAACCACACTATTATCTATCTACACTATAGCCGCAGACGTAGGCGCGGGCACCAGCTAGTCTAAATACTTAAAATGCGAGTTGGTTGCGGGTAGAGAAATCTATTGCAGTGTGTTTAAGAAAATTGGTTCGATGGATTTTGATGCGGTAAATGGTATATGATAGTGAAAGAATTAAACTGTGTCGTAACGGAGCTCGATTTTTTAAATTTGTTCTAGAAATATCGAATTTTTGGATGGGGAAAATTTTTTTTTTTTTTTTTACTAAAATATAAAGTGGGTTATTGCCGATGGAATGGTGTATATATTTTTTACCATAAGGTTGATTGTTTCGAGTAGGCGAGGCCTTAAAGTTGAACCTTTGTGGGGCTATAGCGGAAGAACGGGGTGACGGATAGATGAGTTTGAGATATTTATGGATAGGGGAGAATGTCGTGGATGTGATAAGAGTTTGAATGGATTTTTACCATTGAATATGGCAAAGTTATTAACGTTGCAGATGGAGTCCTTGAAAAAGGATCAAAAAAGGATAATTTTTTGCAATTGGTGGGACCAAAATAGAAAAAACTGTCAAACGGAATCCGTTCATATTTACGGATGTTGTAGATGTTATGACCGCATGTGAGATAGGCTATTTTTTTCGAGAGTTTTTGAAAAAGTGCGGGACCTATGCGAGTTGGTGTGCTATGTTCGTTTATAACTCGGGGAGTATTGGTCGGAACCCCATCATGTGGGTATTCATTTTACGTAGAATCGTAAGATCTATTCGGAAATGGAAAAAAAAATTGAAAATGTACTAGAGGAAAATTTTTGCACGAGAGTGTAGTAGTAGAATATTTTTGAAATTTTTCAAAAAACTGTGGCGCACTACATGCTGGACCATCTTGCGAATGGGTGAGATAAAAAAATTTTTTTTTGATTTTGTACCAGACTTTTTTCATCTATTACAAAATGGATTTTCAAAAAATTATAACTTAGGTTGGGGATGTGCGATTGAAAAGAAGAAAATTATTTTCATTTGTTTTGTGATCGAAGCAATTTGGAAAAAATATAAAAAAATTTTGGTGGTAATTTTTCGGGGGGTGGGGGTGGGGGATGGCTAACCCCGAAGTCGAAATAAGGGATGTGTGGTATCAAATTAAAGGTTAACCGGTCACAAATTGATTGGTGCAGTTTTTGTTTAAATCGAAAAAACTTTATCGCTGACTTTTTTTCGTTAAACATTGAAGCGGGGATGCCATCCTCCAAGTTCTACGGGTTGATCCAAAATGGACCGTTCTTTTTTTTAAAACTATCTACTCCAAAAGTTATGAAACTTTTACAAACAACACACCATTCCATCACTTATAGTTTTCGCGCAAACACGGTGGGAAGATTTTGCTAAAATTTGCGCAAATTTTTCGGAAAAAAGGACTTTTTTCAATCATTTGCGTTGAGTGGTGTGAAGTTTTCGTCGGAGCGAGTTGAAAATTACATCAATCGATAGGTAATCGATTGTAGAAGAGAAATCACCCCCATGTTCCAGATCGAAAATGTATATTTAGGGTAGTTACTAGCGATGGAAAAGCGTCGGAAGGCGACCAAAATGCCGATAAAAGGTGCCGTCGGAAAAGTGAGAAAGTTCAAAAAATTATATCTCCTGGAGTTATTAATTTTTTTAAATTATTATTTCAACAGTTGATTAGGGGATGGATTTACTACATCGGAAAATTAATTTGGTTGATAAAGGTTAATTGGGTCGAAAAATGCAGACAAAAACGGCAATATAGCAAAATTGCTAACTTAATAAAGTTAAATTTGTTAAAGAAATTTTCACCCATCCGGAGGTGACTACCCTTATCTGAAAGAGGATGTAAATGGGATGTGGAGGATGTTTTTCTTATTTCTCTGCGGTTAAATTTTTTATACTAATCGTAGATTTTTCACTTTTGCTCAACATTTGATTATATTATCTCAGTTGGGGTGATTCTTTTGATATGAATTAAGGATTGCTGATTTGTGGGGGATCTCTTAAAAGTTTAACTAAATACCCTAATATATTTGAAAAGTTAAATCATGCAAATCGGTGCAGCGGTTGTGAAGTTACTAACCAAAGAGCAAAATATGAGGCTCTTTTGCATAATGACCAGTTCAGTTGCTTTATTGCCAATTGCTGTTAATAATAGAAATTTAAGAGATTTTTATTACTCTACCCTTTTCTCCTCTATTAGGGCTAAAATGTTTCCATATATGTGAAAGCTCGATATATAATACTTTATTAGTAATAGCAACATGAAATGGTTTTTTCGGTGTACTCGGTCTTGCTTTCACTAGGAACTGGATACCTACTATTACTAATTACTATTGGAAATTATGAAAACGAAGCAGGTTTATTGGTATACAGCGATAGAGGAGGAATTATAGATATAATTTCTTACCTCATTTGTTCTTGGATGTTTATATTTAGTGAACATTTTGAACTAAATAGCTTCAGTTCCGGTTATTCAAATGAGGTAAGCAAATCTCACCTTATAGGGGGTTGCACATGTTTGAGTACCAATAACTTTGGCGTTTATTGATATATTTTAGTAATTCTTTCAACAGGTGGTGAAGGATACTATTAGCTAAACTGTGAGATACATTGGGTGGATATAAGTACAGTAGTTGAAAAAAAATACACGACACAATGTGAAATATTTGTGATTGACTGGAGGTTTTTGCTAAATTTGTTAAAAAAAATCAATTTTCGTGGGAGTAATTACCTTTATTTGAAAGGGGATGTAAATACGTAGGTATGGTTAAAATTTCATCGAGATTTGAAAATTTAAATGTTGTATCAAAAATTTCCAGTGAAAAAATGAAAAGTTAAATTTTGTTAAGAAAATTTTACAATAGGTGCAAAGTGTGGATGTATATTTAAGGGGAAGGCGGTGTGTAAGCGCTATACTAAGTTTCGTCCAAACCAAGATATATTTAGTTGACATTTTGGAGATTTTTATAATATCACTGATTTAGCGACTTGAATCTATCTTATGGGTAGAAATGAAACCTTGGAGGTTCCCGGGTTATAATAGTGGAAAGCTACCGATCTCTGTTTTATTCTGGTTTTTAAATGACCAAAATCGGTTAAGTATTTGGCGAGATATTAATTTTCAAATGTAGCAAGGACCTTTTCAATGCCGAAATCCTGGACGAATCCCTTGGGAAAATTATGAATTTTTTTTTGTCTTCGTTCCCGGTAAGTTTGGTATCAAATGAAAGGTATTGCTGCGTAGAATTCAAATATGAAAACCATTTCGAATTATCTTTGATACAGTGAGTTTTATAAAGGTTTCTTTTTTCTATAAATTTTATTGAAAGCCGTCGGCAAATTGAGAAAATTCAAAAAATTATTATATATCCGGGATTTTTTAACTTTTTTCTAAATTTTTTTCAACATTTGATTAGGGGTTGGATTTACTACATTATAAAATTAATTTGGTTGATAAAGATACATTGCGTCAAAAAGTACACACAAAATCGGCAAAATTGCAAAATCGCTAATTTAATAAAGTTAAATTTGTTAAAGAAATTTTCACCCATACGGAGGTGACTACCCTTATCTAAAAGAGGATGTAAATGGGATATGCAGGATGTTTTTTTACTTCGCTACGGTTAAATTTTTCATACTAATCGTAGATTTTTCACTTTTGCTCAACATTTGATTATATTATCTCAGTTGGGGGTGATTCTTTTGATATGAATTAAGGATTGCTGATTTGTGGGGGATGTTTTAAAAGTTTAACTAAATACCCTTATATACTAACCAAAGAGCAACATGAAATGGTTTTTTCGGTGTACTCTCTCTTGCTTTCACTAGGAACTGGGTAACTACTATTACTAATTACTATTGGAAATTATGAAAACGAAGCAATTTTATTGGTATATAGCGATAGAGGAGGAATTATAGATATAATTTCTTACCTCATTTGTTTTTAAATGTTTACATTTAGTTAACATTTTGAACTAAATAACTTCACTTCCGGTTATTCAAATGAGGTATACAAACCTCACCAATAACTTTGGCGTTAATTGATATATTTTAGTAATTCTTTTAACAGTTGGTTAAGAATGGCATTAGCTAAATTGTGAAATACTTCAGGTGGATATAAGTACAAAGGATACAAAGGTACTAGCTCGCAAGCGGCGGTAATGTACAAGGGTATTTGCTCGCAAAGGGTGATAGACTACAAAGGCGATAGCTCGCAAGGGGCGGTAAGATACAAAGACAGTAGCTCGCAAGGGGCGGGAGGATACAAGGGCACTAGCTCGCAAGAGGCGGGAGGATACAAAGGTCATAGCTCGCAAGAGGCGAGAGAATACAAAGGTTGAAGCTCGCTAGAGGCGGGAGGATACAAAGGTCTTAGCTCGCAAGGGGCGGGAGGATACAAGAGTAGTAGCTCGCAAGGGCGGGAGGATATAAGAGTAGAAGCTCGCAAGGGGCGGGAGGATACAAAGGTCGTAGCTCGCAAGAGGCGGGAGGATACAAAGGTCGTAGCTCGCAAGGGGCGGGAGGATACAAAGGTAGTAGCTCGCACCATACCATTCGTTAATTCCACAAGGCGTCATTTTTCACACTATAGTTGCTTTAGTCCAATTTTATAACCCGTGTACCGATTTTTATAACTCTTTTTTTGTTAAATAGGGTATGATCCCTTCTTTCAATTGTATACCCTCCCACCCTCACCACACTTTACTTTTATTCAATTTTTTTTTGGAGTAGTATATTAACATTTGATTTAGGGAAAACAGTTTTCATCTATAGTTGCTATTGTCTAACTTCGTAACGTGTGGACCGATTTGCATAATTCTTTTTTTTTAAATAGGGGGGGGTCTTCCCTCCTCTTACTCCAATCACTCCCTACCCACACTTTTTTTTAGTCAAATTTTTAAATTTTTTTCTTTTGAATAAAGATTCTGTTGCTACCGGGACAAAACTTTTCACCTTCAGTTGCTTTAGCATATCTCCCGAACGTGTAGACCGATTTGCATAATTCTTTTTTTGTTAAATAGAGCATTATCCCCCGTATTGCTTACCCCCACTATTATCTATCTACACTATAGCCGCAGACGTAGGCGCGGGCACCAGCTAGTCTTCTAAATACTTAAAATGCGAGTTGGTTGCGGGTAGAGAAATCTATTGCAGTGTGTCTAAGAAAATTGGTTCGATGGATTTTGATGCGGTAAATGGTATATGATAGTGAAAGAATTAAACTGTGTCGTAACGGAGCCCGATTTTTTAAATTTTTTCTAGAAATATCGAATTTTTGGATGGGGAAAATTTTTTTTTTTTTTTTACTAAAATATAAAGTGGGTTATTGCCGATGGAATGGTGTATATTTTTTTTACCATAAGGTTGATTGTTTCGAGTAGGCGAGGCCTTAAAGTTGAACCTTTGTGGAGCTATAGCGGAAGAACGGGGTGACGGATAGATGAGTTTGAGATATTTATGGATAGGGGAGAATGTCGTGGATGTGATAAGAGTTTGAATGGATTTTTACCATTGAATATGGCAAAGTTATTAACGCTGCAGATGGAGTCCTTGAAAAAGGATCAAAAAAGGATAATTTTTTGCAATTGGTGGGACCAAAATAGAAAAAACTGTCAAACGGAATCCGTTCATATTTACGGATGTTGTAGATGTTATGACCGCATGTGAGATAGGCTATTTTTTTCGAGAGTTTTTGAAAAAGTGCGGGACCTATGCGAGTTGGTGTGCTATGTTCGTTTATAACTCGGGGAGTATTGGTCGGAACCCCATCATGTGGGTATTCATTTTACGTAGAATCGTAAGATCTATTCGGAAATGGAAAAAAAAAATTGAAAATGTACTAGAGGAAAATTTTTGCACGAGAGTGTAGTAGTAGAATATTTTTGAATTTTTTCAAAAAACTGTGGCGCACCACATGCTGGACCATCTTGCGAATGGGTGAGATAAAAAAATTTTTTTTTGATTTTGTACCAGACTTTTTTCATCTATTACAAAATGGATTTTCAAAAAATTATAACTTAGGTTGGGGATTGGCGATTGAAAAGAAGAAAATTATTTTCATTTGTTTTGTGATCGAAGCAATTTGGAAAAAATATAAAAAAAATTTTGGCGGTAATTTTTCGGGGGGTGGGGGTGGGGGACGGCTAACCCCGAAGTCGAAAAAAGGGATGTGTGGTATCAAATTAAAGGTTAACCGGTCACAAATTGATTGGTGCAGTTTTTGTTTAAATCGAAAAAACTTTATCGCTGACTTTTTTTCGTTAAACATTGAAGCGGGGATGCCATCCTCCAAGTTCTACGGGTTGATCCAAAATGGACCGTTCTTTTTTTTAAAACTATCTACTCCAAAAGTTATGAAACTTTTACAAACAACACACCATTCCATCACTTATAGTTTTCGCGCAAACACGGTGGGAAGATTTTGCTAAAATTTGCACAAATTTGTCGGAAAAAAGGACTTTTTTCAATCATTTGCGTTAAGTGGTGTGAAGTTTTCGTCGGAGCGAGTTGAAAATTACATCAATCGATAGGTAGTCGATTGTAGAAGAGAAATCACCCCCATGTTCCAGATCGAAAATGTATATTTAGGGTAGTTACTAGCGATGGAAAAGCGTCGGAAGGCGACCAAAATGCCGATAAAAGGTGCCGTCGGAAAAGTGAGAAAGTTCAAAAAATTATATCTCCTGGAGTTATTAATTTTTTTAAATTATTATTTCAACAGTTGATTAGGGGATGGATTAACTACATCGGAAAATTAATTTGGTTGACAAAAGTTCATTGGGTTAAAATGTACATACAAAAACGGCAAAAGTGAAAAATTGCTAACTTAATAAAGTTAAATTTGTTAAAGAAATTTTCACCCATCCGGAGGTGACTACCCTTATCTGAAAGAGCATGTAAATGGGATGTGGAGGATGTTTTTCTTATTTCTGTGCGGTTAAATTTTTTATACTAATCGTAGATTTTTCACTTTTGCCAACTTTTCATTATATTATCTAAGATGGTGGTGATTCTTTTGATATGAATTAAGGGTTGCTGATTTATCGGGGATCTTTTAAAAGTTTAAGTAAATACCCTAATATATTTGAAAAGTTAAATCATGCAAATCGGTGCAGCGGTTGTGAAGTTACTAACCAAAGAGCAAAATATGAGGCTATTTTGCATAATGACCAGTTCAGTTGCTTTATTGCCAATTGCTGTTAATAATAGAAATTTAAGAGATTTTTATTACTCTACCCTTTTCTCCTCTATTAGGGCTAAAATGTTTCCATACATGTGAAAGCTCGATATATAATACTTTATTAGTAATAGCAAAATGAATTGGTTTTTTCGGTGTACTCGGTCTTGCTTTCACTAGGAACTGGGTACCTACTATTACTAATTTCTATTGGAAATTATGAAAACAAAGCAGATTTATTGATATACAGTGATAGAGGAGGAATTATAGATATAATTGCTTACCTCATTTGTTCTTAGATGTTTACATTTAGTGAACATTTTTAAATAAATAACTTCAGTTCCGGTTATTCAAATGAGGTAAGCAAATCTCACCTTATAGGGGGTTGCACACATTTGAGTACCAAGTACTTTGGCGTTTATAGATATATTTTAGTAATTCTTTTAACAGTTGGTTAAGGATACTATTAGCTAAATTGTGAGATACCTTGAGTGGATATAAGTACAGTAGTTGAAAAAAAAAAATACACGACACAATGTGAGATATTTGTGATTGACTGGAGGTTTTTGCTAAATTTGTTAAAAAAAATCAATTTTCGTTTGAGTAATTACCTTTATTTGAAAGGGGATGTAAATACGTAGGTATGGTTAAAATTTCATCGAGATTTGAAAATTTAAATGTTGCATCAAAAATTTCCAGTGAAAAAATGAAAAGTTAAATTTTGTTAAGAAAATTTTACAATATCTGCAAAGTGTGGATGTATATTTAAGGGGAAGGCGGTGTGTAAGCGCTATACTAAGTTTCGTCCAAACCAAGATATATTTAGTTGACATTTTAGAGATTTTTATAATATCACTGATTTAGCGACTTGAATCTATCTTATGGGTAGAAATGAAACCTTGGAGGTTCCCGGGTTATAGTAGTGGAAAGCTACCAATCTCTGCTTTATTCTGATTTTTAAATGACCAAAATCGGTTAAGTATTTGGCGAGATATTAATTTTTAAATGTAGCAAGGACCTTTTCAATGCCGAAATCCTGGACGAATCCCTTGGGAAAATTATGAATTTTTTTTTTGTCTTCGTTCCCGGTAAGTTTGGTATCAAATGAAAGGTATTACTGCGTAGAATTCAAATATGAAAACCATTTTGAATTATCTTTGATACAGTGAGTTTTATAAAGGTTTCTTTTTTCTATAAATTTTATTGAATGCCGTCGGCAAATTGAGAAAATTCAAAAAATTATTATATCTCCGGGAGTTTTTAACTTTTTCTAAAAATTTTTCAACATTTGATTAGGGGTTGGATTTACTACATTATAAAATTAATTTGGTTGATAAAGATACATTGCGTCAAAAAGTACACACCAAAACGGTAAAATTGCAATATCGCTAATTTAATAAAGTTAAATTTGTTAAAGAAATTTTCACCCTTCCGGAGGTGACTACCCTTATCTAAAAGAGGATGTAAATGGGATATGTAGGATGTTTTTTTACTTCGCTACGGTTAAATTTTTCATACTAATCGTAGATTTTTCACTTTTGCTCAACATTTGATTATATTATCTCAGTTGGGGGTGATTCTTTTGATATGAATTAAGGATTGCTGATTTGTGGGGGATGTTTTAAAAGTTTAACTAAATACCCTTATATATTTTAAAAGTTAAATCATGCAAATCGGCGCAGCCGGTATTAAATTACTAACCAAAGAGCAACATGAAATGGTTTTTTCGGTGTACTCTCTCTTGCTTT
Organism: Leptarthrus brevirostris; assembly: GCA_964036015.1. NCBI lineage: Eukaryota > Metazoa > Arthropoda > Insecta > Diptera > Asilidae > Leptarthrus > Leptarthrus brevirostris. The sequence continues at coordinate 66,993,231 of OZ038375.1, forward strand.
CACTAGGAACTGGGTAACTACTTTTACTAATTACTATTGGAAATTATGAAAACGAAGCAATTTTATTGGTATATAGCGATAGAGGAGGAATTATAGATATAATTTCTTACCTCATTTGTTTTTAAATGTTTACATTTAGTTAACATTTTGAACTAAATAACTTCACTTCCGGTTATTCAAATGAGGTATACAAACCTCACCAATAACTTTGGCGTTTATTGATATATTTTAGTAATTCTTTTAACAATTGGTTAAGAATGGCATTAGCTAAATTTTGAAATACTTCAGGTGGATATAAGTACAAAGGATACAAAGGTACTAGCTCGCAAGCGGCGGTAATGTACAAGGGTATTTGCTCGCAAAGGGTGATAGACTACAAAGGCGATAGCTCGCAAGGGGCGGTAAGATACAAAGACAGTAGCTTGCAAGGGGCGGGAGGATACAAGGGCACTAGCTCGCAAGAGGCGGGAGGATACAAAGGTCGTAGCTCGCAAGAGGCGACAGAATACAAAGGTTGAAGCTCGCTAGAGGCGGGAGGATACAAAGGTCTTAGCTCGCAAGGGGCGGGAGGATACAAGAGTAGTAGCTCGCAAGGGCGGGAGGATATAAGAGTAGAACCTCGCAAGGGGCGGGAGGATACAAAGGTCGTAGCTCGCAAGAGGCGGGAGGATACAAAGGTCGTAGCTCGCAAGGGGCGGGAGGATACAAAGGTAGTAGCTCGCACCATACCATTCGTTAATTTCCCAAGGCGTCATTTTTCACACTATAGTTGCTTTAGTCCAATTTTATAACCCGTGGACCGATTTTTATAACTCTTTTTTTGTTAAATAGGGTATTATCCCTTCTTTCAATTGTATACCCTCCCACCCTCACCACACTTTACTTTTATTCAATTTTTTTTTGGATTTTTTGATTTAGGGAAAACAGTTTTCATCTATAGTTGCTATTGTCTAACTTCGTAACGTGTGGACCGATTTGCATAATTCTTTTTTTTAAATAGGGGGGTCTTCCCTCCTCTTACTCCAATCACTCCCTACCCACACTTTTTTTTAGTCAAATTTTTAAATTTTTTTCTTTTGAATTAAGATTCTGTTGCTACCGGGACAAAACTTTTCACCTTCAGGTGCTTTAGCATATCTCCTGAACGTGTGGACCGATTTGCATAATTCTTTTTTTGTTAAATAGAGTAACATCCCCCCCCCCCCCATCTGCCCAACCACACTATTATCTATCTACACTATAGCCGCAGACGTAGGCGCGGGCACCAGCTAGTCTAAATACTTAAAATGCGAGTTGGTTGCGGGTAGAGAAATCTATTGCAGTGTGTTTAAGAAAATTGGTTCGATGGATTTTGATGCGGTAAATGGTATATGATAGTGAAAGAATTAAACTGTGTCGTAACGGAGCCCGATTTTTTAAATTTGTTCTAGAAATATCGAATTTTTGGATGGGAAAATTTTTTTTTTTTTTTTTTACTAAAATATAAAGTGGGTTATTGCCGATGGAATGGTGTATATATTTTTTACCATAAGGTTGATTGTTTCGAGTAGGCGAGGCCTTAAAGTTGAACCTTTGTGGGGCTATAGCGGTAGAACGGGGTGACGGATAGATGAGTTTGAGATATTTATGGATAGGGGAGAATGTCGTGGATGTGATAAGAGTTTGAATGGATTTTTACCATTGAATATGGCAAAGTTATTAACGTTGCAGATGGAGTCCTTGAAAAAGGATCAAAAAAGGATAATTTTTTGCAATTGGTGGGACCAAAATAGAAAAAACTGTCAAACGGAATGCGTTCATATTTACGGATGCTGTAGATGTTATGGCCGCATGTGAGATAGGCTATTTTTTTCGAGAGTTTTTGAAAAAGTGCAGGACCTATGCGAGTTGGTGTGCTATGTTCGTTTATAACTCGGGGAGTATTGATCGGAACCCTATCATGTGGGTATTCATTTTACGTAGAATCGTAAGATCTATTTGGAAATGGAAAAAAAAATTTGAAAATGTACTAGAGGTAAAATTTTGTACGAGAGTGTAGTAGTAGAATATTTTTGAAATTTTTCAAAAAACTGTGGCGCACCACATGCTGGACCATCTTACGAATGGGTGAGATAAAAAAATTTTTTTTTGATTTTGTACCAGACTTTTTTCATCTATTACAAAATGGATTTTCAAAAAATTATAACTTAGGGTGGGGTTGTGCGATTGAAAAGAAGAAAATTATTTTCATTTGTTTTGTGATCGAAGCAATTTGGAAAAAATATAAAAAAAATTTTGGTGGTAATTTTTCGGGAGGTGGGGGTGGGGGATTGCTAACCCCGAAGTCGAAATAAGGGATGTGTGGTATCAAATTAAAGGTAAACCGGTCACAAATTGATTGGTGCAGTTTTTGTTTAAATCGAAAAAACTTTATCGCTGACTTTTTTTCGTTAAACATTGAAGCGGGGATGCCATCCTCCAAGTTCTACGGGTTGATCCAAAATGGACCGTTCTTTTTTTTAAAACTATCTAATCCAAAAGTTATGAAACTTTTACAAACAACACACCATTCCATCACTTATAGTTTTCGCGCAAACACGGTGGGAAGATTTTGCTAAAATTTGCGCAAATTTTTCGGAAAAAAGGACTTTTTTCAATCATTTGCGTTGAGTGGTGTGAAGTTTTCGTCGGAGCGAGTTGAAAATTACATCAATCGATAGGTAATCGATTGTAGAAGAGAAATCACCCCCATGTTCCAGATCGAAAATGTATATTTAGGGTAGTTACCAGCGACGGAAAAGTGCCGTAAGGCGACCAAAATGCCGATAAAAAGTGTCGTCGAAAAAGTGACAAAATTCAAAAAATTATATCTCCTGGAGTTATTAATTTTTTTAAATTATTATTTCAACAGTTGATTAGGGGATGGATTTACTACATCGGAAAATTAATTTGGTTGATAAAAGTTAATTGGGTCGAAAAATGCAGACAAAAACGGCAATATAGCAAAATTGCTAACTTAATAAAGTTAAATTTGTTAAAGAAATTTTCACCCATCCGGAGGTGACTACCCTTATCTGAAAGAGGATGTAAATGGGATGTGGAGGATGTTTTTCTTATTTCTCTGCGGTTAAATTTTTTATACTAATCGTAGATTTTTCACTTTTGCCCAACATTTGATTATATTATCTAAGATGGTGGTGATTCTTTTGATATGAATTAAGGGTTGCTGATTTATCGGGGATCTTTTAAAAGTTTAACTAAATACCCTAATATATTTGAAAAGTTAAATCATGCAAATCGGTGCAGCGGTTGTGAAGTTACTAATCAAAGAGCAAAATATGAGGCTCTTTTGCACAATGACCAGTTCAGTTGCTTTATTGCCAATTGCTGTTAATAATAGAAATTTAAGAGATTTTTATTACTCTACCCTTTTCTCCTCTATTAGGGCTAAAATGTTTCCATACATGTGAAAGCTCGATATATAATACTTTATTAGTAATAGCAACATGAAATGGTTTTTTCGGTGTACTCGGTCTTGCTTTCACTAGGAACTGGATACCTACTATTACTAATTACTATTGGAAATTATGAAAACGAAGCAGGTTTATTGGTATGCAGCGATAGAGGAGGAATTATAGATATAATTTCTTACCTCATTTGTTCTTGGATGTTTATATTTAGTGAACATTTTGAACTAAATAGCTTCAGTTCCTGTTATTCAAATGAGGTAAGCAAATCTCACCTTATAGGGGGTTGCACATGTTTGAGTACGAATAACTTTGGCGTTTATTGATATATTTTAGTAATTCTTTCAACAGGTGGTGAAGGATACTATTAGCTAAACTGTGAGATACATTGGGTGGATATAAGTACAGTAGTTGAAAAAAAATACACGACACAATGTGAGATATTTGTGATTGACTGAAGGTTTTTGCTAAATTTGCTAAAAAAAATCAATTTTCGTGGGAGTAATTACCTTTATTTGAAAGGGGATGTAAATACGTAGGTATGGTTAAAATTTCATCGAGATTTGAAAATTTAAATGTTGCATCAAAAATTTCCAGTGAAAAAATGAAAAGTTAAATTTTGTTAAGAAAATTTTACAATATCTGCAAAGTGTGGATGTATATTTAAGGGGAAGGCGGTGTGTAAGCGCTATACTAAGTTTCGTCCAAACCAAGATATATTTAGTTGACATTTTAGAGATTTTTATAATATCACTGATTTAGCGACTTGAAGCCATCTGCTGGGTTCAAATGAAACCTTGGAGGTTCACGGGTTATAGTAGTGGAAAGCTACCAATCTCTGCTTTATTGGTTGCTTGGTTGGTTTTTAAATTACCAAAATCGGTTAGGTATTTGGCGAGATATTAATTTTTCTCTGTAGCAAGGACCTTTTCAATGCCGAAATCCTGGACGAATCCCTTTTGAAAATTATGAAATTTTTTTTTGTCTTCTTTCCCGGCAAGATTGGTATCAAATGAAAGGTATTACTGCGTAGAATTCAAATATGAAAACCATTTTGAATTATCTTTGATACAGTGAGTTTTATAAAGGTTTCTTTTTTCTATAAATTTAATTGAATGCCGTCGGCAAATTGAGAAAATTCAAAAAATTATTATATCTCCGGGAGTTTTTAACTTTTTCTAAAAATTTTTCAACATTTGATTAGGGGTTGGATTTACTACATTATAAAATTAATTTGGTTGATAAAGATACATTGCGTCAAAAAGTACACACCAATACGGTAAAATTGCAAAATCGCTAATTTAATAAAGTTAAATTTGTTAAAGAAATTTTCACCCTTCCGGAGGTGACTACCCTTACCTAAAAGAGGATGTAAATGGGATATGCAGGATGTTTTTTTACTTCGCTACGGTTAAATTTTTCATACTAATCGTAGATTTTTCACTTTTGCTCAACATTTGATTATATTATCTCAGATGGGGGTGATCCTTTTGATATGAATTAAGGATTGCTGATTTGTGGGGGGGAATGTTTTAAAAGTTTAACTAAATACCCTTATATATTTTAAAAGTTAAATCATGCAAATCGGCATTAGCTAAATTGTGAAATACTTCAGGTGGATATAAGTACAAAGGATACAAAGGTACTAGCTCGCAAGCGGCGGTAATGTACAAGGGTATTTGCTCGCAAAGGGTGATAGACTACAAAGGCGATAGCTCGCAAGGGGCGGTAAGATACAAAGACAGTAGCTCGCAAGGGGCGGGAGGATACAAGGGCACTAGCTCGCAAGAGGCGGGAGGATACAAAGGTCGTAGCTCGCAAGAGGCGAGAGAATACAAAGGTTGAAGCTCGCTAGAGGCGGGAGGATACAAAGGTCTTAGCTCGCAAGGGGCGGGAGGATACAAGAGTAGTAGCTCGCAAGGGCGGGAGAATATAAGAGTAGAAGCTCGCAAGGGGCGGGAGGATACAAAGGTCGTAGCTCGCAAGAGGCGGGAGGATACAAAGGTCGTAGCTCGCAAGGGGCGGGAGGATACAAAGGTAGTAGCTCGCACCATACCATTCGTTAATTTCACAAGGCGTCATTTTTCACACTATAGTTGCTTTAGTCCAATTTTATAACCCGTGGACCGAGTTTTATAACTCTTTTTTTGTTAAATAGGGTATGATCCCTTCTTTCAATTGTATACCCTCCCACCCTCACCACACTTTACTTTTATTCAATTTTTTTTTGGAGTATAATATACTACATTTGATTTAGGGAAAACAGTTTTCATCTATAGTTGCTATTGTCTAACTTCGTAACGTGTGGACCGATTTGCATAATTCTTTTTTTTTAAATAGGGGGGGTCTTCCCTCCTCTTACTCCAATCACTCCCTACCCACACTTTTTTTTAGTCAAATTTTTAAATTTTTTTCTTTTGAATAAAGATTCTGTTGCTACCGGGACAAAACTTCACCTTCAGTTGCTTTAGCATATCTCCCGAACGTGTAGACCGATTTGCATAATTCTTTTTTTGTTAAATAGAGCATTATCCCCCGTATTGCTTACCCCCACTCTTATCTATCTACACTATAGCCGCAGACGTAGGCGCGGGCACCAGCTAGTCTAAATACTTAAAATGCGAGTTGGTTGCGGGTAGAGAAATCTATTGCAGTGTGTCTAAGAAAATTGGTTCGATGGATTTTGATGCGGTAAATGGTATATGATAGTGAAAGAATTAAACTGTGTCGTAACGGAGCCCGATTTTTTAAATTTGTTCTAGAAATATCGAATTTTTGGATGGGGAAAATTTTTTTTTTTTTTTTTACTAAAATATAAAGTGGGTTATTGCCGATGGAATGGTGTATATATTTTTTACCATAAGGTTGATTGTTTCGAGTAGGCGAGGCCTTAAAGTTGAACCTTTGTGGGGCTATAGCGGAAGAACGGGGTGACGGATAGATGAGTTTGAGATATTTATGGATAGGGGAGAATGTCGTGGATGTGATAAGAGTTTGAATGGATTTTTACCATTGAATATGGCAAAGTTATTAACGTTGCAGATGGAGTCCTTGAAAAAGGATCAAAAAAGGATAATTTTTTGCAATTGGTGGGACCAAAATAGAAAAAACTGTCAAACGGAATCCGTTCATATTTACGGATGTTGTAGATGTTATGACCGCATGTGAGATAGGCTATTTTTTTCGAGAGTTTTTGAAAAAGTGCGGGACCTATGCGAGTTGGTGTGCTATGTTCGTTTATAACTCGGGGAGTATTGGTCGGAACCCCATCATGTGGGCATTCATTTTACGTAGAATCGTAAGATCTATTCGGAAATGGAAAAAAAATTTGAAAATGTACTAGAGGTAAAATTTTGCACGAGAGTGTAGTAGTAGAATATTTTTGAAATTTTTCAAAAAACTGGGGCGCACCACATGCTGGACCATCTTGCGAATGGGTGAGATCAAAAAATTTTTTTTTCATTTCGTACCAGACTTTTTTCATCTATTACAAAATGGATTTTCAAAAAATTATAACTTAGGTTGGGGATGTGAGATTGAAAAGAAGAAAATTATTTTCATTTGTTTTGTGATCGAAGCAATTTGGAAAAAATATAAAAAAAATTTTGGTGGTAATTTTTCGGGGGGTGGGGGTGGGGGATGGCTAACCCCGAAGTCGAAATAAGGGATGTGTGGTATCAAATTAAAGGTTAACCGGTCACAAATTGATTGGTGCAGTTTTTGTTTAAATCGAAAAAACTTTATCGCTGACTTTTTTTCGTTAAACATTGAAGCGGGGATGCCATCCTCCAAGTTCTACGGGTTGATCCAAAATGGACCGTTCTTTTTTTTAAAACTATCTACTCCAAAAGTTATGAAACTTTTACAAACAACACACCATTCCATCACTTATAGTTTTCGCGCAAACACGGTGGGAAGATTTTGCTAAAATTTGCACAAATTTGTCGGAAAAAAGGACTTTTTTCAATCATTTGCGTTAAGTGGTGTGAAGTTTTCGTCGGAGCGAGTTGAAAATTACATCAATCGATAGGTAATCGATTGTAGAAGAGAAATCACCCCCATGTTCCAGATCGAAAATGTATATTTAGGGTAGTTACTAGCGATGGAAAAGCGTCGGAAGGCGACCAAAATGCCGATAAAAGGTGCCGTCGGAAAAGTGAGAAAGTTCAAAAAATTATATCTCCTGGAGTTATTAATTTTTTTAAATTATTATTTCAACAGTTGATTAGGGGATGGATTTACTACATCGGAAAATTAATTTGGTTGATAAAGGTTAATTGGGTCGAAAAATGCAGACAAAAACGGCAATATAGCAAAATTGCTAACTTAATAAAGTTAAATTTGTTAAAGAAATTTTCACCCATCCGGAGGTGACTACCCTTATCTGAAAGAGGATGTAAATGGGATGTGGAGGATGTTTTTCTTATTTCTCTGCGGTTAAATTTTTTATACTAATCGTAGATTTTTCACTTTTGCTCAACATTTGATTATATTATCTCAGTTGGGGGTGATTCTTTTGATATGAATTAAGGATTGCTGATTTGTGGGGGATCTCTTAAAAGTTTAACTAAATACCCTAATATATTTGAAAAGTTAAATCATGCAAATCGGTGCAGCGGTTGTGAAGTTACTAACCAAAGAGCAAAATATGAGGCTCTTTTGCATAATGACCAGTTCAGTTGCTTTATTGCCAATTGCTGTTAATAATAGAAATTTAAGAGATTTTTATTACTCTACCCTTTTCTCCTCTATTAGGGCTAAAATGTGTCCATACATGTGAAAGCTCGATATATAATACTTTATTAGTAATAGCAACATGAAATGGTTTTTTCGGTGTACTCGGTCTTGCTTTCACTAGGAACTGGATACCTACTATTACTAATTACTATTGGAAATTATGAAAACGAAGCAGGTTTATTGGTATGCAGCGATAGAGGAGGAATTATAGATATAATTTCTTACCTCATTTGTTCTTGGATGTTTATATTTAGTGAACATTTTGAACTAAATAGCTTCAGTTCCGGTTATTCAAATGAGGTAAGCAAATCTCACCTTATAGGGGGTTGCACATGTTTGAGTACGAATAACTTTGGCGTTTATTGATATATTTTAGTAATTCTTTCAACAGGTGGTGAAGGATACTATTAGCTAAACTGTGAGATACATTGGGTGGATATAAGTACAGTAGTTGAAAAAAAATACACGACACAATGTGAGATATTTGTGATTGACTGGAGGTTTTTGCTAAATTTGCTAAAAAAAATCAATTTTCGTGGGAGTAATTACCTTTATTTGAAAGGGGATGTAAATACGTAGGTATGGTTAAAATTTCATCGAGATTTGAAAATTTAAATGTTGCATCAAAAATTTCCAGTGAAAAAATGAAAAGTTAAATTTTGTTAAGAAAATTTTACAATATCTGCAAAGTGTGGATGTATATTTAAGGGGAAGGCGGTGTGTAAGCGCTATACTAAGTTTCGTCCAAACCAAGATATATTTAGTTGACATTTTAGAGATTTTTATAATATCACTGATTTAGCGACTTGAAGCCATCTGCTGGGTTCAAATGAAACCTTGGAGGTTCACGGGTTATAGTAGTGGAAAGCTACCAATCTCTGCTTTATTCTGGTTTTTAAATTACCAACATCGGTTAGGTATTTGGCGAGATATTAATTTTTCTCTGTAGCAAGGACCTTTTCAATGCCGAAATCCTGGACGAATCCCTTTTGAAAATTATGAAATTTTTTTTTGTCTTCTTTCCCGGCAAGATTGGTATCAAATGAAAGGTATTACTGCGTAGAATTCAAATATGAAAACCATTTTGAATTATCTTTGATACAGTGAGTTTTATAAAGGTTTCTTTTTTCTATAAATTTAATTGAATGCCGTCGGCAAATTGAGAAAATTCAAAAAATTATTATATCTCCGGGAGTTTTTAACTTTTTCTAAAAATTTTTCAACATTTGATTAGGGGTTGGATTTACTACATTATAAAATTAATTTGGTTGATAAAGATACATTGCGTCAAAAAGTACACACCAATACGGTAAAATTACAAAATCGCTAATTTAATAAAGTTAAATTTGTTAAAGAAATTTTCACCCTTCCGGAGGTGACTACCCTTATCTAAAAGAGGATGTAAATGGGATATGCAGGATGTTTTTTTACTTCGCTACGGTTAAATTTTTCATACTAATCGTAGATTTTTCACTTTTGCTCAACATTTGATTATATTATCTCAGATGGGGGTGATCCTTTTGATATGAATTAAGGATTGCTGCTTTGTGGGGAATGTTTTAAAAGTTTAACTAAATACCCTTATATATTTTAAAAGTTAAATCATGCAAATCGGCATTAGCTAAATTGTGAAATACTTCAGGTGGATATAAGTACAAAGGATACAAAGGTACTAGCTCGCAAGCGGCGGTAATGTACAAGGGTATTTGCTCGCAAAGGGTGATAGACTACAAAGGCGATAGCTCGCAAGGGGCGGTAAGATACAAAGACAGTAGCTCGCAAGGGGCGGGAGGATACAAGGGCACTAGCTCGCAAGAGGCGGGAGGATACAAAGGTCGTAGCTCGCAAGAGGCGAGAGAATACAAAGGTTGAAGCTCGCTAGAGGCGGGAGGATACAAAGGTGTTAGCTCGCAAGGGGCGGGAGGATACAAGAGTAGTAACTCGCAAGGGCGGGAGGATATAAGAGTAGAAGCTCGCAAGGGGCGGGAGGATACAAAGGTCGTAGCTCGCAAGAGGCGGGAGGATACAAAGGTCGTAGCTCGCAAGGGGCGGGAGGATACAAAGGTAGTAGCTCGCACCATACCATTCGTTAATTTCACAAGGCGTCATTTTTCACACTATAGTTGCTTTAGTCCAATTTTATAACCCGTGGACCGATTTTTATAACTCTTTTTTTGTTAAATAGGGTATGATCCCTTCTTTCAATTGTATACCCTCCCACCCTCACCACACTTTACTTTTATTCAATTTTTTTTTGGAGTATAATATACTACATTTGATTTAGGGAAAACAGTTTTCATCTATAGTTGCTATTGTCTAACTTCGTAACGTGTGGACCGATTTGCATAATTCTTTTTTTTTAAATAGGGGGGGGGGTCTTCCCTCCTCTTACTCCAATCACTCCCTACCCACACTTTTTTTTAGTCAAATTTTTAAATTTTTTTCTTTTGAATAAAGATTCTGTTGCTACCGGGACAAAACTTTTCACCTTCAGTTGCTTTAGCATATCTCCCGAACGTGTAGACCGATTTGCATAATTCTTTTTTTGTTAAATAGAGCATTATCCCCCGTATTGCTTACCCCCACTATTATCTATCTACACTATAGCCGCAGACGTAGGCGCGGGCACCAGCTAGTCTAAATACTTAAAATGCGAGTTGGTTGCGGGTAGAGAAATCTATTGCAGTGTGTCTAAGAGAATTGGTTCGATGGATTTTGATGCGGTAAATGGTATATGATAGTGAAAGAATTAAACTGTGTCGTAACGGAGCCCGATTTTTTAAATTTGTTCTCGAAATATCGAATTTTTGGATGGGGAAAATTTTTTTTTTTTTTTTTACTAAAATATAAAGTGGGTTATTGCCGATGGAATGGTGTATATATTTTTTACCATAAGGTTGATTGTTTCGAGTAGGCGAGGCCTTAAAGTTGAACCTTTGTGGGGCTATAGCGGAAGAACGGGGTGACGGATAGATGAGTTTGAGATATTTATGGATAGGGGAGAATGTCGTGGATGTGATAAGAGTTTGAATGGATTTTTACCATTGAATATGGCAAAGTTATTAACGTTGCAGATGGAGTCCTTGAAAAAGGATCAAAAAAGGATAATTTTTTGCAATTGGTGGGACCAAAATAGAAAAAACTGTCAAACGGAATCCGTTCATATTTACGGATGTTGTAGATGTTATGACCGCATGTGAGATAGGCTATTTTTTTCGAGAGTTTTTGAAAAAGTGCGGGACCTATGCGAGTTGGTGTGCTATGTTCGTTTATAACTCGGGGAGTATTGGTCGGAACCCCATCATGTGGGTATTCATTTTACGTAGAATCGTAAGATCTATTCGGAAATGGAAAAAAAATTTGAAAATGTACTAGAGGTAAAATTTTGTACGAGAGTGTAGTAGTAGAATATTTTTGAAATTTTTCAAAAAACTGTGGCGCACCACATGCTGGACCATCTTACGAATGGGTGAGATAAAAAATTTTTTTTTTGATTTTGTACCAGACTTTTTTCATCTATTACAAAATGGATTTTCAAAAAATTATAACTTAGGTTGGGAATGTGAGATTGAGAAGAAGAAAATTATTTTCATTTGTTTTGTGATCGAAGCAATTTGGAAAAAATATAAAAAAAATTTTGGTGCTAATTTTTCGGGAGGTGGGGGTGGGGGATGGTTAACCCCGAAGTCGAAATAAGGGATGTGTGGTATCAAATTAAAGGTAAACCGGTCAGAAATTGATTGGTGCAGTTTTTGTTTAAATCGAAAAAACTTTATCGCTGACTTTTTTTCGTTAAACATTGAAGCGGGGATGCCATCCTCCAAGTTCTACGGGTTGATCCAAAATGGACCGTTCTTTTTTTTAAAACTATCTACTCCAAAAGTTATGAAACTTTTACAAACAACACACCATTCCATCACTTATAGTTTTCGCGCAAACACGGTGGGAAGATTTTGCTAAAATTTGCACAAATTTGTCGGAAAAAAGGACTTTTTTCAATCATTTGCGTTAAGTGGTGTGAAGTTTTCGTCGGAGCGAGTTGAAAATTACATCAATCGATAGGTAATCGATTGTAGAAGAGAAATCACCCCCATGTTCCAGATCGAAAATGTATATTTAGGGTAGTTACTAGCGATGGAAAAGCGTCGGAAGGCGACCAAAATGCCGATAAAAGGTTCCGTCGGAAAAGTGAGAAAGTTCAAAAAATTATATCTCCTGGAGTTATTAATTTTTTTAAATTATTATTTCAAAACTGGATTAGGGGATGGATTTACTACATCGGAAAATTAATTTGGTTGATAAAGGTTAATTGGGTCGAAAAATGCAGACAAAAACGGCAATATAGCAAAATTGCTAACTTAATAAAGTTAAATTTGTTAAAGAAATTTGCACCCATCCGGAGGTGACTACCCTTATCTGAAAGAGGATGTAAATGGGATATGGAGGATGTTTTTCTTATTTCTGTGCGGTTAAATTTTTTATACTAATCGTAGATTTTTCACTTTTGCCCAACATTTGATTATATTATCTAAGATGGTGGTGATTCTTTTGATATTAATTAAGGGTTGCTGATTTATCGGGGATCTTTTAAAAGTTTAAGTAAATACCCTAATATATTTGAAAAGTTAAATCATGCAAATCGGTGCAGCGGTTGTGAAGTTACTAACCAAAGAGCAAAATATGAGGCTATTTTGCATAATGACCAGTTCAGTTGCTTTATTGCCAATTGCTGTTAATAATAGAAATTTAAGAGATTTTTATTACTCTACCCTTTTCTCCTCTATTAGGGCTAAAATGTTTCCATATATGTGAAAGCTCGATATATAATACTTTATTAGTAATAGCAAAATGAATTGGTTTCTTAGGTGTACTCTGTCTTGCCTTGACTAGGAACTGGGTACCTACTATTACTAATTTCTATTGGAAATTATGAAAACAAAGCAGATTTATTGGTATACAGTGATAGAGGAGGAATTATAGATATAATTGCTTACCTCATTTGTTCTTAGATGTTTACATTTAGTGAACATTTTTAAATAAACAACTTCAGTTCCGGTTATTCAAATGAGGTAAGCAAATCTCACCTTATAGGGGGTTGCACACATTTGAGTACCAAGTACTTTGGCGTTTATTGATATATTTTAGTAATTCTTTTAACAGTTGGTTAAGGATACTATTAGCTAAATTGTGAGATACCTTGAGTGGATATAAGTACAGTAGTTGAAAAAAAATACACGACACAATGTGAGATATTTGTGATTGACTGGAGGTTTTTGCTAAATTTGTTAACAAAAAAATCAATTTTCGTGGGAGTAATTACCTTTATTTGAAAGGGGATGTAAATACGTAGGTATGGTTAAAATTTCATCGAGATTTGAAAATTTAAATGTTGCATCAAAAATTTCCAGTGAAAAAATGAAAAGTTAAATTTTGTTAAGAAAATTTTACAATATCTGCAAAGTGTGGATGTATATTTAAGGGGAAGGCGGTGTTTAAGCGCTGTACTAAGTTTTGTCCAAATCAGGATATATTTAGTTAATATTTTAGAGATTTTTATAATATCACTGATTTAGCAACTTGAATCTATCTTGTGGGTAGAAATGAAACCTTCGAGGTTCCCGGGTTATAGTAGTGGAAAGCTACCAATCTCTGCTTTATTCTGGTTTTTAAATGACCAAAATCGGTTAAGTATTTGGCGAGATATTAATTTTCAAATGTAGCAAGGACCTTTTCAATGCCGAAATCCTGGACGAATCCCTTGGGAAAATTATGAATTTTTTTTTGTCTTCGTTCCCGGTAAGTTTGGTATCAAATGAAAGGTATTACTGCGTAGAATTCAAATATGAAAACCATTTCGAATTATCTTTGATACAGTGAGTTTTATAAAGGTTTCTTTTTTCTATAAATTTAATTGAATGCCGTCGGCAAATTGAGAAAATTCAAAAAATTATTATATCTCCGGGAGTTTTTAACTTTTTCTAAAAATTTTTCAACATTTGATTAGGGGTTGCATTTACTACATTATAAAATTAATTTGGTTGATAAAGATACATTGCGTCAAAAAGTACACACCAAAACGGTAAAATTGCAATATCGCTAATTTAATAAAGTTACATTTGTTAAAGAAATTTTCACCCTTCCGGAGGTGACTACCCTTATCTAAAAGAGGATGTAAATGGGATATGCAGGACGTTTTCTTACTTCGCTACGGTTAAATTTTTCATACTAATCGTAGATTTTTCACTTTTGCTCAACATTTGATTATATTATCTCAGATGGGGGTGATTCTTTTGATATGAATTAAGGATTGCTGATTTGTGGGGAATGCTTTAAAAGTTTAACTAAATACCCTTATATATTTTAAAAGTTAAATCATGCAAATCGGTGCAGCCGTTGTTAAATTACTAACCAAAGAGCAACATCAAATGGTTTTTTCGGTGTACTCTCTGTTGCTTTCACTAGGAACTGGGTAACTACTATTACTAATTACTATTGGAAATTATGAAAACGAAGCAATTTTATTGGTATATAGCGATAGAGCAGGAATTATAGATATAATTTCTTACCTCATTTGTTTTTAAATGTTTACATTTAGTTAACATTTTGAACTAAATAACTTCACTTCCGGTTATTCAAATGAGGTATACAAACCTCACCAATAACTTTGGCGTTTATTGATATATTTTAGTAATTCTTTTAACAGTTGGTTAAGAATGGCATTAGCTAAATTGTGAAATACTTCAGGTGGATATAAGTACAAAGGATACAAAGGTACTAGCTCGCAAGCGGCGGTAATGTACAAGGGTATTTGCTCGCAAAGGGTGATAGACTACAAAGGCGATAGCTCGCAAGGGGCGGTAAGATACAAAGACAGTAGCTCGCAAGGGGCGGGAGGATACAAGGGCACTAGCTCGCAAGAGGCGGGAGGATACAAAGGTCGTAGCTCGCAAGAGGCGAGAAAATATAAAGGTTGAAGCTCGCTAGAGGCGGGAGGATACAAAGGTCTTAGCTCGCAAGGGGCGGGAGGATACAAGAGTAGTAGCTCGCAAGGGCGGGAGGATATAAGAGTAAAAGCTCGCAAGGGGCGGGAGGATACAATGGTCGTAGCTCGCAAGAGGCGGATGGATACAAAGGTCGTAGCTCGCAAGGGGCGGGAGGATACAAAGGTAGTAGCTCGCACCATACCATTCGGTAATTTCACAAGGCGTAATTTTTCACACTATAGTTGCTTTAGTCCAATTTTATAACCCGTGGACCGATTTTTATAACTCTTTTTTTGTTAAATAGGGTATGATCCCTTCTTTCAATTGTATACCCTCCCACCCTCACCACACTTTACTTTTATTCAATTTTTTTTTCAAATGTAGTATATGATTTAGGGAAAACAGTTTTCATCTATAGTTGCTATTGTCTAACTTCGTAACGTGTGGACCGATTTGCATAATTCTTTTTTTTTAAATAGGGGGGGTCTTCCCTCCTCTTACTCCAATCACTCCCTACCCACACTTTTTTTTAGTCAAATTTTTAAATTTTTTTCTTTTGAATAAAGATTCTGTTGCTACCGGGACAAAACTTTTCACCTTCAGTTTCTTTAGCATATCTCCCGAACGTGTAGACCGATTTGCATAATTCTTTTTTTGTTAAATAGAGCATTATCCCCCGTATTGCTTACCCCCACTATTATCTATCTACACTATAGCCGCAGACGTAGGCGCGGGCACCAGCTAGTCTAAATACTTAAAATGCGAGTTGGTTGCGGGTAGAGAAATCTATTGCAGTGTGTCTAAGAGAATTGGTTCGATGGATTTTGATGCGGTAAATGGTATATGATAGAAAAAGAATTAAACTGTGTCGTAACGGAGCCCGATTTTTTAAATTTGTTCTAGAAATATCGAATTTTTGGATGGGGAAAAATTTTTTTTTTTTTTTTACTAAAATATATAGTGGGTTATTGCCGATGGAATGGTATATATATTTTTTACCATAAGGTTGATTGTTTCGAGTAGGCGAGGCCTTAAAGTTGAACCTTTGTGGGGCTATAGCGGAAGAACGGGGTGACCGATAGATGAGTTTGAGATATTTATGGATAGGGGAGAATGTCGTGGATGTGATAAGAGTTTAAATGGATTTTTACCATTGAATATGGCAAAGTTATTAACGTTGCAGATGGAGTCCTTGAAAAAGGATCAAAAAAGGATAATTTTTTGCAATTGGTGGGACCAAAATAGAAAAAACTGTCAAACGGAATCCGTTCATATTTACGGATGCTGTAGATGTTATGGCCGCATGTGAGATAGGCTATTTTTTTCGAGAGTTTTTGAAAAAGTGCGGGACCTATGCGAGTTGGTGTGCTATGTTCGTTTATAACTCGGGGAGTATTGGTCGGAACCCCATCATGTGGGTATTCATTTTACGTAGAATCGTAAGATCTATTCGGAAATGGAAAAAAAAATTGAAAATGTACTAGAGGAAATTTTTTGCACGAGAGTGTAGTAGTAGAATATTTTTGAAATTTTTCAAAAAACTGTGGCGCACCACATGCTGGACCATCTTGCGAATGGGTGAGATAAAAAAATTTTTTTTTCATTTTGTACCAGACTTTTTTCATCTATTACAAAATGGATTTTCAAAAAATTATAACTTAGGTTGGGGATGTGCGATTGAAAAGAAGAAAATTATTTTCATTTGTTTTGTGATCGAAGCAATTTGGAAAAAATATAAAAAAAATTTTGGTGGTAATTTTTCGGGGGGTGGGGGTGGGGGATGGCTAACCCCGAAGTCGAAATAAGGGATGTGTGGTATCAAATTAAAGGTTAACCGGTCACAAATTGATTGGTGCAGTTTTTGTTTAAATCGAAAAAACTTTATCGCTGACTTTTTTTCGTTAAACATTGAAGCGGGGATGCCATCCTCCAAGTTCTACGGGTTGATCCAAAACGGACCGTTCTTTTTTTTAAAACTATCTACTCCAAAAGTTATGAAACTTTTACAAACAACACACCATTCCATCACTTATAGTTTTCGCGCAAACACGGTGGGAAGATTTTGCTAAAATTTGCACAAATTTGTCGGAAAAAAGGACTTTTTTCAATCATTTGCGTTAAGTGGTGTGAACTTTTCGTCGGAGCGAGTTGAAAATTACATCAATCGATAGGTAATCGATTGTAGAAGAGAAATCACCCCCATGTTCCAGATCGAAAATGTATATTTAGGGTAGTTACCAGCGATGGAAAAGCGTCGGAAGGCGACCAAAATGCCGATAAAAAGTGTCGTCGAAAAAGTGAGAAAGTTCAAAAAATTATATCTCCTGGAGTTATTAATTTTTTTAAATTATTATTTCAAAACTGGATTAGGGGATGGATTTACTACATTGAAAAAATAATTTGGTTGATAAAAGTTTGTTGAGTCAAAAAGGACACACAAAAACGACAAAAGTGAAAAATTGCTAACTTAATAAAGTTAAATTTGTTAAAGAAATTTTCACCCATCCGCAGGTGACTACCCTTATCTGAAAGAGGATGTAAATGGGATGTGGAGGATGTTTTTCTTATTTCTCTGCGGTTAAATTTTTTATACTAATCGTAGATTTTTCACTTTTGCTCAACATTTGATTATATTATCTCAGTTGGGGGTGATTCTTTTGATATGAATTAAGGATTGCTGATTTGTGAGGGATCTCTTAAAAGTTTAACTAAATACCCTAATATATTTGAAAAGGTAAATCATGCAAATCGGTGCAGCGGTTGTGAAGTTACTAACCAAAGAGCAAAATATGAGGCTCTTTTGCATAATGACCAGTTCAGTTGCTTTATTGCCAATTGCTGTTAATAATAGAAATTTAAGAGATTTTTATTACTCTACCCTTTTCTCCTCTATTAGGGCTAAAATGTGTCCATACATGTGAAAGCTCGATATATAATACTTTATTAGTAATAGCAACATGAAATGGTTTTTTCGGTGTACTCGGTCTTGCTTTCACTAGGAACTGGATACCTACTATTACTAATTACTATTGGAAATTATGAAAACGAAGCAGGTTTATTGGTATGCAGCGATAGAGGAGGAATTATAGATATAATTTCTTACCTCATTTGTTCTTGGATGTTTATATTTAGTGAACATTTTGAACTAAATAGCTTCAGTTCCGGTTATTCAAATGAGGTAAGCAAATCTCACCTTATAGGGGGTTGCACATGTTTGAGTACGAATAACTTTGGCGTTTATTGATATATTTTAGTAATTCTTTCAACAGGTGGTGAAGGATACTATTAGCTAAACTGTGAGATACATTGGGTGGATATAAGTACAGTAGTTGAAAAAAAATACACGACACAATGTGAGATATTTGTGATTGACTGGAGGTTTTTGCTAAATTTGCTAAAAAAAATCAATTTTCGTGGGAGTAATTACCTTTATTTGAAAGGGGATGTAAATACGTAGGTATGGTTAAAATTTCATCGAGATTTGAAAATTTAAATGTTGCATCAAAAATTTCCAGTGAAAAAATGAAAAGTTAAATTTTGTTAAGAAAATTTTACAATATCTGCAAAGTGTGGATGTATATTTAAGGGGAAGGCGGTGTGTAAGCGCTATACTAAGTTTCGTCCAAACCAAGATATATTTAGTTGACATTTTAGAGATTTTTATAATATCACTGATTTAGCGACTTGAAGCCATCTGCTGGGTTCAAATGAAACCTTGGAGGTTCACGGGTTATAGTAGTGGAAAGCTACCAATCTCTGCTTTATTCTGGTTTTTAAATTACCAAAATCGGTTAGGTATTTGGCGAGATATTAATTTTTCTCTGTAGCAAGGACCTTTTCAATGCCGAAATCCTGGACGAATCCCTTTTGAAAATTATGAAATTTTTTTTTGTCTTCTTTCCCGGCAAGATTGGTATCAAATGAAAGGTATTACTGCGTAGAATTCAAATATGAAAACCATTTTGAATTATCTTTGATACAGTGAGTTTTATAAAGGTTTCTTTTTTCTATAAATTTAATTGAATGCCGTCGGCAAATTGAGAAAATTCAAAAAATTATTATATCTCCGGGAGTTTTTAACTTTTTCTAAAAAATTTTCAACATTTGATTAGGGGTTGGATTTACTACATTATAAAATTAATTTGGTTGATAAAGATACATTGCGTCAAAAAGTACACACCAATACGGTAAAATTGCAAAATCGCTAATTTAATAAAGTTAAATTTGTTAAAGAAATTTTCACCCTTCCGGAGGTGACTACCCTTATCTAAAAGAGGATGTAAATGGGATATGCAGGATGTTTTTTTACTTCGCTACGGTTAAATTTTTCATACTAATCGTAGATTTTTCACTTTTGCTCAACATTTGATTATATTATCTCAGATGGGGGTGATCCTTTTGATATGAATTAAGGATTGCTGATTTGTGGGGAATGTTTTAAAAGTTTAACTAAATACCCTTATATATTTTAAAAGTTAAATCATGCAAATCGGCATTAGCTAAATTGTGAAATACTTCAGGTGGATATAAGTACAAAGGATACAAAGGTACTAGCTCGCAAGCGGCGGTAATGTACAAGGGTATTTGCTCGCAAAGGGTGATAGACTACAAAGGCGATAGCTCGCAAGGGGCGGTAAGATACAAAGACAGTAGCTCGCAAGGGGCGGGAGGATACAAGGGCACTAGCTCGCAAGAGGCGGGAGGATACAAAGGTCGTAGCTCGCAAGAGGCGAGAGAATACAAAGGTTGAAGCTCGCTAGAGGCGGGAGGATACAAAGGTTTTAGCTCGCAAGGGGCGGGAGGATACAAGAGTAGTAACTCGCAAGGGCGGGAGGATATAAGAGTAGAAGCTCGCAAGGGGCGGGAGGATACAAAGGTCGTAGCTCGCAAGAGGCGGGAGGATACAAAGGTCGTAGCTCGCAAGGGGCGGGAGGATACAAAGGTAGTAGCTCGCACCATACCATTCGTTAATTTCACAAGGCGTCATTTTTCACACTATAGTTGCTTTAGTCCAATTTTATAACCCGTGGACCGATTTTTATAACTCTTTTTTTGTTAAATAGGGTATGATCCCTTCTTTCAATTGTATACCCTCCCACCCTCACCACACTTTACTTTTATTCAATTTTTTTTTGGAGTATAATATACTACCTCTTATCCTCTTACTCCAATCACTCCCTACCCACACTTTTTTTTAGTCAAATTTTTAAATTTTTTTCTTTTGAATAAAGATTCTGTTGCTACCGGGACAAAACTTTTCACCTTCAGTTGCTTTAGCATATCTCCCGAACGTGTAGACCGATTTGCATAATTCTTTTTTTGTTAAATAGAGCATTATCCCCCGTATTGCTTACCCCCACTATTATCTATCTACACTATAGCCGCAGACGTAGGCGCGGGCACCAGCTAGTCTAAATACTTAAAATGCGAGTTGGTTGCGGGTAGAGAAATCTATTGCAGTGTGTCTAAGAAAATTGGTTCGATGGATTTTGATGCGGTAAATGGTATATGATAGTGAAAGAATTAAACTGTGTCGTAACGGAGCCCGATTTTTTAAATTTGTTCTAGAAATATCGAATTTTTGGATGGGGAAAAATTTTTTTTTTTTTTTACTAAAATATAAAGTGGGTTATTGCCGATGGAATGGTATATATATTTTTTACCATAAGGTTGATTGTTTCGAGTAGGCGAGGCCTTAAAGTTGAACCTTTGTGGGGCTATAGCGGAAGAACGGGGTGACGGATAGATGAGTTTGAGATATTTATGGATAGGTGAGAATGTCGTGGATGTGATAAGAGTTTGAATGGATTTTTACCATTGAATATGGCAAAGTTATTAACGCTGCAGATGGAGTCCTTGAAAAAGGATCAAAAAAGGATAAGTTTTTGCAATTGGTGGGACCAAAATAGAAAAAACTGTCAAACGGAATGCGTTCATATTTACGGATGCTGTAGATGTTATGGCCGCATGTGAGATAGGCTATTTTTTTCGAGAGTTTTTGAAAAAGTGCGGGACCTATGCGAGTTGGTGTGCTATGTTCGTTTATAACTCGGGGAGTATTGATCGGAACCCTATCATGTGGGTATTCATTTTACGTAGAATCGTAAGATCTATTTGGAAATGGAAAAAAAATTTGAAAATGTACTAGAGGTAAAATTTTGCACGAGAGTGTAGTAGTAGAATATTTTTGAAATTTTTCAAAAAACTGTGGCGCACCACATGCTGGACCATCTTGCGAATGGGTGAGATAAAAAAATTTTTTTTTGATTTTGTACCAGACTTTTTTCATCTATTACAAAATGGATTTTCAAAAAATTATAACTTAGGGTGGCGATGTGCGATTGAAAAGAAGAAAATTATTTTCATTTGTTTTGTAATCGAAGCAATTTGGAAAAAATATAAAAAAAATTTTGGTGGTAATTTTTCGGGGGGTGGGGGTGGGGGATGGCTAACCCCGAAGTCGAAATAAGGGATGTGTGGTATCAAATTAAAGGTAAACCGGTCACAAATTGATTGGTGCAGTTTTTGTTTAAATCGAAAAAACTTTATCGCTGACTTTTTTTCGTTAAACATTGAAGCGGGGATGCCATCCTCCAAGTTCTACGGGTTGATCCAAAACGGACCGTTCTTTTTTTTAAAACTATCTACTCCAAAAGTTATGAAACTTTTACAAACAACACACCATTCCATCACTTATAGTTTTCGCGCAAACACGGTGGGAAGATTTTGCTAAAATTTGCGCAAATTTTTCGGAAAAAAGGACTTTTTTCAATCATTTGCGTTAAGTGGTGTGAAGTTTTCGTCGGAGCGAGTTGAAAATTACATCAATCGATAGGTAATCGATTGCAGAAGAGAAATCACCCCCATGTTCCAGATCGAAAATGTATATTTAGGGTAGTTACTAGCGATGGAAAAGCGTCGGAAGGCGACCAAAATGCCGATAAAAGGTGCCGTCGGAAAAGTGAGAAAGTTCACAAAATTATATCTCCTGGAGTTATTAATTTTTTTAAATTATTATTTCAACAGTTGATTAGGGGATGGATTAACTACATCGGAAAATTAATTTGGTTGACAAAAGTTCATTGGGTTAAAATGTACATACAAAAACGGCAAAAGTGAAAAATTGCTAACTTAATAAAGTTAAATTTGTTAAAGAAATTTTCACCCATCCGGAGGTGACTACCCTTATCTGAAAGAGCATGTAAATGGGATGTGGAGGATGTTTTTCTTATTTCTGTGCGGTTAAATTTTTTATACTAATCGTAGATTTTTCACTTTTGCCAACTTTTCATTATATTATCTAAGATGGTGGTGATTCTTTTGATATGAATTAAGGGTTGCTGATTTATCGGGGATCTTTTAAAAGTTTAAGTAAATACCCTAATATATTTGAAAAGTTAAATCATGCAAATCGGTGCAGCGGTTGTGAAGTTACTAACCAAAGAGCAAAATATGAGGCTATTTTGCATAATGACCAGTTCAGTTGCTTTATTGCCAATTGCTGTTAATAATAGAAATTTAAGAGATTTTTATTACTCTACCCTTTTCTCCTCTATTAGGGCTAAAATGTTTCCATACATGTGAAAGCTCGATATATAATACTTTATTAGTAATAGCAAAATGAATTGGTTTTTTCGGTGTACTCGGTCTTGCTTTCACTAGGAACTGGGTACCTACTATTACTAATTTCTATTGGAAATTATGAAAACAAAGCAGATTTATTGATATACAGTGATAGAGGAGGAATTATAGATATAATTGCTTACCTCATTTGTTCTTAGATGTTTACATTTAGTGAACATTTTTAAATAAATAACTTCAGTTCCGGTTATTCAAATGAGGTAAGCAAATCTCACCTTATAGGGGGTTGCACACATTTGAGTACCAAGTACTTTGGCGTTTATAGATATATTTTAGTAATTCTTTTAACAGTTGGTTAAGGATACTATTAGCTAAATTGTGAGATACCTTGAGTGGATATAAGTACAGTAGTTGAAAAAAAAAATACACGACACAATGTGAGATATTTGTGATTGACTGGAGGTTTTTGCTAAATTTGTTAAAAAAAATCAATTTTCGTTTGAGTAATTACCTTTATTTGAAAGGGGATGTAAATACGTAGGTATGGTTAAAATTTCATCGAGATTTGAAAATTTAAATGTTGCATCAAAAATTTCCAGTGAAAAAATGAAAAGTTAAATTTTGTTAAGAAAATTTTACAATATCTGCAAAGTGTGGATGTATATTTAAGGGGAAGGCGGTGTGTAAGCGCTATACTAAGTTTCGTCCAAACCAAGATATATTTAGTTGACATTTTAGAGATTTTTATAATATCACTGATTTAGCGACTTGAATCTATCTTATGGGTAGAAATGAAACCTTGGAGGTTCCCGGGTTATAGTAGTGGAAAGCTACCAATCTCTGCTTTATTCTGATTTTTAAATGACCAAAATCGGTTAAGTATTTGGCGAGATATTAATTTTTAAATGTAGCAAGGACCTTTTCAATGCCGAAATCCTGGACGAATCCCTTGGGAAAATTATGAATTTTTTTTTTGTCTTCGTTCCCGGTAAGTTTGGTATCAAATGAAAGGTATTACTGCGTAGAATTCAAATATGAAAACCATTTTGAATTATCTTTGATACAGTGAGTTTTATAAAGGTTTCTTTTTTCTATAAATTTTATTGAATGCCGTCGGCAAATTGAGAAAATTCAAAAAATTATTATATCTCCGGGAGTTTTTAACTTTTTCTAAAAATTTTTCAACATTTGATTAGGGGTTGGATTTACTACATTATAAAATTAATTTGGTTGATAAAGATACATTGCGTCAAAAAGTACACACCAAAACGGTAAAATTGCAATATCGCTAATTTAATAAAGTTAAATTTGTTAAAGAAATTTTCACCCTTCCGGAGGTGACTACCCTTATCTAAAAGAGGATGTAAATGGGATATGCAGGATGTTTTTTTACTTCGCTACGGTTAAATTTTTCATACTAATCGTAGATTTTTCACTTTTGCTCAACATTTGATTATATTATCTCAGTTGGGGGTGATTCTTTTGATATGAATTAAGGATTGCTGATTTGTGGGGGATGTTTTAAAAGTTTAACTAAATACCCTTATATATTTTAAAAGTTAAATCATGCAAATCGGCGCAGCCGGTATTAAATTACTAACCAAAGAGCAACATGAAATGGTTTTTTCGGTGTACTCTCTCTTGCTTTCACTAGGAACTGGGTAACTACTTTTACTAATTACTATTGGAAATTATGAAAACGAAGCAATTTTATTGGTATATAGCGATAGAGGAGGAATTATAGATATAATTTCTTACCTCATTTGTTTTTAAATGTTTACATTTAGTTAACATTTTGAACTAAATAACTTCACTTCCGGTTATTCAAATGAGGTATACAAACCTCACCAATAACTTTGGCGTTTATTGATATATTTTAGTAATTCTTTTAACAATTGGTTAAGAATGGCATTAGCTAAATTTTGAAATACTTCAGGTGGATATAAGTACAAAGGATACAAAGGTACTAGCTCGCAAGCGGCGGTAATGTACAAGGGTATTTGCTCGCAAAGGGTGATAGACTACAAAGGCGATAGCTCGCAAGGGGCGGTAAGATACAAAGACAGTAGCTTGCAAGGGGCGGGAGGATACAAGGGCACTAGCTCGCAAGAGGCGGGAGGATACAAAGGTCGTAGCTCGCAAGAGGCGACAGAATACAAAGGTTGAAGCTCGCTAGAGGCGGGAGGATACAAAGGTCTTAGCTCGCAAGGGGCGGGAGGATACAAGAGTAGTAGCTCGCAAGGGCGGGAGGATATAAGAGTAGAACCTCGCAAGGGGCGGGAGGATACAAAGGTCGTAGCTCGCAAGAGGCGGGAGGATACAAAGGTCGTAGCTCGCAAGGGGCGGGAGGATACAAAGGTAGTAGCTCGCACCATACCATTCGTTAATTTCCCAAGGCGTCATTTTTCACACTATAGTTGCTTTAGTCCAATTTTATAACCCGTGGACCGATTTTTATAACTCTTTTTTTGTTAAATAGGGTATTATCCCTTCTTTCAATTGTATACCCTCCCACCCTCACCACACTTTACTTTTATTCAATTTTTTTTTGGATTTTTTGATTTAGGGAAAACAGTTTTCATCTATAGTTGCTATTGTCTAACTTCGTAACGTGTGGACCGATTTGCATAATTCTTTTTTTTAAATAGGGGGGTCTTCCCTCCTCTTACTCCAATCACTCCCTACCCACACTTTTTTTTAGTCAAATTTTTAAATTTTTTTCTTTTGAATTAAGATTCTGTTGCTACCGGGACAAAACTTTTCACCTTCAGGTGCTTTAGCATATCTCCTGAACGTGTGGACCGATTTGCATAATTCTTTTTTTGTTAAATAGAGTAACATCCCCCCCCCCCCCATCTGCCCAACCACACTATTATCTATCTACACTATAGCCGCAGACGTAGGCGCGGGCACCAGCTAGTCTAAATACTTAAAATGCGAGTTGGTTGCGGGTAGAGAAATCTATTGCAGTGTGTCTAAGAAAATTGGTTCGATGGATTTTGATGCGGTAAATGGTATATGATAGGAAAAGAATTAAACTGTGTCGTAACGGAGCCCGATTTTTTAAATTTGTTCTCGAAATATCGAATATTTGGATGGGGAAAATTTTTTTTTTTTTTTTACTAAAATATAAAGTGGGTTATTGCCGATGGAATGGTGTATATATTTTTTACCATAAGGTTGATTGTTTCGAGTAGGCGAGGCCTTAAAGTTGAACCGTTGTGGGGCTATAGCGGAAGAACGGGGTGACGGATAGATGAGTTTGAGATATTTATGGATAGGGGAGAATGTCGTGGATGTGATAAGAGTTTGAATGGATTTTTACCATTGAATATGGCAAAGTTATTAACGTTGCAGATGGAGTCCTTGAAAAAGGATCAAAAAAGGATAATTTTTTGCAATTGGTGGGACCAAAATAGAAAAAACTGTCAAACGGAATGCGTTCATATTTACGGATGCTGTAGATGTTATGGCCGCATGTGAGATAGGCTATTTTTTTCGAGAGTTTTTGAAAAAGTGCAGGACCTATGCGAGTTGGTGTGCTATGTTCGTTTATAACTCGGGGAGTATTGATCGGAACCCTATCATGTGGGTATTCATTTTACGTAGAATCGTAAGATCTATTCGGAAATGGAAAAAAAATTGAAAATGTACTAGAGGAAAATTTTTGCACGAGAGTGTAGTAGTAGAATATTTTTGAAATTTTTCAAAAAACTGTGGCGCACCACATGCTGGACCATCTTGCGAATGGGTGAGATAAAAAAATTTTTTTTTGATTTTGTACCAGACTTTTTTCATCTATTACAAAATGGATTTTCAAAAAATTATAACTTAGGGTGGGGATGTGCGATTGAAAAGAAGAAAATTATTTTCATTTGTTTTGTGATCGAAGCAATTTGGAAAAAATATAAAAAAAATTTTGGCGGTAATTTTTCAGGGGGTGGGGGTGGGGGATGGCTAACCCCGAAGTCGAAATAAGGGATGTGTGGTATCAAATTAAAGGTAAACCGGTCACAAATTGATTGGTGCAGTTTTTGTTTAAATCGAAAAAACTTTATCGCTGACTTTTTTTCGTTAAACATTGAAGCGGGGATGCCATCCTCCAGGTTCTACGGGTTGATCCAAAATGGACCGTTCTTTTTTTTAAAACTATCTACTCCAAAAGTTATGAAACTTTTACAAACAACACACCATTCCATCACTTATAGTTTTCGCGCAAACACGGTGGGAAGATTTTGCTAAAATTTGCGCAAATTTTTCGGAAAAAAGGACTTTTTTCAATCATTTGCGTTGAGTGGTGTGAAGTTTTCGTCGGAGCGAGTTGAAAATTACATCAATCGATAGGTAATCGATTGTAGAAGAGAAATCACCCCCATGTTCCAGATCGAAAATGTATATTTAGGGTAGTTACCAGCGACGGAAAAGTGCCGTAAGGCGACCAAAATGCCGATAAAAAGTGTCGTCGAAAAAGTGACAAAATTCAAAAAATTATATCTCCTGGAGTTATTAATTTTTTTAAATTATTATTTCAACAGTTGATTAGGGGATGGATTTACTACATCGGAAAATTAATTTGGTTGATAAAGGTTAATTGGGTCGAAAAATGCAGACAAAAACGGCAATATAGCAAAATTGCTAACTTAATAAAGTTAAATTTGTTAAAGAAATTTTCACCCATCCGGAGGTGACTACCCTTATCTGAAAGAGGATGTAAATGGGATGTGGAGGATGTTTTTCTTATTTCTCTGCGGTTAAATTTTTTATACTAATCGTAGATTTTTCACTTTTGCCCAACTTTTCATTATATTATCTCAGATGGGGGTGTATCTTTTGATATGATTTAAGGGTTGCTGATTTATCGGGGATCTTTTAAAAGTTTAACTAAATACCCTAATATATTTGAAAAGCTAAATCATGCAAATCGGTGCAGTGGTTGTGAAGTTACTAACCAAAGAGCAAAATATGAGGCTCTTTTGCACAATGACCAGTTCAGTTGCTTTATTGCCAATTGTTGTTAATAATAGAAATTTAAGAGATTTTTATTACTGTACCCTTTTCTCCTCTATTAGGGCTAAAATGTTTCCATACATGTGAAAGCTCGATATATAATACTTTATTAGTAATAGCAAAATGAATTGGTTTCTTAGGTGTACTCTGTCTTGCCTTCACTAGGAACTGGGTACCTACTATTACTAATTTCTATTGGAAATTATGAAAACAAAGCAGATTTATTGGTATACAGTGATAGAGGAGGAATTATAGATATAATTGCTTACCTTATTTGTTCTTAGATGTTTACATTTAGTGAACATTTTTAAATAAATAACTTCAGTTCCGGTTATTCAAATGAGGTAAGCAAATCTCACCTTATAGGGGGTTGCACACATTTGAGTACCAATAACGTTGGCGTTTATTGATATATTTTAGTAATTCTTTCAACAGGTGGTGAAGGATACTATTAGCTAAACTGTGAGATACATTGGGTGGATATAAGTACAGTAGTTGAAAAAAAATACACGACACAATGTGAGATATTTGTGATTGACTGGAGGTTTTTGCTAAATTTGCTAAAAAAAATCAATTTTCGTGGGAGTAATTACCTTTATTTGAAAGGGGATGTAAATACGTAGGTATGGTTAAAATTTCATCGAATTTTGAAAATTTAAATGTTGCATCAAAAATTTCCAGTGAAAAAATGAAAAGTTAAATTTTGTTAAGAAAATTTTACAATATCTGCAAAGTGTGGATGTATATTTAAGGGGAAGGCGGTGTTTAAGCGCTGTACTAAGTTTTGTCCAAATCAGGATATATTTAGTTAATATTTTAGAGATTTTTATAACATCACTGATTTAGCAACTTGAATCTATCTTGTGGGTAGAAATGAAACCTTCGAGGTTCCCGGGTTATAGTAGTGGAAAGCTACCAATCTCTGCTTTATTCTGGTTTTTAAATGACCAAAATCGGTTAAGTATTTGGCGAGATATTAATTTTCAAATGTAGCAAGGACCTTTTCAATGCCGAAATCCTGGACGAATCCCTTGGGAAAATTATGAAATTTTTTTTTGTCTTCTTTCCCGGCAAGATTGGTATCAAATGAAAGGTATTACTGCGTAGAATTCAAATATGAAAACCACTTTGAATTATCTTTGATACAGTGAGTTTTATAAAGGTTTCTTTTTTCTATAAATGTAATTGAATGCCGTCGGCAAATTGAGAAAATTCAAAAAAAAATTATATCTCCGGGAGTTTTTAACTTTTTTCTAACAATTTTTCAACATTTGATTAGGGATTGGATTTACTACATTATAAAATTAATTTGGTTGATAAAGATTCAGTGGGTCAAAAAGTACACACCAAAACGGTAAAATTGCAATATCGCTAATTTAATAAAGTTAAATTTGTTAAAGAAATTTTCATCCATACGGAGGTGACTACCCTTATCTAAAAGAGGATGTAAATGGGATATGCAGGATGTTTTTTTACTTCGCTACGGTTAAATTTTTCATACTAATCGTAGATTTTTCACTTTTACTCAACATTTGATTATATTATCTCAGTTGGGGGTGATTCTTTTGATATGAATTAAGGATTGCTGATTTTTGGGGGATGTTTTAAAAGTTTAACTAAATACCCTTATATATTTTAAAAGTTAAATCATGCCAATCGGCGCAGCCGGTATTAAATTACTAACCAAAGAGCAACATGAAATGGTTTTTTCGGTGTACTCTCTGTTGCTTTCACTAGGAACTGGGTAACTACTATTACTAATTACTATTGGAAATTATGAAAACGAAGCCATTTTATTGGTATATAGCGATAGAGGAGGAATTATAGAAATAATTTCTTACCTCATTTGTTTTTAAATGTTTACATTTATTTAACATTTTGAACTAAATAACTTCACTTCCGGTTATTCAAATGAGGTATACAAATAACTTTGGCGTTTATTGATATATTTTAGTAATTCTATTAACAGTTGGTTAAGGATGGTATTAGCTAAATTGTGAAATACTTCAGGTGGATATAAGTACAAAGGATACAAAGGTACTAGCTCGCAAGCGGCGGTAATGTACAAGGGTATTTGCTCGCAAAGGGTGATAGACTACAAAGGCGATAGCTCGCAAGGGGCGGTAAGATACAAAGACAGTAGCTCGCAAGGGGCGGGAGGATACAAGGGCGCTAGCTCGCAAGAGGCGGGAGGATACAAAGGTCGTAGCTCGCAAGAGGCGACAGAATATAAAGGTTGAAGCTCGCTAGAGGCGGGAGGATACAAAGGTCTTAGCTCGCAAGGGGCGGGAGGATACAAGAGTAGTAGCTCGCAAGGGCGGGAGGATATAAGAGTAGAAGCTCGCAAGGGGCGGGAGGATACAAATGTCGTAGCTCGCAAGAGGCGGATGGATACAAAGGTCGTAGCTCGCAAGGGGCGGGAGGATACAAAGGCAGTAGCTCGCACCATACCATTCGTTAATTTCACAAGGCGTCATTTTTCACACTATAGTTGCTTTAGTCCAATTTTATAACACGTGGACCGATTTTTATAACTCTTTTTTTGTTAAATAGGGTATGATCCCTTCTTTCAATTGTATACCCTCCCACCCTCACCACACTTTACTTTTATTCAATTTTTTTTTTGAGTATAATATACTACATTTGATTTAGGGAAAACAGTTTTCATCTATAGTTGCTATTGTCTAACTTCGTAACGTGTGGACCGATTTGCATAATTCTTTTTTTTTAAATAGGGGGGGTCTTCCCTCCTCTTACTCCAATCACTCCCTACCCACACTTTTTTTTAGTCAAATTTTTAAATTTATTTCTTTTGAATAAAGATTCTGTTGCTACCGGGACAAAACTTTTCACCTTCAGTTTCTTTAGCATATCTCCCGAACGTGTAGACCGATTTGCATAATTCTTTTTTTGTTAAATAGAGCATTATCCCCCGTATTGCTTACCACCACTATTATCTATCTACACTATAGCCGCAGACGTAGGCGCGGGCACCAGCTAGTCTATCTAAATACTTAAAATGCGAGTTGGTTGCGGGTAGAGAAATCTATTGCAGTGTGTCTAAGAAAATTGGTTCGATGGATTTTGATGCGGTAAATGGTATATGATAGAAAAAGAATTAAACTGTGTCGTAACGGAGCCCGATTTTTTAAATTTGTTCTAGAAATATCGAATTTTTGGATGGGGAAAATTTTTTTTTTTTTTTTTACTAAAATATAAAGTGGGTTATTGCCGATGGAATGGTATATATATTTTTTACCATAAGGTTGATTGTTTCGAGTAGGCGAGGCCTTAAAGTTGAACCTTTGTGGGGCTACAGCGGAAGAACGGGGTGACGGATAGATGAGTTTGAGATATTTATGGATAGGTGAGAATGTCGTGGATGTGATAAGAGTTTGAATGGATTTTTACCATTGAATATGGCAAAGTTATTAACGTTGCAGATGGAGTCCTTGAAAAAGGATCAAAAAAGGATAATTTTTTGCAATTGGTGGGACCAAAATAGAAAAAACTGTCAAACGGAATGCGTTCATATTTACGGATGCTGTAGATGTTATGGCCGCATGTGAGATAGGCTATTTTTTTCGAGAGTTTTTGAAAAAGTGCGGGACCTATGCGAGTTGGTGTGCTATGTTCGTTTATAACTCGGGGAGTATTGGTCGGAACCCCATCATGTGGGTATTCATTTTACGTATAATCGTAAGATCTATTCGGAAATGGAAAAAAAAAATTGAAAATGTACTAGAGGAAAATTTTTGCACGAGAGTGTAGTAGTAGAATATTTTTGAATTTTTTCAAAAAACTGTGGCGCACCACATGCTGGACCATCTTGCGAATGGGTGAGATAAAAAAATTTTTTTTTGATTTTGTACCAGACTTTTTTCATCTATTACAAAATGGATTTTCAAAAAATTATAACTTAGGTTGGGGATTGGCGATTGAAAAGAAGAAAATTATTTTCATTTGTTTTGTGATCGAAGCAATTTGGAAAAAATATAAAAAAAATTTTGGCGGTAATTTTTCGGGGGGTGGGGGTGGGGGACGGCTAACCCCGAAGTCGAAAAAAGCGATGTGTGGTATCAAATTAAAGGTTAACCGGTCACAAATTGATTGGTGCAGTTTTTGTTTAAATCGAAAAAACTTTATCGCTGACTTTTTTTCGTTAAACATTGAAGCGGGGATGCCATCCTCCAAGTTCTACGGGTTGATCCAAAATGGACCGTTCTTTTTTTTAAAACTATCTACTCCAAAAGTTATGAAACTTTTACAAACAACACACCATTCCATCACTTATAGTTTTCGCGCAAACACGGTGGGAAGATTTTGCTAAAATTTGCGCAAATTTTTCGGAAAAAAGGACTTTTTTCAATCATTTGCGTTGAGTGGTGTGAAGTTTTCGTCGGAGCGAGTTGAAAATTACATCAATCGATAGGTAATCGATTGTAGAAGAGAAATCACCCCCATGTTCCAGATCGAAAATGTATATTTAGGGTAGTTACTAGCGATGGAAAAGCGTCGGAAGGCGACCAAAATGCCGATAAAAGGTGCCGTCGGAAAAGTGAGAAAGTTCAAAAAATTATATCTCCTGGAGTTATTAATTTTTTTAAATTATTATTTCAACAGTTGATTAGGGGATGGATTTACTACATCGGAAAATTAATTTGGTTGATAAAGGTTAATTGGGTCGAAAAATGCAGACAAAAACGGCAATATAGCAAAATTGCTAACTTAATAAAGTTAAATTTGTTAAAGAAATTTTCACCCATCCGGAGGTGACTACCCTTATCTGAAAGAGGATGTAAATGGGATGTGGAGGATGTTTTTCTTATTTCTCTGCGGTTAAATTTTTTATACTAATCGTAGATTTTTCACTTTTGCTCAACATTTGATTATATTATCTCAGTTGGGGGTGATTCTTTTGATATGAATTAAGGATTGCTGATTTGTGGGGGATCTCTTAAAAGTTTAACTAAATACCCTAATATATTTGAAAAGTTAAATCATGCAAATCGGTGCAGCGGTTGTGAAGTTACTAACCAAAGAGCAAAATATGAGGCTCTTTTGCATAATGACCAGTTCAGTTGCTTTATTGCCAATTGCTGTTAATAATAGAAATTTAAGAGATTTTTATTACTCTACCCTTTTCTCCTCTATTAGGGCTAAAATGTTTCCATACATGTGAAAGCTCGATATATAATACTTTATTAGTAATAGCAAAATGAATTGGTTTCTTAGGTGTACTCTGTCTTGCCTTCACTAGGAACTGGGTACCTACTATTACAAATTTCTATTGGAAATTATGAAAACAAAGCAGATTTATTGGTATTCAGCGATAGAGGAGGAATTATAGATATAATTTCTTACCTCATTTGTTCTTGGATGTTTATATTTAGTGAACATTTTGAACTAAATAGCTTCAGTTCCGGTTATTCAAATGAGGTAAGCAAATCTCACCTTATAGGGGGTTGCACATGTTTGAGTACGAATAACTTTGGCGTTTATTGATATATTTTAGTAATTCTTTCAACAGGTGGTGAAGGATACTATTAGCTAAACTGTGAGATACATTGGGTGGATATAAGTACAGTAGTTGAAAAAAAATACACGACACAATGTGAGATATTTGTGATTGACTGAAGGTTTTTGCTAAATTTGCTAAAAAAAATCAATTTTCGTGGGAGTAATTACCTTTATTTGAAAGGGGATGTAAATACGTAGGTATGGTTAAAATTTCATCGAGATTTGAAAATTTAAATGTTGCATCAAAAATTTCCAGTGAAAAAATGAAAAGTTAAATTTTGTTAAGAAAATTTTACAATATCTGCAAAGTGTGGATGTATATTTAAGGGGAAGGCGGTGTGTAAGCGCTATACTAAGTTTCGTCCAAACCAAGATATATTTAGTTGACATTTTAGAGATTTTTATAATATCACTGATTTAGCGACTTGAAGCCATCTGCTGGGTTCAAATGAAACCTTGGAGGTTCACGGGTTATAGTAGTGGAAAGCTACCAATCTCTGCTTTATTGGTTGCTTGGTTGGTTTTTAAATTACCAAAATCGGTTAGGTATTTGGCGAGATATTAATTTTTCTCTGTAGCAAGGACCTTTTCAATGCCGAAATCCTGGACGAATCCCTTTTGAAAATTATGAAATTTTTTTTTGTCTTCTTTCCCGGCAAGATTGGTATCAAATGAAAGGTATTACTGCGTAGAATTCAAATATGAAAACCATTTTGAATTATCTTTGATACAGTGAGTTTTATAAAGGTTTCTTTTTTCTATAAATTTAATTGAATGCCGTCGGCAAATTGAGAAAATTCAAAAAATTATTATATCTCCGGGAGTTTTTAACTTTTTCTAAAAATTTTTCAACATTTGATTAGGGGTTGGATTTACTACATTATAAAATTAATTTGGTTGATAAAGATACATTGCGTCAAAAAGTACACACCAATACGGTAAAATTGCAAAATCGCTAATTTAATAAAGTTAAATTTGTTAAAGAAATTTTCACCCTTCCGGAGGTGACTACCCTTACCTAAAAGAGGATGTAAATGGGATATGCAGGATGTTTTTTTACTTCGCTACGGTTAAATTTTTCATACTAATCGTAGATTTTTCACTTTTGCTCAACATTTGATTATATTATCTCAGATGGGGGTGATCCTTTTGATATGAATTAAGGATTGCTGATTTGTGGGGGGGAATGTTTTAAAAGTTTAACTAAATACCCTTATATATTTTAAAAGTTAAATCATGCAAATCGGCATTAGCTAAATTGTGAAATACTTCAGGTGGATATAAGTACAAAGGATACAAAGGTACTAGCTCGCAAGCGGCGGTAATGTACAAGGGTATTTGCTCGCAAAGGGTGATAGACTACAAAGGCGATAGCTCGCAAGGGGCGGTAAGATACAAAGACAGTAGCTCGCAAGGGGCGGGAGGATACAAGGGCACTAGCTCGCAAGAGGCGGGAGGATACAAAGGTCGTAGCTCGCAAGAGGCGAGAGAATACAAAGGTTGAAGCTCGCTAGAGGCGGGAGGATACAAAGGTCTTAGCTCGCAAGGGGCGGGAGGATACAAGAGTAGTAGCTCGCAAGGGCGGGAGAATATAAGAGTAGAAGCTCGCAAGGGGCGGGAGGATACAAAGGTCGTAGCTCGCAAGAGGCGGGAGGATACAAAGGTCGTAGCTCGCAAGGGGCGGGAGGATACAAAGGTAGTAGCTCGCACCATACCATTCGTTAATTTCACAAGGCGTCATTTTTCACACTATAGTTGCTTTAGTCCAATTTTATAACCCGTGGACCGAGTTTTATAACTCTTTTTTTGTTAAATAGGGTATGATCCCTTCTTTCAATTGTATACCCTCCCACCCTCACCACACTTTACTTTTATTCAATTTTTTTTTGGAGTATAATATACTACATTTGATTTAGGGAAAACAGTTTTCATCTATAGTTGCTATTGTCTAACTTCGTAACGTGTGGACCGATTTGCATAATTCTTTTTTTTTAAATAGGGGGGGTCTTCCCTCCTCTTACTCCAATCACTCCCTACCCACACTTTTTTTTAGTCAAATTTTTAAATTTTTTTCTTTTGAATAAAGATTCTGTTGCTACCGGGACAAAACTTTTCACCTTCAGTTGCTTTAGCATATCTCCCGAACGTGTAGACCGATTTGCATAATTCTTTTTTTGTTAAATAGAGCATTATCCCCCGTATTGCTTACCCCCACTCTTATCTATCTACACTATAGCCGCAGACGTAGGCGCGGGCACCAGCTAGTCTAAATACTTAAAATGCGAGTTGGTTGCGGGTAGAGAAATCTATTGCAGTGTGTCTAAGAAAATTGGTTCGATGGATTTTGATGCGGTAAATGGTATATGATAGTGAAAGAATTAAACTGTGTCGTAACGGAGCCCGATTTTTTAAATTTTTTCTAGAAATATCGAATTTTTGGATGGGGAAAATTTTTTTTTTTTTTTTACTAAAATATAAAGTGGGTTATTGCCGATGGAATGGTGTATATTTTTTTTACCATACGGTTGATTGTTTCGAGTAGGCGAGGCCTTAAAGTTGAACCTTTGTGGGGCTATAGTGGAAGAACGGGGTGACGGATAGATGAGTTTGAGATATTTATGGATAGGGGAGAATGTCGTGGATGTGATAAGAGTTTGAATGGATTTTTACCATTGAATATGGCAAAGTTATTAACGTTGCAGATGGAGTCCTTGAAAAAGGATCAAAAAAGGATAATTTTTTGCAATTGGTGGGACCAAAATAGAATAAACTGTCAAACGGAATGCGTTCATATTTACGGATGCTGTAGATGTTATGGCCGCATGTGAGATAGGCTATTTTTTTCGAGAGTTTTTGAAAAAGTGCAGGACCTATGCGAGTTTGTGTGCTATGTTCGTTTATAACTCGGGGAGTATTGATCGGAACCCTATCATGTGGGTATTCATTTTACGTAGAATCGTAAGATATATTTGGAAATGGAAAAAAAATTTTAAAATGTACTAGAGGTAAAATTTTGCACGAGAGTGTAGTAGTAGAATATTTTTGAAATTTTTCAAAAAACTGTGGCGCACCACATGCTGGACCATCTTGCGAATGGGTGAGATAAAAAAATTTTTTTTTGATTTTGTACCAGACTTTTTTCATCTATTACAAAATGGATTTTCAAAAAATTATAACTTAGGTTGGGGATGTCCGATTGAAAAGAAGAAAATTATT
Organism: Leptarthrus brevirostris; assembly: GCA_964036015.1. Taxonomy (NCBI): domain Eukaryota; kingdom Metazoa; phylum Arthropoda; class Insecta; order Diptera; family Asilidae; genus Leptarthrus; species Leptarthrus brevirostris. The sequence continues at coordinate 67,029,721 of OZ038375.1, forward strand.
TTCATTTGTTTTGTAATCGAAGCAATTTGGAAAAAATATAAAAAAAATTTTGGTGCTAATTTTTCGGGGTGTGGGGGTGGGGGATGGCTAACCCCGAAGTCGAAATAAGGGATGTGTGGTATCAAATTAAAGGTAAACCGGTCACAAATTGATTGGTGCAGTTTTTGTTTAAATCGAAAAAACTTTATCGCTGACTTTTTTTCGTTAAACATTGAAGCGGGGATGCCATCCTCCAAGTTCTACGGGTTGATCCAAAATGGACCGTTCTTTTTTTTAAAACTATCTACTCCAAAAGTTATGAAACTTTTACAAACAACACACCATTCCATCACTTATAGTTTTCGCGCAAACACGGTGGGAAGATTTTGCTAAAATTTGCGCAAATTTTTCGGAAAAAAGGACTTTTTTCTATCATTTGCGTTAAGTGGTGTGAAGTTTTCGTCGGAGCGAGTTGAAAATTACATCAATCGATAGGTAATCGATTGTAGAAGAGAAATCACCCCCATGTTCCAGATCGAAAATGTATATTTAGGGTAGTTACCAGCGACGGAAAAGTGCCGTAAGGCGACCAAAATGCCGATAAAAAGTGTCGTCGAAAAAGTGACAAAATTCAAAAAATTATATCTCCTGGAGTTATTAATTTTTTTAAATTATTATTTCAAGAGTTTATTAGGGGATGGATTTCGTACATCGGAAAATTAATTTGGTTGATAAAAGTTAATTGGGTCGAAAAATGCAGACAAAAACGGCAATATAGCAAAATTGCTAACTTAATAAAGTTAAATTTGTTAAAGAAATTTTCACCCATCCGGAGGTGACTACCCTTATCTGAAAGAGGATGTAAATGGGATGTGGAGGATGTTTTTCTTATTTCTCTGCGGTTAAATTTTTTATACTAATCGTAGATTTTTCACTTTTGCTCAACATTTGATTATATTATCTCAGTTGGGGGTGATTCTTTTGATATGAATTAAGGATTGCTGATTTGTGGGGGATCTCTTAAAAGTTTAACTAAATACCCTAATATATTTGAAAAGTTAAATCATGCAAATCGGTGCAGCGGTTGTGAAGTTACTAACCAAAGAGCAAAATATGAGGCTCTTTTGCATAATGACCAGTTCAGTTGCTTTATTGCCAATTGCTGTTAATAATAGAAATTTAAGAGATTTTTATTACTCTACCCTTTTCTCCTCTATTAGGGCTAAAATGTGTCCATACATGTGAAAGCTCGATATATAATACTTTATTAGTAATAGCAACATGAAATGGTTTTTTCGGTGTACTCGGTCTTGCTTTCACTAGGAACTGGATACCTACTATTACTAATTACTATTGGAAATTATGAAAACGAAGCAGGTTTATTGGTATACAGCGATAGAGGAGGAATTATAGATATAATTTCTTACCTCATTTGTTCTTGGATATTTATATTTAGTGAACATTTTGAACTAAATAGCTTCAGTTCCGGTTATTCAAATGAGGTAAGCAAATCTCACCTTATAGGGGGTTGCACATGTTTGAGTACGAATAACTTTGGCGTTTATTGATATATTTTAGTAATTCTTTCAACAGGTGGTGAAGGATACTATTAGCTAAACTGTGAGATACATTGGGTGGATATAAGTACAGTAGTTGAAAAAAAAATACACGACAAAATGTGAGATATTTGTGATTGACTGGAGGTTTTTGCTAAATTTGCTAAAAAAAAATCAATTTTCGTGGGAGTAATTACCTTTATTTGAAAGGGGATGTAAATACGTAGGTATGGTTAAAATTTCATCGAGATTTGAAAATTTAAATGTTGCATCAAAAATTTCCAGTGAAAAAATGAAAAGTTAAATTTTGTTAAGAAAATTTTACAATATCTGCAAAGTGTGGATGTATATTTAAGGGGAAGGCGGTGTGTAAGCGCTATACTAAGTTTCGTCCAAACCAAGATATATTTAGTTGACATTTTAGAGATTTTTATAATATCACTGATTTAGCGACTTGAAGCCATCTGCTGGGTACAAATGAAACCTTGGAGGTACACGGGTTATAGTAGTGGAAAGCTACCAATCTCTGCTTTATTCTGGTTTTTAAATTACCAAAATCGGTTAGGTATTTGGCGAGATATTAATTCTTCTCTGTAGCAAGGACCTTTTCAATGCCGAAATCCTGGACGAATCCCTTTTGAAAATTATGAAATTTTTTTTTGTCTTCTTTCCCGGCAAGATTGGTATCAAATGAAAGGTATTACTGCGTAGAATTCAAATATGAAAACCATTTTGAATTATCTTTGATACAGTGAGTTTTATAAAGGTTTCTTTTTTCTATAAATTTAATTGAATGCCGTCGGCAAATTGAGAAAATTCAAAAAATTATTATATCTCCGGGAGTTTTTAACTTTTTCTAAAAATTTTTCAACATTTGATTAGGGGTTGGATTTACTACATTATAAAATTAATTTGGTTGATAAAGATACATTGCGTCAAAAAGTACACACCAAAACGGTAAAATTGCAAAATCGCTAATTTAATAAAGTTAAATTTGTTAAAGAAATTTTCACCCTTCCGGAGGTGACTACCCTTATCTAAAAGAGGATGTAAATGGGATATGCAGGATGTTTTTTTACTTCGCTACGGTTAAATTTTTCATACTAATCGTAGATTTTTCACTTTTGCTCAACATTTGATTATATTATCTCAGATGGGGGTGATTCTTTTGATATGAATTAAGGATTGCTGATTTGTGGGGGATGTTTTAAAAGTTTAACTAAATACCCTTATATATTTTAAAAGTTAAATCATGCAAATCGGCGCAGCCGGTATTAAATTACTAACCAAAGAGCAACATGAAATGGTTTTTTCGGTGTACTCTCTCTTGCTTTCACTAGGAACTGGGTAACTACTATTACTAATTACTATTGGAAATTATGAAAACGAAGCAATTTTATTGGTATATAGCGATAGAGGAGGAATTATAGATATAATTTCTTACCTCATTTGTTTTTAAATGTTTACATTTAGTTAACATTTTGAACTAAATAACTTCACTTCCGGTTATTCAAATGAGGTATACAAACCTCACCAATAACTTTGGCGTTTATTGATATATTTTAGTAATTCTTTTAACAGTTGGTTAAGAATGGCATTAGCTAAATTGTGAAATACTTCAGGTGGATATAAGTACAAAGGATACAAAGGTACTAGCTCGCAAGCGGCGGTAATGTACAAGGGTATTTGCTCGCAAAGGGTGATAGACTACAAAGGCGATAGCTCGCAAGGGGCGGTAAGATACAAAGACAGTAGCTCGCAAGGGGCGGGAGGATACAAGGGCACTAGCTCGCAAGAGGCGGGAGGATACAAAGGTCGTAGCTCGCAAGAGGCGAGAGAATACAAAGGTTGAAGCTCGCTTGAGGCGGGAGGATACAAAGGTCTTAGCTCGCAAGGGGCGGGAGGATACAAGAGTAGTAGCTCGCAAGGGCGGGAGAATATAAGAGTAGAAGCTCGCAAGGGGCGGGAGGATACAAAGGTCGTAGCTCGCAAGAGGCGGGAGGATACAAAGGTCGTAGCTCGCAAGGGGCGGGAGGATACAAAGGTAGTAGCTCGCACCATACCATTCGTTAATTTCACAAGGCGTCATTTTTCACACTATAGTTGCTTTAGTCCAATTTTATAACCCGTGGACCGGTTTTTATAACTCTTTTTTTGTTAAATAGGGTATGATCCCTTCTTTCAATTGTATACCCTCCCACCCTCACCACACTTTACTTTTATTCAATTTTTTTTTTGGAGTATAATATACTACATTTGATTTAGGGAAAACAGTTTTCATCTATAGTTGCTATTGTCTAACTTCGTAACGTGTGGACCGATTTGCATAATTCTTTTTTTTTAAATAGGGGGGTCTTTCCTCCTCTTACTCCAATCACTCCCTACCCACACTTTTTTTTAGTCAAATTTTTAAATTTTTTTCTTTTGAATAAAGATTCTGTTGCTACCGGGACAAAACTTTTCACCTTCAGTTGCTTTAGCATATCTCCCGAACGTGTAGACCGATTTGCATAATTCTTTTTTTGTTAAATAGAGCATTATCCCCCGTATTGCTTACCCCCACTATTATCTATCTACACTATAGCCGCAGACGTAGGCGCGGGCACCAGCTAGTCTAAATACTTAAAATGCGAGTTGTTTGCGGGTAGAGAAATCTATTGCAGTGTGTCTAAGAAAATTGGTTCGATGGATTTTGATGCGGTAAATGGTATATGATAGTGAAAGAATTAAACTGTGTCGTAACGGAGCCCGATTTTTTAAATTTGTTCTAGAAATATCGAATTTTTGGATGGGGAAAATTTTTTTTTTTTTTTTACTAAAATATAAAGTGGGTTATTGCCGATGGAATGGTGTATATTTTTTTTACCATAAGGTTGATTGTTTCGAGTAGGCGAGGCCTTAAAGTTGAACCTTTGTGGGGCTATAGCGGAAGAACGGGGTGACGGATAGATGAGTTTGAAATATTTATGGATAGGGGATAATGTCGTGGATGTGATAAGAGTTTGAATGGATTTTTACCATTGAATATGGCAAAGTTATTAACGTTGCAGATGGAGTCCTTGAAAAAGGATCAAAAAAGGATAATTTTTTGCAATTGGTGGGACCAAAATAGAAAAAACTGTCAAACGGAATGCGTTCATATTTACGGATGCTGTAGATGTTATGGCCGCATGTGAGATAGGCTATTTTTTTCGAGAGTTTTTGAAAAAGTGCAGGACCTATGCGAGTTGGTGTGCTATGTTCGTTTATAACTCGGGGAGTATTGATCGGAACCCTATCATGTGGGTATTCATTTTACGTAGAATCGTAAGATCTATTTGGAAATGGAAAAAAAAATTTGAAAATGTACTAGAGGTAAAATTTTGTACGAGAGTGTAGTAGTAGAATATTTTTGAAATTTTTCAAAAAACTGTGGCGCACCACATGCTGGACCATCTTACGAATGGGTGAGATAAAAAAAATTTTTTTTGATTTTGTACCAGACTTTTTTCATCTATTACAAAATGGATTTTCAAAAAATTATAACTTAGGGTGGGGTTGTGCGATTGAAAAGAAGAAAATTATTTTCATTTGTTTTGTGATCGAAGCAATTTGGAAAAAATATAAAAAAAATTTTGGTGGTAATTTTTCGGGAGGTGGGGGTGGGGGATTGCTAACCCCGAAGTCGAAATAAGGGATGTGTGGTATCAAATTAAAGGTAAACCGGTCACAAATTGATTGGTGCAGTTTTTGTTTAAATCGAAAAAACTTTATCGCTGACTTTTTTTCGTTAAACATTGAAGCGGGGATGCCATCCTCCAAGTTCTACGGGTTGATCCAAAATGGACCGTTCTTTTTTTTAAAACTATCTAATCCAAAAGTTATGAAACTTTTACAAACAACACACCATTCCATCACTTATAGTTTTCGCGCAAACACGGTGGGAAGATTTTGCTAAAATTTGCACAAATTTTTCGGAAAAAAGGACTTTTTTCAATCATTTGCGTTAAGTGGTGTGAAGTTTTCGTCGGAGCGAGTTGAAAATTACATCAATCGATAGGTAATCGATTGTAGAAGAGAAATCACCCCCATGTTCCAGATCGAAAATGTATATTTAGGGTAGTTACTAGCGATGGAAAAGCGTCGGAAGGCGACCAAAATGCCGATAAAAGGTGCCGTCGGAAAAGTGAGAAAGTTCAAAAAATTATATCTCCTGGAGTTATTAATTTTTTTAAATTATTATTTCAACAGTTGATTAGGGGATGGATTTACTACATCGGAAAATTAATTTGGTTGATAAAGGTTAATTGGGTCGAAAAATGCAGACAAAAACGGCAATATAGCAAAATTGCTAACTTAATAAAGTTAAATTTGTTAAAGAAATTTTCACCCATCCGGAGGTGACTACCCTTATCTGAAAGAGGATGTAAATGGGATGTGGAGGATGTTTTTCTTATTTCTCTGCGGTTAAATTTTTTATACTAATCGTAGATTTTTCACTTTTGCTCAACATTTGATTATATTATCTCAGTTGGGGGTGATTCTTTTGATATTAATTAAGGATTGCTGATTTGTGGGGGATCTCTTAAAAGTTTAAGTAAATACCCTAATATATTTGAAAAGTTAAATCATGCAAATCGGTGCAGCGGTTGTGAAGTTACTAACCAAAGAGCAAAATATGAGGCTATTTTGCATAATGACCAGTTCAGTTGCTTTATTGCCAATTGCTGTTAATAATAGAAATTTAAGAGATTTTTATTACTCTACCCTTTTCTCCTCTATTAGGGCTAAAATGTTTCCATATATGTGAAAGCTCGATATATAATACTTTATTAGTAATAGCAAAATGAATTGGTTTCTTAGGTGTACTCTGTCTTGCCTTGACTAGGAACTGGGTACCTACTATTACTAATTTCTATTGGAAATTATGAAAACAAAGCAGATTTATTGGTATACAGTGCTAGAGGAGGAATTATAGATATAATTGCTTACCTCATTTGTTCTTAGATGTTTACATTTAGTGAACATTTTTAAATAAATAACTTCAGTTCCGGTTATTCAAATGAGGTAAGCAAATCTCACCTTATAGGGGGTTGCACACATTTGAGTACCAAGTACTTTGGCGTTTATTGATATATTTTAGTAATTCTTTTAACAGTTGGTTAAGGATACTATTAGCTAAATTGTGAGATACCTTGAGTGGATATAAGTACAGTAGTTGAAAAAAAATACACGACACAATGTGAGATATTTGTGATTGACTGGAGGTTTTTGCTAAATTTGTTAACAAAAAAATCAATTTTCGTGGGAGTAATTACCTTTATTTGAAAGGGGATGTAAATACGTAGGTATGGTTAAAATTTCATCGAGATTTGAAAATTTAAATGTTGCATCAAAAATTTCCAGTGAAAAAATGAAAAGTTAAATTTTGTTAAGAAAATTTTACAATATCTGCAAAGTGTGGATGTATATTTAAGGGGAAGGCGGTTTTTAAGCGCTGTACTAAGTTTTGTCCAAATCAGGATATATTTAGTTAATATTTTAGAGATTTTTATAATATCACTGATTTAGCAACTTGAATCTATCTTGTGGGTAGAAATGAAACCTTCGAGGTTCCCGGGTTATAGTAGTGGAAAGCTACCAATCTCTGCTTTATTCTGGTTTTTAAATGACCAAAATCGGTTAAGTATTTGGCGAGATATTAATTTTCAAATGTAGCAAGGACCTTTTCAATGCCGAAATCCTGGACGAATCCCTTGGGAAAATTATGAATTTTTTTTTGTCTTCGTTCCCGGTAAGTTTGGTATCAAATGAAAGGTATTACTGCGTAGAATTCAAATATGAAAACCATTTCGAATTATCTTTGATACAGTGAGTTTTATAAAGGTTTCTTTTTTCTATAAATTTTATTGAATGCCGTCGGCAAATTGAGAAAATTCAAAAAATTATTATATATCCGGGATTTTTTAACTTTTTTCTAAATTTTTTTCAACATTTGATTAGGGGTTGGATTTACTACATTATAAAATTAATTTGGTTGATAAGGATAGATTGCGTCAAAAAGTACACACCAAAACGGTAAAATTGCAAAATCGCTAATTTAATAAAGTTAAATTTGTTAAATAAATTTCCACCCATCCGGAGGTGACTACCCTTATCTAAAAGAGGATGTAAATGGGATATGCAGGATGTTTTCTTACTTCGCTACGGTTAAATTTTTCATACTAATCGTAGATTTTTCACTTTTGCTCAACATTTGATTATATTATCTCAGATGGGGGTGATTATTTTGATATGAATTAAGGATTGCTGATTTGTGGGGAAAGTTTTAAAAGTTTAACTAAATACCATTATATATTTTAAAAGTTAAATCATGCAAATCGGTGCAGCCGTTGTTAAATTACTAACCAAAGAGCAACATCAAATGGTTTTTTCGGTGTACTCTGTCCTGCTTTCACTAGGAACTGGGTACCTACTATTACTAATTACTATTGGAAATTATGAAAACGAAGCAAGTTTATTGGTATATAGCGATAGAGGAGGAATTATAGAAATAATTTCTTACCTCATTTGTTTTTAAATGTTTACATTTATTTAACATTTTGAACTAAATAACTTCACTTCCGGTTATTCAAATGAGGTATACAAATAACTTTGGCGTTTATTGATATATTTTAGTAATTCTTTTAACAGTTGGTTAAGGATGGTATTAGCTAAATTGTGAAATACTTCAGGTGGATATAAGTACAAAGGATACAAAGGTACTAGCTCGCAAGCGGCGGTAATGTACAAGGGTATTTGCTCGCAAAGGGTGATAGACTACAAAGGCGATAGCTCGCAAGGGGCGGTAAGATACAAAGACAGTAGCTCGCAAGGGGCGGGAGGATACAAGGGCACTAGCTCGCAAGAGGCGGGAGGATACAAAGGTCGTAGCTCGCAAGAGGCGAGAAAATATAAAGGTTGAAGCTCGCTAGAGGCGGGAGGATACAAAGGTCTTAGCTCGCAAGGGGCGGGAGGATACAAGAGTAGTAGCTCGCAAGGGCGGGAGGATATAAGAGTAGAAGCTCGCAAGGGGCGGGAGGATACAAAGGTCGTAGCTCGCAAGAGGCGGAAGGATACAAAGGTCGTAGCTCGCAAGGGGCGGGAGGATACAAAGGTAGTAGCTCGCACCATACCATTCGTTAATTTCACAAGGCGTCATTTTTCACACTATAGTTGCTTTAGTCAAATTTTATAACCCGTGGACCGATTTTTATAACTCTTTTTTTGTTAAATAGGGTATGATCCCTTCTTTCAATTGTATACCCTCCCACCCTCACCACACTTTACTTTTATTCAATTTTTTTTTGGAGTAGTATATTAACATTTGATTTAGGGAAAACAGTTTTCATCTATAGTTGCTATTGTCTAACTTCGTAACGTGTGGACCGATTTGCATAATTCTTTTTTTTAAATAGGGGGGTCTTCCCTCCTCTTACTCCAATCACTCCCTACCCACACTTTTTTTTAGTCAAATTTTTAAATTTTTTTCTTTTGAATTAAGATTCTGTTGCTACCGGGACAAAACTTTTCACCTTCAGGTGCTTTAGCATACATATCTCCCGAACGTGTGGACCGATTTGCATAATTCTTTTTTTGTTAAATAGAGTAACATCCCCCCCCCCCATCTGCCCAACCACACTATTATCTATCTACACTATAGCCGCAGACGTAGGCGCGGGCACCAGCTAGTCTAAATACTTAAAATGCGAGTTGGTTGCGGTTAGAGAAATCTATTGCAGTGTGTCTAAGAAAATTGGTTCGATGGATTTTGATGCGGTAAATGGTATATGATAGTGAAAGAATTAAACTGTGTCGTAACGGAGCCCGATTTTTTAAATTTGTTCTCGAAATATCGAATTTTTGGATGGGGAAAATTTTTTTTTTTTTTTTTACTAAAATATAAAGTGGGTTATTGCCGATGGAATGGTGTATATATTTTTTACCATAAGGTTGATTGTTTCGAGTAGGCGAGGCCTTAAAGTTGAACCTTTGTGGGGCTATAGCGGAAGAACGGGGTGACGGATAGATGAGTTTGAGATATTTATGGATAGGGGAGAATGTCGTGGATGTGATAAGAGTTTGAATGGATTTTTACCATTGAATATGGCAAAGTTATTAACGCTGCAGATGGAGTCCTTGAAAAAGGATCAAAAAAGGATAATTTTTTGCAATTGGTGGGACCAAAATAGAAAAAACTGTCAAACGGAATCCGTTCATATTTACGGATGTTGTAGATGTTATGACCGCATGTGAGATAGGCTATTTTTTTCGATAGTTTTTGAAAAAGTGCCGGACCTATGCGAGTTGGTGTGCTATGTTCGTTTATAACTCGGGGAGTATTGGTCGGAACCCCATCATGTGGGTATTCATTTTACGTAGAATCGTAAGATCTATTCGGAAATGGAAAAAAAAATTGAAAATGTACTAGAGGAAAATTTGTGCACGAGAGTTTAGTAGTAGAATATTTTTGAAATTTTTCAAAAAACTGTGGCGCACCACATGCTGGACCATCTTGCGAATGGGTGAGATAAAAAAATTTTTTTTGGATTTTGTACCAGACTTTTTTCATCTATTACAAAATGGATTTTCAATAAATTATAACTTAGGTTGGGGATGTGCGATTGAAAAGAAGAAAATTATTTTCATTTGTTTTGTGATCGAAGCAATTTGGAAAAAATATAAAAAAAATTTTGGCGGTAATTTTTCGGGGGGTGGGGGTGGGGGATGGCTAACCCCGAAGTCAAAATAAGGGATGTGTGGTATCAAATTAAAGGTTAACCGGTCACAAATTGATTGGTGCAGTTTTTGTTTAAATCGAAAAAACTTTATCGCTGACTTTTTTTCGTTAAACATTGAAGCGGGGATGCCATCCTCCAAGTCCTACGGGTTGATCCAAAATGGACCGGTCTTTTTTTTAAAACTATCTACTCCAAAAGTTATGAAACTTTTACAAACAACACACCATTCCATCACTTATAGTTTTCGCGCAAACACGGTGGGAAGATTTTGCTAAAATTTGCACAAATTTGTCGGAAAAAAGGACTTTTTTCAATCATTTGCGTTAAGTGGTGTGAAGTTTTCGTCGGAGCGAGTTGAAAATTACATCAATCGATAGGTAATCGATTGTAGAAGAGAAATCACCCCCATGTTCCAGATCGAAAATGTATATTTAGGGTAGTTACTAGCGATGGAAAAGCGTCGGAAGGCGACCAAAATGCCGATAAAAGGTGCCGTCGGAAAAGTGAGAAAGTTCAAAAAATTATATCTCCTGGAGTTATTAATTTTTTTAAATTATTATTTCAACAGTTGATTAGGGGATGGATTTACTACATCGGAAAATTAATTTGGTTGATAAAGGTTAATTGGGTCGAAAAATGCAGACAAAAACGGCAATATAGCAAAATTGCTAACTTAATAAAGTTAAATTTGTTAAAGAAATTTTCACCCATCCGGAGGTGACTACCCTTATCTGAAAGAGGATGTAAATGGGATGTGGAGGATGTTTTTCTTATTTCTCTGCGGTTAAATTTTTTATACTAATCGTAGATTTTTCACTTTTGCTCAACATTTGATTATATTATCTCAGTTGGGGGTGATTCTTTTGATATGAATTAAGGGTTGCTGATTTGTGGGGGATCTCTTAAAAGTTTAACTAAATACCCTAATATATTTGAAAAGTTAAATCATGCAAATCGGTGCAGCGGTTGTGAAGTTACTAACCAAAGAGCAAAATATGAGGCTATTTTGCATAATGACCAGTTCAGTTGCTTTATTGCCAATTGCTGTTAATAATAGAAATTTAAGAGATTTTTATTACTCTACCCTTTTCTCCTCTATTAGGGCTAAAATGTGTCCATACATGTGAAAGCTCGATATATAATACTTTATTAGTAATAGCAACATGAAATGGTTTTTTCGTTGTACTCGGTCTTGCTTTCACTAGGAACTGGATACCTACTATTACTAATTACTATTGGAAATTATGAAAACGAAGCAGGTTTATTGGTATGCAGCGATAGAGGAGGAATTATAGATATAATTTCTTACCTCATTTGTTCTTGGATGTTTATATTTAGTGAACATTTTGAACTAAATAGCTTCAGTTCCGGTTATTCAAATGAGGTAAGCAAATCTCACCTTATAGGGGGTTGCACATGTTTGAGTACGAATAACTTTGGCGTTTATTGATATATTTTAGTAATTCTTTCAACAGGTGGTGAAGGATACTATTAGCTAAACTGTGAGATACATTGGGTGGATATAAGTACAGTAGTTGAAAAAAAATACACGACACAATGTGAGATATTTGTGATTGACTGGAGGTTTTTGCTAAATTTGCTAAAAAAAATCAATTTTCGTGGGAGTAATTACCTTTATTTGAAAGGGGATGTAAATACGTAGGTATGGTTAAAATTTCATCGAGATTTGAAAATTTAAATGTTGCATCAAAAATTTCCAGTGAAAAAATGAAAAGTTAAATTTTGTTAAGAAAATTTTACAATATCTGCAAAGTGTGGATGTATATTAAAGGGGAAGGCGGTGTGTAAGCGCTATACTAAGTTTCGTCCAAACCAAGATATATTTAGTTGACATTTTAGAGATTTTTATAATATCACTGATTTAGCGACTTGAAGCCATCTGCTGGGTTCAAATGAAACCTTGGAGGTTCACGGGTTATAGTAGTGGAAAGCTACCAATCTCTGCTTTATTCTGGTTTTTAAATTACCAAAATCGGTTAGATATTTGGCGAGATATTAATTTTTCTCTGTAGCAAGGACCTTTTCAATGCCGAAATCCTGGACGAATCCCTTTTGAAAATTATGAAATTTTTTTTTGTCTTCTTTCCCGGCAAGATTGGTATCAAATGAAAGGTATTACTGCGTAGAATTCAAATATGAAAACCATTTTGAATTATCTTTGATACAGTGAGTTTTATAAAGGTTTATTTTTTCTATAAATTTAATTGAATGCCGTCGGCAAATTGAGAAAATTCAAAAAATTATTATATCTCCGGGAGTTTTTAACTTTTTCTAAAAATTTTTCAACATTTGATTAGGGGTTGGATTTACTACATTATAAAATTAATTTGGTTGATAAAGATACATTGCGTCAAAAAGTACACACCAAAACGGTAAAATTGCAAAATCGCTAATTTAATAAAGTTAAATTTGTTAAAGAAATTTTCACCCTTCCGGAGGTGACTACCCTTATCTAAAAGAGGATGTAAATGGGATATGCAGGATGTTTTTTTACTTCGCTACGGTTAAATTTTTCATACTAATCGTAGATTTTTCACTTTTGCTCAACATTTGATTATATTATCTCAGTTGGGGGTGATTCTTTTGATATGAATTAAGGATTGCTGATTTGTGGGGGATGTTTTAAAAGTTTAACTAAATACCCTTATATACTAACCAAAGAGCAACATGAAATGGTTTTTTCGGTGTACTCTCTCTTGCTTTCACTAGGAACTGGGTAACTACTATTACTAATTACTATTGGAAATTATGAAAACGAAGCAATTTTATTGGTATATAGCGATAGAGGAGGAATTATAGATATAATTTCTTACCTCATTTGTTTTTAAATGTTTACATTTAGTTAACATTTTGAACTAAATAACTTCACTTCCGGTTATTCAAATGAGGTATACAAACCTCACCAATAACTTTGGCGTTTATTGATATATTTTAGTAATTATTTTAACAGTTGGTTAAGAATGGCATTAGCTAAATTGTGAAATACTTCAGGTGGATATAAGTACAAAGGATACAAAGGTACTAGCTCGCAAGCGGCGGTAATGTACAAGGGTATTTGCTCGCAAAGGGTGATAGACTACAAAGGCGATAGCTCGCAAGGGGCGGTAAGATACAAAGACAGTAGCTCGCATGGGGCGGGAGGATACAAGGGCACTAGCTCGCAAGAGGCGGGAGGATACAAAGGTCGTAGCTCGCAAGAGGCGAGAGAATACAAAGGTTGAAGCTCGCTAGAGGCGGGAGGATACAAAGGTCTTAGCTCGCAAGGGGCGGGAGGATACAAGAGTAGTAGCTCGCAAGGGCGGGACGATATAAGAGTAGAAGCTCGCAAGGGGCGGGAGGATACAAAGGTCGTAGCTCGCAAGAGGCGGGAGGATACAAAGGTCGTAGCTCGCAAGGGGCGGGAAGATACAAAGGTAGTAGCTCGCACCATACCATTCGTTAATTTCACAAGGCGTCATTTTTCACACTATAGTTGCTTTAGTCCAATTTTATAACCCGTGGACCGATTTTGATAACTCTTTTTTTGTTAAATAGGGTATGATCCCTTCTTTCAATTGTATACCCTCCCACCCTCACCACACTTTACTTTTATTCAATTTTTTTTGGAGTAGTATATTAACATTTGATTTAGGGAAAACAGTTTTCATCGATAGTTGCTATTGTCTAACTTCGTAACGTGTGGACCGATTTGCATAATTCTTTTTTTTTAAATAGGGGGGTCTTCCCTCCTCTTACTCCAATCACTCCCTACCCACACTTTTTTTTAGTCAAATTTTTAAATTTTTTTCTTTTGAATTAAGATTCTGTGCTACCGGGACAAAACTTTTCACCTTCAGGTGCTTTAGCATATCTCCCGAACGTGTGGACCGATTTGCATAATTCTTTTTTTGTTAAATAGAGTAACATCCCCCCCCCCATCTGCCCAACCACACTATTATCTATCTACACTATAGCCGCAGACGTAGGCGCGGGCACCAGCTAGTCTAAATACTTAAAATGCGAGTTGGTTGCGGGTAGAGAAATCTATTGCAGTGTGTTTAAGAAAATTGGTTCGATGGATTTTGATGCGGTAAATGGTATATGATAGTGAAAGAATTAAACTGTGTCGTAACGGAGCCCGATTTTTTAAATTTGTTCTAGAAATATCGAATTTTTGGATGGGAAAATTTTTTTTTTTTTTTTTTACTAAAATATAAAGTGGGTTATTGCCGATGGAATGGTGTATATATTTTTTACCATAAGGTTGATTGTTTCGAGTAGGCGAGGCCTTAAAGTTGAACCTTTGTGGGGCTATAGCGGTAGAACGGGGTGACGGATAGATGAGTTTGAGATATTTATGGATAGGGGAGAATGTCGTGGATGTGATAAGAGTTTGAATGGATTTTTACCATTGAATATGGCAAAGTTATTAACGTTGCAGATGGAGTCCTTGAAAAAGGATCAAAAAAGGATAATTTTTTGCAATTGGTGGGACCAAAATAGAAAAAACTGTCAAACGGAATGCGTTCATATTTACGGATGCTGTAGATGTTATGGCCGCATGTGAGATAGGCTATTTTTTTCGAGAGTTTTTGAAAAAGTGCAGGACCTATGCGAGTTGGTGTGCTATGTTCGTTTATAACTCGGGGAGTATTGATCGGAACCCTATCATGTGGGTATTCATTTTACGTAGAATCGTAAGATCTATTTGGAAATGGAAAAAAAAATTTGAAAATGTACTAGAGGTAAAATTTTGTACGAGAGTGTAGTAGTAGAATATTTTTGAAATTTTTCAAAAAACTGTGGCGCACCACATGCTGGACCATCTTACGAATGGGTGAGATAAAAAAATTTTTTTTTGATTTTGTACCAGACTTTTTTCATCTATTACAAAATGGATTTTCAAAAAATTATAACTTAGGGTGGGGTTGTGCGATTGAAAAGAAGAAAATTATTTTCATTTGTTTTGTGATCGAAGCAATTTGGAAAAAATATAAAAAAAATTTTGGTGGTAATTTTTCGGGAGGTGGGGGTGGGGGATTGCTAACCCCGAAGTCGAAATAAGGGATGTGTGGTATCAAATTAAAGGTAAACCGGTCACAAATTGATTGGTGCAGTTTTTGTTTAAATCGAAAAAACTTTATCGCTGACTTTTTTTCGTTAAACATTGAAGCGGGGATGCCATCCTCCAAGTTCTACGGGTTGATCCAAAATGGACCGTTCTTTTTTTTAAAACTATCTAATCCAAAAGTTATGAAACTTTTACAAACAACACACCATTCCATCACTTATAGTTTTCGCGCAAACACGGTGGGAAGATTTTGCTAAAATTTGCGCAAATTTTTCGGAAAAAAGGACTTTTTTCAATCATTTGCGTTGAGTGGTGTGAAGTTTTCGTCGGAGCGAGTTGAAAATTACATCAATCGATAGGTAATCGATTGTAGAAGAGAAATCACCCCCATGTTCCAGATCGAAAATGTATATTTAGGGTAGTTACCAGCGACGGAAAAGTGCCGTAAGGCGACCAAAATGCCGATAAAAAGTGTCGTCGAAAAAGTGACAAAATTCAAAAAATTATATCTCCTGGAGTTATTAATTTTTTTAAATTATTATTTCAACAGTTGATTAGGGGATGGATTTACTACATCGGAAAATTAATTTGGTTGATAAAAGTTAATTGGGTCGAAAAATGCAGACAAAAACGGCAATATAGCAAAATTGCTAACTTAATAAAGTTAAATTTGTTAAAGAAATTTTCACCCATCCGGAGGTGACTACCCTTATCTGAAAGAGGATGTAAATGGGATGTGGAGGATGTTTTTCTTATTTCTCTGCGGTTAAATTTTTTATACTAATCGTAGATTTTTCACTTTTGCCCAACATTTGATTATATTATCTAAGATGGTGGTGATTCTTTTGATATGAATTAAGGGTTGCTGATTTATCGGGGATCTTTTAAAAGTTTAACTAAATACCCTAATATATTTGAAAAGTTAAATCATGCAAATCGGTGCAGCGGTTGTGAAGTTACTAATCAAAGAGCAAAATATGAGGCTCTTTTGCACAATGACCAGTTCAGTTGCTTTATTGCCAATTGCTGTTAATAATAGAAATTTAAGAGATTTTTATTACTCTACCCTTTTCTCCTCTATTAGGGCTAAAATGTTTCCATACATGTGAAAGCTCGATATATAATACTTTATTAGTAATAGCAACATGAAATGGTTTTTTCGGTGTACTCGGTCTTGCTTTCACTAGGAACTGGATACCTACTATTACTAATTACTATTGGAAATTATGAAAACGAAGCAGGTTTATTGGTATGCAGCGATAGAGGAGGAATTATAGATATAATTTCTTACCTCATTTGTTCTTGGATGTTTATATTTAGTGAACATTTTGAACTAAATAGCTTCAGTTCCTGTTATTCAAATGAGGTAAGCAAATCTCACCTTATAGGGGGTTGCACATGTTTGAGTACGAATAACTTTGGCGTTTATTGATATATTTTAGTAATTCTTTCAACAGGTGGTGAAGGATACTATTAGCTAAACTGTGAGATACATTGGGTGGATATAAGTACAGTAGTTGAAAAAAAATACACGACACAATGTGAGATATTTGTGATTGACTGAAGGTTTTTGCTAAATTTGCTAAAAAAAATCAATTTTCGTGGGAGTAATTACCTTTATTTGAAAGGGGATGTAAATACGTAGGTATGGTTAAAATTTCATCGAGATTTGAAAATTTAAATGTTGCATCAAAAATTTCCAGTGAAAAAATGAAAAGTTAAATTTTGTTAAGAAAATTTTACAATATCTGCAAAGTGTGGATGTATATTTAAGGGGAAGGCGGTGTGTAAGCGCTATACTAAGTTTCGTCCAAACCAAGATATATTTAGTTGACATTTTAGAGATTTTTATAATATCACTGATTTAGCGACTTGAAGCCATCTGCTGGGTTCAAATGAAACCTTGGAGGTTCACGGGTTATAGTAGTGGAAAGCTACCAATCTCTGCTTTATTGGTTGCTTGGTTGGTTTTTAAATTACCAAAATCGGTTAGGTATTTGGCGAGATATTAATTTTTCTCTGTAGCAAGGACCTTTTCAATGCCGAAATCCTGGACGAATCCCTTTTGAAAATTATGAAATTTTTTTTTGTCTTCTTTCCCGGCAAGATTGGTATCAAATGAAAGGTATTACTGCGTAGAATTCAAATATGAAAACCATTTTGAATTATCTTTGATACAGTGAGTTTTATAAAGGTTTCTTTTTTCTATAAATTTAATTGAATGCCGTCGGCAAATTGAGAAAATTCAAAAAATTATTATATCTCCGGGAGTTTTTAACTTTTTCTAAAAATTTTTCAACATTTGATTAGGGGTTGGATTTACTACATTATAAAATTAATTTGGTTGATAAAGATACATTGCGTCAAAAAGTACACACCAATACGGTAAAATTGCAAAATCGCTAATTTAATAAAGTTAAATTTGTTAAAGAAATTTTCACCCTTCCGGAGGTGACTACCCTTACCTAAAAGAGGATGTAAATGGGATATGCAGGATGTTTTTTTACTTCGCTACGGTTAAATTTTTCATACTAATCGTAGATTTTTCACTTTTGCTCAACATTTGATTATATTATCTCAGATGGGGGTGATCCTTTTGATATGAATTAAGGATTGCTGATTTGTGGGGGGGAATGTTTTAAAAGTTTAACTAAATACCCTTATATATTTTAAAAGTTAAATCATGCAAATCGGCATTAGCTAAATTGTGAAATACTTCAGGTGGATATAAGTACAAAGGATACAAAGGTACTAGCTCGCAAGCGGCGGTAATGTACAAGGGTATTTGCTCGCAAAGGGTGATAGACTACAAAGGCGATAGCTCGCAAGGGGCGGTAAGATACAAAGACAGTAGCTCGCAAGGGGCGGGAGGATACAAGGGCACTAGCTCGCAAGAGGCGGGAGGATACAAAGGTCGTAGCTCGCAAGAGGCGAGAGAATACAAAGGTTGAAGCTCGCTAGAGGCGGGAGGATACAAAGGTCTTAGCTCGCAAGGGGCGGGAGGATACAAGAGTAGTAGCTCGCAAGGGCGGGAGAATATAAGAGTAGAAGCTCGCAAGGGGCGGGAGGATACAAAGGTCGTAGCTCGCAAGAGGCGGGAGGATACAAAGGTCGTAGCTCGCAAGGGGCGGGAGGATACAAAGGTAGTAGCTCGCACCATACCATTCGTTAATTTCACAAGGCGTCATTTTTCACACTATAGTTGCTTTAGTCCAATTTTATAACCCGTGGACCGAGTTTTATAACTCTTTTTTTGTTAAATAGGGTATGATCCCTTCTTTCAATTGTATACCCTCCCACCCTCACCACACTTTACTTTTATTCAATTTTTTTTTGGAGTATAATATACTACATTTGATTTAGGGAAAACAGTTTTCATCTATAGTTGCTATTGTCTAACTTCGTAACGTGTGGACCGATTTGCATAATTCTTTTTTTTTAAATAGGGGGGGTCTTCCCTCCTCTTACTCCAATCACTCCCTACCCACACTTTTTTTTAGTCAAATTTTTAAATTTTTTTCTTTTGAATAAAGATTCTGTTGCTACCGGGACAAAACTTTTCACCTTCAGTTGCTTTAGCATATCTCCCGAACGTGTAGACCGATTTGCATAATTCTTTTTTTGTTAAATAGAGCATTATCCCCCGTATTGCTTACCCCCACTCTTATCTATCTACACTATAGCCGCAGACGTAGGCGCGGGCACCAGCTAGTCTAAATACTTAAAATGCGAGTTGGTTGCGGGTAGAGAAATCTATTGCAGTGTGTCTAAGAAAATTGGTTCGATGGATTTTGATGCGGTAAATGGTATATGATAGTGAAAGAATTAAACTGTGTCGTAACGGAGCCCGATTTTTTAAATTTGTTCTCGAAATATCGAATTTTTGGATGGGGAAAATTTTTTTTTTTTTTTTACTAAAATATAAAGTGGGTTATTGCCGATGGAATGGTGTATATATTTTTTACCATA
This sequence comes from Leptarthrus brevirostris, assembly GCA_964036015.1. Lineage (NCBI taxonomy): Eukaryota > Metazoa > Arthropoda > Insecta > Diptera > Asilidae > Leptarthrus > Leptarthrus brevirostris. Next base: position 67,049,055 of record OZ038375.1, read on the forward strand.
AGGTTGATTGTTTCGAGTAGGCGAGGCCTTAAAGTTGAACCTTTGTGGGGCTATAGCGGAAGAACGGGGTGACGGATAGATGAGTTTGAGATATTTATGGATAGGGGAGAATGTCGTGGATGTGATAAGAGTTTGAATGGATTTTTACCATTGAATATGGCAAAGTTATTAACGTTGCAGATGGAGTCCTTGAAAAAGGATCAAAAAAGGATAATTTTTTGCAATTGGTGGGACCAAAATAGAAAAAACTGTCAAACGGACTCCGTTCATATTTACGGATGTTGTAGATGTTATGACCGCATGTGAGATAGGCTATTTTTTTCGAGAGTTTTTGAAAAAGTGCAGGACCTATGCGAGTTGGTGTGCTATGTTCGTTTATAACTCGGGGAGTATTGATCGGAACCCTATCATGTGGGTATTCATTTTACGTAGAATCGTAAGATCTATTCGGAAATGGAAAAAAAATTTGAAAATGTACTAGAGGTAAAATTTTGCACGAGAGTGTAGTAGTAGAATATTTTTGAAATTTTTCAAAAAACTGTGGCGCATCACATGCTGGACCATCTTGCGAATGGGTGAGATAAAAAAATTTTTTTTTGATTTTGTACCAGACTTTTTTCATCTATTACAAAATGGATTTTCAAAAAATTATAACTTAGGTTGGGGATGTGCGATTGAAAAGAAGAAAATTATTTTCATTTGTTTTGTGATCGAAGCAATTTGGAAAAAATATAAAAAAAATTTTGGTGGTAATTTTTCGGGGGGTGGGGGTGGGGGATGGCTAACCCTGAAGTCGAAATAAGGGATGTGTGGTATCAAATTAAAGGTAAACCGGTCACAAATTGATTGGTGCAGTTTTTGTTTAAATCGAAAAAACTTTATCGCTGACTTTTTTTCGTTAAACATTGAAGCGGGGATGCCATCCTCCAAGTTCTACGGGTTGATCCAAAATGGACCGTTCTTTTTTTTAAAACTATCTACTCCAAAAGTTATGAAACTTTTACAAACAACACACCATTCCATCACTTATAGTTTTCGCGCAAACACGGTGGGAAGATTTTGCTAAAATTTGCGCAAATTTTTCGGAAAAAAGGACTTTTTTCAATCATTTGCGTTAAGTGGTGTGAAGTTTTCGTCGGAGCGAGTTGAAAATTACATCAATCGATAGGTAATCGATTGTAGAAGAGAAATCACCCCCATGTTCCGGATCGAAAATGTATATTTAGGGTAGTTACCAGCGACGGAAAAGTGCCGTAAGGCGACCAAAATGCCGATAAAAAGTGTCGTCGAAAAAGTGACAAAATTCAAAAAATTATATCTCCTGGAGTTATTAATTTTTTTAAATTATTATTTCAACAGTTGATTAGGGGATGGATTTACTACATCGGAAAATTAATTTGGTTGATAAAAGTTTGTTGGGTCAAAAAGGACACACAAAAACGACAAAAGTGAAAAATTGCTAACTTAATAAAGTTAAATTTGTTAAAGAAATTTTCACCCATCCGGAGGTGACTACCCTTATCTGAAAGAGGATGTAAATGGGATGTGGAGGATGTTTTTCTTATTTCTGTGCGGTTGAATTTTTTATACTAATCGTAGATTTTTCACTTTTGCCCAACATTTGATTATATTATCTAAGATGGTGGTGATTCTTTTGATATGAATTAAGGGTTGCTGATTTATCGGGGATCTTTTAAAAGTTTAAGTAAATACCCTAATATATTTGAAAAGTTAAATCATGCAAATCGGTGCAGCGGTTGTGAAGTTACTAACCAAAGAGCAAAATATGAGGCTATTTTGCATAATGACCAGTTCAGTTGCTTTATTGCCAATTGCTGTTAATAATAGAAATTTAAGAGATTTTTATTACTCTACCCTTTTCTCCTCTATTAGGGCTAAAATGTTTCCATACATGTGAAAGCTCGATATATAATACTTTATTAGTAATAGCAACATGAATTGGTTTTTTCGGTGTACTCGGTCTTGCTTTCACTAGGATCTGGGTACCTACTATTACTAATTTCTATTGGAAATTATGAAAACAAAGCAGATTTATTGATATACAGTGATAGAGGAGGAATTATAGATATAATTGCTTACCTCATTTGTTCTTGGATGTTTATATTTAGTGAATATTTTTAAATAAATAACTTCAGTTCCGGTTATTCAAATGAGGTAAGCAAATCTCACCTTATAGGGGGTTGCACACATTTGAGTACCAAGTACTTTGGCGTTTATTGATATATTTTAGTAATTCTTTTAACAGTTGGTTAAGGATACTATTAGCTAAATTGTGAGATACCTTGAGTGGATATAAGTACAGTAGTTGAAAAAAAATACACGACACAATGTGAAATATTTGTGATTGACTGGAGGTTTTTGCTAAATTTGTTAACAAAAAAATCAATTTTCGTGGGAGTAATTACCTTTATTTGAAAGGGGATGTAAATACGTAGGTATGGTTAAAATTTCATCGAGATTTGAAAATTTAAATGTTGCATCAAAAATTTCCAGTGAAAAAATGAAAAGTTAAATTTTGTTAAGAAAATTTTACAATATCTGCAAAGTGTGGATGTATATTTAAGGGGATGTATGTTTAAGCGGTGTACTAAGTTTTGTCCAAATCAGGATATATTAAGTTAATATTTTAGAGATTTTTATAATATCACTGATTTAGCGACTTGAATCTATCTTATGGGTAGAAATGAAACCTTGGGGGTTCCCGGGTTATAGCAGTGGAAAGCTACCAATCTCTGCTTTATTCTGGTTTTTAAATGACCAAAATCGGTTAAGTATTTGGCGAGATATTAATTTTCAAATGTAGCAAGGACCTTTTCAATGCCGAAATCCTGGACGAATCCCTTGGGAAAATTATGAATTTTTTTTTGTCTTCGTTCCCGTCTGCGTAGAATTCAAATATGAAAACCATTTCGAATTATCTTTGATACAGTGAGTTTTATAAAGGTTTCTTTTTTCTATAAATTTTATTGAATGCCGTCGGCAAATTGAGAAAATTCAAAAAATTATTATATATCCGGGATCTTTTTACTTTTTTCTAAATTTTTTTCAACATTTGATTAGGGGTTGGATTTACTACATTATAAAATTAATTTGGTTGATAAAGATACATTGCGTCAAAAAGTACACACAAAATCGGCAAAATTGCAAAATCGCTAATTTAATAAAGTTAAATTTGTTAAAGAAATTTTCACCCATACGGAGGTGATTACCCTTATCTAAAAGAGGATGTAAATGGGATATGCATGATGTTTTTTTACTTCGCTACGGTTAAATTTTTCATACTAATCGTAGATTTTTCACTTTTGCTCAACATTTGATTATATTATCTCAGTTGGGGGTGATTCTTTTGATATGAATTAAGGATTGCTGATTTGTGGGGGATGTTTTAAAAGTTTAACTAAATACCCTTATATATTTTAAAAGTTAAATCATGCAAATCGGTGCAGCCGTTGTTAAATTACTAACCAAAGAGCAACATCAAATGGTTTTTTCGGTGTACTCTCTCTTGCTTTCACTAGGAACTGGGTAACTACTATTACTAATTACTATTGGAAATTATGAAAACGAAGCAATTTTATTGGTATATAGCGATAGAGGAGGAATTATAGATATAATTTCTTACCTCATTTGTTTTTAAATGTTTACATTTAGTTAACATTTTGAACTAAATAACTTCACTTCCGGTTATTCAAATGAGGTATACAAACCTCACCAATAACTTTGGCGTTTATTGATATATTTTAGTAATTCTTTTAACAGTTGGTTAAGAATGGCATTAGCTAAATTGTGAAATACTTCAGGTGGATATAAGTACAAAGGATACAAAGGTACTAGCTCGCAAGCGGCGGTAATGTACAAGGGTATTTGCTCGCAAAGGGTGATAGACTACAAAGGCGATAGCTCGCAAGGGGCGGTAAGATACAAAGACAGTAGCTCGCAAGGGGCGGGAGGATACAAGGGCACTAGCTCGCAAGAGGCGGGAGGATACAAAGGTCGTAGCTCGCAAGAGGCGAGAAAATATAAAGGTTGAAGCTCGCTAGAGGCGGGAGGATACAAAGGTCTTAGCTCGCAAGGGGCGGGAGGATACAAGAGTAGTAGCTCGCAAGGGCGGGAGGATATAAGAGTAGAAGCTCGCAAGGGGCGGGAGGATACAAAGGTCGTAGCTCGCAAGAGGCGGAAGGATACAAAGGTCGTAGCTCGCAAGGGGCGGGAGGATACAAAGGTAGTAGCTCGCACCATACCATTCGTTAATTTCACAAGGCGTCATTTTTCACACTATAGTTGCTTTAGTCCAATTTTATAACCCGTGGACCGATTTTTATAACTCTTTTTTTGTTAAATAGGGTATGATCCCTTCTTTCAATTGTATACCCTCCCACCCTCACCACACTTTACTTTTATTCAATTTTTTTTTCAAATGTAGTATATGATTTAGGGAAAACAGTTTTCATCTATAGTTGCTATTGTCTAACTTCGTAACGTGTGGACCGATTTGCATAATTCTTTTTTTGTTAAATAGAGCATTATCCCCCGTATTGCTTACCCCCACTATTATCTATCGACACTATAGCCGCAGACGTAGGCGCGGGCACCAGCTAGTCTAAATACTTAAAATGCGAGTTGGTTGCGGGTAGAGAAATCTATTGCAGTGTGTCTAAGAAAATTGGTTCGATGGATTTTGATGCGGTAAATGGTATATGATAGTGAAAGAATTAAACTGTGTCGTAACGGAGCCCGATTTTTTAAATTTTTTCTAGAAATATCGAATTTTTGGATGGGGAAAATTTTTTTTTTTTTTTTTACTAAAATATAAAGTGGGTTATTGCCGATGGAATGGTGTATATTTTTTTTACCATAAGGTTGATTGTTTCGAGTAGGCGAGGCCTTAAAGTTGAACCTTTGTGGAGCTATAGCGGAAGAACGGGGTGACGGATAGATGAGTTTGAGATATTTATGGATAGGGGAGAATGTCGTGGATGTGATAAGAGTTTGAATGGATTTTTACCATTGAATATGGCAAAGTTATTAACGCTGCAGATGGAGTCCTTGAAAAAGGATCAAAAAAGGATAATTTTTTGCAATTGGTGGGACCAAAATAGAAAAAACTGTCAAACGGAATCCGTTCATATTTACGGATGTTGTAGATGTTATGACCGCATGTGAGATAGGCTATTTTTTTCGAGAGTTTTTGAAAAAGTGCGGGACCTATGCGAGTTGGTGTGCTATGTTCGTTTATAACTCGGGGAGTATTGGTCGGAACCCCATCATGTGGGTATTCATTTTACGTAGAATCGTAAGATCTATTCGGAAATGGAAAAAAAAAATTGAAAATGTACTAGAGGAAAATTTTTGCACGAGAGTGTAGTAGTAGAATATTTTTGAAATTTTTCAAAAAACTGTGGCGCACCACATGCTGGACCATCTTGCGAATGGGTGAGATAAAAAAATTTTTTTTTGATTTTGTACCAGACTTTTTTCATCTATTACAAAATGGATTTTCAAAAAATTATAACTTAGGTTGGGGATGTGCGATTGAAAAGAAGAAAATTATTTTCATTTGTTTTGTGATCGAAGCAATTTGGAAAAAATATAAAAAAAATTTTGGTGGTAATTTTTCGGGGGGTGGGGGTGGGGGATGGCTAACCCCGAAGTCGAAATAAGGGATGTGTGGTATCAAATTAAAGGTTAACCGGTCACAAATTGATTGGTGCAGTTTTTGTTTAAATCGAAAAAACTTTATCGCTGACTTTTTTTCGTTAAACATTGAAGCGGGGATGCCATCCTCCAAGTTCTACGGGTTGATCCAAAATGGACCGTTCTTTTTTTTAAAACTATCTACTCCAAAAGTTATGAAACTTTTACAAACAACACACCATTCCATCACTTATAGTTTTCGCGCAAACACGGTGGGAAGATTTTGCTAAAATTTGCACAAATTTGTCGGAAAAAAGGACTTTTTTCAATCATTTGCGTTAAGTGGTGTGAAGTTTTCGTCGGAGCGAGTTGAAAATTACATCAATCGATAGGTAGTCGATTGTAGAAGAGAAATCACCCCCATGTTCCAGATCGAAAATGTATATTTAGGGTAGTTACTAGCGATGGAAAAGCGTCGGAAGGCGACCAAAATGCCGATAAAAGGTGCCGTCGGAAAAGTGAGAAAGTTCAAAAAATTATATCTCCTGGAGTTATTAATTTTTTTAAATTATTATTTCAACAGTTGATTAGGGGATGGATTAACTACATCGGAAAATTAATTTGGTTGACAAAAGTTCATTGGGTTAAAATGTACATACAAAAACGGCAAAAGTGAAAAATTGCTAACTTAATAAAGTTAAATTTGTTAAAGAAATTTTCACCCATCCGGAGGTGACTACCCTTATCTGAAAGAGCATGTAAATGGGATGTGGAGGATGTTTTTCTTATTTCTGTGCGGTTAAATTTTTTATACTAATCGTAGATTTTTCACTTTTGCCAACTTTTCATTATATTATCTAAGATGGTGGTGATTCTTTTGATATGAATTAAGGGTTGCTGATTTATCGGGGATCTTTTAAAAGTTTAAGTAAATACCCTAATATATTTGAAAAGTTAAATCATGCAAATCGGTGCAGCGGTTGTGAAGTTACTAACCAAAGAGCAAAATATGAGGCTATTTTGCATAATGACCAGTTCAGTTGCTTTATTGCCAATTGCTGTTAATAATAGAAATTTAAGAGATTTTTATTACTCTACCCTTTTCTCCTCTATTAGGGCTAAAATGTTTCCATACATGTGAAAGCTCGATATATAATACTTTATTAGTAATAGCAAAATGAATTGGTTTTTTCGGTGTACTCGGTCTTGCTTTCACTAGGAACTGGGTACCTACTATTACTAATTTCTATTGGAAATTATGAAAACAAAGCAGATTTATTGATATACAGTGATAGAGGAGGAATTATAGATATAATTGCTTACCTCATTTGTTCTTAGATGTTTACATTTAGTGAACATTTTTAAATAAATAACTTCAGTTCCGGTTATTCAAATGAGGTAAGCAAATCTCACCTTATAGGGGGTTGCACACATTTGAGTACCAAGTACTTTGGCGTTTATAGATATATTTTAGTAATTCTTTTAACAGTTGGTTAAGGATACTATTAGCTAAATTGTGAGATACCTTGAGTGGATATAAGTACAGTAGTTGAAAAAAAAAAATACACGACACAATGTGAGATATTTGTGATTGACTGGAGGTTTTTGCTAAATTTGTTAAAAAAAATCAATTTTCGTTTGAGTAATTACCTTTATTTGAAAGGGGATGTAAATACGTAGGTATGGTTAAAATTTCATCGAGATTTGAAAATTTAAATGTTGCATCAAAAATTTCCAGTGAAAAAATGAAAAGTTAAATTTTGTTAAGAAAATTTTACAATATCTGCAAAGTGTGGATGTATATTTAAGGGGAAGGCGGTGTGTAAGCGCTATACTAAGTTTCGTCCAAACCAAGATATATTTAGTTGACATTTTAGAGATTTTTATAATATCACTGATTTAGCGACTTGAATCTATCTTATGGGTAGAAATGAAACCTTGGAGGTTCCCGGGTTATAGTAGTGGAAAGCTACCAATCTCTGCTTTATTCTGATTTTTAAATGACCAAAATCGGTTAAGTATTTGGCGAGATATTAATTTTTAAATGTAGCAAGGACCTTTTCAATGCCGAAATCCTGGACGAATCCCTTGGGAAAATTATGAATTTTTTTTTTGTCTTCGTTCCCGGTAAGTTTGGTATCAAATGAAAGGTATTACTGCGTAGAATTCAAATATGAAAACCATTTTGAATTATCTTTGATACAGTGAGTTTTATAAAGGTTTCTTTTTTCTATAAATTTTATTGAATGCCGTCGGCAAATTGAGAAAATTCAAAAAATTATTATATCTCCGGGAGTTTTTAACTTTTTCTAAAAATTTTTCAACATTTGATTAGGGGTTGGATTTACTACATTATAAAATTAATTTGGTTGATAAAGATACATTGCGTCAAAAAGTACACACCAAAACGGTAAAATTGCAATATCGCTAATTTAATAAAGTTAAATTTGTTAAAGAAATTTTCACCCTTCCGGAGGTGACTACCCTTATCTAAAAGAGGATGTAAATGGGATATGCAGGATGTTTTTTTACTTCGCTACGGTTAAATTTTTCATACTAATCGTAGATTTTTCACTTTTGCTCAACATTTGATTATATTATCTCAGTTGGGGGTGATTCTTTTGATATGAATTAAGGATTGCTGATTTGTGGGGGATGTTTTAAAAGTTTAACTAAATACCCTTATATATTTTAAAAGTTAAATCATGCAAATCGGCGCAGCCGGTATTAAATTACTAACCAAAGAGCAACATGAAATGGTTTTTTCGGTGTACTCTCTCTTGCTTTCACTAGGAACTGGGTAACTACTTTTACTAATTACTATTGGAAATTATGAAAACGAAGCAATTTTATTGGTATATAGCGATAGAGGAGGAATTATAGATATAATTTCTTACCTCATTTGTTTTTAAATGTTTACATTTAGTTAACATTTTGAACTAAATAACTTCACTTCCGGTTATTCAAATGAGGTATACAAACCTCACCAATAACTTTGGCGTTTATTGATATATTTTAGTAATTCTTTTAACAATTGGTTAAGAATGGCATTAGCTAAATTTTGAAATACTTCAGGTGGATATAAGTACAAAGGATACAAAGGTACTAGCTCGCAAGCGGCGGTAATGTACAAGGGTATTTGCTCGCAAAGGGTGATAGACTACAAAGGCGATAGCTCGCAAGGGGCGGTAAGATACAAAGACAGTAGCTTGCAAGGGGCGGGAGGATACAAGGGCACTAGCTCGCAAGAGGCGGGAGGATACAAAGGTCGTAGCTCGCAAGAGGCGACAGAATACAAAGGTTGAAGCTCGCTAGAGGCGGGAGGATACAAAGGTCTTAGCTCGCAAGGGGCGGGAGGATACAAGAGTAGTAGCTCGCAAGGGCGGGAGGATATAAGAGTAGAACCTCGCAAGGGGCGGGAGGATACAAAGGTCGTAGCTCGCAAGAGGCGGGAGGATACAAAGGTCGTAGCTCGCAAGGGGCGGGAGGATACAAAGGTAGTAGCTCGCACCATACCATTCGTTAATTTCCCAAGGCGTCATTTTTCACACTATAGTTGCTTTAGTCCAATTTTATAACCCGTGGACCGATTTTTATAACTCTTTTTTTGTTAAATAGGGTATTATCCCTTCTTTCAATTGTATACCCTCCCACCCTCACCACACTTTACTTTTATTCAATTTTTTTTTGGATTTTTTGATTTAGGGAAAACAGTTTTCATCTATAGTTGCTATTGTCTAACTTCGTAACGTGTGGACCGATTTGCATAATTCTTTTTTTTAAATAGGGGGGTCTTCCCTCCTCTTACTCCAATCACTCCCTACCCACACTTTTTTTTAGTCAAATTTTTAAATTTTTTTCTTTTGAATTAAGATTCTGTTGCTACCGGGACAAAACTTTTCACCTTCAGGTGCTTTAGCATATCTCCTGAACGTGTGGACCGATTTGCATAATTCTTTTTTTGTTAAATAGAGTAACATCCCCCCCCCCCATCTGCCCAACCACACTATTATCTATCTACACTATAGCCGCAGACGTAGGCGCGGGCACCAGCTAGTCTAAATACTTAAAATGCGAGTTGTTTGCGGGTAGAGAAATCTATTGCAGTGTGTCTAAGAAAATTGGTTCGATGGATTTTGATGCGGTAAATGGTATATGATAGTGAAAGAATTAAACTGTGTCGTAACGGAGCCCGATTTTTTAAATTTTTTCTAGAAATATCGAATTTTTGGATGGGGAAATTTTTTTTTTTTTTTTTTACTAAAATATAAAGTGGGTTATTGCCGATGGAATGGTGTATATATTTTTTACCATAAGGTTGATTGTTTCGAGTAGGCGAGGCCTTAAAGTTGAACCTTTGTGGGGCTATAGCGGTAGAACGGGGTGACGGATAGATGAGTTTGAGATATTTATGGATAGGGGAGAATGTCGTGGATGTGATAAGAGTTTGAATGGATTTTTACCATTGAATATGGCAAAGTTATTAACGTTGCAGATGGAGTCCTTGAAAAAGGATCAAAAAAGGATAATTTTTTGCAATTGGTGGGACCAAAATAGAAAAAACTGTCAAACGGAATGCGTTAATATTTACGGATGCTGTAGATGTTATGGCCGCATGTGAGATAGGCTATTTTTTTCGAGAGTTTTTGAAAAAGTGCAGGACCTATGCGAGTTGGTGTGCTATGTTCGTTTATAACTCGGGGAGTATTGATCGGAACCCCATCATGTGGGTATTCATTTTACGTAAAATCGTAAGATCTATTCGGAAATGGAAAAAAAATTTGAAAATGTACTAGAGGAAAATTTGTGCACGAGAGTGTGGTAGTAGAATATTTTTGAAATTTTTCAAAAAACTGTGGCGCACCACATGCTGGACCATCTTGCGAATGGGTGAGATAAAAAAATTTTTTTTTGATTTTGTACAAGACTTTTTTCATCTATTACAAAATGGATTTTCAAAAAATTATAACTTAGGTTGGGGATGTGAGATTGAAAAGAAGAAAATTATTTTCATTTGTTTTGTGATCGAAGCAATTTGCAAAAAATATAAAAAAAATTTTGGTGCTAATTTTTCGGGGGGTGGGGGTGGGGGATGGCTAACCCCGAAGTCGAAATAAGGGATGTGTGGTATCAAATTAAAGGTAAACCGGTCAGAAATTGATTGGTGCAGTTTTTGTTTAAATCGAAAAAACTTTATCGCTGACTTTTTTTCGTTAAACATTGAAGCGGGGATGCCATCCTCCAAGTTCTACGGGTTGATCCAAAATGGACCGTTCTTTTTTTTAAAACTATCTACTCCAAAAGTTATGAAACTTTTACAAACAACACACCATTCCATCACTTATAGTTTTCGCGCAAACACGGTGGGAAGATTTTGCTAAAATTTGCGCAAATTTTTCGGAAAAAAGGACTTTTTTCAATCATTTGCGTTAAGTGGTGTGAAGTTTTCGTCGGAGCGAGTTGAAAATTACATCAATCGATAGGTAATCGATTGTAGAAGAGAAATCACCCCCATGTTCCAGATCGAAAATGTATATTTAGGGTAGTTACCAGCGACGGAAAAGTGCCGTAAGGCGACCAAAATGCCGATAAAAAGTGTCGTCGAAAAAGTGACAAAATTCAAAAAATTATATCTCCTGGAGTTATTAATTTTTTTAAATTATTATTTCAACAGTTGATTAGGGGATGGATTTACTACATCGGAAAATTAATTTGGTTGATAAAGGTTAATTGGGTCGAAAAATGCAGACAAAAACGGCAATATAGCAAAATTGCTAACTTAATAAAGTTAAATTTGTTAAAGAAATTTTCACCCATCCGGAGGTGACTACCCTTATCTGAAAGAGGATGTAAATGGGATGTGGAGGATGTTTTTCTTATTTCTCTGCGGTTAAATTTTTTATACTAATCGTAGATTTTTCACTTTTGCTCAACATTTGATTATATTATCTCAGTTGGGGGTGATTCTTTTGATATGAATTAAGGATTGCTGATTTGTGGGGGATCTCTTAAAAGTTTAACTAAATACCCTAATATATTTGAAAAGTTAAATCATGCAAATCGGTGCAGCGGTTGTGAAGTTACTAACCAAAGAGCAAAATATGAGGCTCTTTTGCATAATGACCAGTTCAGTTGCTTTATTGCCAATTGCTGTTAATAATAGAAATTTAAGAGATTTTTATTACTCTACCCTTTTCTCCTCTATTAGGGCTAAAATGTGTCCATACATGTGAAAGCTCGATATATAATACTTTATTAGTAATAGCAACATGAAATGGTTTTTTCGGTGTACTCGGTCTTGCTTTCACTAGGAACTGGATACCTACTATTACTAATTACTATTGGAAATTATGAAAACGAAGCAGGTTTATTGGTATACAGCGATAGAGGAGGAATTATAGATATAATTTCTTACCTCATTTGTTCTTGGATGCTTATATTTAGTGAACATTTTGAACTAAATAGCTTCAGTTCCGGTTATTCAAATGAGGTAAGCAAATCTCACCTTATAGGGGGTTGCACATGTTTGAGTACGAATAACTTTGGCGTTTATTGATATATTTTAGTAATTCTTTCAACAGGTGGTGAAGGATACTATTAGCTAAACTGTGAGATACATTGGGTGGATATAAGTACAGTAGTTGAAAAAAAAATACACGACACAATGTGAGATATTTGTGATTGACTGGAGGTTTTTGCTAAATTTGTTAAAAAAAATCAATTTTCGTGGGAGTAATTACCTTTATTTGAAAGGGGATGTAAATACGTAGGTATGGTTAAAATTTCATCGAGATTTGAAAATTTAAATGTTGCATCAAAAATTTCCAGTGAAAAAATGAAAAGTTAAATTTTGTTAAGAAAATTTTACAATATCTGCAAAGTGTGGATGTATATTTAAGGGGAAGGCGGTGTGTAAGCGCTATACTAAGTTTCGTCCAAACCAAGATATATTTAGTTGACATTTTAGAGATTTTTATAATATCACTGATTTAGCAACTTGAATCTATCTTGTGGGTAGAAATGAAACCTTGGAGGTTCCCGGGTTATAGTAATGGAAAGCTACCAATCTCTGCTTTGTTCTGGTTTTTAAATGACCAAAATCGGTTAAGTATTTGGCGAGATATTAATTTTCAAATGTAGCAAGGACCTTTTCAATGCCGAAATCCTGGACGAATCCCTTGGGAAAATTATGAATTTTTTTTTGTCTTCGTTCCCGGTAAGTTTGGTATCAAATGAAAGGTATTACTGCGTAGAATTCAAATATGAAAACCATTTCGAATTATCTTTGATACAGTGAGTTTTATAAAGGTTTCTTTTTTCTATAAATTTTATTGAATGCCGTCGGCAGATTGAGAAAATTCAAAAAATTATTATATCTCCGGGAGTTTTTAACTTTTTCTAAAAATTTTTCAACATTTGATTAGGGGTTGGATTTACTACATTATAAAATTAATTTGGTTGACAAAGATACATTGCGTCAAAAAGTACACACAAAAACGGCAAAATTGCAAAATCGCTAAATTAATAAAGTTAAATTTGTTAAAGAAATTTTCACCCATACGGAGGTGACTACCCTTATCTAAAAGAGGATGTAAATGGGATATGCAGGATGTTTTTTTTACTTCGCTACGGTTACATTTTTCATACTAATCGTAGATTTTTCACTTTTGCTCAACATTTGATTATATTATCTCAGTTGGGGGTGATTCTTTTGATATGAATTAAGGATTGCTGATTTGTGGGGGATGTTTTAAAAGTTTAACTAAATACCCTTATATATTTTAAAAGTTAAATCATGCAAATCGGCGCAGCCGGTATTAAATTACTAACCAAAGAGCAACATGAAATGGTTTTTTCGGTGTACTCTGTCTTGCTTTCACTAGGAACTGGGTAACTACTATTACTAATTACTATTGAAAATTATGAAAACGAAGCAATTTTATTGGTATATAGCGATAGAGGAGGAATTATAGATTTGTTTTTAAATTTGATTTGTTTTTAAATGTTTACATTTAGTTAACATTTTGAACTAAATAACTTCACTTCCGGTTATTCAAATGAGGTATACAAACCTCACCAATAACTTTGGCGTTTATTGATATATTTTAGTAATTCTTTTAACAGTTGGTTAAGAATGGCATTAGCTAAATTTTGAAATACTTCAGGTGGATATAAGTACAAAGGATACAAAGGTACTAGCTCGCAAGCGGCGGTAATGTACAAGGGTATTTGCTCGCAAAGGGTGATAGTCTACAAAGGCGATAGCTCGCAAGGGGCGGTAAGATACAAAGACAGTAGCTCGCAAGGGGCGGGAGGATACAAGGGCACTAGCTCGCAAGAGGCGGGAGGATACAAAGGTCGTAGCTCGCAAGAGGCGACAGAATACAAAGGTTGAAGCTCGCTAGAGGCGGGAGGATACAAAGGTCTTAGCTCGCAAGGGGCGGGAGGATACAAGAGTAGTAGCTCGCAAGGGCGGGAGGATATAAGAGTAGAAGCTCGCAAGGGGCGGGAGGATACAAAGGTCGTAGCTCGCAAGAGGCGGGAGGATACAAAGGTCGTAGCTCGCAAGGGGCGGGAGGATACAAAGGTAGTAGCTCGCACCATACCATTCGTTAATTTCCCAAGGCGTCATTTTTCACACTATAGTTGCTTTAGTCCAATTTTATAACCCGTGGACCGATTTTTATAACTCTTTTTTTGTTAAATAGGGTATGATCCCTTCTTTCAATTGTATACCCTCCCACCCTCACCACACTTTACTTTTATTCAATTTTTTTTTGGATTTTTTGATTTAGGGAAAACAGTTTTCATCTATAGTTGCTATTGTCTAACTTCGTAACGTGTGGACCGATTTGCATAATTCTTTTTTTTAAATAGGGGGGTCTTCCCTCCTCTTACTCCAATCACTCCCTACCCACACTTTTTTTTAGTCAAATTTTTAAATTTTTTTCTTTTGAATTAAGATTCTGTTGCTACCGGGACAAAACTTTTCACCTTCAGGTGCTTTAGCATATCTCCTGAACGTGTGGACCGATTTGCATAATTCTTTTTTTGTTAAATAGAGTAACATCCCCCCTCCCCATCTGCCCAACCACACTATTATCTATCTACACTATAGCCGCAGACGTAGGCGCGGGCACCAGCTAGTCTAAATACTTAAAATGCGAGTTGGTTGCGGGTAGAGAAATCTATTGCAGTGTGTCTAAGAGAATTGGTTCGATGGATTTTGATGCGGTAAATGGTATATGATAGGAAAAGAATTAAACTGTGTCGTAACGGAGCCCGATTTTTTAAATTTGTTCTCGAAATATCGAATATTTGGATGGGGAAATTTTTTTTTTTTTTTTTTACTAAAATATAAAGTGGGTTATTGCCGATGGAATGGTGTATATTTTTTTTACCATAAGGTTGATTGTTTCGAGTAGGCGAGGCCTTAAAGTTGAACCTTTGTGGGGCTATAGCGGAAGAACGGGGTGACGGATAGATGAGTTTGAGATATTTATGGATAGGGGAGAATGTCGTGGATGTGATAAGAGTTTGAATGGATTTTTACCATTGAATATGGCAAAGTTATTAACGTTGCAGATGGAGTCCTTGAAAAAGGATCAAAAAAGGATAATTTTTTGCAATTGGTGGGACCAAAATAGAAAAAACTGTCAAACGGAATGCGTTCATATTTACGGATGCTGTAGATGTTATGGCCGCATGTGAGATAGGCTATTTTTTTCGAGAGTTTTTGAAAAAGTGCGGGACCTATGCGAGTTGGTGTGCTATGTTCGTTTATAACTCGGGGAGTATTGGTCGGAACCCCATCATGTGGGTATTCATTTTACGTAGAATCGTAAGATCTATTCGGAAATGGAAAAAAAAATTGAAAATGTACTAGAGGAAATTTTTTGCACGAGAGTGTAGTAGTAAAATATTTTTGAAATTTTTCAAAAAACTGTGGCGCACCACATGCTGGACCATCTTGCGAATGGGTGAGATAAAAAAATTTTTTTTTCATTTTGTACCAGACTTTTTTCATCTATTACAAAATGGATTTTCAAAAAATTATAACTTAGGTTGGGGATGTGCGATTGAAAAGAAGAAAATTATTTTCATTTGTTTTGTGATCGAAGCAATTTGGAAAAAATATAAAAAAAATTTTGGTGGTAATTTTTCGGGGGGTGGGGGTGGGGGATGGCTAACCCCGAAGTCGAAATAAGGGATGTGTGGTATCAAATTAAAGGTTAACCGGTCACAAATTGATTGGTGCAGTTTTTGTTTAAATCGAAAAAACTTTATCGCTGACTTTTTTTCGTTAAACATTGAAGCGGGGATGCCATCCTCCAAGTTCTACGGGTTGATCCAAAACGGACCGTTCTTTTTTTTAAAACTATCTACTCCAAAAGTTATGAAACTTTTACAAACAACACACCATTCCATCACTTATAGTTTTCGCGCAAACACGGTGGGAAGATTTTGCTAAAATTTGCACAAATTTGTCGGAAAAAAGGACTTTTTTCAATCATTTGCGTTAAGTGGTGTGAAGTTTTCGTCGGAGCGAGTTGAAAATTACATCAATCGATAGGTAATCGATTGTAGAAGAGAAATCACCCCCATGTTCCAGATCGAAAATGTATATTTAGGGTAGTTACTAGCGATGGAAAAGCGTCGGAAGGCGACCAAAATGCCGATAAAAGGTGCCGTCGGAAAAGTGAGAAAGTTCAAAAAATTATATCTCCTGGAGTTATTAATTTTTTTAAATTATTATTTCAACAGTTGATTAGGGGATGGATTTACTACATCGGAAAATTAATTTGGTTGATAAAGGTTAATTGGGTCGAAAAATGCAGACAAAAACGGCAATATAGCAAAATTGCTAACTTAATAAAGTTAAATTTGTTAAAGAAATTTTTACCCATCCGGAGGTGACTACCCTTATCTGAAAGAGGATGTAAATGGGATGTGGAGGATGTTTTTCTTATTTCTCTGCGGTTAAATTTTTTATACTAATCGTAGATTTTTCACTTTTGCTCAACATTTGATTATATTATCTCAGTTGGGGGTGATTCTTTTGATATGAATTAAGGATTGCTGATTTGTGGGGAATGTTTTAAAAGTTTAACTAAATACCCTTATATATTTTAAAAGTTAAATCATGCAAATCGGTGCAGCGGTTGTGAAGTTACTAACCAAAGAGCAAAATATGAGGCTCTTTTGCATAATGACCAGTTCAGTTGCTTTATTGCCAATTGCTGTTAATAATAGAAATTTAAGAGATTTTTATTACTCTACCCTTTTCTCCTCTATTAGGGCTAAAATGTGTCCATACATGTGAAAGCTCGATATATAATACTTTATTAGTAATAGCAACATGAAATGGTTTTTTCGGTGTACTCGGTCTTGCTTTCACTAGGAACTGGATACCTACTATTACTAATTACTATTGGAAATTATGAAAACGAAGCAGGTTTATTGGTATGCAGCGATAGAGGAGGAATTATAGATATAATTTCTTACCTCATTTGTTCTTGGATGTTTATATTTAGTGAACATTTTGAACTAAATAGCTTCAGTTCCGGTTATTCAAATGAGGTAAGCAAATCTCACCTTATAGGGGGTTGCACATGTTTGAGTACGAATAACTTTGGCGTTTATTGATATATTTTAGTAATTCTTTCAACAGGTGGTGAAGGATACTATTAGCTAAACTGTGAGATACATTGGGTGGATATAAGTACAGTAGTTGAAAAAAAATACACGACACAATGTGAGATATTTGTGATTGACTGGAGGTTTTTGCTAAATTTGCTAAAAAAAAATCAATTTTCGTGGGAGTAATTACCTTTATTTGAAAGGGGATGTAAATACGTAGGTATGGTTAAAATTTCATCGAGATTTGAAAATTTAAATGTTGCATCAAAAATTTCCAGTGAAAAAATGAAAAGTTAAATTTTGTTAAGAAAATTTTACAATATCTGCAAAGTGTGGATGTATATTTAAGGGGAAGGCGGTGTGTAAGCGCTATACTAAGTTTCGTCCAAACCAAGATATATTTAGTTGACATTTTAGAGATTTTTATAATATCACTGATTTAGCGACTTGAAGCCATCTGCTGGGTTCAAATGAAACCTTGGAGGTTCACGGGTTATAGTAGTGGAAAGCTACCAATCTCTGCTTTATTCTGGTTTTTAAATTAACAAAATCGGTTAGGTATTTGGCGAGATATTAATTTTTCTCTGTAGCAAGGACCTTTTCAATGCCGAAATCCTGGACGAATCCCTTTTGAAAATTATGAAATTTTTTTTTGTCTTCTTTCCCGGCAAGATTGGTATCAAATGAAAGGTATTACTGCGTAGAATTCAAATATGAAAACCATTTTGAATTATCTTTGATACAGTGAGTTTTATAAAGGTTTCTTTTTTCTATAAATTTAATTGAATGCCGTCGGCAAATTGAGAAAATTCAAAAAATTATTATATCTCCGGGAGTTTTTAACTTTTTCTAAAAATTTTTCAACATTTGATTGGGTTGGATTTACTACATTATAAAATTAATTTGGTTGATAAAGATACATTGCGTCAAAAAGTACACACCAAAACGGTAAAATTGCAAAATCGCTAATTTAATAAAGTTAAATTTGTTAAAGAAATTTTCACCCTTCCGGAGGTGACTACCCTTATCTAAAAGAGGATGTAAATGGGATATGCAGGATGTTTTTTTACTTTGCTACGGTTAAATTTTTCATACTAATCGTAGATTTTTCACTTTTGCTCAACATTTGATTATATTATCTCAGATGGGGGTGATCCTTTTGATATGAATTAAGGATTGCTGATTTGTGGGGAATGTTTTAAAAGTTTAACTAAATACCCTTATATATTTTAAAAGTTAAATCATGCAAATCGGCATTAGCTAAATTGTGAAATACTTCAGGTGGATATAAGTACAAAGGATACAAAGGTACTAGCTCGCAAGCGGCGGTAATGTACAAGGGTATTTGCTCGCAAAGGGTGATAGACTACAAAGGCGATAGCTCGCAAGGGGCGGTAAGATACAAAGACAGTAGCTCGCAAGGGGCGGGAGGATACAAGGGCACTAGCTCGCAAGAGGCGGGAGGATACAAAGGTCGTAGCTCGCAAGAGGCGAGAGAATACAAAGGTTGAAGCTCGCTAGAGGCAGGAGGATACAAAGGTGTTAGCTCGCAAGGGGCGGGAGGATACAAGAGTAGTAACTCGCAAGGGCGGGAGGATATAAGAGTAGAAGCTCGCAAGGGGCGGGAGGATACAAAGGTCGTAGCTCGCAAGAGGCGGGAGGATACAAAGGTCGTAGCTCGCAAGGGGCGGGAGGATACAAAGGTAGTAGCTCGCACCATACCATTCGTTAATTTCACAAGGCGTCATTTTTCACACTATAGTTGCTTTAGTCCAATTTTATAACCCGTGGACCGATTTTTATAACTCTTTTTTTGTTAAATAGGGTATGATCCCTTCTTTCAATTGTATACCCTCCCACCCTCACCACACTTTACTTTTATTCAATTTTTTTTTGGAGTATAATATACTACATTTGATTTAGGGAAAACAGTTTTCATCTATAGTTGCTATTGTCTAACTTCGTAACGTGTGGACCGATTTGCATAATTCTTTTTTTTTAAATAGGGGGGGTCTTCCCTCCTCTTACTCCAATCACTCCCTACCCACACTTTTTTTTAGTCAAATTTTTAAATTTTTTTCTTTTGAATAAAGATTCTGTTGCTACCGGGACAAAACTTTTCACCTTCAGGTGCTTTAGCATATCTCCCGAACGTGTAAACCGATTTGCATAATTCTTTTTTTGTTAAATAGAGCATTATCCCCCGTATTGCTTACCCCCACTATTATCTATCTACACTATAGCCGCAGACGTAGGCGCGGGCACCAGCTAGTCTAAATACTTAAAATGCGAGTTGGTTGCGGGTAGAGAAATCTATTGCAGTGTGTTTAAGAAAATTGGTTCGATGGATTTTGATGCGGTAAATGGTATATGATAGAAAAAGAATTAAACTGTGTCGTAACGGAGCCCGATTTTTTAAATTTGTTCTCGAAATATCGAATTTTTGGATGGGGAAAATTTTTTTTTTTTTTTTTACTAAAATATAAAGTGGGTTATTGCCGATGGAATGGTATATATATTTTTTACCATAAGGTTGATTGTTTCGAGTAGGCGAGGCCTTAAAGTTGAACCTTTGTGGGGCTTTAGCGGAAGAACGGGGTGACGGATAGATGAGTTTGAGATATTTATGGATAGGTGAGAATGTCGTGGATGTGATAAGAGTTTGAATGGATTTTTACCATTGAATATGGCAAAGTTATTAACGTTGCAGATGGAGTCCTTGAAAAAGGATCAAAAAAGGATAATTTTTTGCAATTGGTGGGACCAAAATAGAAAAAACTGTCAAACGGAATGCGTTCATATTTACGGATGCTGTAGATGTTATGGCCGCATGTGAGATAGGCTATTTTTTTCGAGAGTTTTTGAAAAAGTGCGGGACCTATGCGAGTTGGTGTGCTATGTTCGTTTATAACTCGGGGAGTATTGGTCGGAACCCCATCATGTGGTATTCATTTTACGTAGAATCGTAAGATCTATTCGGAAATGGAAAAAAAAAATTGAAAATGTACTAGAGAAAAATTTTTGCACGAGAGTGTAGTAGTAGAATATTTTTGAAATTTTTCAAAAAACTGTGGCGCACCACATGCTGGACCATCTTGCGAATGGGTGAGATAAAAAATTTTTTTTTTGATTTTGTACCAGACTTTTTTCATCTATTACAAAATGGATTTTCAAAAAATTATAACTTAGGTTGGGGATGTGCGATTGAAAAGAAGAAAATTATTTTCATTTGTTTTGTGATCGAAGCAATTTGGAAAAAATATAAAAAAAATTTTGGTGGTAATTTTTCGGGGGGTGGGGGTGGGGGATGGCTAACCCCGAAGTCGAAATAAGGGATGTGTGGTATCAAATTAAAGGTAAACCGGTCAGAAATTGATTGGTGCAGTTTTTGTTTAAATCGAAAAAACTTTATCGCTGACTTTTTTTCGTTAAACATTGAAGCGGGGATGCCATCCTCCAAGTTCTACGGGTTGATCCAAAATGGACCGTTCTTTTTTTTAAAACTATCTACTCCAAAAGTTATGAAACTTTTACAAACAACACACCATTCCATCACTTATAGTTTTCGCGCAAACACGGTGGGAAGATTTTGCTAAAATTTGCACAAATTTGTCGGAAAAAAGGACTTTTTTCAATCATTTGCGTTAAGTGGTGTGAAGTTTTCGTCGGAGCGAGTTGAAAATTACATCAATCGATAGGTAATCGATTGTAGAAGAGAAATCACCCCCATGTTCCAGATCGAAAATGTATATTTAGGGTAGTTACTAGCGATGGAAAAGCGTCGGAAGGCGACCAAAATGCCGATAAAAGGTGCCGTCGGAAAAGTGAGAAAGTTCAAAAAATTATATCTCCTGGAGTTATTAATTTTTTTAAATTATTATTTCAACAGTTGATTAGGGGATGGATTTACTACATCGGAAAATTAATTTGGTTGATAAAGGTTAATTGGGTCGAAAAATTCAGACAAAAACGGCAATATAGCAAAATTGCTAACTTAATAAAGTTAAATTTGTTAAAGATATTTTCACCCATCCGGAGATGACTACCCTTATCTGAAAGAGGATGTAAATGGGATGTGGAGGATGTTTTTCTTATTTCTCTGCGGTTAAATTTTTTATACTAATCGTAGATTTTTCACTTTTGCCCAACATTTGATTATATTATCTAAGATGGTGGTGATTCTTTTGATATGAATTAAGGGTTGCTGATTTATCGGGGATCTTTTAAAAGTTTAACTAAATACCCTAATATATTTGAAAAGTTAAATCATGCAAATCGGTGCAGCGGTTGTGAAGTTACTAATCAAAGAGCAAAATATGAGGCTCTTTTGCATAATGAACAGTTCAGTTGCTTTATTGCCAATTGCTGTTAATAATAGAAATTTAAGAGATTTTTATTACTCTACCCTTTTCTCCTCTATTAGGGCTAAAATGTGTCCATACATGTGAAAGCTCGATATATAATACTTTATTAGTAATAGCAACATGAAATGGTTTTTTCGGTGTACTCGGTCTTGCTTTCACTAGGAACTGGATACCTACTATTACTAATTACTATTGGAAATTATGAAAACGAAGCAGGTTTATTGGTATACAGCGATAGAGGAGGAATTATAGATATAATTTCTTACCTCATTTATTCTTGGATGTTTATATTTAGTGAACATTTTGAACTAAATAGCTTCAGTTCCGGTTATTCAAATGAGGTAAGCAAATCTCACCTTATAGGGGGTTGCACATGTTTGAGTACCAATAACTTTGGCGTTTATTGATATATTTTAGTAATTCTTTTAACAGTTGGTTAAGGATACTATTAGCTAAATTGTGAGATACCTTGAGTGGATATAAGTACAGTAGTTGAAAAAAAAATACACGACACAATGTGAGATATTTATGATTGACTGGAGGTTTTTGCTAAATTTGTTAAAAAAAATCAATTTTCGTGGGAGTAATTACCTTTATTTGAAAGGGGATGTAAATACGTAGGTATGGTTAAAATTTCATCGAGATTTGAAAATTTAAATGTTGCATCAAAAATTTCCAGTGAAAAACTGAAAAGTTAAATTTTGTTAAGAAAATTTTACAATATCTGCAAAGTGTGGATGTATATTTAAGGGGAAGGCGGTGTGTAAGCACTATACTAAGTTTCGTCCAAACCAAGATATATTTAGTTGACATTTTAGAGATTTTTATAATATCACTGATTTAGCGACTTGAATCTATCTTATGGGTAGAAATGAAACCTTGGAGGTTCCCGGGTTATAGTAGTGGAAAGCTACCAATCTCTGCTTTATTCCGGTTTTTAAATGACCAAAATCGGTTAAGTATTTGGCGAGATATTAATTTTCAAATGTAGCAAGGACCTTTTCAATGCCGAAATCCTGGACGAATCCCTTGGGAAAATTATGAATTTTTTTTTGTCTTCGTTCCCGGTAAGTTTGGTATCAAATGAAAGGTATTACTGCGTAGAATTCAAATATGAAAACCATTTTGAATTATCTTTGATACAGTGAGTTTTATAAAGGTTTCTTTTTTCTATAAATTTTATTGAATGCCGTCGGCAAATTGAGAAAATTCAAAAAATTATTATATCTCCGGGAGTTTTTAACTTTTTCTAAAAATTTTTCAACATTTGATTAGGGGTTGGATTTACTACATTATAAAATTAATTTGGTTGATAAAGATACATTGCGTCAAAAAGTGCACACCAAAACGGTAAAATTGCAAAATCGCTAATTTAATAAAGTTAAATTTGTTAAAGAAATTTTCACCCTTCCGGAGGTGACTACCCTTATCTAAAAGAGGATGTAAATGGGATATGCAGGATGTTTTTTTACTTCGCTACGGTTAAATTTTTCATACTAATCGTAGATTTTTCACTTTTGCTCAACATTTGATTATATTATCTCAGATGGGGGTGATCCTTTTGATATGAATTAAGGATTGCTGATTTGTGGGTGGGAATGTTTTAAAAGTTTAACTAAATACCCTTATATATTTTAAAAGTTAAATCATGCAAATCGGCATTAGCTAAATTGTGAAATACTTCAGGTGGATATAAGTACAAAGGATACAAAGGTACTAGCTCGCAAGCGGCGGTAATGTACAAGGGTATTTGCTCGCAAAGGGTGATAGACTACAAAGGCGATAGCTCGCAAGGGGCGGTAAGATACAAAGACAGTAGCTCGCAAGGGGCGGGAGGATACAAGGGCACTAGCTCGCAAGAGGCGGGAGGATACAAAGGTCGTAGCTCGCAAGAGGCGAGAGAATACAAAGGTTGAAGCTCGCTAGAGGCGGGAGGATACAAAGGTCTTAACTCGCAAGGGGCGGGAGGATACAAGAGTAGTAACTCGCAAGGGCGGGAGGATATAAGAGTAGAAGCTCGCAAGGGGCGGGAGGATACAAAGGTCGTAGCTCGCAAGAGGCGGGAGGATACAAAGGTCGTAGCTCGCAAGGGGCGGGAGGATACAAAGGTAGTAGCTCGCACCATACCATTCGTTAATTTCACAAGGCGTCATTTTTCACACTATAGTTGCTTTAGTCCAATTTTATAACCCGTGGACCGATTTTTATAACTCTTTTTTTGTTAAATAGGGTATGATCCCTTCTTTCAATTGTATACCCTCCCACCCTCACCACACTTTACTTTTATTCAATTTTTTTTTGGAGTATAATATACTACATTTGATTTAGGGAAAACAGTTTTCATCTATAGTTGCTATTGTCTAACTTCGTAACGTGTGGACCGATTTGCATAATTCTTTTTTTTTAAATAGGGAGGGTCTTCCCTCCTCTTACTCCAATCACTCCCTACCCACACTTTTTTTTATTCAAATTTTTAAATTTTTTTCTTTTGAATAAAGATTCTGTTGCTACCGGGACAAAACTTTTCACCTTCAGTTGCTTTAGCATATCTCCCGAACGTGTAGACCGATTTGCATAATTCTTTTTTTGTTAAATAGAGCATTATCCCCCGTATTGCTTACCCCCACTATTATCTATCTACACTATAGCCGCAGACGTAGGCGCGGGCACCAGCTAGTCTAAATACTTAAAATGCGAGTTGGTTGCGGGTAGAGAAATCTATTGCAGTGTGTCTAAGAAAATTGGTTCGATGGATTTTGATGCGGTAAATGGTATATGATAGTGAAAGAATTAAACTGTGTCGTAACGGAGCCCGATTTTTTAAATTTGTTCTCGAAATATCGAATATTTGGATGGGGGAAATTTTTTTTTTTTTTTTTACTAAAATATAAAGTGGGTTATTGCCGATGGAATGGTGTATATTTTTTTTACCATAAGGTTGATTGTTTCGAGTAGGCGAGGCCTTAAAGTTGAACCTTTGTGTGGCTATAGCGGAAGAACGGGGTGACGGATAGATGAGTTTGAGATATTTATGGATAGGGGAGAATGTCGTGGATGTGATAAGAGTTTGAATGGATTTTTACCATTGAATATGGCAAAGTTATTAACGTTGCAGATGGAGTCCTTGAAAAAGGATCAAAAAAGGATAATTTTTTGCAATTGGTGGGACCAAAATAGAAAAAACTGTCAAACGGAATGCGTTCATATTTACGAATGCTGTAGATGTTATGGCCGCATGTGAGATAGGCTATTTTTTTCGAGAGTTTTTGAAAAAGTGCGGGACCTATGCGAGTTGGTGTGCTATGTTCGTTTATAACTCGGGGAGTATTGGTCGGAACCCCATCATGTGGGTATTCATTTTACGTAGAATCGTAAGATCTATTCGGAAATGGAAAAAAAAATTGAAAATGTACTAGAGGTAAAATTTTGTACGAGAGTGTAGTAGTAGAATATTTTTGAAATTTTTCAAAAAACTGTGGCGCACCACATGCTGGACCATCTTACGAATGGGTGAGATAAAAAATTTTTTTTTTGATTTTGTACCAGACTTTTTTCATCTATTACAAAATGGATTTTCAAAAAATTATAACTTAGGTTGGGGATGTGCGATTGAAAAGAAGAAAATTATTTTCATTTGTTTTGTGATCGAAGCAATTTGGAAAAAATATAAAAAAAATTTTGGTGGTAATTTTTCGGGGGGTGGGGGTGGGGGATGGCTAACCCCGAAGTCGAAATAAGGGATGTGTGGTATCAAATTAAAGGTAAACCGGTCACAAATTGATTGGTGCAGTTTTTGTTTAAATCGAAAAAACTTTATCGCTGACTTTTTTTCGTTAAACATTGAAGCGGGGATGCCATCCTCCAAGTTCTACGGGTTGATCCAAAACGGACCGTTCTTTTTTTTAAAACTATCTACTCCAAAAGTTATGAAACTTTTACAAACAACACACCATTCCATCACTTATAGTTTTCGCGCAAACACGGTGGGAAGATTTTGCTAAAATTTGCACAAATTTTTCGGAAAAAAGGACTTTTTTCAATCATTTGCGTTAAGTGGTGTGAAGTTTTCGTCGGAGCGAGTTGAAAATTACATCAATCGATAGGTAATCGATTGTAGAAGAGAAATCACCCCCATGTTCCAGATCGAAAATGTATATTTAGGGTAGTTACTAGCGCTGGAAAAGCGTCGGAAGGCGACCAAAATGCCGATAAAAGGTGCCGTCGGAAAAGTGAGAAAGTTCAAAAAATTATATCTCCTGGAGTTATTAATTTTTTTTAATTATTATTTCAAAACTGGATTAGGGGATGGATTTACTACATTGAAAAAATAATTTGGTTGATAAAGGTTAATTGGGTCGAAAAATGCAGACAAAAACGGCAATATAGCAAAATTGCTAACTTAATAAAGTTAAATTTGTTAAAGAAATTTTCACCCATCCGGAGGTGACTACCCTTATCTGAAAGAGGATGTAAATGGGATGTGGAGGATGTTTTTCTTATTTCTCTGCGGTTAAATTTTTTATACTAATCGTAGATTTTTCACTTTTGCTCAACATTTGATTATATTATCTCAGTTGGGGGTGATTCTTTTGATATGAATTAAGGGTTGCTGATTTGTGGGGGATCTCTTAAAAGTTTAACTAAATACCCTAATATATTTGAAAAGTTAAATCATGCAAATCGGTGCAGCGGTTGTGAAGTTACTAACCAAAGAGCAAAATATGAGGCTATTTTGCATAATGACCAGTTCAGTTGCTTTATTGCCAATTGCTGTTAATAATAGAAATTTAAGAGATTTTTATTACTCTACCCTTTTCTCCTCTATTAGGGCTAAAATGTGTCCATACATGTGAAAGCTCGATATATAATACTTTATTAGTAATAGCAACATGAAATGGTTTTTTCGTTGTACTCGGTCTTGCTTTCACTAGGAACTGGATACTTACTATTACTAATTACTATTGGAAATTATGAAAACGAAGCAGGTTTATTGGTATGCAGCGATAGAGGAGGAATTATAGATATAATTTCTTACCTCATTTGTTCTTGGATGTTTATATTTAGTGAACATTTTGAACTAAATAGCTTCAGTTCCGGTTATTCAAATGAGGTAAGCAAATCTCACCTTATAGGGGGTTGCACATGTTTGAGTACGAATAACTTTGGCGTTTATTGATATATTTTAGTAATTCTTTCAACAGGTGGTGAAGGATACTATTAGCTAAACTGTGAGATACATTGGGTGGATATAAGTACAGTAGTTGAAAAAAAATACACGACACAATGTGAGATATTTGTGATTGACTGGAGGTTTTTGCTAAATTTGCTAAAAAAAATCAATTTTCGTGGGAGTAATTACCTTTATTTGAAAGGGGATGTAAATACGTAGGTATGGTTAAAATTTCATCGAGATTTGAAAATTTAAATGTTGCATCAAAAATTTCCAGTGAAAAAATGAAAAGTTAAATTTTGTTAAGAAAATTTTACAATATCTGCAAAGTGTGGATGTATATTAAAGGGGAAGGCGGTGTGTAAGCGCTATACTAAGTTTCGTCCAAACCAAGATATATTTAGTTGACATTTTAGAGATTTTTATAATATCACTGATTTAGCGACTTGAAGCCATCTGCTGGGTTCAAATGAAACCTTGGAGGTTCACGGGTTATAGTAGTGGAAAGCTACCAATCTCTGCTTTATTCTGGTTTTTAAATTACCAAAATCGGTTAGATATTTGGCGAGATATTAATTTTTCTCTGTAGCAAGGACCTTTTCAATGCCGAAATCCTGGACGAATCCCTTTTGAAAATTATGAAATTTTTTTTTGTCTTCTTTCCCGGCAAGATTGGTATCAAATGAAAGGTATTACTGTGTAGAATTCAAATATGAAAACCATTTTGAATTATCTTTGATACAGTGAGTTTTATAAAGGTTTATTTTTTCTATAAATTTAATTGAATGCCGTCGGCAAATTGAGAAAATTCAAAAAATTATTATATCTCCGGGAGTTTTTAACTTTTTCTAAAAATTTTTCAACATTTGATTAGGGGTTGGATTTACTACATTATAAAATTAATTTGGTTGATAAAGATACATTGCGTCAAAAAGTACACACCAAAACGGTAAAATTGCAAAATCGCTAATTTAATAAAGTTAAATTTGTTAAAGAAATTTTCACCCTTCCGGAGGTGACTACCCTTATCTAAAAGAGGATGTAAATGGGATATGCAGGATGTTTTTTTACTTCGCTACGGTTAAATTTTTCATACTAATCGTAGATTTTTCACTTTTGCTCAACATTTGATTATATTATCTCAGTTGGGGGTGATTCTTTTGATATGAATTAAGGATTGCTGATTTGTGGGGGATGTTTTAAAAGTTTAACTAAATACCCTTATATACTAACCAAAGAGCAACATGAAATGGTTTTTTCGGTGTACTCTCTCTTGCTTTCACTAGGAACTGGGTAACTACTATTACTAATTACTATTGGAAATTATGAAAACGAAGCAATTTTATTGGTATATAGCGATAGAGGAGGAATTATAGATATAATTTCTTACCTCATTTGTTTTTAAATGTTTACATTTAGTTAACATTTTGAACTAAATAACTTCACTTCCGGTTATTCAAATGAGGTATACAAACCTCACCAATAACTTTGGCGTTTATTGATATATTTTAGTAATTATTTTAACAGTTGGTTAAGAATGGCATTAGCTAAATTGTGAAATACTTCAGGTGGATATAAGTACAAAGGATACAAAGGTACTAGCTCGCAAGCGGCGGTAATGTACAAGGGTATTTGCTCGCAAAGGGTGATAGACTACAAAGGCGATAGCTCGCAAGGGGCGGTAAGATACAAAGACAGTAGCTCGCATGGGGCGGGAGGATACAAGGGCACTAGCTCGCAAGAGGCGGGAGGATACAAAGGTCGTAGCTCGCAAGAGGCGAGAGAATACAAAGGTTGAAGCTCGCTAGAGGCGGGAGGATACAAAGGTCTTAGCTCGCAAGGGGCGGGAGGATACAAGAGTAGTAGCTCGCAAGGGCGGGACGATATAAGAGTAGAAGCTCGCAAGGGGCGGGAGGATACAAAGGTCGTAGCTCGCAAGAGGCGGGAGGATACAAAGGTCGTAGCTCGCAAGGGGCGGGAAGATACAAAGGTAGTAGCTCGCACCATACCATTCGTTAATTTCACAAGGCGTCATTTTTCACACTATAGTTGCTTTAGTCCAATTTTATAACCCGTGGACCGATTTTGATAACTCTTTTTTTGTTAAATAGGGTATGATCCCTTCTTTCAATTGTATACCCTCCCACCCTCACCACACTTTACTTTTATTCAATTTTTTTTGGAGTAGTATATTAACATTTGATTTAGGGAAAACAGTTTTCATCGATAGTTGCTATTGTCTAACTTCGTAACGTGTGGACCGATTTGCATAATTCTTTTTTTTTAAATAGGGGGGTCTTCCCTCCTCTTACTCCAATCACTCCCTACCCACACTTTTTTTTAGTCAAATTTTTAAATTTTTTTCTTTTGAATTAAGATTCTGTGCTACCGGGACAAAACTTTTCACCTTCAGGTGCTTTAGCATATCTCCCGAACGTGTGGACCGATTTGCATAATTCTTTTTTTGTTAAATAGAGTAACATCCCCCCCCCCATCTGCCCAACCACACTATTATCTATCTACACTATAGCCGCAGACGTAGGCGCGGGCACCAGCTAGTTTAATTTAATACTCTTAAAATGCGATTGTGAAATGGTAGACAAAAACATTCCAACGTGTTCAGAAGAATTGGTCGGATGGATTTTGATGCGGTAAGCGGTATTCGAGAGGGAAAGTATTAAACTGGGTTGTAACGGAGCCGGATTTTTCGAAATCGATTTCGAAATATTCGAAAAATTTCGAAAAATTTGCATTTTTAGCCATTTAGACTAAAGTGAGGGGGGGATTATTGCCGATCGGATGGTGGAATTTTTTTTTTTTTCAGGTCGGCCATTTAGGGTGGGCGGGGCTTCGAAGCTAAACCTTTTCGGGGCTATAGCGTGAGAACGGGGTAACGCGTAGATGAATATAAGGTATTTATGGATAGGGTAGAATGTGGCCGATATGGTGAAATGTAATTTGGATTTTTAGTTAAGAAAATGGCAAAGTTATTAAGGCTGCAGATGGAGCCTTCCGGAGGTATGAAAAAAGGGTTGTTTTTTTGCCAACTGTGCGTTTATGTTTGAGAAAACGGCCGAACGGAATGCGTTCATATTTTCAGATGTTGTAGACCTAATGGCGGGGGGTGCTATAGGTTACTACGTTTTTTGATATTTTTAAAGGGGGCGGGGCCTATTTACCGCGGTAGGCTAGGTTCGTTTATAACTCGGGTTTTATTTATCGGAACCCTATCATGTGGGTATGCATTTTTCGTAGAACGGTGAGGGCTATTCGAAAATCGGGAAAAAAATTGAAAATGTACTAGAGGAAAAAATTTGCACGAGAGTGTAGTACTAGAATATTTTTGAAATTTTTCAAAAAACTGTCGCGCAAACTATGCTAGACTGTTATTCGAATGGTGGGGGGAAAAAATTTTTTTTTTCATTTTGTACTAGATTTTTTTGATCTATAAGGAAAAAAAATTATTACTTAGGGTGGGGATGTCCGAATGAAATAATTGAAATTATTTTTATTCGTTTTGTAATAGAAGCTATTTGGAAAAAATAAAAAAAAATTTTTGAGGGTAATTTTTCGGGGGGTGGGGGTGGGGGGTGGCCAACCCCTATATAAAAATAAGGGATGTGGGGTATTAAATTAAAGGTAATTTGGTCACTAATCGATTGGGGTAGTTTTTTTTTAAATCGAAAAAACTTTATCGCTGACTTTTTTCCGTCCAACATTGCTCCGGGGGTGGCATCCCCCCAAATCCTAAGGGATGCTCCAAAATGAATCGTTCTTTTTTTTAAAACTATCTACTCCGAAAGTTATGAAATGTTTGGGAACAAAGATTTTTCCGATCACTTATAGTTTTCGCGCAAACGCGGTGGGAGCATTTTGCACAAATTTCAACACATTTTCCGTGAAAAAAGCACTATTTTCAATCATTTTCATTAAATTGTTGGAAAATTTCATCGGAACGGGGTGAAAATTACATCAATCGATAGGTAATCGATTGTAGAAGCGAAATCACCCCCATGTTCCAGATCGAAAATGAATATTAAGGGTAGTTATTAGCGATGGAAAAGTGCCGGAAGGCGACCAAAATGCCGATAATTGAATGCCGTCGGAAAAGTGAAAAAATTCAAAAAATTATATCTCCGGTCGGTTTAAACTTTTTTCAATTATTCTTTCAACACTAACTTAAGGGTGTAATTTAACATCCCCGAAAATTATTTTGAACGATAAAAGTTCAGTGGGGTAAAAAATACACCTAAAAACGGGAAAATCGCAAAAAACTCTAAATTAATTAAGTTAAATTTGTTAAAGAAATTTTCACCCACCCGGGGCGGACTACCCTTATTCGAAAGGGGATGAAAGTAGGATATACAGGGTGTTTTTATTTTTTCGCTACGATAAAATTTTTTATACTAATCGTAGATTTTTCACTTTTGTCAAATATTTCATTACATTATCTAAGATGGGGGTGTATTTTTTTGTATAAATTAAGGGTTGCTGATTTATTGGGGGTGTTTAAAAAGTTTATTAAACCACCCTTATATATTTTAAAAGTTAAATCATCCAAATCGGTGCAGCGGTTGTTAAGTTACTAGCGTGGGAGCAAATGTATAAGGCTCTTTTGTATTATGACCAATTCAGTTAATTTATTGCTAATTGTTATTAATAATATAAATTTAAGGGATTTTTATTATTTATTACTTTTCTACTCGATTAGGGCTAAAATGTTGCCATAGATATGAAAGCTTGATATATAATACTTTATTAGTTATAGTAACATGTATATGGCATAAATCGGTTTTTTCGGTGTACTCTTTTCTATTTTCACTAGGTACTCGATACCTACTATTACTAATTACTATTGGAAATTATAAAAACGAAGCAGGTTTATTGGTATACACCGATAGAGGAGGAATTATAGATATAATTTCTTACCACATATGTTCTTAAATGTTTACACATTTAGTAAATATTTTGAACTAATTAGCTTCACTTCCGGTTATGTAAATGAGGTAAACAAACCTCACCTTATAGGGGGTTGCTCATCTTTGAGTACCAATAACTTGGGTATTTATTGTCGTATCTTAGTAATTCTTTTAACAATTGTTTAACGATACTATTAGTTATAATGTTGGGTACTTTTGGTGGATTTATGTACAGTAATAGAAACAAAATACACGACACAGTGTCAAAAATATTTGCTTGATATGAGGTTTTTGTTAAATTTGTTTGAGAAATTTCAATTTTCGCGGGAGTGACTACACTCATTTTAAATGAGATAAAGATAGTTAGCTTTGGTAAAAATTTCATCCCGATCGGGTAAAATTTTTCAACATTTGAGATTTTGCCTCAAAAATTTTCATTGAAAAAATTAAAAGTGAAATTTTGTTAGGAAAATTTTACGATATATTTAAAGTGTAAATTTATATTGAAGGGGTAGCGGATACTTAAGCGCTATACTAAGTTTTATCCAAATCGGAAAATATTTAGTTGACATTTTAATTATTTTTGTAATATCACTGATTTGGCGATTCTGAGCCACCTGGTGGGTACAAATGAAATCTCAGGGGTGCGCGGGTTACAGCAGTGGAAGGCTGCAAATCTCTGCTTTGTTCTGGTTTTTAAACGACCGAGATCCGTTCATTATTTGGCGAGATATGAATTTTTACCTGTAGCAAGGACTTTTTCAATGCCAAAATTGTGGACCATACCCTAGGAAAAATTATGAAAAATTATGAAATTTTTTTTTGCTTTCTTTCCCGGCAAGTTTGGTATCAAATGAAAGGTATTGATGAGTAGAATTCAAATATGAAAACCATTTTGAATTATCTTTATTACAGTAAGATTTATAACGGTTTCTTTTTGCTAAATCTACTCAAATGTATGGGAAAGTGCATTGTGACGCCCTCTAACGGTGGGATGAAGCCACTACATATTATTACTTAATAACAGACATAAATGTGCAAATCCTGTGCTTTCTTTTAAAGGTTGTTTCATTCAAATCGGTAAATTCATTAAAAAGTTATAAAGGCAAGAGCAATTGGATATTACGTTTTTTTACTACTTTGTTCGTAGTTCGCAAGGGGCGGTAAGCTACAAGGGTCATAGTTCGCAAGGGGCGGTAAGCTATAAGGGTCGTAGCTCGCAAGGGGCGGGAAAAATACAAAGGTGGTAGCTCGCAAGGGGCGGGAAAAATACAAAGGTGTTAGCTCGCAAGAGGCGGGAAAAATACAAAGGTGGTAGCTCGCAAGGACGAAATTATACAAAGTTCGTAGCTCGCAAGGGGCGGGAAAAATATAAAGGTGGTAGCTCGCAAGGGGCGGGAAATATACAAAGGTGTTAGCTCGCAAGGGGCGGGAAAAATACAAAGGTGGTAGCTCGCAAGAGGCGGGAAAAATACAAAGGTGGTAGCTCGCAAAGACGGAATTCCACAAAGGTCGTAGCTCGCAAGGGGCGGGAAAAATACAAAGGTGGTAGCTCGCAAGACAGAATTATACAAAGGTCGTAGATCGCAAGGGGCGGGAAAAATACAAAGGTGGTAGCTCGCAAGGGATGGGAAAAATACAAAGGTGGTAGCTCGCAAGGGGCGGGAGGATACAATTGCTACTAAGGAAAAATATGTCCACGTAAAACAAGACTATAGTTGGTTTAGTCCAACTTCCGAACCCGTGGACCGATTTTGATAATTTTTTTTTTTGTTAAATAGAGTATGATATCTCCTCCTACCTACATACCCTCTCATCCACCCGCACTTTCATTTTATTCAATTCAATTTTTTTTTGTAGTATACCATAATATACTACATTTGATTAAAGAGAAACTGTTTAACTGTTTGCACCTACAGTTGCTTTAGTCCAACTTCCTAACCCCTGGACCGATTTGTATAATTCTTTTTTTGTTAAATAGGGGGTCATCCCTCCTCCCACCCCACTTACTCCCCACCCACCCTTATTTTTTTTAGTCTATTTTTTTTAATTGTATGTTTTGTATTTTTAGATTTTTCCTTACCTCACTTTTTTTTTTGCCCCTACTTTACTTTAGCCTATCTCCCTAACCCGTGGACCGATTTCCACAATTCTTTTTCTGTTAAATATAGCATTATCCACCCTATTACCTACCTACACTATCATCTATATACACTATAGCCGCAGACGTAGGCGCGGGCACCCACTAGTCTAAATACTTAAAATGCGAGTTGGTTGCGGGTAGAGAAATCTATTGCAGTGTGTCTAAGAGAATTGGTTCGATGGATTTTGATGCGGTAAATGGTATATGATAGTGAAAGAATTAAACTGTGTCGTAACGGAGCCCGATTTTTTAAATTTGTTCTAGAAATATCGAATTTTTGGATGGGGAAAAATTTTTTTTTTTTTTTTACTAAAATATAAAGTGGGTTATTGCCGATGGAATGGTATATATATTTTTTACCATAAGGTTGATTGTTTCGAGTAGGCGAGGCCTTGAAGTTGAACCTTTGTGGGGCTATAGCGGAAGAACGGGGTGACGGATAGATGAGTTTGAGATATTTATGGATAGGTGAGAATGTCGTGGATGTGATAAGAGTTTGAATGGATTTTTACCATTGAATATGGCAAAGTTATTAACGCTGCAGATGGAGTCCTTGAAAAAGGATCAAAAAAGGATAATTTTTTGCAATTGGTGGGACCAAAATAGAAAAAACTGTCAAACGGAATCCGTTCATATTTACGGATGTTGTAGATGTTATGACCGCATGTGAGATAGGCTATTTTTTTCGAGAGTTTTTGAAAAAGTGCGGGACCTATGCGAGTTGGTGTGCTATGTTCGTTTATAACTCGGGGAGTATTGATCGGAACCCTATCATGTGGGTATTCATTTTACGTAGAATCGTAAGATCTATTCGGAAATGGAAAAAAAAAATTGAAAATGTACTAGAGGAAAATTTTTGCACGAGAGTGTAGTAGTAGAATATTTTTGAAATTTTTCAAAAAACTGTGGCGCACCACATGCTAGACCATCTTGCGAATGGGTGAGATAAAAAATTTTTTTTTTAATTTTGTACCAGACTTTTTTCATCTATTACAAAATGGATTTTCAAAAAATTATAACTTAGGTTGGGGATGTGCGATTGAAAAGAAGAAAATTATTTTCAGTTGTTTTGTGATCGAAGCAATTTGGAAAAAATATAAAAAAAATTTTGGCGGTAATTTTTCGGGGGGTGGGGGTGGGGGATGGCTAACCCCGAAGTCGAAATAAGGGATGTGTGGTATCAAATTAAAGGTAAACCGGTCACAAATTGATTGGTGGAGTTTTTGTTTAAATCGAAAAAACTTTATCGCTGACTTTTTTTCGTTAAACATTGAAGCGGGGATGCCATCCTCCAAGTTCTACGGGTTGATCCAAAACGGACCGTTCTTTTTTTTAAAACTATCTACTCCAAAAGTTATGAAACTTTTACAAACAACACACCATTCCATCACTTATAGTTTTCGCGCAAACACGGTGGGAAGATTTTGCTAAAATTTGCGCAAATTTTTCGGAAAAAAGGACTTTTTTCAATCATTTGCGTTAAGTGGTGTGAAGTTTTCGTCGGAGCGAGTTGAAAATTACATCAATCGATAGGTAATCGATTGTAGAAGAGAAATCACCCCCATGTTTCAGATCGAAAATGTATATTTAGGGTAGTTACCAGCGACGGAAAAGTGCCGTAAGGCGACCAAAATGCCGATAAAAGGTGCCGTCGGAAAAGTGAGAAAGTTCAAAAAATTATATCTCCTGGAGTTATTAATTTTTTTAAATTATTATTCCAACAGTTGATTAGGGGATGGATTTACTACATTGGAAAATTAATTTGGTTGATAAAGGTTAATTGGGTCGAAAAATGCAGACAAAAACGGCAATATAGCAAAATTGCTAACTTAATAAAGTTAAATTTGTTCAAGAAATTTTCACCCATCCGGAGGTGACTACCCTTATCTGAAAGAGGATGTAAATGGGATGTGGAGGATGTTTTTCTTATTTCTCTGCGGTTAAATTTTTTATACTAATCGTAGATTTTTCACTTTTGCTCAACATTTGATTATATTATCTCAGTTGGGGGTGATTCTTTTGATATGAATTAAGGATTGCTGATTTGTGGGGGATCTCTTAAAAGTTTAACTAAATACCCTAATATATTTGAAAAGTTAAATCATTCAAATCGGTGCAGCGGTTGTGAAGTTACTAACCAAAGAGCAAAATATGAGGCTCTTTTGCATAATGAACAGTTCAGTTGCTTTATTGCCAATTGCTGTTAATAATAGACATTTAAGAGATTTTTGTTACTCTACCCTTTTCTCCTCTATTAGGGCTAAAATGTGTCCATACATGTGAAAGCTCGATATATAATACTTTATTAGTAATAGCAACATGAAATGGTTTTTCGTTGTACTCGGTCTTGCTTTCACTAGGAACTGGATACCTACTATTACTAATTACTATTGGAAATTATGAAAACGAAGCAGGTTTATTGGTATACAGCGATAGAGGAGGAATTATAGATATAATTTCTTACCTCATTTGTTCTTGGATGTTTATATTTAGTGAACATTTTGAACTAAATAGCTTCAGTTCCGGTTATTCAAATGAGGTAAGCAAATCTCACCTTATAGGGGGTTGCACATGTTTGAGTACGAATAACTTTGGCGTTTATTGATATATTTTAGTAACTCTTTCAACAGGTGGTGAAGGATACTATTAGCTAAACTGTGAGATACATTGGGTGGATATAAGTACAGTAGTTGAAAAAAAATACACGACACAATGTGAGATATTTGTGATTGACTGGAGGTTTTTGCTAAATTTGTTAAAAAAAATCAATTTTCGTGGGAGTAATTACCTTTATTTGAAAGGGGATGTAAATACGTAGGTATGGTTAAAATTTCATCGAGATTTGAAAATTTAAATGTTGCATCAAAAATTTCCAGTGAAAAAATGAAAAGTTAAATTTTGTTAAGAAAATTTTACAATATCTGCAAAGTGTGGGTGTATATTTAAGGGGAAGGCGGTGTGTAAGCGCTATACTAAGTTTCGTCCAAACCAAGATATATTTAGTTGACATTTTAGAGATTTTTATAATATCACTGATTTAGCGACTTGAAGCCATCTGCTGGGTACAAATGAAACCTTGGAGGTTCACGGGTTATAGTAGTGGAAAGCTACCAATCTCTGCTTTATTCTGGTTTTTAAATGACCAAAATCGGTTAAGTATTTGGCGAGATATTAATTTTCAAATGTAGCAAGGACCTTTTCAATGCCGAAATCCTGGACGAATCCCTTGGGAAAATTATGAATTTTTTTTTGTCTTCGTTTCCGGTAAGTTTGGTATCAAATGAAAGGTATTACTGCGTAGAATTCAAATATGAAAACCATTTCGAATTATCTTTGATACAGTGAGTTTTATAAAGGTTTCTTTTTTCTATAAATTTTATTGAATGCCGTCGGCAAATTGAGAAAATTCAAAAAATTATTATATATCCGGGATTTTTTAACTTTTTTCTAAATTTTTTTCAACATTTGATTAGGGGTTGGATTTACTACATTATAAAATTAATTTGGTTGATAAAGATACATTGCGTAAAAAAGTACACACAAAATCGGCAAAATTGCAAAATCGCTAATTTAATACAGTTAAATTTGTTAAAGAAATTTTCACCCATACGGAGGTGACTACCCTTATCTAAAAGAGGATGTAAATGGGATATGCAGGATGTTTTTTTACTTCGCTACGGTTAAATTTTTCATACTAATCGTAGATTTTTCACTTTTGCTCAACATTTGATTATATTATCTCAGTTGGGGGTGATTCTTTTGATATGAATTAAGGATTGCTGATTTGTGGGGGATGTTTTAAAAGTTTAACTAAATACCCTTATATATTTTAAAAGTTAAATCATGCAAATCGGCGCAGCCGGTACTAAATTACTAACCAAAGAGCAACATGAAATGGTTTTTTCGGTGTACTCTCTCTTGCTTTCACTAGGAACTGGGTAACTACTTTTACTAATTACTATTGGAAATTATGAAAACGAAGCAATTTTATTGGTATATAGCGATAGAGGAGGAATTATAGATATAATTTCTTACCTCATTTGTTTTTAAATGTTTACATTTAGTTAACATTTTGAACTAAATAACTTCACTTCCGGTTATTCAAATGAGGTATACAAACCTCACCAATAACTTTGGCGTTTATTAATATATTTTAGTAATTCTTTTAACAGTTGGTTAAGAATGGCATTAGCTAAATTGTGAAATACTTCAGGTGGATATAAGTACAAAGGATACAAAGGTACTAGCTCGCAAGCGGCGGTAATGTACAAGGGTATTTGCTCGCAAAGGTTGATAGACTACAAAGGCGATAGCTCGCAAGGGGCGGTAAGATACAAAGACAGTAGCTCGCAAGGGGCGGGAGGATACAAGGGCACTAGCTCGCAAGAGGCGGGAGGATACAAAGGTCGTAGCTCGCAAGAGGCGAGAGAATACAAAGGTTGAAGCTCGCTAGAGGCGGGAGGATACAAAGGTCTTAGCTCGCAAGGGGCGGGAGGATACAAGAGTAGTAGCTCGCAAGGGCGGGACGATATAAGAGTAGAAGCTCGCAAGGGGCGGGAGGATACAAAGGTCGTAGCTCGCAAGAGGCGGGAGGATACAAAGGTCGTAGCTCGCAAGGGGCGGGAGGATACAAAGGTCGTAGCTCGCAAGAGGCGGGAGGATACAAAGGTCGTAGCTCGCAAGGGGCGGGAGGATACAAAGGTAGTAGCTCGCACCATACCATTCGTTAATTTCACAAGGCGTCATTTTTCACACTATAGTTGCTTTAGTCCAATTTTATAACCCGTGGACCGATTTTTATAACTCTTTTTTTGTTAAATAGGGTATGATCCCTTCTTTCAATTGTATACCCTCCCACCCTCACCACACTTTACTTTTATTCAATTTTTTTTTTCAAATGTAGTATATGATTTAGGGAAAACAGTTTTCATCTATAGTTGCTATTGTCTAAGTTCGTAACGTGTGGACCGATTTGCATAATTCTTTTTTTTTAAATAGGGGGGGGTCTTCCCTCCTCTTACTCCAATCACTCCCTACCCACACTTTTTTTTAGTCAAATTTTTAAATTTTTTTCTTTTGAATAAAGATTCTGTTGCTACCGGGACAAAACTTTTCACCTTCAGTTGCTTTAGCATATCTCCCGAACGTGTAGACCGATTTGCATAATTCTTTTTTTGTTAAATAGAGCATTATCCCCCGTATTGCTTACCCCCACTATTATCTATCTACACTATAGCCGCAGACGTAGGCGCGGGCACCAGCTAGTCTAAATACTTAAAATGCGAGTTGGTTGCGGGTAGAGAAATCTATTGCAGTGTGTTTAAGAAAATTGGTTCGATGGATTTTGATGCGGTAAATGGTATATGATAGAAAAAGAATTAAACTGTGTCGTAACGGAGCCCGATTTTTTAAATTTGTTCTCGAAATATCGAATTTTTGGATGGGGAAAATTTTTTTTTTTTTTTTTACTAAAATATAAAGTGGGTTATTGCCGATGGAATGGTATATATATTTTTTACCATAAGGTTGATTGTTTCGAGTAGGCGAGGCCTTAAAGTTGAACCTTTGTGGGGCTTTAGCGGAAGAACGGGGTGACGGATAGATGAGTTTGAGATATTTATGGATAGGTGAGAATGTCGTGGATGTGATAAGAGTTTGAATGGATTTTTACCATTGAATATGGCAAAGTTATTAACGTTGCAGATGGAGTCCTTGAAAAAGGATCAAAAAAGGATAATTTTTTGCAATTGGTGGGACCAAAATAGAAAAAACTGTCAA
Source organism: Leptarthrus brevirostris (assembly GCA_964036015.1). Taxonomy (NCBI): domain Eukaryota; kingdom Metazoa; phylum Arthropoda; class Insecta; order Diptera; family Asilidae; genus Leptarthrus; species Leptarthrus brevirostris. Next base: position 67,088,724 of record OZ038375.1, read on the forward strand.
ACGGAATGCGTTCATATTTACGGATGCTGTAGATGTTATGGCCGCATGTGAGATAGGCTATTTTTTTCGAGAGTTTTTGAAAAAGTGCGGGACCTATGCGAGTTGGTGTGCTATGTTCGTTTATAACTCGGGGAGTATTGGTCGGAACCCCATCATGTGGGTATTCATTTTACGTAGAATCGTAAGATCTATTCGGAAATGGAAAAAAAAAATTGAAAATGTACTAGAGAAAAATTTTTGCACGAGAGTGTAGTAGTAGAATATTTTTGAAATTTTTCAAAAAACTGTGGCGCACCACATGCTGGACCATCTTGCGAATGGGTGAGATAAAAAATTTTTTTTTTGATTTTGTACCAGACTTTTTTCATCTATTACAAAATGGATTTTCAAAAAATTATAACTTAGGTTGGGGATGTGCGATTGAAAAGAAGAAAATTATTTTCATTTGTTTTGTGATCGAAGCAATTTGGAAAAAATATAAAAAAAATTTTGGTGGTAATTTTTCGGGGGGTGGGGGTGGGGGATGGCTAACCCCGAAGTCGAAATAAGGGATGTGTGGTATCAAATTAAAGGTAAACCGGTCAGAAATTGATTGGTGCAGTTTTTGTTTAAATCGAAAAAACTTTATCGCTGACTTTTTTTCGTTAAACATTGAAGCGGGGATGCCATCCTCCAAGTTCTACGGGTTGATCCAAAATGGACCGTTCTTTTTTTTAAAACTATCTACTCCAAAAGTTATGAAACTTTTACAAACAACACACCATTCCATCACTTATAGTTTTCGCGCAAACACGGTGGGAAGATTTTGCTAAAATTTGCACAAATTTGTCGGAAAAAAGGACTTTTTTCAATCATTTGCGTTAAGTGGTGTGAAGTTTTCGTCGGAGCGAGTTGAAAATTACATCAATCGATAGGTAATCGATTGTAGAAGAGAAATCACCCCCATGTTCCAGATCGAAAATGTATATTTAGGGTAGTTACTAGCGATGGAAAAGCGTCGGAAGGCGACCAAAATGCCGATAAAAGGTGCCGTCGGAAAAGTGAGAAAGTTCAAAAAATTATATCTCCTGGAGTTATTAATTTTTTTAAATTATTATTTCAACAGTTGATTAGGGGATGGATTTACTACATCGGAAAATTAATTTGGTTGATAAAGGTTAATTGGGTCGAAAAATTCAGACAAAAACGGCAATATAGCAAAATTGCTAACTTAATAAAGTTAAATTTGTTAAAGATATTTTCACCCATCCGGAGATGACTACCCTTATCTGAAAGAGGATGTAAATGGGATGTGGAGGATGTTTTTCTTATTTCTCTGCGGTTAAATTTTTTATACTAATCGTAGATTTTTCACTTTTGCCCAACATTTGATTATATTATCTAAGATGGTGGTGATTCTTTTGATATGAATTAAGGGTTGCTGATTTATCGGGGATCTTTTAAAAGTTTAACTAAATACCCTAATATATTTGAAAAGTTAAATCATGCAAATCGGTGCAGCGGTTGTGAAGTTACTAATCAAAGAGCAAAATATGAGGCTCTTTTGCATAATGAACAGTTCAGTTGCTTTATTGCCAATTGCTGTTAATAATAGAAATTTAAGAGATTTTTATTACTCTACCCTTTTCTCCTCTATTAGGGCTAAAATGTGTCCATACATGTGAAAGCTCGATATATAATACTTTATTAGTAATAGCAACATGAAATGGTTTTTTCGGTGTACTCGGTCTTGCTTTCACTAGGAACTGGATACCTACTATTACTAATTACTATTGGAAATTATGAAAACGAAGCAGGTTTATTGGTATACAGCGATAGAGGAGGAATTATAGATATAATTTCTTACCTCATTTATTCTTGGATGTTTATATTTAGTGAACATTTTGAACTAAATAGCTTCAGTTCCGGTTATTCAAATGAGGTAAGCAAATCTCACCTTATAGGGGGTTGCACATGTTTGAGTACCAATAACTTTGGCGTTTATTGATATATTTTAGTAATTCTTTTAACAGTTGGTTAAGGATACTATTAGCTAAATTGTGAGATACCTTGAGTGGATATAAGTACAGTAGTTGAAAAAAAAATACACGACACAATGTGAGATATTTATGATTGACTGGAGGTTTTTGCTAAATTTGTTAAAAAAAATCAATTTTCGTGGGAGTAATTACCTTTATTTGAAAGGGGATGTAAATACGTAGGTATGGTTAAAATTTCATCGAGATTTGAAAATTTAAATGTTGCATCAAAAATTTCCAGTGAAAAACTGAAAAGTTAAATTTTGTTAAGAAAATTTTACAATATCTGCAAAGTGTGGATGTATATTTAAGGGGAAGGCGGTGTGTAAGCGCTATACTAAGTTTCGTCCAAACCAAGATATATTTAGTTGACATTTTAGAGATTTTTATAATATCACTGATTTAGCGACTTGAATCTATCTTATGGGTAGAAATGAAACCTTGGAGGTTCCCGGGTTATAGTAGTGGAAAGCTACCAATCTCTGCTTTATTCCGGTTTTTAAATGACCAAAATCGGTTAAGTATTTGGCGAGATATTAATTTTCAAATGTAGCAAGGACCTTTTCAATGCCGAAATCCTGGACGAATCCCTTGGGAAAATTATGAATTTTTTTTTGTCTTCGTTCCCGGTAAGTTTGGTATCAAATGAAAGGTATTACTGCGTAGAATTCAAATATGAAAACCATTTTGAATTATCTTTGATACAGTGAGTTTTATAAAGGTTTCTTTTTTCTATAAATTTTATTGAATGCCGTCGGCAAATTGAGAAAATTCAAAAAATTATTATATCTCCGGGAGTTTTTAACTTTTTCTAAAAATTTTTCAACATTTGATTAGGGGTTGGATTTACTACATTATAAAATTAATTTGGTTGATAAAGATACATTGCGTCAAAAAGTGCACACCAAAACGGTAAAATTGCAAAATCGCTAATTTAATAAAGTTAAATTTGTTAAAGAAATTTTCACCCTTCCGGAGGTGACTACCCTTATCTAAAAGAGGATGTAAATGGGATATGCAGGATGTTTTTTTACTTCGCTACGGTTAAATTTTTCATACTAATCGTAGATTTTTCACTTTTGCTCAACATTTGATTATATTATCTCAGATGGGGGTGATCCTTTTGATATGAATTAAGGATTGCTGATTTGTGGGTGGGAATGTTTTAAAAGTTTAACTAAATACCCTTATATATTTTAAAAGTTAAATCATGCAAATCGGCATTAGCTAAATTGTGAAATACTTCAGGTGGATATAAGTACAAAGGATACAAAGGTACTAGCTCGCAAGCGGCGGTAATGTACAAGGGTATTTGCTCGCAAAGGGTGATAGACTACAAAGGCGATAGCTCGCAAGGGGCGGTAAGATACAAAGACAGTAGCTCGCAAGGGGCGGGAGGATACAAGGGCACTAGCTCGCAAGAGGCGGGAGGATACAAAGGTCGTAGCTCGCAAGAGGCGAGAGAATACAAAGGTTGAAGCTCGCTAGAGGCGGGAGGATACAAAGGTCTTAACTCGCAAGGGGCGGGAGGATACAAGAGTAGTAACTCGCAAGGGCGGGAGGATATAAGAGTAGAAGCTCGCAAGGGGCGGGAGGATACAAAGGTCGTAGCTCGCAAGAGGCGGGAGGATACAAAGGTCGTAGCTCGCAAGGGGCGGGAGGATACAAAGGTAGTAGCTCGCACCATACCATTCGTTAATTTCACAAGGCGTCATTTTTCACACTATAGTTGCTTTAGTCCAATTTTATAACCCGTGGACCGATTTTTATAACTCTTTTTTTGTTAAATAGGGTATGATCCCTTCTTTCAATTGTATACCCTCCCACCCTCACCACACTTTACTTTTATTCAATTTTTTTTTGGAGTATAATATACTACATTTGATTTAGGGAAAACAGTTTTCATCTATAGTTGCTATTGTCTAACTTCGTAACGTGTGGACCGATTTGCATAATTCTTTTTTTTTAAATAGGGAGGGTCTTCCCTCCTCTTACTCCAATCACTCCCTACCCACACTTTTTTTTAGTCAAATTTTTAAATTTTTTTCTTTTGAATAAAGATTCTGTTGCTACCGGGACAAAACTTTTCACCTTCAGTTGCTTTAGCATATCTCCCGAACGTGTAGACCGATTTGCATAATTCTTTTTTTGTTAAATAGAGCATTATCCCCCGTATTGCTTACCCCCACTATTATCTATCTACACTATAGCCGCAGACGTAGGCGCGGGCACCAGCTAGTCTAAATACTTAAAATGCGAGTTGGTTGCGGGTAGAGAAATCTATTGCAGTGTGTCTAAGAAAATTGGTTCGATGGATTTTGATGCGGTAAATGGTATATGATAGTGAAAGAATTAAACTGTGTCGTAACGGAGCCCGATTTTTTAAATTTTTTCTAGAAATATCGAATTTTTGGATGGGGAAAATTTTTTTTTTTTTTTTTACTAAAATATAAAGTGGGTTATTGCCGATGGAATGGTGTATATTTTTTTTACCATAAGGTTGATTGTTTCGAGTAGGCGAGGCCTTAAAGTTGAACCTTTGTGGAGCTATAGCGGAAGAACGGGGTGACGGATAGATGAGTTTGAGATATTTATGGATAGGGGAGAATGTCGTGGATGTGATAAGAGTTTGAATGGATTTTTACCATTGAATATGGCAAAGTTATTAACGCTGCAGATGGAGTCCTTGAAAAAGGATCAAAAAAGGATAATTTTTTGCAATTGGTGGGACCAAAATAGAAAAAACTGTCAAACGGAATCCGTTCATATTTACGGATGTTGTAGATGTTATGACCGCATGTGAGATAGGCTATTTTTTTCGAGAGTTTTTGAAAAAGTGCGGGACCTATGCGAGTTGGTGTGCTATGTTCGTTTATAACTCGGGGAGTATTGGTCGGAACCCCATCATGTGGGTATTCATTTTACGTAGAATCGTAAGATCTATTCGGAAATGGAAAAAAAAAATTGAAAATGTACTAGAGGAAAATTTTTGCACGAGAGTGTAGTAGTAGAATATTTTTGAAATTTTTCAAAAAACTGTGGCGCACCACATGCTGGACCATCTTGCGAATGGGTGAGATAAAAAAATTTTTTTTTGATTTTGTACCAGACTTTTTTCATCTATTACAAAATGGATTTTCAAAAAATTATAACTTAGGTTGGGGATGTGCGATTGAAAAGAAGAAAATTATTTTCATTTGTTTTGTGATCGAAGCAATTTGGAAAAAATATAAAAAAAATTTTGGTGGTAATTTTTCGGGGGGTGGGGGTGGGGGATGGCTAACCCCGAAGTCGAAATAAGGGATGTGTGGTATCAAATTAAAGGTTAACCGGTCACAAATTGATTGAAGCAGTTTTTGTTTAAATCGAAAAAACTTTATCGCTGACTTTTTTTCGTTAAACATTGAAGCGGGGATGCCATCCTCCAAGTTCTACGGGTTGATCCAAAATGGACCGTTCTTTTTTTTAAAACTATCTACTCCAAAAGTTATGAAACTTTTACAAACAACACACCATTCCATCACTTATAGTTTTCGCGCAAACACGGTGGGAAGATTTTGCTAAAATTTGCACAAATTTGTCGGAAAAAAGGACTTTTTTCAATCATTTGCGTTAAGTGGTGTGAAGTTTTCGTCGGAGCGAGTTGAAAATTACATCAATCGATAGGTAGTCGATTGTAGAAGAGAAATCACCCCCATGTTCCAGATCGAAAATGTATATTTAGGGTAGTTACTAGCGATGGAAAAGCGTCGGAAGGCGACCAAAATGCCGATAAAAGGTGCCGTCGGAAAAGTGAGAAAGTTCAAAAAATTATATCTCCTGGAGTTATTAATTTTTTTAAATTATTATTTCAACAGTTGATTAGGGGATGGATTAACTACATCGGAAAATTAATTTGGTTGACAAAAGTTCATTGGGTTAAAATGTACATACAAAAACGGCAAAAGTGAAAAATTGCTAACTTAATAAAGTTAAATTTGTTAAAGAAATTTTCACCCATCCGGAGGTGACTACCCTTATCTGAAAGAGCATGTAAATGGGATGTGGAGGATGTTTTTCTTATTTCTGTGCGGTTAAATTTTTTATACTAATCGTAGATTTTTCACTTTTGCCAACTTTTCATTATATTATCTAAGATGGTGGTGATTCTTTTGATATGAATTAAGGGTTGCTGATTTATCGGGGATCTTTTAAAAGTTTAAGTAAATACCCTAATATATTTGAAAAGTTAAATCATGCAAATCGGTGCAGCGGTTGTGAAGTTACTAACCAAAGAGCAAAATATGAGGCTATTTTGCATAATGACCAGTTCAGTTGCTTTATTGCCAATTGCTGTTAATAATAGAAATTTAAGAGATTTTTATTACTCTACCCTTTTCTCCTCTATTAGGGCTAAAATGTTTCCATACATGTGAAAGCTCGATATATAATACTTTATTAGTAATAGCAAAATGAATTGGTTTTTTCGGTGTACTCGGTCTTGCTTTCACTAGGAACTGGGTACCTACTATTACTAATTTCTATTGGAAATTATGAAAACAAAGCAGATTTATTGATATACAGTGATAGAGGAGGAATTATAGATATAATTGCTTACCTCATTTGTTCTTAGATGTTTACATTTAGTGAACATTTTTAAATAAATAACTTCAGTTCCGGTTATTCAAATGAGGTAAGCAAATCTCACCTTATAGGGGGTTGCACACATTTGAGTACCAAGTACTTTGGCGTTTATAGATATATTTTAGTAATTCTTTTAACAGTTGGTTAAGGATACTATTAGCTAAATTGTGAGATACCTTGAGTGGATATAAGTACAGTAGTTGAAAAAAAAAAATACACGACACAATGTGAGATATTTGTGATTGACTGGAGGTTTTTGCTAAATTTGTTAAAAAAAATCAATTTTCGTTTGAGTAATTACCTTTATTTGAAAGGGGATGTAAATACGTAGGTATGGTTAAAATTTCATCGAGATTTGAAAATTTAAATGTTGCATCAAAAATTTCCAGTGAAAAAATGAAAAGTTAAATTTTGTTAAGAAAATTTTACAATATCTGCAAAGTGTGGATGTATATTTAAGGGGAAGGCGGTGTGTAAGCGCTATACTAAGTTTCGTCCAAACCAAGATATATTTAGTTGACATTTTAGAGATTTTTATAATATCACTGATTTAGCGACTTGAATCTATCTTATGGGTAGAAATGAAACCTTGGAGGTTCCCGGGTTATAGTAGTGGAAAGCTACCAATCTCTGCTTTATTCTGATTTTTAAATGACCAAAATCGGTTAAGTATTTGGCGAGATATTAATTTTTAAATGTAGCAAGGACCTTTTCAATGCCGAAATCCTGGACGAATCCCTTGGGAAAATTATGAATTTTTTTTTTGTCTTCGTTCCCGGTAAGTTTGGTATCAAATGAAAGGTATTACTGCGTAGAATTCAAATATGAAAACCATTTTGAATTATCTTTGATACAGTGAGTTTTATAAAGGTTTCTTTTTTCTATAAATTTTATTGAATGCCGTCGGCAAATTGAGAAAATTCAAAAAATTATTATATCTCCGGGAGTTTTTAACTTTTTCTAAAAATTTTTCAACATTTGATTAGGGGTTGGATTTACTACATTATAAAATTAATTTGGTTGATAAAGATACATTGCGTCAAAAAGTACACACCAAAACGGTAAAATTGCAATATCGCTAATTTAATAAAGTTAAATTTGTTAAAGAAATTTTCACCCTTCCGGAGGTGACTACCCTTATCTAAAAGAGGATGTAAATGGGATATGCAGGATGTTTTTTTACTTCGCTACGGTTAAATTTTTCATACTAATCGTAGATTTTTCACTTTTGCTCAACATTTGATTATATTATCTCAGTTGGGGGTGATTCTTTTGATATGAATTAAGGATTGCTGATTTGTGGGGGATGTTTTAAAAGTTTAACTAAATACCCTTATATATTTTAAAAGTTAAATCATGCAAATCGGCGCAGCCGGTATTAAATTACTAACCAAAGAGCAACATGAAATGGTTTTTTCGGTGTACTCTCTCTTGCTTTCACTAGGAACTGGGTAACTACTTTTACTAATTACTATTGGAAATTATGAAAACGAAGCAATTTTATTGGTATATAGCGATAGAGGAGGAATTATAGATATAATTTCTTACCTCATTTGTTTTTAAATGTTTACATTTAGTTAACATTTTGAACTAAATAACTTCACTTCCGGTTATTCAAATGAGGTATACAAACCTCACCAATAACTTTGGCGTTTATTGATATATTTTAGTAATTCTTTTAACAATTGGTTAAGAATGGCATTAGCTAAATTTTGAAATACTTCAGGTGGATATAAGTACAAAGGATACAAAGGTACTAGCTCGCAAGCGGCGGTAATGTACAAGGGTATTTGCTCGCAAAGGGTGATAGACTACAAAGGCGATAGCTCGCAAGGGGCGGTAAGATACAAAGACAGTAGCTTGCAAGGGGCGGGAGGATACAAGGGCACTAGCTCGCAAGAGGCGGGAGGATACAAAGGTCGTAGCTCGCAAGAGGCGACAGAATACAAAGGTTGAAGCTCGCTAGAGGCGGGAGGATACAAAGGTCTTAGCTCGCAAGGGGCGGGAGGATACAAGAGTAGTAGCTCGCAAGGGCGGGAGGATATAAGAGTAGAACCTCGCAAGGGGCGGGAGGATACAAAGGTCGTAGCTCGCAAGAGGCGGGAGGATACAAAGGTCGTAGCTCGCAAGGGGCGGGAGGATACAAAGGTAGTAGCTCGCACCATACCATTCGTTAATTTCCCAAGGCGTCATTTTTCACACTATAGTTGCTTTAGTCCAATTTTATAACCCGTGGACCGATTTTTATAACTCTTTTTTTGTTAAATAGGGTATTATCCCTTCTTTCAATTGTATACCCTCCCACCCTCACCACACTTTACTTTTATTCAATTTTTTTTTGGATTTTTTGATTTAGGGAAAACAGTTTTCATCTATAGTTGCTATTGTCTAACTTCGTAACGTGTGGACCGATTTGCATAATTCTTTTTTTTAAATAGGGGGGTCTTCCCTCCTCTTACTCCAATCACTCCCTACCCACACTTTTTTTTAGTCAAATTTTTAAATTTTTTTCTTTTGAATTAAGATTCTGTTGCTACCGGGACAAAACTTTTCACCTTCAGGTGCTTTAGCATATCTCCTGAACGTGTGGACCGATTTGCATAATTCTTTTTTTGTTAAATAGAGTAACATCCCCCCCCCCCATCTGCCCAACCACACTATTATCTATCTACACTATAGCCGCAGACGTAGGCGCGGGCACCAGCTAGTTTGTACTATAAAGTCGATGCAAGTAATAATATTCAAACGTGAATGAGACACAGTATCCTATTTTAAATTGCTAAGTAATTCAACCCCATTGGGTTACACTTTTGGCACACATTATCATTCAAGCGTTATGGCTTATGGTATTACAATGGGACATAAAAACTCAATGGATATGAGCGAAAACAAATGGCACCCTTATAAACACAATATCTCTACCGAAATTTGAACTATGTGGTGCATATTTCTTGGTGAAATTGGTTACAGACGTACAGCAAAATTGTTACTTTGCCCAGCGTACTCTCTTGGTTGGGGAAACATCTTTCAAATTGGGAAACCTTCATAGCTATTGGGGCATCCCATGTTTATCAACTGCTATCAGCTGAATGTTGGGGCCATGTTCCAACTGAAATCAACCCGGCGGATTGCGCTAGGAGAAGCACGAGCGCAAATAAATTGAAGGATCAACCACTCGAGTGAAATGAACCGGAAGCCAATTGGCCAAAAGAAGGCAAAATCTAAATACCTCAATTCGGCTTCGCAAAAAGACTCTTAATCTACACTTACAATCTTCAGAAGGACATTGGGAGCTTTTAGACAAGTTTTCGTAATTATCCAAACTCATCACAGCCACCGCATATTGTTTTCGCTGGATCCAAAAGGCTCCTGGCATTTCTACACAATGCAATAACAAATATTTATCCAGCGATGAGCTGCAGACTGGTCTTCGGTTGATTTAGTATTCTCTATTTCTCCCTAGCATTAAACACACTAAAAGACAAAAGAATATTACACGGCAAAGGAAACTTGAGAAATTTAATCCCTTCTTTGCCGATGATGGACTAATTCGCGTTGGAGCTCGCCTATGCAATTTCGAAATGACATTTTCCTGAAAGGAGTCACCTAACAAAACTTATCACAGATTGCATTCATAACACGGAGACGGAGTTGGATCTATTCGTTGAGCAGCACGACCCTAACATGGGTCCCAGGTTCGAGACCAAGTCTCCCGTGAGCTTTTATTAGGAAATTAAAAATAATCGACTCCGTCTCTGGGCTGTTGTCTAGCTCGCAACAATGCAAAAAACAAGACTCAAGTTTCCTTACTTCCCTTACCACAATTTCCTTTCGGTCAAAACCATGCTAACGTATCAAAGGGCTGTCCCCTAGACTTCGGCCATATCATATAAAAAAAAATTTAAATAAGACAACCCTACATGGTAGGCCTCAACTTAAATTTTCTTCGTCCCAAATATTTGATCATGAATGCAAAAACTCAGACTCAGTTAATGGCAGTTCTTCCAAGCCATCGTGTACAGTGATCAAGGTCTTTCGCCCATACAGGAGTCACTTATTGTGGGTCATTTGATATCAAAAGCAGGGATTGAATTGAAATCATGAATGATAATTATTTCTATGATCTTATTTTTTTTATATCACTCGAAAAACAAATAAATAATTTTGATCATTTTTGTGTTTCACTCCTAATAAAAATTTTTACTTTGTCATGACTGATAAAAAATAAAAATCATGTTAAAAAAAATTTTGTTATTATGAGTGATAAGAATTCGATAACAAAATTTATCTCATTCGCCGGTTCAAAGATTATTTCATCTTACTTAGAATAAAGAACTAAGTAATGCTTATTAGTCAAAATTTTCGTAGTACAATTCTACGTGCATTACAGTATATTGCAACAATGAATGTATATATATATATAGTATATTATTTGAAAGCAACCGTGCCTTAGTTCTTTATTCTAAGGGTAATATTAGTCTTTAATAAATAAGAAATTTTACATATCACTTAAGTATGTTTATTGAAAAAAAAAATTCATATTATTCAATGAGAAAAAAATTTCCAGTATACTGCCATGAGCAAAATTCATTTTAAAATCGCCATGTTGTTAAGCCGTGTTTAGTTTTGTTTTCGAGGGAAGACAAATACACTGGAAAGTGCGTATTTTTATGTGACGACTAAACATCTGGATGGGAGAGGAGTCATGAAATACAACAACAGAAAATTTCCTATGGCTAAGGGATCACATTGTTATTCGAAACTGAACATCGTGGCATATGGTGACGACGGGCTTCCTCTTTGTGCAGTAACCTTAGTACGAGCCAAAGTTCTAGTTCCCGGGAGCTATCGATTCTATCTAATAGAACCATATCGAACAGAGGAAATAAGAAATGTCGCCGTTGGAAAATGTTTAGTGACTATCAATTAAAAAAGAAGTTTTGGTACGAATTCTAAATTATCATGGAAAACCCATCAAATTAAAACATCTAAAGTCTTGGGTCATGGCGAAGTAACCCAAAAGATCGTGTTGGCGGAATATTCAGACTTAGATGAAACTAAGTAGCCATAGAGGACGTTGGGAACTTAGCAAAGCTGTTACTTCCAACTAATAAACTAAGCCAATGGAAGTATACTATAGTAAAGAAGGTAATTGAGAAATTTGCAGATATCTTTACAATGTATGACGAGGACTACAGAAAAACTGATATAGTGCAACATTTAATTGACACAGGAGACACCCGACCCATTAAGCAAGCGCCAGGAAGATTACCACTAGTGAAGCGAGAAAAAGCAGACACCATGGTTGAAACAATGCTTAAACAGGGACGGATGGAAGAGTAGAAGAGTCCATAAATGTTCCCAGTGGTGCTAGTGAAGAAGAAGGGTCTTGCTTAACTCTCGATTTTCTTTCGACAACCACATTATTACTATCATAACGTAAATGGGGCTCTTCGGGCTCGAAGGATTAATTAAGACACTTATTTTCAATCACAAATATTCAAAATTCTGCCTTTTCGTTACACATTTTGATCTCGCATATTCACCAAGCGTTCGAGTCGTCCTTGACTTTCCCCGTTTGCCATTTCCTTCTCTTGATTTCTGGTCACCGGAGGCATGCGCATTACACGGTTGACTATTTACCTTTTCGTGGCCTACCTCGTGCACGTTACCTACTATTGGTAAGGCTAATGCTTCTTTGGGCTTCATAAACAGGTGATGATCCTTATATCACTCGAATCATTGATTGTACATTTGTTAGGCCTATCCTTCAGTATATAAGCACAGTGTGGTCTCCTTTTAATGGGGTCCATGTTAAGCGCATCGAGTCCGTCAAGCAAAGGTTTGCTCTTCGTGACCTTACATGCAATAATGACCGACTTCTGGCTCCTTACGCTGATAGATTTAAATGGATATCTTTGGACTCGGGTGTTACAGGGGGTTATTAACTCTCTGGAATTGCGAACTTGTTTTAACATATTTGTTCCTCCTTGAGGAGTCATGACTTCTTCCATATTTTGCACCACCGGCCTAGCTATGGACCTAACGAGCCATTTATTTACATCTATGTGCTGCAATTTTCAGTTTCACTTGCCGACAGTTGTAAATTTGTAGTCGCGTATGGGCTCGTCTGGTGAGTTTCTTCATTACATTTTGTAATAAACCGAATCCATACGGTTGATACGAATCTGCCTATACATTTTTTGCACATCTGGCATAATGCAAAATTTATATGTATCTTCTGCAATGTAAGCGGATGGTGAATAGTGTGCCTTGAAGTGCTTGTTCGTCGCAAAGCATCGAAGACGATTCCAACTTTGGTCGTAGAGCTTTAATACTGCATGATTCATACCTATCGCACACTTATATTTATAATAAAATAGTTTTTAAAAAAAAAGTTGTACCGACTTCACAATAAGCGCTAAAAAGTATAAAATAATTTTTAATTTTATATCTATTACGATATTTTGAAGTCGGTGCAAATCAAACAAACCAAACAACTACAACAAAAGTATTTAATCGTCATTTCTTATGATCCCGTAAGCTGAACTTTCAGGTAGTATTATGTATTATTTTCAATTGTGGTACTGCAGTTGTTTTATTTGTTTAATTTGCACCGACTTCAAAATGTCGTAATAGATATAAAATTAAAAATTATTTTATGCTTTTAGCGCTTTTTGTGAAGTCGGTTCAACTTTTTTTTAAAAACTATTTTATTTTTCACTTTTTAGTGTCTTCTAGTCTATACAACGAAGAAAGAACCATCCAAATCAGTCCACGCGTTAAAAGTTAGTTTTAACCCCTATTCCACCAAACTTTTTTTCTCATGGTATCAATCAAGAAACATACTCTGCCGAACAGAAAAGGAATCATCGAAATCGGTCCACGCGTTACGAAGTTACTACGCCTCCCCCTCCCCCACCACCATGAAAATTTTAGATAAATCATATTTGGATGAACCTAATTAATATTAACTCACTCTCTTGAGCTTTTTAGTATTTAAGTTAATCGAATAAATTTACATTTATGTCTCATTGCACCACTGAATATATTTACCATTTGATTATATGAGTTAAATTCTAGTTTCAATTTCAGGATCCCGCACAGGAAGCTTCTTCTCCTTCCTTCCTCCTTGCATCCCTCATCCCCGCTCCCTTTCCCTATCCATGTTTTTGATTTGATTTTGATTTCTTTCAATAGTGGTGGGTTAGTACCTTAACCATCCTATATGGGGGTAGTTATTTGCTTTTGCGAATTTCAAGATGGTTCAGTGCGGCTAGGAACTACAGGTGACACCAGACCTGTTGTTCTTCCTTCTTTATCTGTTCTCTGGTTTTTATTATTTTGTGGCAGACCTGAGAGAAGGATTCCACAACCTTCTTTCGCCACAGGCACGCTACTACTATTGTGGTGTGTGATGATGTCCAAGAACCTAGACCCCAAACCGACGAGCTATGCACGTGCTGCCAGCTAGGCATGCCAACTAGACATCACGCGGCAACTTCACGTTGTATATCACATTACACTTTACCCAAGGGTCTTCGTCAAATCGTTTCTCCATCCATTCTTGATCGACGAATGGCAGTCTGACTAGATATCTTCCATCTGTGTCTATCTTGCAGCTGTTGCTGAAGTGACATTCACACTGCTTTGCTTCTGGTATTCATAGAAGCTTACGTGGTAGTCCTTCCAGTTCCCAAAACATTTTCGGATTATCCGAAGTATTAATATTTAAGTGCAAATTCGATGAGTTTTTAGGATGAGTGAAGTGAGTAAATGTTTCGCCAGACAGTTTCCTACCAAATATGCTACATTGTTTCAATGGTGTACTGAGATTTACATTCCGAATTCCATCACAAAAAATAGAACCATATTCATCCGCTCCAAGTAATATATCAATACTTCCAGGCGGAACGAATGTTGGATATGTTAATTATATTCTATGAAGGTGCTTTCAATTATTCTTCATGAATTGATGCACTGGCATATATGTATATATGTGGCGTGGAACGAGGAAACGTACCTTACAGCACCAAAAATCGAATTTCAGGTTTTTAATGAACCTGCATGAAGAAAGTAAATCGAATGAGCATACCTTCAAGTTTGTGCGATAAAAATTGAAAAATCTATAGCGCATTTTGTAAAAGTGAAGTGTTCTATACCTGCTTGAATGGGACCCACAGACTCGTCCCTTTCAAACACGTTTTTCTCGAAAAGCTAAAAGGTGCTGTAAGGTACGTTTCCTCGTTCCACGCCACATATATATATATATATATATATATATATATATATATATATATATATATATATAGTAGCTTTTTTTATCGGAGCCTTTGAAGAGATCTTTAGTTGTACGCTTGATTTTTTTTGCGTAGTAATGTTACCGTGACATTTGCATCCTCGTGTGCCTTAGGTGAGCGAAGAGCTTGAACGATGTGTTCGGAGATGAACGATGCTTGCGATCTAGGATCAATAAGATTACGTTTAAACCAAAGAACTAATAACCAAGAAATGGCTATAACGTGTGCGTGTAATATGTGTGAGTGAAGCACTTCGAAGGGGAAATACGAAGGAGAAATTTAACCTCATTGCGAAGAAGGCATATTTTGACCGGCGAGTTCCAAGGATTTTTTTCCATAGGTACCTTAAATCACAAACGAAAATATTACTAATCACTCGTATATTTAAAAGCAACCACATTAAAGGCAAATTTAAGTTGCTTTAATTAAATAATTATGATGAAAGATTTTTGTTTACATTTCTGTTTTGATGTTTAACCCCATCCAGTGTAATAGTTAATTGACGAGAAATCCTTAATAGCGATGGGGTCAATGTAAAATTATGGACATTTTTTGGAGAAGAATATAATAAACAATTAAATTTAATATGATTTGAAAAAGTGTATATATTATAGATGCCCAAAGAATTTAATTAATTTTAAATTAAAATTTGGTGTTACGTGAACAATCACATGAGCCGCCTACATTGATCATTTTCTTTGTATAAGTGTAGTTTAGTCGGTGTATTTGAGATGCTTCACGGAAAATCGTGTTGTAGTCATTCCTTAGTTATAAGTTTTTTGGTTTAAACCATCCGGTGATTTGACTTTGACCAATGCTGCACCGTAAGATGCGGAGAATCTGGCAAATTGTCAGGAAGAAGATTAAGTTAATTTTTAAATAATGTTTTTTTAGCAAAGGCCAAAATCATTAAAGCAGTAATACTTGGTATAGTATTAGCTTTCATAAAAAAGTTGTGACTAGCTTCACTCATCATGGCGTAATGTGAGTTGAAATATGAGGGCATTGAAAAACGTCGAAATTTCATTTGTCAACTTAAATTGATTTGCGTGCTAAGTAAGTTCGATGAAATTTTTTTGTTTTGATATATAAATCCCTAACGAAAATGCAGAATAATATTTTTAAGAAAGGTTTTTATTTTTTTGTAGGTCATTTCGAAATAAAGCCAACTTTTCGCATTGTTTGTTATTTCTTGTAAAATTGAGGTTAGAAACATTGTCATTATGACGTCCTTGTAGCAAACCAGGTGTTAGTCTTGCTCCTTCAGAATATTCCACTGAAATAGTAATTATTGGAAACACGTCAGAAAACTTTAAAAGTGAAGAAGAGGAGTTACCAGTGAATCTGCCTCGAAAACGGGGACGATCAGCAAAGAAACCTGCAAAATATGCTACGAGGACGGTCAGCTAAGAAAGCAAAAAAATAAAATGAAAAATTTAAATTTGTTTTCGCTTATATCGTGTATTTATTTTCATTCATATTTTATCATTTTCAATCGATAAATCTCAAATAACAACAGTTATTCAATTCGCCAGATTCGCCTCATTGCTTAAAATGCTCAAAAAAACATTGCTTTTATAAGAATTGTTTTGAGTTTTTGAACAATGAAAGAATGAGATTCTTCGGAAATTTCGCTGTTAATGATGGCGGGGAGATTGTAAATTACTGATCATGACACTATCTATTACTCCTGATGTGAGTTGCGGCTTATGAAGCCTCGCATGATGTGACTTCTTGTATTAATTTAGAATAGATATTTCGAGCAATGGCGTAAGGAATGAAATTCGCGACAAAGAACACAAGGCAAAGAAGTTGCTATATGAAATGTCTGAGGTGTTCTCCAAGAATTTTTCCTTGTGTGACAAATTTAGACTCCTTCGGTACGGGCTTTCGTTTCAAATTCATTCCCAAAATTCTTTTAATTCACCTGATTAAGAAGATCTCTTTTCGACCTTAAAAATTGTTCCCACAGTTCCAGTATCTGATAAGGTAGCCTTTGCGTAACCAAATGAATTAACACGTTTCTGTGTTAATTACAAGATTTTTAAGAGCAGTAATGAATTCAAAAGTTTTATCTAAAAGATTATTACCCCCTTCTTAATCCTTGATTAATATTGAGCTGATTGAAATACATCAAATTGTGCCTTTACTACTCGCCTTACTATAGTTTATTTTCGTATCTCGAGATTTAAGCAGTCCAACTAAGAAGATTTTCAGTTACCCCTGAAAGCTGCGTTTTTAAATATAGTATTTTCTGGAGTGGTGAAAGGCGCAACATTTCATTTGGCTTTTCTTTGATAAAAAAAATTGAAAATATAAACAAATTACTTCTTACGGTTTAAGTGGCGACAAAGGATTAACTATAAAGCTTTCAATTCTATCTTGGATTTTATCAAAAATAACATGTGACTAAGTTATTTTTCATTTATATTTAACTTATCTAAGATGTTAAGTAATTCTTCGTAATATCGATTTACATTGATAAATCTTAATGAATCTTCTTTTTCTTTCAGGTAGGTTTGTTGAACTGCAAATGATTTGATGAGTTGCATCTTGATGACTTCCCAACTTGGGTTTTGGTTGGTTATTCTCCTCACTGATTCTGCTGAATTGGCTTGAATCTTCGTGGTTAGAATCCGAAAGATGTACTGTTTGGCTATGGTATCGGTCATCATTTCAACGAGAGTTTCAACTTCTTTGATAAAATGTATTAACTCGTAGGTGATTGAAACAGGCACTGATCTAGCTTCATTTATTATATAATTCACAGTAACTGAACTTAAAGCCATGTTATATTTAAAGCAAGCTATTACATAAAAAAATACAAAACAACAAAATAAATACTACAAACTAAAATAAACAATGATTCAGAACAGATAATGTAAGCTACAATATGAGCTATGATTATGATAAATACAAACTGGGAGGAAGGAGAATTAGGAAAGGCGATCAAGATGGGCGGGATAAAGATATACGGCGTTGTGAAGAGATGATTTACTCAGATGGAAGTCAAAGGAGGTAAGGTGGTTGACTTTTCTTAGCATCCTGGTAATTGGTTCGCGTTGACCGTAGTTCGTGCGATGGCGGTCGAGTCGGAAAAGGGGAGTGGACCTAAGGTTGCGAGGGTTGGTATAGATGGGTAAAGACTGCAGGATTGAAGGGCAGTCTATGGCACCAGCTAATAGCTGATGATTGAGGAGAATGTCGGAAACAGCACGACGTTTACTTAGGGGTTGTAGGTCGCTCAGTTTCAGACGGTCTTCGTAAGGTGGAAGGTTGAATCTGTCTATCTACGGAAGATCACGTAGAGCAAAGCGAATGAATCTACGCTGGACATATTCAATTCTGTTAATATGGGTTGTTTGCGTACGTGACCATACCTGGCTGGCATATTCAAGGAGAGGTCTAACGAAAGAAATATAGAGAGATTTGCAAACATAAGAATTGGAGAACTCTCTAGATCAGCGCTTCACAAACCCTAGCGCGGAGTTAGCTCTGTTAATTATGCTATCAATATGGGAACAGAAATTAAGTTCGCTATCACAGATTATTCCTAGGTCACACAAAGAGGTAACGATAGGTTCTCGGGGTGGTGGTAAGACGCTTGCGGGAATAAGAGATGGACTCGCATTTGGAGACATTGAGCACAAGAAAGTTTTTCATGCACCATGTGGTGAACGAATCGAGGTAATTTTGGAGAAGAAGAGAGTCAGTTGTAGAGGAGATATGTTTTATTATTTTCATGTCTTCAGCATAAATGGACAGCTCTGAGTATTTGATGACACAATCAACATCATTAATTGTAATGATGAAAATTAATGGACTGAGGTGGCTGTCCTGAGGGACGCCGGAACGAGCGACAATGGGGTTAGAAATGGATGAGCTGAAAAGAACATTGTACTGACGGTTATTGCGGTAGGATTGTATCCAGGAGATGAATCGAGGGGGGAAGCCTAGGCGATCAAGTGTAAACAGGATAACACTATGGGAGATCTTGTAAAAAGCTTTACTAAAATCGGTGGCGATAACATCAACATCTTTACTGTTTTCCAGGGCACATAGTGTTTTGGAGACGATTTCGGTAAGGTTGGTGGTTGGAGATCTTCCTTTGAGGAAGCCATGCTGGGAGAGGGAGAAAATAGACTTACAGTGGAAGATTAGGATCTCTGCAGGATCCGAAGGTTCAGTTGGTATCCAGACCCGTGACCTAGGTCTGCAGGGGATTTTATCCCTGGGAACAGCTTCAATTCTTGCGCCAGTCCAGATTTCGCCAAGACGGCAAACTGCCTGGCCAAGAAGCTCCACCGACCTCTGGTCCGAGCGGGCTAGTAGCTTAATGTGGTCTTGATGCCAACCAGCATCAAGACAACGTGGAGGAGGGCCAGGGTTCAACGAGAGAACTTCCGTATACACCTTCAGCAACGCGATCTCCACCATCTTCCTTTTGTCTGGCGTGATGGAGCCGTCCGCGTTGCTGCGATCTGTAATCGCCCTTACTAAGCTGTCCTTCGCTATCTCGCTGAAGGACTTAGCAGTGGAGAAAAAGGGGCCTATCTCCTTAATCCTTTTGGAAGATGGCTGCTGCTCGTTAGGCGAGCGCAACCTCTTCGGGGTAGCTTGCAAGGGGGCTTTGGAGGCCGACGCGCTACCTTGGGCAATAATCTTATTAGCCCATTGCAAAGAGGTTTTATCCTTCTCTGTAAGTTTCTCCTGAGACACGGAGCTCAGTTTGCGGATGATTCTGAGCGCAGTCCGTCTCTCTTTGAAGGCCACCATTAAGGCATTTCCCTTCTGCTTGGTAGTCGTAGGGTTGGACTGGGGTGTCCTGAGAGGCGCGCTGGAGGATTTATGTCCGGGTGTTTTAGCCTTGGACAGGGACGTACTACCACGCGCAGGTTTCTCAAGGGAGGAGGAAAAGTGCTACTGCTACCGGGTTTTGGGTCCTTGGCAGTGGCGTGCACTTTCCTCGAGGAAGGGGGTTCACAGGACTCCTTGGGGAGAGTCACCGTGTTGGCCTCAGAAGTGTTGGAGGAGCGAGCAATGCTCACAGAAGATTGCCCACTTAACCCGTGGGCCGGGTCTGCCTTGACGACGGGTTGTCAACCTTTTCGGGTGGACGAAGTAGTCTCGGTTTTATCCGAGGTTGGATGTTTTTTATACATAATTAACATTTTCATGAACGACCATTCTCGCGACAAGGCGATACTCATGGTCTCGATATATAATTGGGTTGTGGGGAATCAACCATGGTAGAGCCCCTTACCATGACGGTCCTGTATACTCCTTGAGGCGGACAGGTATCAAGGAGGCTCCGTTAAAATATACCTAGTTGCCCCAGCTGCAAACTATCCAATGGGTACGGAAGACGCTTAACACCCTGGATTGGGGGAGTTTGATCAAGAGAGTGACTGTCTCTCCGCCCGTCATCATTAGCCAGTCTATAGTAAACTACATGACTGTTACCAGCCGCCCCACGTAGAGGGAGATGCGGACTTCCTACAGTATCCACAGTTACGGCGTGCCAACAAATTAATGAAAATTTGTTAACGCGTTGGTCCCCCCTGTGAATCTGAAGGCAGCGGCCTGCGTGACTTTAGTTTCTGGAACAATTCTCGTAGATTTCCTAGATGTTCTTCAAAACTTCGTCCAATTACAATGATGTCATCCAAATATACCAGGCAGATTTTCCAAGTTAAACCTCGCAGTACACATTTCATTGGAGCATTGCAAAGTCCAAAGGGCATAACTTTAAATTGCCACAATATACTACCTACCGAGAATGCTGTCTTTTCCCTGTCATCGGGATCAATCTCCACTTGCCAGTAGCCGCTTTTTAAGTCCAACGTTGAAAACCACTTGGAACCTGATAAGGTATCTACGGTGTCGTCTATACGGGGTAGTGGATAACTATCTTTCTTCATGACATCATTTAGACGACGGTAGTCTTCTAAATTCTTCTTGGTGGTTGCTTGATAGGGCGGGCGTCTCCGGTGTCAATTTTATGTTGCACTATATCAGTTTTTCCATAGTCTTCGTCCCGCAGTACAAAAATATCGGCAAATTCTTCAAGCAAGTTCTTTACTTTACGATATTCCCCTTCGCTGAGTTTATTAGACCGAAGTTTCATTTTGGTTACCTTCGTGGCTGCTTGGTTTCATCTAACTCTGAATATTCTGCTAACACAACCTCTTTGGCTGGTTCGCCATGACCCAAGACTTTAGCTTCCTTAATTTTGTGCCTTTCTCACGGGAATTTAGGACTCGTACCAAAACTTCTTTTTTTTCATCGATAGTTACTAATCATTTTCCAACGGCGACATTTCTAATTTGTTCTGTTCGATCTGTCCGTCATTAATTTGTTCTGTTCGATCTGTCCGTCTGTCTAACTTTATATGTGTAACTTTTACACCTTTTCTTATCATAATATTCTTTTTGCTACTTTTGCTGTCTTTTAATTGAAGATGAAGCTTTAGCTCTTAGCTCTCGCAAATCTTCTTTATCTTCTACATAGTCGCAAGATTCATTTGACAAGTATGAATCGTTCGCACAATGAGGTCTTTAACCTAAGAAGATTCCGTAAGGGGACTTTTCCGTAGATTTGTTAACTGTATTATTTGTACCCCAACGTATAATGCTGACAACTTTGTCCCATTTATTTTCATCCTCGTAGGATGTCGCTGGCGAATATAAAATCGTCCGGTTATATCATTCCGCCTAACCATTTGCTCTATGCGTAGCTGTCGCGTTAAGTATACGTTCGATACCCAGTACTTTGCAAAATTCATTAAACTTTTTACTTGTAAAACTTCTGCCTCCTGTCACAAACGATACTGTTCGGAACACCAAAAATATCAATAACTTCAGTAAACATTTTAATGACAGGTCCTACTATAGTATTAGGGACAGCTTTCATGAAAACAAACTTTGTGAATCCATTCACTACTACAAATAGGTGAGTATTTCCCTGTGAACTTTTCACGAAGGGCCCAAGATGATCCATATGCAACGTGTTCATTGGAACGTTCATCTTGTCTATAACGTTCCAAAATCCTGAGGACTTTCCTGCAGGAACTTTATTTTAGATGCATTGAAGACAGCGATCAATATAATTTTTAACATATTTTAGAAAATTTAAAAACCAGTACTTTGCAGAGATACATTCTATTGTATTTCCTGTTCAGTATTAAGTTTACCTGATAATACATTTATTATATATTTTCAATAATCATCCCGTTCTTGAGCTACCACCACCCAGTCATCGGTCGTTATGTCTACTACAAGAATATCTTCATCTGAAATACGATTTCGACTCAATGCACCTACATGAGCCATTTTTGTGCCTGCGGGTTATGTATAGCACAGATGCTTCAAGCAACGTGACCAACGTGACGTTACCTGAACCGTCTGGGAAAAATACCAAAGCTCAGATTTTCTAAGAGACAACTGTGGGAAAGTTGCGATAAGAAAATCTTTTGCAATTTAAGCACTTTTTTCCAGACTGAAATGACAATATTGCAAATGAGCAGTTGAGTTCTAAATTTTAATCGCGACGGTCTAGTTTTGTATAGTTTTGTAGATTTTCTTAATAATATAGTCGAATTTTCTTTTAAAACAATTCAAGCGTTTAAATTATTGTGTTTATTATTTTATTTTCTTAACGGAATTACTCGATTCCGTATTTTGCGCGATATTCAACATTATAGTTGTATTCTTGTACTGTAAGCCACCATCTACTTATTCGCGGGTCAAGTCACGCTTTGTCATAGCGAATCTTACGGCGCTACAATCCGTTATAATTTTGAACTCAATCCCAATTAAATACGTTCTAAAATGCTTTAATGAGCAGATTACAGCCAAAGTATCCAATTTGTAGGAATGATACTTCTGTTTTTCTCTAGTTGTGGTCCTGCTAAAGTATAAAATAGGCTTTAGATGTTTTTTCGACTGCTCCTCCAGTAGTACACCGGCTATGCCCATCTTCGATGCATCCGTATGCAATTCTGTTTTGGCGTTGGGATCATGTAATGCTAATATTGGACGTTCCGATGATTTACTTTTTAAGATATTAAACGCATCCTCTTGTTTTTATTCACATATAAACTTTACGTCTTTTTTATCTGTTATCTGATTGGCAATTTCTGCGGAATTACTAATAAATTTTCGAAAATAACTTGCCAAACCCATAAACAAATGTACTTGATGTATACTAGTCGGTCTAGGGATTAAGCAACTGCAGAAATTTTCCTATTTCCCGGCTGAATTCCCTCGGAACTTATGTCATAGCCAAGATAATCGATTTTTGTTTTGAAGATATAACAGTCGTAGCGTTAAATTAACATCCTGTAATCTCTTGAAAACATCATTAAGGACCGTAAAACCTTTCTCTATGTCATCTGTAGGGATTAATATGTCATCCATATAGGCTAATGTTGTAGTAAATCTTGAAGGTCCCAAGGCAGTATTAATCGTTCTTTGAAAAACTGCTGGAGCATTTGCCAGACCAAAAGGTATACGAAGGTATTGATAATGCCCATTCGGAGTAATGAACGCAGTTTTTCCCACTCATTCCTCGTTGATAGGTATTTGGTAATAACCATTGGCTAGATTTAAACTACTAAAATACTTGCAACCCCGTAATCTTTCCAGTTGGTCTTCAATTCTAGGTATAGGATACCGATCTTTTATTGTGTTAGCATTTCATTTTCTAAAATTAACGCACATCCTATATTCACCTGTTCTTTTCTTTGCTAGTAAAATGGGGCTACTGAATGGTGATTTCTGGGAAAGTGCATTTTAATGTAATTTTCATTACGGTCAAATTGGTTTTACCAAGGTCTTGAAGACTTTTAGCAAAGCAACTTCGATATTTATTTATTAATTCTAACAACCTTCTGTTCTCAAAACTAGAAACACTTACATATCTGACTACACTGATCCGTATTAGCTGTCCAAATGTAGTAACTTCATTGATAGATATTGTCACGGATGTTCGGCACGGAAAACAGCAACCAGTTATTATTATTCCTGATCAGTTGGGAACGATACTAACCACCATTTGGAAGAAAACTTTTAGTAAAACTCGTCTTCCAAGCAGTCTTAGAGGCAACGATCTTCTCACCATCTATCAAATATTAGAAATTGCGTACAAACGTTTTCTTAAACTAATGATTAATTATGGAATTAACCCTTCTAACTCAGAAGACGCACTTCACAGGCAGAAGCCCGGAATCAATTAACATATCCACCAGAATATAACAAAGTATTGAGGTGAATAAGCCTCCCACACCAGCATGCAAAAAAATTTTATAAGAGTAGTACCCATGAGCACAAAACACGCCCAAACACAACAATCAGGGATGCAACAGGCAAAGAGATCGCTTAAGCTGAGCCAATACAATACATACACAAACTAACATAAAAAAACCTTACAAAAACGAGTGAATGCAACAGGATGGCTACAAGTTGTAGAGGCTACACCTTAATGTAACCTTGTCCACATTAGTGCTAAAAACATCACCAACATTATTAGCAAACCTACACATGCAGTTAACTGGCTCAAACAAACCGTACCTAGCGCGCGAGTAAGCTATCCGTAAGCTAGAACGGTTTCGAAGGGAATCTAGGTAAAATTTTGGATTAAAGTTCCTCACTGTCAATCCTCCCCTGCAGAAGCTGGTGTAGAAAAATTATATCAGCAACCCAACGACGCTTCTCGTGAGAAGCAAGTTGTAGCAGTCCCAATCGCTCTTCCTATGGAGGCAGAATAAAAGGGTCACTCCAGGGCAAAGCACGAAGAGCCGACCTCACAAATCTACACTAAACGGATTCAATACGTTTAATTTCAGATCTATAAAACGGAGACCAAACCGGACTAGCATATTCCAGCAGTGGTCTAACAAGGAACGTATATAGATGTCTTATGTGAGGGCTAGGAAATTCCCTGGACCAACGAAGGATAAATCCCAGCATTGAGTTGGTCTTGGAAGCAATATTATTAATGTGGGGGATGAAGTTAAGTTGTCTATCAAGGGAGACACCCAAGTCCATCACTCCTTCCACCCGTTGAATACAAGTACCATCAAACTTGTACTGAAAGGTACAGTAGTTGCGGGACCTCGAGAAGGTCATAACCTGACATTTCCAAATGTTTAATTTAAGATTATTATTGCCACACTAGCTATAAAATATGTGTAGGTCCGACTGCAAGAATTCGCAATCCCCAAAAGATTTAATTGGGAGAAAAATCTTGATATCGTCAGCATAAATAAGAATTTTACTTCTTTGTAGCAAATAAGTAATAACATCAATAGATACGATAAATAGCAAAGGACCACGATGACTACCCTGGGGAACGCCAGAAGAAGCCACAAAAGCATCGGAGAGCACGCCCCGAAAACGCACTCTATAAGACCTATTAGATAAATACGACTTAATCCATGCTATTTGTGGGGGCGGGAAACACAAACTGGCCAATTTTAAAGCGATAATAAAGTGAGACAGCTTATCAAAGGCCTTACTAAAATCAGTATAAATGGATGGCTGCCAACATCCAAAAATCCACGCACATTGCCAGAAACAAACTCCAATAAGCTGGATACCGTGGACCTACACTGAAGGAACCCATGCTGCCAGCTAGAAATTAAACCCCTCCGCTGCATGGATAATTGAGATTGGCTTATCTGTTCGAAGAGTTTTGGAATGCAAGACAATTAAGCAATTGGTCTGTAGTTAGCAATCTCTCTCCTATTGCCGCTCTTGAATACGGGGATGAAAATTAATGTCTTCCAGAGTTGTTACATCCTAAAATTGATGCTGCAACCTAAAATAAAAGAAAATTAGTTGATTTTATACAAATACAAAAGGAACTTACATGACCGTGTTGTGTTGTCCACTATCTGTTAACTAGATATTTGATTGATGCTGCAAAAGAACTAATTATTTACATATAATCAAAAATGAAGGGGATACCTGATGATCGCTTGGTATTAAGGCCTCGAAGTTGTCCAAGTAGGTTTCGATACATCCTTGTACTACTAGGATGATGGTGTATGAATCTAAAATGACAAAAGTTATAAATTGGAACTAGGAGAAAGTAGAAAAAAAAACCGAATTGGTACCTAGAGATGTGTACAACGTTCATTGGATGAAATCCACAAGTCATATTAAACCTAATATTGTCCGGAAAATGCCTGATAATATGTAACTTACCTGCGGAGGACTTGTAGCCGAAACTTGCGTTTGGTGTGAGCAAAACAAAAGAAAAAAAATAACAAAATCAAAAAGAAAGGAACTTACCTGGTATGACGACGATTTTGATCTCATCGATACTGATTGGCCTGCAATAGATTTAAGTTTCCATATTGTGGATTAGTTAAGATAGTGTAGGATAATTAAGGTAGTTAAGTTAAACTAGCTTATCATAATTATTTTAGTAGATTTGTAGAATTCACTTGTAAGAATAGGTTTTTGGATTTTGATTTTGATTTGGATTAGTTAAGATAGTGTAGGATAATTAAGGTAGTTAAGCTAAACTAGTTTATTATAATGATTTTAGTAGAATTGTAGAATTTACTTCTTAGAATAGGTTTTCGGATTTTGATTTGATTTATTGGATTGATTGATTTAATGTTGAATTTAATTAAATAATTTAAATAATTTCAATCTCTTAAACAGGATAAAGTAAATGGAATGACATTAGGATAAAGACTTACAGCGTAATTAGCTAAGGCGCACACGAAAGGGGAAATGCCGCAAACAATAAAATTAATAGATACAAAGATACATAAGAGGGGTATTTATCCTTGAAATAGTAAATTAACTTTAAATTGTAACTTACCTGGTCCAGACTTCTCTTCCTTCTTATCAAAATCAACAATTTGCACTTCGAAACTTAACCTAACCCGACATCGAAGGAAATCGAAAAATTGAATATATTCTTCATAACCCCAGATTGAAAGGAGTAGTAAATTGGACTGTTTCCAACCCAAGGAATTAAGAAAAAGTAAGGAGGAGCCCCGAAAAGGATTAGGAAGAAAATATTTGGCACGTGAAATCCGCTGTCAACATTTGCAGATTTCTATAAAATTACACGACTTCCCGAATTTTAACAGCGTCGCGGAAGATATCAAAATAAATAATAATAAATAAATAAATAATAATAAATAAACATTTCACAGAAGAAAATTAAAAATAATTATTATAAATTTGACCCGGTCGAAACCGATGTGGAAAAACGCCATCAAATTTCCAGTGTAATTCCAATAGGGGGCAAAAGTCAATAAATGAAGATGCTTGGTATGTGAAGGGGACAGTCCAACATAAGTCGTGAGCCCAGAAGTTTATTATCAAAAGTGCGTGGAATAAATATCAAAAGAAGTCAAGTGAAGTCAAGGTGCGAAAGTTGTGAAGGGAAATAGCAGCACAATAAAAGGAAATTGAAGAGGAATTCAGCAAGAAGATACGGAAAAGGAAGAGTTGTTTGGACGGAGGACACATGTAGAGGAGTTAAGTGGAGAATGTACGTAGTTTAAAGATAAGTACTCTTTTAGATATTCTTTAATATACATTAAAGGTGGAGTAAGTTTTGACTTTAACAAAAACTCGGTTCGTGTGTTGCCGACGTAGCAAAGTAACTCGCTTTCAAATTTTTGATTTTTATATAATTTTAATTTGTTATTGGTAAAATTCTAATATTTTTGGTGAATATTATAAGATTTTTGAATTTTGTTATTAAATAAATATTTATATGGGCCAACTCTTGTGTTGTGATTCCCGTCGGAGTTCGTGGACTCATTTCATAAAACCACGTGGGGCCCAATAAGTGCTTTTCTTTTTTGACCTACCCCTTTCTCCATGCTAGTCGGCACGGATTTATGCTCGCCAGCATTAGAGCATAACATTTTGGCGCCCAACGTGGGGCCTAGAGGGGATAAAAGCACATATTTAATTAATAAAAAGAACATTTTTGTGTGTTAGAAAGCTCATCAGGAGAGAAAAGTCAAATCAAAGTCGAAATGTTTCACGAATTTGTTGCCACAACACGTGTTTATAAATTAAGTTTATAAACGATGTACGTTGAGAAAGTTTTATGTGTACATATGGCAACATTTGTTTATAAAGCGTAATTCGTTTAAGATAAGGGCACTAAAGAGTTTATATTCACACACCATAACTGCAAAGCGGAATTCACAGAGAGCAAATTAAAATAGTTATTGCTCTTTGGTGATTAATTTCTTTTGGTATCTATATTTTTTTAATATTTCAGGTTTCAGCATTTATCACATTTATTACATTTTCACCAAATATAAGTTACAATTTTATATATTTTTATTGCACGCCTTTTGTTTTTTTTATGCCCCTTTATTTCCATTTAGCACTTAAATATATATGTACATATATCCACACAATTTAATATGATTGAATTTTTATTATAGCACATAATGATATTTTAGTACACTTAGTTTCACATAACTTGAACACTTTTGATTGATTTTGGTAATTGGGATCCATTCACTGAGAGAGATAACGTTATAAGTTACAAATGAACAATATTTATAGCGTAGTAATCATTGTGATAGTCAGCTGATCCGAAATTATGCAGATTTGGACCAAATATTTGAAACAGTTTCCCTGAATGAATTTATTTTGTGGTAAATTGATTTATTGACCAGAAGTTGTTGCGGGAATTTTGCAAAAGAGTTGCAAGGAATTTTTTTTGTTGCGGAAATTTTGGGTACAAAGATTATCGGCTATTTTTTGATAACATTGTGTTGTAAAGAAAGCTGTCACTAGATCTACATAAATACTCGACTTAAATTATAATTGGTCGTGAACACATATTCTTTATGGTTTTCTACTTCATCAACATTTTTTTGTTACATTTAAGCAGGTACATATTTAATGTATCAGGGATAGTTGAGGTGTAGCTCAGTTACTATAGTTTAGAACATCGATATTTACTTCTGATAGATTGCCTCGTAGTTTTTCACCCAGGTATAATTTTTGTTTTTAAGGCTCATACCTCGATTTGGTTTTTATTAGAATAATTGATTATTTTAGAGCGGCATCTAGCTAAGTGTTAAGTTTAGTATTTTAGGTAACATATATTTAGATTATACGATTTTGGATGATCCGCTGGAATTGTTTTTGAGGATAGTACTAGGTATGGAGTATGTTCTCTAACTCAGTTGATTAACATTTCATTTTGGTATCTCTTTCGTTTAATAGTTTAGTTTGGTGAATATAGAATTGAATTTAGTCATACACGTCACTGTAATAGTGTATGATTTTTCTTTATTTTCAAGCTGAGGTGTCGTTTACCTAGCTTGCCAATCATCATATCACATATTTGCATACTTAAAGCAGAATTCATATTTCCTCTTAGTTCTTCACCTTGCCGCTGTGATTTTTTTTGTTTTTTTTTTGTTCTTTTAAGGAGACCGGAAACATTTCAAAGTAACTTTTGGAAATCAAATTACAATTTCAAAATGGAAAATAATAGGCTGAATCAAGACGAGCTTACTTACTAGCATACGATTAGGGGCTTACCAATTGGAAAGGTGGACGAAATGAGGGTGAATTTGCGCGCAGCCCTAAAGCTTGAGAAGGACGGTAAACCTTTAATGGTAGTTCCATATCCATTTACATTCGAGGAAGACTTTGAAGCGTTGTCAAAAAAGGTCGAGGAAATCAAAGAGTTGTTAGATGCTTTCAATGGCGAAAAGGGAAGTCCCGAATACAGGAAAATAGTGACAAAGATTGAGTGGGCCCTAGCCAGACTTGACAGGTCAAAAGCAGTTGAAGAACAACAAAAGAAGGATAAGGCTCGAGTTCGCGGCGATTTAATATTATCCTTAGGATCTTTGAACCTGAGGGCAGATAGGGAAGACGAGGATAGCGATTCCACTGATGCAGCTGAGGACCTCTCTACGAAGACCGCTGTGTTAACGCATACACGAACGCGGGTACCCTTATACAAGTGAGATGTAAAATTTACAGGTGAACATGGGCAGTCATTAAACTCCTTTTTAGATCGAGTTCAAGAGATGGCCGATGCGTGAGATATCAATAAGCAACAGATTTTCCGGTCAGCATTAGACTTATTCACAGGAAGGGCTCTAATATGGTACAGAGCGAATAAGACTAAATTTCGCTCGTGGCTTGACCTTGTAAAGGAACTAAAAAAGGAATTTCTCCCTGTAGATTACGACGATAGATTGCTCGAAGATATCAAAAGAAGAACTCAAGGGAAGGACGAAACAATAGGCATGTACGTAGCCATTATGAGTAACATGTTCTCGCGGTTGACGGATGCTTTAACGGAGGCCCAAAAGTTGCGTATCCTCTAAAGAAATATGAGTCCTTTCTATCAGACTCAATTAGGGCTGACGGAGATTGAGAATATCGAGGATCTCGTGGATTTTGGAAGACGCTTTTAATCTGCCCGAGCTTCAGTAGAATCATTTGTACCGCCTCCATCTAAAAGAAATAACCAGCTTTTGGAGCCGGATTTAGCTTATGTCGCCGTCTTCCCACCTATGGTATCAGTTATTGGGGATAATCGTACTACAACTTCTAATAATCCAAGGAGTCGTAAATGCTTTTAGTGTGGCAATCTTGGACATATCGCTAGATTTTGCAAGTCGGTGTTAAGATGTTATGGATGTGGAGCAGCAGGCGTGATTAGACCTAATTGTAGCCAATGTAATAGCGGCAGTACTTCAAGACAGTCCCCTAATAATAGTCGCCAGGTTCCGCAAGAGTCGGGAAACGCAAGTGGAGCTCGGGTTTAAGCGGCGTACCGAGTGATCCGGAGGAAGCCGCCATTACAAATATAGTGGATACCGCTGATGGCCAGGTAAGAAGTGATAAAGAAGACGTGTATAGCACACTTGTGGATTCGGTTTTCTCTCAGATTGGAAAAGATATGCGTCCTCACTTATAAATCAATATTTTCGGTGTTCGATTCTGTGGCCTTCTCGACTCGGGTGCTTCGCGGACAGTTATAGGAGGACAAGGTTGGGATTCGTTAAGAAGTATGAAGCTAAATCTTAAAGTTGCAGGAGCAGGAAGAGTAAGCTTAGCAAATGGTGGAACAGTGAGTGTCCTTGGGGAAATTAGTATCCCAATCAAATTAGAGCATCGAGTTAAAGTTTTTGATGTTCTGGTAATCCCAGAACTGCCCCTATCTATTATTCTCGGGATAGATTTCTGGCGTGAGATGGACATCCAGGCAAATTTTCGGGAAAATGTTTGGCAATTCCCTGGTACGTTATTGGATTATAAAATTAACGCTCTTCAATGTCAGTCTAGGTTGTCTTTAGAAGAGAAGAAAGAACTTGAGGAAGTCATCGCAAAGGCTAAAGATAAGATGGGTACAGGACTGGGTTGTACAATTGATTGAAACTGATTCATTGCCACTGAAACAAAGGTACTACCCAGTTTCACCTGTAATACAACGGATAATGAACGAAGAACTTGAACAGATGTTGGAGATGGGTGTCGTAGAACCAAGTAATAGTGCATGGTCGTCGCCGGTCGTATTGGTGAAAAAGAAGGACGGTAAATACAGGTTCTGTGTAGAATTTAGAAAACTGAAAAAAGATGCATACTCTTTACCATACGTCTCGGCTACTTTGGATAAGTTACGCGACGCAAAGTTTCTTTGGACATTAAATCGGCATTCTGGCAAGTACCCCTCGCAGAACGATCGAAACAATACACGGCTTTTACCGTGCCTGGCAGAGGGCTTTTTCAATTTAGACGGATGCCTTTCGGCTTGAGTAACTCGCCGGCGACATGGCAGAGATTAATTGATAGAGTATTGTCAGGTGATTTGAAAAGTAAGGTCTTCGTGTACCTAGATGACGTGATCATTGTTACCCAAACCTTTCGAGAACACAAAATAGTCTTGGAGAATGTCCTAGATCGGTTACATAATGCAGCCCTTGTTATCAACTACGACAAGTGTGAATTTTGCCGCTCTGAGCTCCGATATTTGGGATATGTGGTTGGCGAGCAAGGGTTGCAAGTAGATCCTGACAAAGTTAAGTGTATCTTGGACATCTCAAACCCTAAGAATGTATCAGAAGTGCGTAGGTTTGTGGGGATGGTGGCCTGGTACCGTCGTTTCGTGCCAAATTTTTCAACCATTATAGCTCCAGTTACGGCGTTATTGAAAAAGAGTAAAAAGTTCCTTTGGTCTGAAGACAGCCTTTCGTTTGGTTAAGAATAGTCTAGTTAGTGGGCCTATACTTACATGCCCTGAATTTAGTCATCCATTCATAATATATACTGATGCCTCTGGTTATGGATTAGTTGCGGTACTAACCCAGCAGATAAACGGTGAAGACAAAATTATAGCCTATCTCAGCCGATCCTTAAACAAGAGTGAACGAAACTATTCAACGACAGAACGGGAATGCCTGGCAGTATTATGGGCAATTGAAAAGCTGCGGCCGTACGTAGAAGGTAGCCATTTTACGGTGGTTACCGACCACGCCTCGCTAGTATAGTTACACAACCTAAAAGACCCGACAGGAAGACTAACAAGATGGGACATGAGATTACAGCAATACAGCTTTGAGATAGTGCACCGGAAAGGTAAAGAGCACCTACTGCCAGACTGGCTATCTCGTTCAGTCCCAGTGATAGATAGTATTGAGAAGACCACAAGAAAGGAAGATCGATGGCTGATGGGAATGTTTAAAAAAGTCACTGCCAATCCATCTAAGTACCCGGATTGGAAAATCGAGAATAATTTGCTGTGGAAACATTGTCGCAAGGAATACCCAGACCTAGGATCTAGTAACGACGACTGAAAGCAGGTACTTTCGAAACAGAGTAGAAAAGACGCGATTTTCAAAGCACATAACTTGCCGACTTCTGGACATTGTGGAGTCCAAAAGACTTACCATAGATTTTCGCATTACTATTACTGGCCTAAAATGAAGAGTGATGTATCGTCGTATGTGAAAAGATGTGCAACATGCCAGCTTACGAAGCCAGAGTTGAAGAAACCAGCCGGTCTAATGGCTTCCCGGAGTATTGCCAATAAGCCCTGGCAATCTATATGCCTAGACCTGATCGGTCCTCCTCCTCGTTCTAGTCGGCGGTTTAAGTACATCCTCACAACAGTCGACTTGTTTAGCAAATTTCCGATGCTGTTTCCCTTACGTGTTGGCAGTGCAAATTCGATTTGCCAAGCCCTAGAAGAATATGTATTCCTACTTTTCGGCGTCCCAAAAACCATTATATGCGATAATGGCGCACAGTTCAAGAGTACTGAGTTTAAGAAACTGTGCGAGGAATATGGGTCTAAGATTAATTACACCGCGCTTTATCATCCCCAAGCGAATCCGGCGGAACGGACAAACCAAGTGATCAAGAAGATGCTTCGAGCATACGTCGCGGAACACCATAGAATGTGGGATATGTATTTGGCTAAAGTAGCCTGCGCTATCCGTACATCAGTTCATGAAGTATTGAAAATGACACCTTTTTTGTCAATTTTGGCAGGGAGATGATAATGCATGGAGAACAGTACGATAAGAACTATAATTGCGGGAACGATGATGAATTTCGCGCTGAAATTAGATCCAAGGCACTGGAAAAAGTCAGTAAGGATATAAGGGTAAAATTGTTAAAGGCAGCGCAATCTTCAAAGCATTCTTATAATCTCCGCCGAAGGGACCAACGATTCTTTATTCATGATAGTGTAGTGCGTAGAAATTATGTTCTGTCTGATGTATCTAAATATTTTAATGCCAAACAAGCACCCAAATTTATTGGCCCGTTTAAGGTAGTAAGAGTAGTTTCGCCATGGACTTACGAGCTCCAAGATATGACAGGAAAAAACGTAGGGATTTGGCATGCAAAAGATTTGAAGATATTCCATCCTAATATTGTTGATGAGTAAGGCTCTGTCGTATGGTGCTGCGAGATTTCTGTTCTTGTAGTTTCATGTTTCTCTTTCTCATTACCATAAAGGGATTTTCAGTTCAAGGATTTGCCTTGAGTCATACTGTTTAGGGAAAGAGATTTCAGGGAAATCTGCCGGAGGAAAGGGAGGAAATGTTACATCCTAAAATTGATGCTGCAACCTAAAATAAAAGAAAATTAGTTGATTTCACAAATATAAAAGGAACTTACTTGACCGTGTTGTGTTGTCCACTATCTGTTAACTAGATATTTGATTGATGCTGCAAAAGAACTAATTATTTACAGATAATCAAAAATGAAGGGGATACCTGATAATCGCTTGGTATTAAGGGACCTGATGCCTGATAATATTTAACTTACCTGCGAAGGACTTGTAGCCGAAACTTGCGTTTGGTGTGAGCAAAACAAAAGAAAACAAATAACAAAATCAAAAAGAAAGGAACTTAGCTGGTATGACGACGATTTTGATCTCATCGATGCTGATTGGCCTGCAATAGATTTGGGCTTCCATATTAAGTTAAGCTAAACTAGCTTATCATAATTATTTTAGTAGATTTGTAGAATTCACTTGTAAGAATAGGTTTTTGGATTTTGATTTTGATTTGGATTAGTTAAGATAGTGTAGGATAATTAAGGTAGTTAAACTAAACTAGTTTATTAAAATGATTTTAGTAGATTTGTAGAATTTACTTGTTAGAATAGGTTTTTGGATTTTGATTTGATTTATTGGATTGATTGATTTAATGTTGAATTTAATTAAATAATTTAAATAATTTCAATCTCTGAAACAGGATAAAGTAAATGGAATGACATTAGGATAAAGACTTACAGCGTAATTAGCTAAGGCGCACACGAAAGGGGAAATGCCTCAAACAATAAAATTAATAGATACAAAGATACATAAGAGGGATATTTATCCTTGAAATAGTAAATTAAATTTAAATTGTAACTTACCTGGTCCAGACTTCTCTTCCTTCTTATCAAAATCAACAATTTGCACTTCGAAACTTAACCTAACCCGACATCGAAGGAAATCGAAAAATTGAATATGTTCTTCATAACCCCAGATTGAAAGGAGTAGTCAATTGGACTGTTTCCAACCCAAGGAATTAAGGAAAAGTAAGGAGGAGCCCCGAAAAGGATTAGGAAGAAAATATTTGGCACGTGAAATCCGCTGTCAACATTTGCAGATTTCTATAAAATTACACGACTTCCCGAATTTTAACAGCGTCGCGGAAAATATCAAAATAAAGCATAAATTATGCGGAGCATTTCACAGAAGAAAATTAAAAATAATAATTATAAATTTGATCCGGTCTAAACCGATGTGGAAAAACGCCATCAAATTTCCAGTATAATTCCAATAGGGGGCAAAAGTCAATAAATGGTATGTGAAGGGGACAGTTTATTATCAAAAGTGCGTGGAATAAATATAAAAAGAAGTCAAGTGAAGTCAAGGTGCGTAAGTTGCGAAGGAAAGTAGCAGCACAATAAAATTAAATTGAAGAGGAATTCAGCAAGAAGATACGGAAAAGTAAGAGTTGTTTGGACGGAGGACACATGTAGAGGAGTTAAGTGGAGAATGTACGTAGTTTAAAGATAAGTACTCCTTTAGATATTCTTTAATATACATTAAAGGTGAAGTAAGTTTTGACTTTAACAAAAACTCGGTTCGTGTGTTGCCGACTTAGCAAAGTAACTTGGTTTCAAATTTTTGATTTTTATATAATTTTAATTTGTTATTGGTAAAATTCTAATATTTTTGGTGAATATTATAAGATTTTTGAATTTTGTTATTAAATAAATATTTATATGGGCCAACTCTTGTGTTGTGATTCCCGTCGGAGTTCGTGGACTCATTTCAAAAAACCACGTGGGGCCCAATAAGTGCTTTTCTTTTATGACCTACCCCTTTCCCCATGCTAGTCGGCACGGATTTATGCTCGCCAGCATTAGAGCATAACAGAGTGCAGGGAAATGGCCCACCGAGAAAGATTGCCGGAAGAGTAAAAGTAAGGGACGTAATAACGCCGAAGAACACTACTTTAAGACAACAGCAGGAACCCTGTCAGGACCATAAGTAAAGTCACCCGGAAGAACCACATTATGTTTTGACAAGTTCTCCTGCGTGATAGATGGAATAGGTACGGAGGGTGTATTTCTATTATTAATGTGCGAAAAGTTACTACTATCTGCGGTCCTAAAATATTCAGCAAATAAATTACAAATAATCTTAGAATCATTACTGGAACTTAACCCGAATTCCATAGTCGATGGATAGTAATCTACCCTTCTCCTCATATAGACATAATCAAAAAAGCACGGGGGTCAGAGAATAAGCTGCCTCTCAGGTTTTTAAGGTAATCTTCATATAGGGACCGAGAAATACTAATGAAATGTTCGGGGCAGAGATTAAATTCACGCCTAGAGTCAACACTGGCCACACGCAGGTACTTTTTCCAGAGTCTATTTTTCCTATTCCTGAGAGCAATGAGAGTAATTCTATATTAAACCAGGGCGAAGCGGATTCTCTACTTCTAACCCGGACATAGGGAACAAACCTCCCATCTGGCTTCGTAGAAACCAGATACGTTTCTGTCGATATTGTCACTAGACAGACAAGTAAGGAAGCCAATATTACTAAGATATTCATTCAGAGCCTCAATATCGGCCATTCTTAAGTTAAAACTATATTCACATTCGAGATTATCGACACTAATCTATCTTCCCATATTGTTACTCACATTGCTCATTTGGCACAGTCCAATGGTAGCCAAGGTGTCGAAGAACAGTGATTGCCCCTCAGTCAATTTATGGGGAAGATAGTTTTCGTCATCATTCACTACCCCACGAGGATAATTTCGTCTTAAGAACCCAACTGGTCATGGATATAGTCGATATGCTGAATTAGAATATCATACCGACTCAAACCATTATTATCAACGGCATTACCCATATCTGGAGGTATATTACAACAAATTAAAAAGAGGTTGCCCGCATCAAGTAAAATTTTTACTGAGACTTTTCCAGATCAAGTTGATCAGAAAAAGAAGGAAGGTCCACAAAATTAGTATTAAGAAAATTCCTACTTGCAATAAGAACCCCATCTCCTCGTGCAGATGAAACAACATGCCTATCCCTACGGAAAACCTGAAAAGAGTTATTAAACTGCTCGGGAGCCAAAATACACTGGTGTAACCACGTCTCAGATAAAGCTATCAAATCAAAATTACAGTTAACAGATGAGAAATAAAAATTATTAGTTTAAGTCAACAGCCCTCTCACATTCTGATAGTAGAGAGACATCTTATCCCGTTTTTTAAAATGGGAGACTGAGCGAATACCGGCACGAAGATCTTACAAAATATATTCACGGGCCAGAAATTATCACCAAGAATAATATCAGCCACTGGAGTAGGAGCGGACAACAGGAAAGAGGTGTAAGGTTTTGAAGTACTACTGATATTCCTACAGGACAATTCAGACGTGTCAATAGCTTTAGACCTAAGGACACGCAACATAATCTCAAAAGAGGTACCAGGTGTAAGTCGAGCGATAAAAATCAATTTCGGGCGAGGAACGGCAGATAGCACCACAATGTCACCACCAGGCTCACCACCAGCCCCACCAAGGGGAACAAAACAACTTCCGAAGAACATTGAGAGAGAAATGGAATAGGAGGAACGTCCAGCCCCGAAACGGCAGGAGTAGGGGTGGCAAGAGCCTGATCACCGACGAAAGGGCCAGAAGGTGACTCAATCGAGCCAGAAAAAGACGGCAATGAGAAACCCCCAAAGCAGGCGGAGAGAGCTCTGACATCAGAGGAAATAGAGGACAACACATCAGAGTTGGCCGAAACAGCAGAGGAACATGAGATAATATCACACTTCACCTGCTTGACGCAGCGACGAATGTAAAAGGAAGGCAGCAAGGGAGAAGGGAAGGAAGCGGAATTGAAACCCGCAAGTGCAGTCTGCACATCTTTCAGTGAGCTAGACAAAACGGCAACACTCGAAGTCAACTCGTGGCATCTCTTCTGCAAAACACCAGAGTTTTCCTCCACCACTTCAATGACACCAACTACCTTATCTAATTTCGATAGAAGCTGAAGGCAATTAATAAGAAACATACCTCACGTTGAAATTCTCAAAACAAATATTATAGAACATCATTATTATTAAGAATTTCACAAGAATTGAGACAAAGTGACCGCAGTTTTCCTAAAATCGCCAAAAAGGGACTCATATAGAATTACTTCAAATGTTGAAATTTGTCACTATGATATGAAACCCACGTGATGACCTTAAAAATAACTTTTTTTAACATCCCAAAATCAATATTTAACATTCAAGCCTACACAACTTTGATTGGGTCAAAGCCGTGTAGGCCTGAATGTGAAATTTTTATTTTGGGATTTACAAAAAGTTGTTTTTGAATTCATTGTGTGGGGTGTCAAATCAAAACTCGTTGAACCAGGATTTTAAAAATGTGCAACACGTAACTTTGTTTTTTCTTAAATTTTGGCACAAAAACACGTAAAAATTGTCTTTGAAGTATCGCATTGAAAATAACGTATTGAACAAAAATTATCAGGATTGCATTACGTTAGTTTTAAGGGTGGAATAGAAAGTGAAAAAATGTTTTTTATTGTCATCGAGTGGGGCGTCAAATAAAAGATTGTAAAAGTAGGAAGGAAAAGTAATTAATTAAAAAAACTAAAAGCCCAACTTGACAAGTTTAGATAGCAGGATTGCGTCAGCCAAGGCTTCGAGAATGATTATATAAATTGATGATACCCCAGTAGTTGTATACTTCTTGCTTTTGTGTAATCGGTTTTTTCTGTTTTTTTTTTTTTAATTACTTTCTTATTTTTTATATTTTAGTTATTGTTTGTAATTTTACTTGTTATTAATACCTACAGTTTTAAAACACCACTTTTATGCTAAAAACTGTTTAATAACTGTATTTATTAATATTACAGCTTTATTATTATTATTAAATATCGAGGTGAAAAAAATTGCAACCACCTTTGAAGCCTAAATGGTCATTTAAAATGAAACATAGTTTAAGAAAATTAATTTTTTTTCCTTGTCCGAATAAATGTCTACTGGCCATCATTTTACTGCTGTGCAGGGGACGGGAGAAGAACGTCAACCGATCCGAGACAACGATTGCAAGTGGACCTATAAATTAAAGTGAAATTTTCTTCGAAACCCCCACGGCATTTGTATCGTAATCTGTTGTCACCACCGACCACTTAGCGGATAATCTCTGGTTGTGTTGTGACGTGGTTTTCCAGTTTTGGGAATAAAGGCCACACGCACCTCTCTCCATTTTCCGGTATGTTTCCGGTGTTAAGGCATGCTTCAAAAACTTCTTTAAACCGAGGAGTGATACTCTTTACAGAGTTTTGTAGCAGAGGTAGTGGAAACCTTGCTGATCAATAATAATTCGTTCGATTGCTTTATTTAAAATTCGATTCGAAAATATAATCTATGCCAGCAGCACGCGACTTATATTTCCTATAATCTCTTAGGAGAAAAAAAAGGAAAATAATAAAAACTACAAACTTTTAAAAATTCTAGATTTATTTTATTTACTATTAAAAATTGCGACAATTCAAGTTCGCGACGATCTTAAGACTGATTAACTCCAGAATTTGTTTTTACAATGTTACCTTCTGCTGTGGAAAATTTTGCTTCTCTTATCGTTTTAATTCTGCTGACGTATTTCCTTTTCTTTTATTTCAGATAAGTTTCTGTGGGAAAGTTCTTTCAAATATTATATGAAATGAAATGTGATTCCTTGTCACGTTTCACTTCAGGTGAGTAAATAACTTGACCGTTTTCAGGGTTACAATTAATTTTTGCTGATGTAACTCCTCCCTCGTTAGATTTAGGACTCTCCCGAGTCCTTATTATATTTTTGATTTTAAAATTTGATCTCTTATTTTTGACAATCAAAATTACAACGATAGAGACAGCAATTATAAACATAAAACCTATTGTACCTCCGTATACATAATGTGTTTTCTTTTCGTATTTCAGTTCCTTTATTTCGTTAGTATTTTCTATTTGCTTTAACAAAATATTGTCGAACATTAATTTATCGTTCAATTTCTTAATTTTCTCTAGGTAGTTGGGAATAACAAGACTTTGCCGAAATTCTTTCAGGCTATTTTCAAAAATTTTCTTATCTATTTCTACTGAACAATTGCTAAATTGAATTAAATAGTTTCCATTTATTATAGATTTTCTTTCATTACAGGTACTGTTAAGTTTGACTGATTTTTGATTTTTTGCTAATAAAATGCCTTTTCTTAGTTCTATAACTTCAGATACATTATTAAATATTTTGATACAGCTCTTCTTTGTTATACAATTTTTATAGGGTTTTAAATTCTTTAGATCTTTATCTTTCACATAGCTATAGGTTACATTTTCGTATTTAACTATTTCCTGTGCATCAAATATTAGTTCTCTGTATTCTTCATCACCTATTGGAACAATTAGTATTTTCTGTAAGGTTACTATTTTTTTTGGTACCCTTATTACAAATATAATATTGGTATCATTACTTATTACAACGCCTAATTTGATGTTTTGTAATTTCTGGATTTCATATTCAATAATTTCTTCATTTGTCAGAATATTACTATTAATTATACCTAGTCTCGCAGAAGCTATATTATCTTGTATATGACCTATATTGTCTTCTAATATTTTTAATCTTAATACATAATCTGTGAACATAGTTCTTCTATACAAAATTTCATTATAATCTTTGATTTCACCTATCTGCTTTACCAACATTTGTCTGTCCTTTTCAATTATCTCTTTTATTTTAGTGAAACTTTCGTTAAAATCTTTATTTATTTTAACTTGTGAATTTAAATTCGTTATTGCGTTATGGTTGTTAATGTCAATAATGTTAAGGTGGGTTTCGATCTCCTGTCTGTCTGTATCGTCCATGGTTCCATAGAGCCATTTATGTATTGTACCTACAAAGTTCAGTAGACCTCGTCTCTGTCGGTGTAGAATTAGTGTTTTAATTTTGTTTCGTATAGTCTTTATTTGGTGTTCTAAAATTGTGGTTTTGTCTTGAAGTTCTCAGTTATTTATGTTGTTTGCTAATTGATCTAGTATATATGTGATTTCTGTGGGGTTAATTATATGTAGTATTGTATTATAGGTTTTCACTATGTCGACCTCTTCTAACTTCATTTCCAGATAGCCGGGATCAGACTCGATTCTTTCAATTGTTAGATGTGCCTGGGTTGTTACAAGCATCCAGATTATAAGGAATGTTCCGAGGATCCATTTGATCTGAAAATTTTTTCTTTCGTTTAATGTTTGAGACATGTATATTTTCTAATTTACTCTTAATGTATTTCGGCTGTTCTTTGTGTCTAACACCTTTATAGTTTTTTATATACCCTTCTAGTCTATTTTCAGAATAATTTTCCCTACCGATATTAAGTTTATTAATGTATCTAGATTTTTCTTTTTGAAGCCTATTGTAGATAATATTCATATCGCATTTCCCTTCCTGTATATCCATTGGTTTTTCTTTGGTGCTTGAATGGTAGCTATTATTATACCATTCTATAGCTTTACACATTTTCTCTTTAATACTTAGCTCTTTATTTTCTATACCTAGGGTTCTAATTCTTTCACCAAGCGTATTGTGTAGACGTTCTATGTCTGCATTTCCCGTATGGTTATTTGCTTTTACCAAATGCAATTCAATTTGCTCTTGTCTAAGATAATCTTTAAAGTTGGTGCTCTTAAATTCATTGTCTGTTATTAGTTTTTGAAAGTGTCCCCTCTGTGATTTATATTCTCTTACTTTTTCTATTATGGTTCGGTGATTCCTATCTTCTAAACAATAAGCTGTGGCGAATTTAGAGAATTTATCGAGAAAGGTTAAAAAGTTAGCTTTTGAATTAGTGTATATATCCATATGTATAATTTGCTTTGTGTCTTTAGGGGTTTCGGTAAAATGAAATTTTTCTTTAATGTGATTTCGATCGTATTTCACTCGATTGCAGGTATCGCAATTGTTAATGTATTTCTGTATTAGAGTCTTGAGGTTTGGGAAATAGATACGTCTTTTTAATCCCTCATAATTTTCGTTAATCCCTGTATGCCCTGTCTCGTATTTATGGTAGTTTTGGATTTGAGCATAAGTTTCTTCTTCACTGTTCATATTCCTTGCATAATAGGAGCATCTGACAAACTTTTTATTATTAATGTTGTCAAAGAGTTCTATGATTTTTTGTTTTAGTTTGTTGTACTCATTATCGCTAAGTTCCGTGTAGATGCCTGTTTTTCCAGGTTTTATATATCGTCGTAAGATATCTGGCAAATTGCTCTTTAAGTCTTCGGTATCTATGTATATTATCCTATTTTTATGTATAACTTCGAATTCTTTTGTTTTATTGTTTGTTAAAATAATTTGGGTTTTGAATCTATTGACTACTGTGTCAAGGATGGTAATATGATTATTTAGATTCTCCTCTTGAGAATGAATCATTGCAATGGTTTCCACGTTATTTTGCATTGAAATTTGAGATAAGTTTTCATCTTCTTCGTTTGTCTTAACTGCATTAATTTCATTTGAATGGATACATCTTCCCTTTACAGGAGTGATCGTCTCGATCACGTTCTCTGAGCTATTTTGTTTCGTGGAGTCAATCACATTTATCTCGTTGATGTCAGTTCTTATACGACTTAGAAAGTCTGCCACTTTATTATCCCTCCCCTTAATATATTCGATATTTATGTTGTATTCCCCTAACTTAAGTAACCATCTATACAGTCTAGGATTTACATCCTTGCCTCTTGTTTTAGTATATAACCACTTGAGCGGTTGATGATCAGTTAGTAGATCAAAATTGGTGCCATAAAGATAAGGCCTAAAATAGCCTGTAGCCCACACAATTGCAAGGAGTTCCTTTTCCGTAGTTGAGTAATTCCGTTCGTGTTCGTTTAGCGTTCTGCTAGCGAAGCATATTGGATGATTCTCCTGTTGGAGGACTGCTCCTATGGCAAAAGTGCTGGCGTCTGTAACTAATTTAAAATTTTTGTTGAAATCCGGGTATTTCAATACAGGGGTTTCCGTCATAATTCTTTTTAGCTTTTCGAAGGAATTTATGTAATTTGGATCATTTCGGTCGATCTTGGCATTTTTTTTCAAATACTTAGTCATCGGTTGGGCTACTCTGGCATAGTCTTTAATAAACTTCCTATAGTAGCCTGTAATACCGAGGAAGGATTTTATTTGCTTCTGAGTTTCTGGAAGCTTCAATTTTAAAATGTCATCGGATAATCTCTGGTTGTGTTGTGACTTGGTTTTCCAGTTTTGGGAATAAAGGCCACACGCACCTCTCTCCATTTTCCGGTATGTTTCCGGTGTTAAGGCATGCTTCAAAAACTTCTTTAAACCGAGGAGTGATACTCTTTACAGAGTTTTGTAGCAGAGGTAGTGGTAACCTTGCTGATCAATAATAATTCGTTCGATTGCTTTATTTAAAATTCGATTCGAAAATATAATCTATGCCAGCAGCACGCGCAGTTCAACTGACTTTTAGAAATAAAAATATGTTTCATTTTCTAATTTCTTTCTTTTCTAAGAACCTTTTCATAAATAAAAAATCAAATCAATAGCTTTATATGAAAAAAAATTCCAAAAGAAATACCTATTATCCAGCCCGTATCAGTAGAGTACTTCCTTAAAGAATGTGCAATATAAGTCTCTTATCTGCTGGCCCATTGAGGTACCCGCGGTAGAAAAACGACTTGTGATTGGGAAAGGTTCTCTTCTTTTTCTAGTAACTTCAATCGAGAAACCCTAAAACTTGGTGGAAAATACTGAAGTACAAGATCTTTAAGTTTTTAATCGCGACAAATCGGGATAAATATTTATGATAACTAGATATCATCGCATTTAAAAGATAAATTTTTCTGTACAATTTCAAAGAGGAGCAGATTTCCATAATTTTCTTGAATAAATTTTTAGCTATATGTGGAGTCAGATTTTGTAGGAATTCAAATTGACATATTACATCGACCTTAAAGAAAAAATACATATATTATTGTCATTCTTTATATTTCAGTAAGTCAACAATGTTTCTCAGGAGTCTTTCTAATGGTTCGATAATGTCGCCAAAGGTTAAGTTGTTTCCTTTATGCAAATTCCTAACTTAGGTGAATAAAAATTAGCCACGGTAGAATACAAAAATATTTTTATTCCATGATAATCACACCTTCTGATATCTTATGCTTTCAATTATGTTTCAAACAAAATAAATTCAGAACTGATTCATTCATATATGTATTCTGAATTTGTCACCTGCAGACGCTAGTGAAGGATATATTTACATAAACGGCGTCTTGTGAACAAATAATGCGGGCACAGGTGAAGTGACTTTAACGACTCGGCACAAAGAAAAATGAATGGTCCATAAAGTCCGAAGGTGAGGTTAAATAAATCCGTCATCCGTCTTACAAAAAGTGTGTGCATATCAGCGCATGCTTCAAGGGCCGTAATTAATTTGTACAAGATAAGCATCTTTGGTGCACGTACAGTACATACACATGTACAAATGTCGGCGCATGAGAATTAATTATTTAATCCAATCTTTCCATGAAGGTATAAAACACGGTATTCATGTCCAATGTAATGAGAATATATTGCTAATACAGTGTCTTATTCTCTAGCCAGTCCTCAATCTGCGACTGCAGATACATCTTATGGTGAGACCGCATATTGCAGTGGTCAGGTGGAAATTTCATGTTAAACTGTTGTTAAAATTCTGTTATATCGCACTTTAAGTCACGATCACCTGCAA
Source organism: Leptarthrus brevirostris (assembly GCA_964036015.1). Taxonomy (NCBI): domain Eukaryota; kingdom Metazoa; phylum Arthropoda; class Insecta; order Diptera; family Asilidae; genus Leptarthrus; species Leptarthrus brevirostris. The sequence continues at coordinate 67,133,455 of OZ038375.1, forward strand.
TTTCGTGCGTAAAACATGTATGCAATGGATAATGATTACTATCTTTTGTGGTCTCTGCGGAAGAGGAGTAGCGAGTCGAATATGATGCTCAAATTATCTAATGAAGTGAAGCTCATTAATTTTGCTTTGTAGTTTAGGCACGTTTTAACCCATATACATAAATTAAGTGCACACATTGTTATAAACTGCAGTAGCTTTGAAACAGTATAATGGGTATAATTAAATAAATGTAAATTATATTTTTTTTTACATTAAAAAACATTTTCGAGGGAGAAGTAGTTTTGCACCCGTAACAAGAATATTTAAATAAAAGAACAGTACAATTTAATGGAAACATGCGGACATATAAATAATAAGTAAACATATAAACAGTTTTTGTATTGATAGTTGAATTCCCGAAAATATTAATAGTGTTCCGGCTGTTAAACGCGTAATTGTTCAACCAACCAAAATCAGACATATTTCAGGAGGCCGGAGAATTATTTTTCATTATTGCATTAAAATGAGATGATTTTTCTAACTGATTTGTCTTGAAGATCTTCAAGAATCTGAGTCTTACAACTCGTCCTAATGTTGTACGGCTGCCTTGGCTTATGTAGACGCGTCACAGAAACATTAGTTCAATATTTTTAAACAAAGGGAAAATTTAATCGGTTTTGGTATTTTAATATTTTTAATTTCGAATAATTGACATTTTAATTAAATCTAGTTGTTAGCAATACTTTCTTAGTTCGGTTTGTTGTTGGATTCCTGTGATTATGTTAAATCACCACATAAAAGTCGGATAAAAAACTTTGCGCAGCCAGAGGATAATTTTGATTCTCGCCATATGCGAGTTGATGAGTTGTTCGGATGAGTAAGTGTGGCGCAGAATCAGTCTCAAAGGTAACATTCGTTGATTCGCAGTATTTGATAGGCTCATTTGGGTTTATTTCGTCATAATATTCTGTGATATTTTCTGTGTTTAGGATGCATGTACATATGTACATACATATATCACCCAGTACATTTTTATACGTCTGGGTTGAATAATATGTTTGCCAACTTAATAATAATAGGCTTGACAATATTATTCAGTTGACATGTTTGAATAATTGACAATATTATTAAGTTGGAATAGTTGAATGATTTTCCATTGTGGGACCGATAAATTAACAATCACTGGAAGTTTAGTTGTAGCACTCTCCTTTAAAATTACGTGATGTGGGAGATTTGACTTTATGTCTTGATATATTTGTTCCCCTGAAATTTCTTCCATATGTTGTAACTGAATGTATTCCTTTAGAGATTTTTGGTATTCTTTATTCTTCATTGTGCGACATGAGGCGGGAACAGTACTTTAATTGATTTGATTCAATTACGATTGCAAATAACCTACAGTTAAAGAGGAGAAGAGCAGTTTTCAACACAGCATTTTCGATAACGAAAGAATAAGAAAGCACCCTATGGGAAAATGGCAGGGAATGCCCGATATACGTCCGGGTCCCTGTCGGGCATTCCTCTATTCAGGGCCCGTAAAGTTCTTAATTAGGTATTTGAATTTAAAATCAGAATATAAATCAGGATATATGTCTTAAAAATTAATTACCCTATAAAATTCATCAATTTTGAAAAGTAATTTACATCATTTACAAATAAAACTTAACACGTAATATTATATCGGCCACTTAGCCGGCAAGGTTCGGGCAAACTCCTGAAAGCCCACCCGAGACCCGTGTTAGGTACCATGCTCAGAAGATTACCTTGTATATTTAGCAGGAGCAAAACTTTGTTGATTTGATAAAATAATTGTTAATTAAGAAGTGGAATGGAAAGATTTATTTTGAGTGAGTAGAATTTAGCAAATCAATTAATAAACAAATGTTTTAATAATTTTATTCAAGGAAAAGAACTATATGTTTATTTTAAACTAGTAAAGTAAGGGCATAACAAACGCTTTTCTTATCGAATTTTCATTGAAAGTTAAGCACATCATTTTTTCTTTAATTAAATTTAAAAGGATTGATTGAATGTATGATTTTGATTGACCTAGATCCCAAATTTTTAAGAATGAAGAATCACAAGGATACAGAAACATTGGTTTTTTTTAATAGTAAAACTCTTCCACTTACGATAATTTTCCTAGAATATTTCTTTAAACTTAATTTTGAAATTTCAAAGCAAAGGTTGTTTCTTAAAAGAACTATATTATTTGGAGATTTGGTGGTTAGTGTGAATTGTTTTATGGAACAGTTTTAGAATAGTATTTTTATCAGTGGAACTACTTTTAACAATTTGAGTAGTTGGTGGGATAGCTGCTTTTGTTTTCAATTTACCAAGGAAATTTTCAAACGGAAAAGAACTTATTAAACTTAAATGACAACTCATATTTTCCACATTGTCCGCAACATGTAGAACGTTATGCATGTTTATGGTGACCAATGCTTTACCATACAGATGCTTTAGTAACATAACAAACCGGTTTAAGTAGCTTTTAACTTCTTGAAGTCAAACCGGAGCTATTTTTTACAACATAAAATTCGGCGAACAACCATACCATAAGAAAAAACGAAATTGCTTAGCCTTCCATTTTTTAATAATTCCTGTTGGTCTTGTCTTACAATGATATTCTACAGGCATTTGATTTTTAAAATGTTCTGCTCCGTCTGATAATATTTTCTTTTTTGAAGGACTTATTCTTACAGTTAAATTACCAAACATCCATGTTTCTAATAAGGTTTTCATTACACCTAAGCATAACAGATGCATAAAATCTTAGACGGAGCTTGTTACCATATTTATACTTGGCACGATTTTTAAAAGAGGCGAAGTATAATTATGAAGTTAAATTTGTGTTTTATCTCTAAAATTGCGATCCCTTCTTAATTCAACAATTTTCATGTTTTTTTTTTATCACAATGAATAAACGTTCACCATGAATTGTACACCGCTCACAGGCAAAATAACCCGTGTTCTTTTGTCCCTTTCAAAGGCGAACGCTCCGGAGTGTCACAACAGAAGCACTTAATGGAAACTATAAAATGTATACCATTTATATTAATTCCATTTTTTAAAACAGCGTTTGCTTCAATAATAAATTCAGTTAAAAAGTGATCTAGATTTTTCGGTTTTCCGTTTCAGGCAAAAATAGCAATTGTCCTCGACATGACTGATGTTCGGGATTAGTGCTGGTGTCTCTAGCAATGTTCGATGTTGCTCCTGATATGCCTAATCTCTGGGATCAGTAGTGTCTCATGTCGCAGGAAGCTGGTGAGTCGGACGAACACCCTACTTAGGCAGTAACCAACGAGGCACTTCACAGGTCGCATACGCTTGTACGGTCCCGATGCTGTCTTGGTATGACCTTGAAAATGCTCGTAGAGTTTGCTCAAGCTCAGGGTTGACTCCAGCTCCACAGGCAAGGCAGCTGTTGTGGGTTTTGGGAACCTCATAAAGGTTCTCACATTTCAAAAAACTTTTAATGTTTTTTCATTATTAAAACCTTTTTATATTTTCTGCTTTCCTAAAGCTGCTTTTTATTTATTTATTTTTTCTTTTTTTGTGTTGGTCTATCTTTTTCCTCCTACGTTTTGCTATCCTTTCTCATCCTAGCAAGATAGAAGAAGAAGCTACACTGGGGGAACCTGAAATTATTTTGGTTGATTTCTTTGGTTTTCTTTCACAAATATTTTTTTTTTATTTCGGATGAGTTGAAATTTTTTTTTGAAATGTGATTTTTTTTAAATAAATTTTTTTTTAAATTCTGATTTTGGCTTAATTAAGTTTTTATTTAGTTTTGCTTATGTATTTTTTGCAGTAAGATTGTTTCTGAATTTTTGTTATACACATTTTTTTTCTGATTTATCATAGCTCTGATTTTTTTGTCCTTTTATTTTTTTCTCTGATTTCTTTTTTTTGCTGCCTTCAAACATGATTTTGTGCTGCGACTTTTTTGATTTTTTTGTTGTTGTTGCCTACAAACTTTGTTTTGTGCTACAACCTTAGGAGGTGGACTCCCGCGCTATTAGCGAGACCTTCTGTCGCAACTTCGATTTTTTTATAAACTTTAGGAGTTGGTACTCCCGCACATTTGGCAGAGACCCTCAGTCCCACAAGTATATTTTTTTAATATTCTTTCGGTATAAGCAGCTAGCTGGCGGACTTTAGCTAAGTAGCTTCCTCTCCACCGGTTACCAGAAGCAAGAGGCAGAAGCCTCTTAACCAAACTTTTGCCCAGGAGAGACTGTCGACCGACTCTGCCACTGGTGTTGTACAGGCGTCAAAGCCCGATTTCTCTAAACCCCCACCTGGGTACAACGTTAGTAGGCCTGCAAGCGAGTCAGCCCGAATATTACCTAGCCTGAATAACAATCCTGCGCAGCCTGTCTTTGGGTCAAGCCAGTCATTAGACGGGGCTTGGGCGTTTCCCCCTCCGGAGCAGGCTCGACAGCTTAAGGACATGCATCAGTTTCGGCTTTCTCGCCACCAAACTGGAGGCCCTAGTAACAGTAACAGTAGAGACAGCAGTAGTTACTGTTGAGCAGTTGACCACACACATGGCGGATCTCTAGAAGGAAATGCTTGGTCTGTTAAGGACGAACTTGGCCCGATCCATTTTGGAAAGGTTAAGTTCGGCCAGTAGTCCTGCAGGTGCTGCATATGCAGGGCGAGCCCCTTCAGTAAATCCTCGCCAACATGAGAACGATCTAGCCCCGTTCGAACGACCCGCTTCCAGAGGTCGTTCAGTACACGACAACCCGCATTGGTAATCCAGGATTTTGTGAGTGAGCCTCCTCAGCCACCTCTGCCTAGACAAAGATACGCTCCTAGAACGGTAGGTTACCAACCCAGGCGCCCTTCCACCTTAGCGTCCTGGGGGATTCATTTCAGTGGCCGTAGCCCCGCTTCCACCATAGATGATTTTCTGTTTCGTAAAGATCGACTATCCTTCGGCTCCCGAGTTTCTGACGAAGATCTCTGTGGCAACATTCACCTCCTACTTAAAGATGAGGCCGAACAATGGTTCTGGAACCAGTTTTGCACGCCTCACCGGACTTTGACTGGGAGCTATTCAGAGCTCACTTCGGCTCTGCTGAAACAGACCTCGACCTGATGCGCACTCTAATGGAACTCTGTCAGAGTTCGGAGAGCTGCGACAGCTAACTCCGCAGAGCCAACGCTATCATCGGACACATGAGGATGGCACCTCGTGAGGCTGACGTAGTTCAGATAGTCCGAGACAATTTACTTCCCCGTATAGGCCAACAATTTTGCACTGTCACCGTTAGGTCAATGTACTAGTTGCAAAACTTATGCCGTATGGCTTAACGTTGGCTACAACGACGCGACCTGTATAGGCGATCTAAGGGACCAGATATTCACGAACTGATTTTGACTCAGCCCAGGAGGCAGAGGATTTCTCTGGTTTTCCTGAGGCTGGAGTGGAGAAAGTGAGGCGCACCACTGAAGCTGCCGGTCTCATGACTTGCTGGAACTGTGGCGTAGCGGGTAACTCCAGGTGTAACTCGGAAAACGCCAGGGCGAGTGGTCGACACAGGGGACCCCACTCGCCGAAAATGATAAGCAAGGCGACTTCGACAACCCCCTGAATTACCCTGCCTTATCACAATATACCCTGACTGATCCCACTCATAAAGAGTGTAGCACCCAGACAGATCCGTTTTGCCTCATGTGAGGAATGTCCTTGCATGAGAGGCAACTTAACTATGACAGAGTGAGAGCTCGCATTTTTGCAGAGGAAGTGATGCATCCACGCAGTCGACGAAGACGACGCTGGAGAAGATTCCGAGAGAGAAAACGCGTAATGAAGAAAACTCGGCAGTCTTTAATATCTACTGTAATCACTAGCCAGGACGACGGTCGTCCATATGTAAAGGTGCAAATAGGCAACGAGTCAATCCTCGGCTTGCTCGAAAGTGGTGCCAGCGTGAGTTGCTTGATACAAGGAACCCTAGAGTTTGTCCAGCGCTCAGGCTTAAAACTCTCCGCTTTTACAGCCTCAGTTCGTACCGCCGACCGTACTAGCCAGTCCGTCCCCGGCACAATAAGAACTGCAGTAACCTTTCGAGGACAGACTCAAATCCTCACCTTGTTTATAGTTCCTGGCCTAAGCCAACAATTATATCTAGGCGTAGACTACTGGCGAGCCTTTCAACTCGCACCAAACATCATCTCCTCTCTCGAAGTACAGCCTTCTTCTTCGGTTGAAACGAACTTTCACTCCCTGAATAACTCACACAGAAACAAACTAGATACAGTCATTGCTCAATTCCCCTTATTTACAGCTCTAGGTTTGGGAAAGACCCACCTAGAAAAGCATGTCAGTGGTACCGGCGATGCTTTGCCAATAAAGCAGAAGCACTATCCCATTTCCCCAGCAATGTAAAAGCTGATGTACGAAGAGCTAGACCGTATGTTGGAGTTAGGGGTGGTTGAGGAGTCCAAAAGTCCCTGGAATTCCCCAGTTGTACTTGTACGTTAACCTGGGAAAGTCAGGCTCTGTTTGGACTCTCGCAAGGTGAAGTTGCTCACTAGGAAGGACGCCTACCCCTTGCCTCACATCGACTGATTGCTTGGACGACTGCAGGACACACACTTCATATCGTCCATCGACTTGAGGGACACTTTTTGGCAAATCTATTTAGAAAAGTAGTCAAGGGAGAAGACAGATTTTACAGTGACCGGCAGGCCATTGTATCAATACACCGTTATGCCTGTTGGGTTGTGTAATGCTCCACAGCGCACGTGTCCTTTGATGGATAAGATTATTCCTGGTCGTTTACGTGAACACGTCTTTGTTTACTTGGACGACTTACTTGTTGTATCTCCAACTTTTGATGCCCACCTCAAAGTATTAACAGAAGTAGCTGATTGTCTGCGCAACGCTAAGCTCACAATCAATGTAGAGAAAAGCCGCTTTTGCGTCAAGCAGGTCCGCTACTTGGGTTTCATGAATGGAGATGGAACTCTGAAAACTTACCCCGAGAAAGTAGCAGCGGTGGCGGATTTTCCTATACCCCGCTCTGCTAAGCAAATCCGCAGATTCCTCGGAATGATGGGTTGGTATCAGAGGTTCATCCCCAATTATGCTACCCTGGCAGCTCCGATTACGAACTGTTTAAAAAAGTGCAAAAGTTTTGTTTGGACTGAAGAGGCACAACAAGCTTTTCAAGACCTCAAACAAGCTATGTGCATCGCACCGATTCTGACAACACCTGACTTCTCCAAGAAATATTATATCCAGTGTGATATCCGGGTGAAGGCAGTGTACTCTTTCAAGTTGATGAGTCAGGCGCTGAAAGACCTATTGCTTACATGTCCAAAAAGCTCAATCCAGCACAGCGAAACTATAGCATTACTGAATTGGAATGCTATGCTGCTGTGCTGAGTGTGAAAAAATTCAGAGCTTACGTTGAAGGACATCCATTTACAATCATCACTGACCACGCCAGTCTTAAGTTGCTGATGAGTCACTCGGATCTCTCCGGACGATTGGCTCGATGGAGTTTAAAGCTGCAGGCTTTTTACTTCCAGATCGAGCATCGTAAGGGCTCGCAGAATGTGGTCCCTGACACTTTGTCCCGAGCACACACTGAAACGGCAGAGGAGTTGAATGTAAGTGCAGTCGACGTAGACTTAAACTCGCCATACTTCTTCATGGAAGAGTATGAGAAGTTGAAATCGGCTGTGCTTGCTAACCCAACACAACTCCCTGATCTCTGTGTCTCGGATGGATACGTTTACAAGAGGACCCAACCCCGAAGCGGTGACTCGATACAGAAGGACTTAGCCTGGAAGCTTTGGGTTCCATCGGGTCTGGTGGAAGGTTTGATCCGTGAGGCTCATGAGTCTCCTCAGTCAGCGCATGGAGGCTTTCACAAAACCTTAGCTAGACTCCGCGAAAAATACTACTGGCCCTGCATGGTAACACATGTACGTGCATACGTAACAACCTGTCAAGTATGTAAGGAGACAAAAGCGCCAAACACCATTCTACGACCACTAGGGAAAGCCTATGGAAGTTCAGCGTCCCTTCCAATTCTTATATATTGACTTCTTCGAACCGTATCCCCGCACTAAACGTGGAAACACAGTTATATTTGTCGTATTAGACAGCTTTACTAAGTTCATTCTAATTAAGCCTATGCGAGCAGAGCAAGCAGGCTTAGTATGTCGCTTCCTCGAGGAAGGAGGTCTTCTTTGTCTTTGGGGTTCCTGAAACCATCTTCTCCGACAATGGCCGACAGTTTGTCTCTACCATCTTTCAGAAACTGCTGAGCGACTATGCCATTAAACACGTCAAGACCAGGGTCTTTATTCAGAGCGACATGCAGAAAGGCATCAGTGCGAAGTTGGCAAATAAGTTCAACAAAGCCAGAATCGTTAAGCGTGTTGGGCAAAGTTTATACCAGCTGGAAGACATGCAAGGCAAGTCCATTGGAACCTTTCACGCCAAAGACATCAGGCAGTGAAAGTCATCCAATAGTAGACAATTCAATTTCATTAGTCTGTCCGTCCATTCTTAATCCGTCCGAAAATTGTTTTTGTTAGTCCGTCGGCGTCCAGAAAGGAATGCCCGGCTCAGTCGGTAGAGCATGGGACTTACTCTCAGGGTCGTGGTCGCGGTCGTACCACACGTTGTTTTAATCAAGCAGTGAAGAAGATCTGAACTCTCCAGCTTCCAGCTTGGAGGGGAAATATCTGACTCTCTGTTTGAGGTGGGAATGACCAGCTATCCTTCTTCCTCTCATCAGGGAATAAAGTGGTACCGGGGACTGCTACAGCGTGCCGGCGCGAGATCCTGGGATGATCTTGTGCCTCCATTGAACTCGAGTAGATCCTGTCTCACTTTCTTCAGCTCCTCTCTCATCGGATCGCTAGAGCTACATGCCTTGAGAGAGAGGCCTGTGTTGTAATGTGAGCCATTAGTCGTAATATTTCGCGCCATCTGGGTGCTGAAATGGGAAGTCACTTTTACACACAATTTTAGAGTTACCAAGTACTTCTGTAGCTGTCGTCTCCGTAAGCTGCCATGAATGCTGTGCTTTTGTTAAGAAGAAACATACATTCCGTGATAGCTGTCTGAAGACGACAACTGCAAGAGGTAAGTGAAAAAAAATTTTAACCTTATCCCTTTTTATCCGCGGCATCCTTTATGTGGAACGAAGGTAATAATCTATTAATTTATTGTAGGTAAACGATAAATTCGAGAAGACATCGGTCACGTTCAAAGTCTCGAACACCAAGAAGGTACAGAAATAAGTACTCAAACATCAGATCACGATCAAGGTCTTACTCACCATACGATCGCAAAAGTTAAGAACGGCGAAAATCATAATCTCGTAGTCCTTTATCTCGAAGACGAAGGCTTGTTGGAACAAGGGAACATCCTCAACAGAGTTGCTGTTTAGAAATATTTGGATTGAGCATTTATACGACTGAACACAAAAGTAAGGAGATTTTCTCCAAATTTGGGCCAATCGAACGTGTGCACGTTGTTATTGCTGCCAAGAGTGGAAGATCTCGAGGTTTCTGCTTCGTATACTTTGAGAGCTCCGAAGATGCCAAAGTTGCAAAGGAACAGTGCTCAGTTATGGAAAAAGATGACAGACGAATTAGGGTTGACTATTCCATCTCAGCGAGAGCTCATACACTTACCCCTGGAGTATAAGGTTATTGTTTATTTACATATTAATATATTTATATTTATGCATTTGAGTCAAGTAAGCATAGTATAGTTAAGAAATAAAGTAGCTAGACCAAGTAGAGTATATAGGATCAGTCACGAGAGCACGCAGAAGTACAAGGCTTTGTAAAGCTTATCTTAAGTAATCAATAGTTCTACTAACCTTAAAGCGGATATGGATACACTATTCGGTTTCATGAGACCTATTTGCGCATAACTGAGTTTTAGTGGAGAGTTTTTATTGCAAGCAAAATGGTGATCTGAAAATGTGCAATTCCTGTAAGTCAGTCAGCCTATTATAAAAATTGCTAGGTAAGCAATATCGCAAGCACAGATTTTATTTCGTTCTATTTTTCCAAATTGTGTTTTATTTAGGAGATAAAAGATTGTACAAAATCTCAGATATGCTGAGATAATGATTACTGCAAATCAGATACGATAAAGACAGTCATTAGACTTCAAGAATATGCCGAAATAATTCAAGCATAACTTTAATTATTAGCCAAAACTTCGAATTCGATTAAGATTTTAGCGTATTTTTTTTAAAGTGTGTAGTTACCGGATTTTCTTACAAAACATCTTTCGCTACTTTAAAAGTTAAGTTTGTTTTAATTGTTTAAATTACGTTATTTTCAAAACAAAAAGTCATATTTGTTACAGTATTCAACGTGTGCAGGCCATTTTTTTGTTAGAGTGAAAATTTGAAGTTCTTTGATTCTTGGATTAATTGGCAATCCACTATATATGGATGCTGTCACAAGTTAACTTTCTATTCATGACCGTATTCTCATGAGACTTAAACAGTAAAATTGTAAAGTACATCTAGATAGAAATAATTTATATTGGTGAATGTTATGCAATATGTGAATTGCAGCCCGACATCTAAAAGATGTAATTTAATTATAAAGGTCAATTATTAAAGTTTTTAAATCGGGTGTAGTGAATGCATAAGTGACTACATATGATAATGAGATATAATATTTCAATATCTAGAATCTTTTGAGAATTCTTTTATCATTTTATTAAGACTGAATACTATTCGTATATAATATGACAGCCGTATAAATATCCAGGAAATATTAACGAACAAGATCTTAATATCTTAATAATAAATCAAACCTTAATGTTTTTATTAATCAAAATATATTTAAGTTTCGCAACATAAATAATATTTAATACTTCGTTTATAAATAATATTTACTTAAGAATTCAAGAAGTGTAAGAGTTAAGTGTGTATATTAGTAATGGACTGCTAAGTTAACCTGATTAAGTATGGTTTTTATTAATGTTTCTTTTCTTATATCCTAGTGAATTAAATATGATGGGAATTGGAAACACTGTTTGAACGATTAAGAAGTGTCACTTCAATACAGCAAAGTATAAATCACGTTAATAATTAAAAAAGTTCCTAAACATTTGTTCTTTGTGACTCAATTTGTTATTTTAACTTCCTATATAACGTGTAATTGAGGAATTTGACAATAACGAGCTATTATCTGAAAATTTATCGATTGAAACCTAAAAACTGCCAGGGCGCTATTTTGGCAAATCTTTCACACTAAATTGCAACAAATTCGCAAAGGTAAAATTTTCTGTTGTGACTTCGCAGTATATGTATCTGCCGAAGGAAAGTAGAGAAATAAATAATTAACCGCAAATATTTTTTGGAATCTGCTGCATCGTGTCGAAAGCGTCAGACCTGCGGGAGCTCAATCACACAAACGTCCCTGTTCAGCATAAACAACTTGGGCATTATTATCACTAATAAACACCAATCCTCATATGAATAAGCATAAGAAATTGGAAACACAACAGGTAAACACTCCTATTAAAAGACGAGCGGACCAACTTTCCTCTGACAATATTACATTGGGCAAAGTAAACTCTATCAAACGAGCCTGTGCAATGAGCGGGATGGAAAAAGTTGGAGACCAAACAATGGGCGACTTGCTTGAAGCTATGTCACAATTAATATCCACACAGATCTCAAATCTTGCTATAAAAAATGACTTCGAATCTTAGAATAAAGAACTAGAGGAAAGGACATCATTCGGAAAAATGTAAGCATTTTGCTATATGTAGTAGAACCCAAGCGATGTGTGCGTTTCGACATGACAGTAGTAAAATTATGCTTGTATACAGGAGGGGCCAACTCATTTTGATAATATTTTAAATTAGGTGTTTTTAAAATATACTCTTATAACACTTTTAATATAATATAACTTTGCCCGAACATATTTTATTAATTTACTTAATTTTACTATTTAAAAACACTTTGCTTATGCCCCAAATATTTCAGTATTACGGAGACGACTTTGATTTCAAGGCGACATTCGGTCCAATTTGACATTTCAGGCGTCATTCCCCCTTAACCCACTCGCCACATGGCCATGAAGCAAAAATGCTTATCACACGTACAGGGTTTCTACTTAAGATAGCCTTTCCCGAATCTTCGAATCAATGCAACGCGAGATAACCACATTAAAACGTGAAAATTCCACTTTGCGAGAATCTGTTACTGATCTGGTAGCTCAAAATGAAACGGCTTGAGCGTATTGAAATACAAGGCAGATCCCGGAATCTTATATTCAGAGGTCTTCCGAACGAGAATAACGATAAACTGAAAGACACTAGGCATGTGCGAAAAGTACCTACTCGTTACTTCGATACTCGTTACTGCGTGAAGTCTAAAGTAACGATACCCAGTTTTCAGAAGTACTCGTTACTTTACCCTTTAAGAATGGTACAGAATAAAACTTAACTGGCACTTCTGTACCGAATACTCATAACTTGCAAATTCTTCGGCATTCAAATACAATTGAGTCCTAGCAACGTTTTTGTAGCGAATCTTTGTAAAATCTAGAAATCCAGCTGCATTTGGTTCTCTTCACTTGTCTTGTGTCTCGATCTGTATCTAGCTAAATGGTTACATAGATAGTGTATTCAGATTTTTTAATTGGTAAGTGCTTAACATGTAATTCTTGGCTTTTTGCTTATGTCACACAATTACACGTGCTTGAAATTGGAAGAAATATTTTCTGTTCAGTAATTCAAAGGAAATAAGGAGGATTATAGATAATAAATTTTTAAAAATAACTTCTTTATGCTAAAATGGCAGAAAGAAAAAGAAGCGATTTATGGTTACATTTTAGTCTAACCGAACAAGAAAATAAAGCCAGATGTGATATCTGTAAGTGTTAATTTTCTTACAAGGGCGGTGCAAGCTCGATTTTGAGAAAACATTTATTAAAAAAGCATCCAACAATAACATTGAGTGGTGAAAGTAATAGTTGCACACCTGTTACAGAAGTTCCTGTCGAAATCGCAGAAAATAATAGCGTTCCTGTTGATATCGCCACTTCGTCAGCTGTAGAGCTAACAAGAACAGAACCGAAAAAGAGAAAAACTCAAGCTACTCTAACTTCAATTTCAAGGCAGAAGAAAATAGACTTATTAGTTTTGAAATTGATCGGTAAGGTTTTAAGGAGCTTTGTGAAGGCTTTGACGGTTCTTACAAGTTACCATCTCGTACAACTTTAAGTCGCGATTATTTGCCACGATTTGATGCAGACATTAAAAATAATGTAAAATGTAAGCTCAATGAAGCAGAATTTATAACCCTTACTACCGACACGTGGACATCACGTGCAATAGAAAGTTATATTTGTGTAACAGCTCATTTTGTTAATAGTAATTGAATAGCTTCTTACTTGATTGTTTGAAAATGGAGGAAAGACATACTGCACAAAATCTACGGGATGAAATAATAGCAGTTGTTAATGAGTGGGATTTATATGGAAAAGTGCATACCATTGTAAGAGATAATGCTGCCAATATTGTAGCAGCTGTCCGTTTGACGGGTTGGTACCACTGGCCTTTTGCAGCTCATTCATTAAATCTTGTAGTGCAAAATTCTATAGCTGTTATTTCGGTTATTCAAAAACAAGTAAAAGCTATTGTAGAATATTTTCATAGAAGCACAGCTGCAACAGAAAAATTGATTTATTTTCGAACACGAGCTGACACGAGTAACACATTGGTTAAACTTATAAATGACGTCGTGACCTGTTGGAATTCCACATACGAATTTGAAAGACTTCAGGAACATGTAGAAGAAGCACTTGGCGTCTTTTACAATCCTGTTGAAAGCCTTAGCGAAGAAGAATGGGACACTTTGCGAGAAGTTTGTGCGTTATTAAAGCCATTTCAGCAAATTTCAGTTGAACTATCATCTGAACAAACCGTATCAATTTCGAAAGTTATTGTCTTGCTACAAGGATTGAGGCATTACCTTGAGGAGACTTCGTCTAATTTTAAAATTGAATTGACGAGATAAATGTTTCATGCACTTATAAAAGGCCTATGTAATAGATTATCAAGACCAGAATATAATAATGTTTTATCCAGGCCAACATTTTTGGATCCGAGGTTTAAAAGTAAAGGTTTTGAAAATGCTGATGCCTTACTAGCTGTAAGAGAAAGTGTAACCAGAACAGTTTCATCAATTGCAAGGGATAACGAGAATCAAACAGAAATTGCAACGCCATCAGCATCTACACATCCAGCAGTGATATATTATGGTCTCGATTCGAGCAGAAGATTTCAACTTCGAAAGGAACACCTCTTTCTACAGGTAAACGTCACCTTGGTGTTGTTGCCACTTCCGTTCCCAGCGAGAGAGCATTTTCACTGGCTGGGGATATTGTTTCTGAAAAAAGGTCCACGCTTAACGAGCACAAATGTTAAAATGCTTACATTTTTAAATTCTAATAAGAAATATTTGAAATAGCTTAGTTTTTTTTAGTTTATTCAACTTAAATCTAACAATGAGAAAAAAATTTTGTGTTTTGTTTGTTTTCTTTATGAATAATTTTGTTTTATTGTTTAATTAATTCTTTTATTTCTTCTCAAATAAAAGTTAATGTTACTAAGTCTTTGTTTTCTTACCGTATTTACTATTTGCCTTAATCAAATTTAAACTTTAGGGGTGATTTAAAAAAAGACAACAAAAGTATGTGCACATATGAAGTAGATTTATTAACGTATTTGCGATTACCTTTATTTTTATGAAAAGTAATCACGAATATTTAGTAACGAGTACCTGTTTTAAAAGTAACGAGTATTTCTAGTTACTCTAAAGTAACGAATATGCACATCCCTAAAGGACACTGTTGAAACGTTCTGTAAAGAGATCTTGGGGATTACTGAGTTGCCCAACATTTCAAGTGCCAGAAAAATTGGAGCAGGTACCGCAAAATTGCCTTCAGTTTTGGTCAAATTTCAGTCAGAATCCGATGTTTTTCAAATACCGAGAAATGTTAAAAAGCTGAAGGGCAGCAAGTATAGGGATTATACGAACTTAGTGCGAAGCAAGCGGCGTATACCTTTTAGGCTTGGACAAGATTTGTTGAATTTGAAAGAAGGTGTTAAAATAACTGTAAAAGATGATAAAATTAGTAGTATAGAAATGGGGATTCTGGACCATGAGAAAATCGAGCCGAAAATGTGCTTGCCGATTCTGGACCATGAGAAAATCGAGCTCAAAATGTGCTTTGCCGATTCTGACGCAATCTTGGATTTAGGGTATTCGGTCTTCTAGGCTACAATTGAGAGATAAGGAAAAGAGATAAGGATTGTCGGCCATCTTGGATTTTCGGTATTCGGTCTTGGAGGCTACAATTGGTCTTCTTCTTCTTTGGGGATAAGGGAATGGGGTTTCGAAGGTCAAAGGTCAAGGTCGGTGATTGTTTAGTAAGATAAGGCACCTGTCGGCCATCTTGGATTTTGGGTTTTCGGTCTTGAAGGCTACAATTGACTTTGTTCTTCTTTGATTTGCACCTGGACTTAGATCCGGACTTGGACTTGGATCTGAACCTGGACCTGGGTATTCGGTCTTGGAGGCTACAATTGGTCTTCTTCTTCTAAAAAAAAATTGCTATGGCGGTTCTGGCTCATGAGAAAAATTGCTATGGGGGTTCTGGCCCATGAGAAAAAATCGAATCTTGGATTTTGAGTATTCGGTCTTGGAGACTACAATTGGTCTTCTTCTTCTTTGGAAAGATAAGGATTGTCGGCCATCTTGGATTTTCGGTATGGAAAAAAAGTATGAAAAAGTAAGAAGAAGATGCGAAATTGGGAAGTGCGGACCTTGGTTCGTGCTGAAGATAAAAGTTTGTTGTTTTGAGTTTTTAATTACGAAGTACAGCTTTATCAGCTAAATGAAATAACATGATGCGAATTTAATAGGAAAACAGAATATTGCGTAATAAAGATTTCACCACTTTTAGTAAATAGATGAAGATTATTTCTTATTTCTTTTGCAAATTCTTATTTCTATGATATCATTTGGGGTCCAAGCAAGTTTTAGCATGTTTTTCTGCTCGAGCTGTGATTGATAAGCGAGCTAGTGACTGCGTAGAAATTAATAATTTGGTGGCAATGTTGAGGTCGTTGGGTGATAAGGTTTTGTAGATGAACCTGACCTCGTGCTGAAAATAAGACTTTGTTGTTTTGAGTTTTTAATTACGAAGTACTTCTTTATCAGCTAAATGAAATAACATGATGTGACTTTAATTGGAAGCAGAATATTGTACCCTCGAACTTTAAAAGATTATCATGTAATTTCTTTTCCAGATCTAAATAAAGACATTAATTCGAGGTCATATTTTGAATTTCTGTAATTAAGGGAAAAAATCTGATGTTTAAGAATAACATGCATCGCTTTGCATAAATCCGTTAATAAGTAATAAACGTCTAGTCAAGATAGCTAGAATGGCTTCTTTCGGTACTTTGGAGAGGTTTATCATGTGAAGAACTTGCAAAGAAAATAAATATCTTTTCATAGCCTTAAACTTCGTTTCTTTATGATTCAGCCGTGATAATCTTAATAAGGGAAACCATTGATTCGTAATTATGCTTTAAATTTATATCAAACTAGCAGCTACCAAACCCATATAACAACCTTGAACTGCAGAAGAAATGAACAAGATCATTGCCGTTGTTGTAGCACTTTCTAAAAATTGCCTCAAAACTGTAAATTTAGACTAGAACAAACAAAATCGAAGTAGCTGAAATGTCCTCTTTCGATACTTTAAAGAGATTTATCATGTGAAGAACATAAGAAAATAAATTTTTTATATGCTTCATGTAACAATAGACTCAAATTGTGATTTCACCGAGTTCGGTTTACTTTGAGTTTGTTATGCAATTTTGGCAAATGTCAGCTTCCGGGTTTGTTGCCGTTGCAGCACTTTATAAAAATAGACTCAAAAACTTTGAATTGGGCCGATAGAACAAACAAAATCGAGGTAGCTGGAATGGCTTTCTTTTGGTAATTTACAGAGATTTATCATGTCAAGAACTTAAGAAAATAAAAATCTTTTCATAGCCTTAAACTTCGTTTCTTCTTTTTTCAGTCGTAATAATCTTAATAAGGGAAACCATATTTTTTCTTGAATCGTCATTATGGTTTAAATTTATACCAAACTGCCAGCTAACCCTATATGACATTTAAAATTTAATTTTTGTATGCGTCATGTAACAATAGACCCAAATTGTGAGCTCACCAAGTCAAACAAACGAAAAGCTACTATCCCAATGATCTTTTCAAAATTTGTAGAGAAATACAGCTGAACCAATGAAAGAAATTTAAAGCGCATTAAACAGGGCTTCAATAATCGTATTGAAAGCTTTCTATTGGAAAATGATGATGAAGGAATATTGGATCCAAAATAATTTTTCTACAAAATCAAACCTCAAGTTATAAATCTTCTTAAAGCAAGTTTACAGAAACACAATGCTATAAAGTTCAATATTGAATTATTTATTATTGCAAATTTATGAAATATGCTAAAACTGATGATGTAGATGAAAACGAAGTAGCTTTAGATATAAAATCTTCTCAGGCAAAGATGAACATAGCATCCGATAATTTTCAATTTCCAGACATACTCGATAGAATGATGAAACAAATTATTGCAAAATCTGAAGAATTTCAAGAAATTGATAGCGGTTGGGCTCTTCTAAGAATCATCCACATTGAAGTGGAAGTATGATTGTCGTTTATTTATTAAAGCCTTAGATATAGTTAAAGATGCAATAAATATTATACCATTAAATAAGGAGCGATATGTGTCAATCGCGAAAAGAATTTATGTTGCAAGAAATCAAAGTATAGAAATTATATATTTTTAGATTCATATAGAGTTATGCCCTCTAGCGTAGAAAAATTAGCGAATAATTTATCTGATGAAAACTTAATATTAACCTGATACTTTTATAAAAATCACGATTTATTTAATTTAATGTTGGGAAAAGGATATGAATATCTTAATTGCTTTGAATAATTTAGTGAAAATTCATTGTCTATGCAAAAGTATTTTGATAATAAATTTACAGATACGAAGTGTTCTGATAATGATTATGCGCATACAACAAACGTTTGTAAAGCATTCGAATGCAAAATATTTGTAGACTATTTATATTGTCATTATTATATAGCACCAGGATAATTTTGGGATGCTATGCTTAAGTATGCAAAGATTGAATTACAATAATTATTACCTGTCGTTAATATGTATAACTTTATATGTTCTCGCAGGCATTCTACTGCTAATAATAAGCATATGGAAAATGTTACCCCATCACAAAACTCAACATATTTAATTTACCTCGATACCAATCATTTATATGGGTGTGACATGTCTGAATTCTTACCATATGAAGAATTTCAATGGGATAGAAAATACGGATATCGATATAATGAGCATTCCTCAAAGTTCAGAAATTATATATATACATATTTGAAGTAGATTTAACTTATCTAGAATCACTTCATGACATACACAATGATCTATCATTTTGCGCAAATAATATAAAAATCCCCTGAATTAGGCTCAAGTAAATTGATATGTGATTTAGAAGATACATTTCATTATATAATCCATTATAGAAATCTCCAAAAAGTAGTTTAAAGTATGAATTGAAGTTTTCATGCATTCATAGAGCTCTTTGATTCAGACAATGGAATTGATTAAAACAATATATTGATCTTAGTACTTTGCATAGATCAAAAGCTGTTAACACTTTCCAATCTTAAGCTCTTATGATGGAATTTGTATTTATCACGATGAATGACACTAATTTTGTGTTCTTAAGTATATTCAAATGTTCAACAGATGCTTACTATTGTCAAGACTTATTCTAATATCACCATTAAATCTTTTGGTTGGAGCAAAGTTCGGTTTACTAAAATTATCACAGTTTAAAAAATTATTAACTTTATTTTTGGTTTGTCTTTTACTTTGTTTGCATTAGCAAGTATAAACATGTATTTGAAAATGGGTATACCCCAAACAAAATGTGATTACAAAATACTAAATTTCTTCGAAATAAAAACACTCGTAATTCACTTAATCAATTTTTATTTAAAATCGACAGAATTCTATTAACTCTTCCTGACATATCATTATTTTATATTATTAATTTACATATTTCTAAATCCTGGTATTTCGTCCATTTTTTTTCGATAAATTTTAAATTGCAATCTTCATACATCTCATACACAGTGTTGTTGATCTCCACTGTTTGAATCCCTGACTGCGGTTCCACTGATTGATGATTTTCGAAAATGAATTTTACAAAGCATATATTCAATACAAGAACATCTTTTTGTCTCTGAAATTCCTCCATTTTCTGAATTATAGGCTGTGTTACTTTATTTAGATATTCCTGTTTAATATCATCCATCCTTAAGATTTGTATTAAGTTCGATGATTTCAAATTTGTATTCATTACATCGATTGATGTATTTGAATCGTGTTATAACCCGAACAGGTTCATATGCACCATTTTTTAGATATTTTTGAATGCGTCCTTGAAATTTGTTTAAGTAATGTTCTTCCAGTAAATACTTCAGCGCATTTATTCCGAAAGCCAGTTGATTATTCACCGCTAATATCATTTCATCCCATACTGGGGTGAATTGTATTTTAAGAAAATATATTGCTCGCGAGGAGTCTTTACGACAGCTTTTCCTTTCATTTTATTTCTGTAAAAAATTTTTTTTGTTTACGTATATATTAATTACTCTGCAACGTACCTGATCTTCCTTCCTTTCGTGAATCTGGTCTATCTAAATATTTGCCTCAGCTTTTATAGCAAGTATTTTACCCCCCACTGGAAATTTTTAAAACTTGAACTGCTTAAAATTAAATTAAATTGAAGATTTCATTAACGTTATTTCCTTAAATAAAGTGTTATATATCAATGTCAAAGGCAATTTTTTTCATCTGAGAATAAAACGATTGAATTACAATGTTTAGATTCCATTCGCTGCGAGTTTAGATACCCTAAAAAACAAAAACAAAAATCTGAATGATGAAGACTTTAGAATAATCCATAATGAATTTAAAGATGATGAGTATTTTAATTTAATAAGGAGAAAGGGGGGGGGGGGGGGGGGTTCATATGATTACTTAAATTCTTTTGATAAATTTAAAATGAAGCATGTGTGCCCCCTCAGGATTTTTTAATAAACTTAGCAATAAGAAGAAGAATATCAGCATGTCGTTAATGTATGGAACAAATTTAATTCTAGAAATATCTGAGAAAATTTACAATTATATTTAAAGTGTGATGCTTTATTGCTAGCAGACATTTTTGAGAATTTTAGAATAGTATACATAAATATCTATGAGTTTAACCCGAACCATTATTACACAACACCAGGATTGTCATGGGAATGCTATGTTAAAACACATCCAAATTAAATTAGAATTATAGAAATGTATTATATAATTTCATGGAAAGCGGTATTCGGGGAGGTTTAACACTTGGGGTAATTTTAGGATAATTTAAATAAATGACTAAAAATAATTTATTATTGTTTTATTTAAAAATTGTATTCTATTACAATGTTCTTACAAATTAACAAGGTATAATATCTCTCCCCGATCAAAGTCTTCATATGGGGGGATGTTTTAGAATTTAACTTTAATCACACATATGTCTCTTCATCCGGGCTATCCCAGTCCTCCTCTATATGACAGTTAGCATCGAGCCGGGCTCTCATCTCGAGGGCCATCGCTTCGACGCTGAAAACTGTTACAATACACCTCCTTCCGCTAACTGAGTGGTTAATCTATAAAGAAGAAAATAATAAAAATAACATGTTAAATAATTTTAAAAACTAACCGTCCGCAACCCCGTCAAATTCTCCGAATATGGAGTGGCCACCTTGCACCACTCAGACTTCCATCCTAACCTATAGACCAGGTTTATCGGGGTTAGCGGAGAATTTACCAGCTCCTGCAGCCGTTCATGAGGATCCTCGTAATCATCTGGGGTATCCAACACCTTAAGAACTTCTGTTATAATACTCTCCATTTTGGTGAATGTTAAAACTCTTAAGTGGTTCATTGCTTAAATAGTATCCGCTTATCTCTATTCATTTTTCATATTTTTTTTGCTCGCCTATAAAACTTATTTGTTGATTAACCATGAAACTCTCATTAAACTTATTTTTATTACCGCAAAGCTTCCTTCAAATTTAATTAAATGACCCCCGCTTATCTTTATAGAATTCTAAATTTAAATTTAAATTCTTTACATATGATTTGAAAGGAATTGTGGTGACCAAAAAATATGAAAAATGCTTATCGATAGTTAGCTGCTACCGAAATTATATAGAGATAAGCGGGGATCGTTTAATTAAATTTGAAGGAAGTTTTATGGAATGATCAAAAAATAAGTTTTATGAGAGTTTCATGGGTAATCAACAAATAAGTTTTATAGATGAGAAAAAAATGTGAAAAATGAATAGAGATAAGCGGTTCCAACAAAGTGTTGGTATTAGCTATTAAATCATTGTTCATCCCTTTCCTTTTATAGTATTATGAAGATATCAAGTCCCTTTCCGTAGCACTCCTTACACATTGCGCTGTCTTTATAAATCACCAAAAATCCATATTTATGCTTCCAACATTCAGCACACGTATTGCGAAATTTTTCAAACGTCATATCTGCACCCACATGATCATTAGATATGTTTAAGATCGTGATCACATGCAAATATTTTTTCCAAAGAAACGCTTCACTTAAATTTTATTTTTCTCATATATTTATTTTAGCAATAGTTATAAATAAGAATTAAATGTATATTTTATTCTAATAAAAGTCTTTCTGTTAAAATAGCAATTTATTAATTTAGTTATTTTTTTTTCCTTCTTCATAAATTTATTAATGATTCTAATTTTCACAATTTCTAGTGCTTTAAATTTCTTTCAATTGGTAGGTTATAAATATCGATTTCAACAGATCATTTTTTCAATACGATTTAAATTTCTAATACGCTTTAAATTTCTTTCAATTGGTTCAGATGCATTTCTCTACAAATTCTGGTCAAAGGTCCTTGGGATAGTAGTTTTTTTGTTCAGCTCCGTGAACAGCTTTACCAGCTCTATAAGACAACCCGAACAGTTCTATGAAGAGCTTTTATCAGCTCTATGAATAGCTATATCAGGTCTATGAACAGCTATATCAGGTCTACTACCAGTTTTAACAGGTCTATTACCAGCTTTAGCAGGTCTATGAACAGCTATATCAGGTCTACTACCAGCTTTAGCAGGTCTATGAACAGCTATATCAGGTCTACTATCAGCTTTAACAGGTCTATTACCAGCTTTAGCAGGTCTATGAACAGCTATATCAGGTCTACTACCAGCTTTAACAGGTCTATTACCAGCTTTAGCAGGTCTATGAACAGCTATATCAGGTCTACTACCAGCTTTAACAGGTCTATTACCAGCTTTAGCAGGTCTATGAACAGCTATATCAGGTCTACTATCAGCTTTAACAGGTCTATTACCAGCTTAAGCAGGTCATGAACAGCTTTAACTGATTTGTTTTACTAGATCTTCTAAATTTATAGCGAAATGTATGTATCGATTCCTTTTCGATAACGTCCTTTCTTCAACAAAATATCTTTATCGATTACTAAAAAGCCATAATTGTTTTTCCAGCAAACACTGCAAATTATGTTGCTTATCAACTAAATCAGAACAGTTAGACAAAGCCGGCTCCCTGGAGACACGGGATATAAAAATTAATTAAATTGTTTTAATTAAAAGTCATGGGAATCATAATATGATTAGTCGCGATTTTGTTTTTCTTACATGCTATCTGTTATTGTCAGAAATCGACCTATTACTTTATCTCCTAGCGTAGTTAGGATCCACTAATTGCATACACCAAGTACATTCAGGGTATAAAATTGAAATCAAAAAATGAAATGTAGAAGAAATCGGCTCATCAGATATAAAATGTAATATTAGACTCCTGTTGCCATCTTCTAGAGTCATGTATGTCTCTAAAATATCATTTGGATCCATATAGAGAATTGGGAGAGGTGAAGTTAAAATAAACATATATTTAATAGAACTTTTTTCCATTTATTTACAAATTTAAGTAATATCCATTACTAGATGTTATTTTTGTAAATATTAAATTAAAATAGTTCCCATTTGCTAGTTTCCTAACAACATAGAAGCCTCCATCGTTAAGTTTCTCGATTGTGCGGTGAGTAATTTTAGCGCTGTATCTCGGCGGCAGAAAAACTTGGTAATTCTCTAGTTCTAAAAGGATCCTGGGCCCATACTTCGTTGTTACATTGCTGCATCCTATGATTTTATACTCTAACAACTCTTCCATGTCTTTAACTGCAATCGTAGGTTTAAAATTTGCAGAGTTCAGTTCTTCGAGCACTTCAAAGTCTTCGATGACTGCTTCATTGATTATTGGTTGCTGAGGCATGTTAGATTATTTTAATTTCACTAGGAACACGAATTTCATGTATTTTCAGTTTCACTGCTTGACTTTACTTTGAAAACTAAAAGTTTAACTAAAAATACTTGGCTTTTATACTCGAACTGATATTTAATCAAAGATAAGACCCTAACAAACAAAATTCTTATAACCGCAATTTCCTTTTAAATGTAAGCTGTTTGACATGTTAAAACATGCTTGGAAATAAAAATATATTGAATTTATATTATTGAGAACAGGTTAAAAGATGTTTGGAAAATTTCTCAATCCTTATCTTCAATATCATAATTATCTATCCAAACAAAATCTGCATATGGAAGTGACTCCGAAATAACTCGTCTATATAAATTATTAACATCAATCTAAACCAAATATTTTAAACCTTTTAAAAAAATCAAAATCTCTCATTAGATAGAGAATATCGTAAGGAACATTGTGTTAAACCTCCCCGAATACCGCTTTTCATAAAATTATATAATACATTTCTATAATTCTAATTTAATTTGGACGTGTTTTAACATAGCATCCCATGACAATCCTGGTGTTGTGTAATAATGGTTCGGGTTAAACTCATAGATATTTATGTATACTATTCTAAAATTCTCAAAAATGTCTGCTAGCAATAAAGCATCACACTTTAAATATAATTGTAAATTTTCTCAGATATTTCTAGAATTAAATTTGTTCCATACATTAACGACATGCTGATATTCTTCTTCTTATTGCTAAGTTTATTAAAAAATCCTGAGGGGGCACACATGCTTCATTTTAAATTTATCAAAAGAATTTAAGTAATCATATGAAACCCCCCCCCCCTTTCTCCTTATTAAATTAAAATACTCATCATCTTTAAATTCATTATGGATTATTCTAAAGTCTTCATCATTCAGATTTTTGTTTTTGTTTTTTAGGGTATCTAAACTCGCAGCGAATGGAATCTAAACATTGTAATTCAATCGTTTTATTCTCAGATGAAAAAAATTGCCTTTGACATTGATATATAACACTTTATTTAAGGGAATAACGTTATTGAAATCTTCAATTTAATTTAATTTTAAGCAGTTCAAGTTTTAAAAATTTCCAGTGGGGGGTAAAATACTTGCTATAAAAGCTGAGGCAAATATTTAGATAGACCAGATTCACGAAAGGAAGGAAGATCAGGTACGTTGCAGAGTAATTAATATATACGTAAAAAAAAAAATTTTTTACAGAAATAAAATGGAAGGAAAAGCTGTCGTAAAGACTCCTCGCGAGCAATATATTTTCTTAAAATACAATTCACCCCAGTATGGGATGAAATGATATTAGCGGTGAATAATCAACTGGCTTTCGGAATAAATGCGCTGAAGTATTTACTGGAAGAACATTACTTAAACAAATTTCAAGAACGCATTCAAAAATATCTAAAAAATGGTGCATATGAACCTGTTCGGGTTATAACACGATTCAAATACATCAATCGATGTAATGAATACAAATTTGAAATCATCGAACTTAATACAAATCTTAAGGATGGATGATATTAAACAGGAATATCTAAATAAAGTAACACAGCCTATAATTCAGAAAATGGAGGAATTTCAGAGACAAAAAGATGTTCTTGTATTGAATATATGCTTTGTAAAATTCATTTTCGAAAATCATCAATCAGTGGAACCGCAGTCAGGGATTCAAACAGTGGAGATCAACAACACTGTGTATGAGATGTATGAAGATTGCAATTTAAAATTTATCGAAAAAAAATGGACGAAATACCAGGATTTAGAAATATGTAAATTAATAATATAAAATAATGATATGTCAGGAAGAGTTAATAGAATTCTGTCGATTTTAAATAAAAATTGATTAAGTGAATTACGAGTGTTTTTATTTCGAAGAAATTTAGTATTTTGTAATCACATTTTGTTTGGGGTATACCCATTTTCAAATACATGTTTATACTTGCTAATGCAAACAAAGTAAAAGACAAACCAAAAATAAAGTTAATAATTTTTTAAACTGTGATAATTTTAGTAAACCGAACTTTGCTCCAACCAAAAGATTTAATGGTGATATTAGAATAAGTCTTGACAATAGTAAGCATCTGTTGAACATTTGAATATACTTAAGAACACAAAATTAGTGTCATTCATCGTGATAAATACAAATTCCATCATAAGAGCTTAAGATTGGAAAGTGTTAACAGCTTTTGATCTATGCAAAGTACTAAGATCAATATATTGTTTTAATCAATTCCATTGTCTGAATCAAAGAGCTCTATGAATGCATGAAAACTTCAATTCATACTTTAAACTACTTTTTGGAGATTTCTATAATGGATTATATAATGAAATGTATCTTCTAAATCACATATCAATTTACTTGAGCCTAATTCAGGGGATTTTTATATTATTTGCGCAAAATGATAGATCATTGTGTATGTCATGAAGTGATTCTAGATAAGTTAAATCTACTTCAAATATGTATATATATAATTTCTGAACTTTGAGGAATGCTCATTATATCGATATCCGTATTTTCTATCCCATTGAAATTCTTCATATGGTAAGAATTCAGACATGTCACACCCATATAAATGATTGGTATCGAGGTAAATTAAATATGTTGAGTTTTGTGATGGGGTAACATTTTCCATATGCTTATTATTAGCAGTAGAATGCCTGCGAGAACATATAAAGTTATACATATTAACGACAGGTAATAATTATTGTAATTCAATCTTTGCATACTTAAGCATAGCATCCCAAAATTATCCTGGTGCTATATAATAATGACAATATAAATAGTCTACAAATATTTTGCATTCGAATGCTTTACAAACGTTTGTTGTATGCGCATAATCATTATCAGAACACTTCGTATCTGTAAATTTATTATCAAAATACTTTTGCATAGACAATGAATTTTCACTAAATTATTCAAAGCAATTAAGATATTCATATCCTTTTCCCAACATTAAATTAAATAAATCGTGATTTTTATAAAAGTATCAGGTTAATATTAAGTTTTCATCAGATAAATTATTCGCTAATTTTTCTACGCTAGAGGGCATAACTCTATATGAATCTAAAAATATATAATTTCTATACTTTGATTTCTTGCAACATAAATTCTTTTCGCGATTGACACATATCGCTCCTTATTTAATGGTATAATATTTGTTGCATCTTTAACTATATCTAAGGCTTTAATAAATAAACGACAATCATACTTCCACTTCAATGTGGATGATTCTTAGAAGAGCCCAACCGCTATCAATTTCTTGAAATTCTTCAGATTTTGCAATAATTTGTTTCATCATTCTATCGAGTATGTCTGGAAATTGAAAATTATCGGATGCTATGTTCATCTTTGCCTGAGAAGATTTTATATCTAAAGCTACTTCGTTTTCATCTACATCATCAGTTTTAGCATATTTCATAAATTTGCAATAATAAATAATTCAATATTGAACTTTATAGCATTGTGTTTCTGTAAACTTGCTTTAAGAAGATTTATAACTTGAGGTCTGATTTTGTAGAAAAATTGTTTTGGATCCAATATTCCTTCATCATCATTTTCCAATAGAAAGCTTTCAATACGATTATTAAAGCCCTGTTTAATGCGCTTTAAATTTCTTTCATTGGTTCAGCTGTATTTCTCTACAAATTTTGAAAAGATCATTGGGATAGTAGTTTTTCGTTTGTTTGACTTGGTGAGCTCACAATTTGGGTCTATTGTTACATGACGCATACAAAACTTAAATTTTAAATGTCATATAGGGTTGTTAGCTGGCAGTTTTTTTATTTTCTTAAGTTCTTGACATGATAAATCTCTGTAAATTACCAAAAGAAAGCCATTCCAGCTACCTCGATTTTGTTTGTTCTATCGGCCCAATTCAAAGTTTTTGAGTCTATTTTTATAAAGTGCTGCAACGGCAACAAACCCGGAAGCTGACATTTGCCAAAATTACATAACAAACTCAAAGTAAACCGAACTCGGTGAAATCACAATTTGAGTCTATTGTTACATGAAGCATATAAAAAATTTATTTTCTTATGTTCTTCACATGATAAATCTCTTTAAAGTATCGAAAGAGGACATTTCAGCTACTTCGATTTTGTTTGTTCTAGTCTAAATTCACAGTTTTGAGGCAATTTTTAGAAAGTGCTACAACAACGGCAATGATCTTGTTCATTTCTTCTGCAGTTCAAGGTTGTTATATGGGTTTGGTAGCTGCTAGTTTGATATAAATTTAAAGCATAATTACGAATCAATGGTTTCCCTTATTAAGATTATCACGGCTGAATCATAAAGAAACGAAGTTTAAGGCTATGAAAAGATATTTATTTTCTTTGCGAGTTCTTCACATGATAAACCTCCCCAAAGTACCGAAAGAAGCCATTCTAGCTACCTTGACTAGACGTTTATTACTTATCAAAAGATTTATGCAAAGCGATGCATGTTATTTTTAAACATCAGATTTTTTCCTTTAATTACAGAAATTCCTTTGGCTATTCCTCAATGGTGTTATTTTAACTAGTAATCAAGGTCCAGATGACGTAATTGGTGGAATTACTTACTTGCTAGTTGCATAAAACACGAAATTATTTCAAAATATGACCTCGAATTAATGTCTTTATTTAGATCTGGAAAAGAAATTACATGATAATCTTTTAAAGTTCGAGGGTACAATATTCTGCTTCCAATTAAAGTCACATCATGTTATTTCATTTAGCTGATAAAGGAGTACTTCGTAATTAAAAACTCAAAACAACAAAGTCTTATTTTCAGCACGAGGTCAGGTTCATCTACAAAACCTTGTCACCCAACGACCTCAACATTGTCACCAAATTATTAATTTCTACGCAGTCACTAGCTCGCTTATCAATCACAGCTCGAGCAGAAAAACATGCTAAAACTTGCTTGGACCCCAACTGATATAATAGAAATAAGAATTTGCAAAAGAAATAAAAAATAATCTTCATCTATTTACTCAAAGTGGTGAAATCTTTATTACGCAGTATTCTGTTTTCCTATTAAATTCGCATCATGTTATTTCATTTAGCTGATAAAGCTGTACTTCGTAATTAAAAACTCAAAACAACAAACTTTTATCTTCAGCACGAACCAAGGTCCGCACTTCCCAATTTCGCATCTTCTTCTTACTTTTTCATACTTTTTTTTCCATACCGAAAATCCAAGATGGCCCACAATCCTTATCTTTCCATCAACAAACCAAAGAAGAAGAAGACCAATTGTAGTCTCCAAGACCGAATACTCAAAATCCAAGATTCGATTTTTTCTCATGGGCCAGAACCCCCATAGCAATTTTTCTCATGAACCAGAACCGCCATAGCAATTTTTTTTAGAAGAAGAAGACCAATTGTAGCCTCCAAGACCGAATACCCAGGTCCAGGTTCAGATCCAAGTCCAAGTCCAGATCTAAGTCCAGGTGCAAATCAAAGAAGAACAAAATCAATTGTAGCATTCAAGACCGAAAACCCAAAATCCAAGATGGCCGACAGGTGCCTTATCTTACTAAACAATCACCGACCTTGACCTTTGACCTTCGAAACCCCATTCCCTTATCCCCAAAGAAGAAGAAGACCAATTGTAGCCTCCAAGACCGAATACCTAAAATCCAAGATGGCCGACAATCCTTATCTCCTTTCCTTATCTCTCAATTGTAGCCTACAAGACCGAATACCCTAAATCCAAGATTGCGTCAGAATCGGCAAAGCACATTTTGAGCTCGATTTTCTCATGGTCCAGAATCGGCAAGCACATTTTCGGCTCGATTTTCTCATGGTCCAGAATCCCCATTTCTATACTACTAAAATTGTTATTAATGGGCAATATTTTACTTGGAATAAAAACAGATTAATGTTAGGTAATAGATTAGGTTTAGATTTAGTGTCTAGCTTATTTAAAAGAAGTGAGGATGCGAAGAATATTGTAAATAAATATGAGAATGATGATCTGAGATATGATGATACGGGTAGTAAAAATGAAATTAGGGTATTACCAGGTCCCAGCCAAATAGTTTTATAGGAAATTCCCGTCTGTCAGGATTTTATGGGTGTATATGATAAATTTGAGCGTACTAATAATGGCAAGGCTTTAAGATACAAAGATAATAGACAGGTCAAAGCAGATATTAATACAGCCGAGGAAAGTAATTTTATTAGGATATTATCGTATAACATTGCAGGTCTGCGTAGCAAACTGATTATTCCAGGTTTTTTTAATCATGTAAAATCGTTTGATATATTTTGCTTATACCCACGTCGAAGGAGATAGGTGCGATATGTTTTGTAAATATTTTGGGGGACATGACTTGTGCTAGGTAAGTGCAACTAGAAACGCGCAACGTGGAAGGGCAAGTGGCGGATGGCTGCTTGGCATTAAAAAAGAATTAACTTTGAACCTTGCATGTAGCGATGATATGGTTGACTTCATTTCCAAAATAAATTCCGATAACCTGATCATACTTGGGGATCTTAATATAAGAGTAGGACAAGAACAGCTGGTTCCTGAAGAATTAGATTTTGGCCCACATATTAGAAACTATACTACTACATGTGATGTACAGGTAAACAATAAGGGAAAACATTTTTTAGACTTCTGTTATGAACATGGTCTACATATACTTAATGGCCGAACTGATGGAGATCTTGAGGGCAAGTTGACGTTTGGTGGTGGTAATGGAACATCAGTAAATGATATCGCAGCCATATCCTTTTGCATGGCATATGAAGTTGTAAGCCTTAATGTTCAGGACGAAATTTATTCTGATCACTTTCCAATCAGTCTTGTCCTGAATATAAACTTGGTTTTGAATGAGAGAGAGAAAAATTTAGAGCTTTTACCAAAGTTGAATTGGAGTGCTCAACATGTTTCCGAATATAGGGATAGGATTAGTAATATGCTAGCAACACTCTCATCAGATCCTCTGCTGGACTCTATTGAAAATCTGAATAATATCATAACTAAAGCTGCGCGGAAAACAAGTAAAAGAAAAGTTGTATACAAACAGAAATGGTTTGACAGTGAGCGTTTACGATTTAGAAGCTTATCCTTCAAGTGGCTTAACATAGTCAGAAAAACAAATTCCGATTTGGCGAGAGCAAATTACTTACGATCAAACAAAAACTATAAAGAATTATGTGAAGCTAAAAAAAACTTTATTTCGAATCTCTGGCAAAAGAACTGGGGGCGATCAGCGATTCAAAATCTTGGTGGAAACTAGCTCGTGAATTATGTGGCAAAAGGTTTATAGTGGGTGCGTCCATTAGTACAGATTCGTTTAGAAGTCACTTCCAGACCTTATTTCATCCAACGCAGAGCTACAACGTTAAACGCAGAAACGTTAAATAGACAGATCACAATAGATGAACTAATTACAGTATTGCGTAATTTGAAAGATGGAAAGTTCCCGGAATGGACCGTATACCATAAGAGTTTTACAAAAATGCGCCAGAAATTTTTCACAACAAGTTAGTTCATGCATATAACTCTATTTTAGAGAAGGAGGTCGTTCCTCATAGTTTTACCAGAACGGTAATTTTGCCAATATTCAAAAAGGGCGATCCTAATAATGTTGTGAATTATCCGGGCCTTTCCTTAATGGACAGTGTAGTAAAAATTTTTGCAGGAATAATTTACCAGCGACTAAGTAATTTGGAAAGAGCGCATAAGATCCTCTCAGAGAACCAGGCTGGATTCCGCACTGGCTACTCAGCAATTGACAATGAGTATAACCTTATTAGCCTAGTAAAGCTGGCTCATTGTTACAATATAAAAAAAGTGTATGCATTTTTCATTGACTTTAGTTCAGCCTTTGACACAATTGTACGTACCTCTTTATTTTATAAGTTGTATAACTGCGGTATTTCTTCTAAAATTATTCGTATTTTGAAAGAGCTTTATAAAAACACTACGGCGCAAGTATGGGATGGCGTAGGACTATCCGGAAGCTTCTCAACGAACTGCGGGGTTAAGCAGGGATGTGTACTTAGCCCATTATTGTTTGCGCTTTATGTCAACGATTTAGAAGATTACTTAGGACCAGGCTTTCTGATAGGTAATATGGAGGTTAAGCTTTTGCTGTATGCGGATGACATCGTTCTATTATCAGATGATCCAGCCAAACTACAGAGAAAAATAAACAAATTGCAAGAATATTGTCAGCTCTGGAGCCTTCGAGTTAATTTAGAAAAATCTAAAATAATGATCTCTCAAAGAGGGGCTGGTCCAAGAAAAACATCTGAAAATTGGGTTTTTAATGGTGAAAGCATTGAAGTGGTCAAGAAGTATATGTACTTTGGGGTCACTGTTTCTACAAGGTTGTCTATGACTGAACACCTAAAATATCGCTTGTCTCTGGCTAAAGTTAGTCTTAACTCAACGTGGCAACATTTCATTAGGAAATCTAACATAGCACACTCTCAAAAAGTCAAACTATTTAACGCGGTCAGCAAGTCCATACTCTGTTATGCTTCACAGGTATGGGGCTACAAGCAGTATGATGACGTTGAAAAGTTGCAGAGATTCTTTTTGAAAAAATTACTCCTACTGCCTCCCCAAACCCCAAACTACGCACTCATACTTGAGACAGGCTTATCGAATACATACATACATCGACACGTTAAAATGTTATTTTAAATACGTGCTTAGGACTTTATTCCATTACGATCCTGATAGGCTCCCTCACAAGATAAGCTGGAAAATTTTGGAAAAAAATATCTTTTGGTTTGAGATATGGCAAGACTTGGCAGAAAAGCACAATGTTGTGTTGAATGCGGAACGAGCCTCGTTTTTCGAACTGAAAACTCTCACGAATTGTCGAGCTCGAGCAAGTATGGTTAAGGAACAGGGCTTTAAGCAGAGCAACGACTACAGTTAGGCACGGCTTATACGATAAAATTAGCTATTCTGCTGAGCAAAACTACTTTAGAAATGATTTTGCGATTAAGAAGATAAACCTGGTTTTCAGATATAGATGCGGTCTTTTAAATTTAAATGCTAGTCCATGGAGAAGGGACGGTAGTAGTCTTTGTTCTCTCTGCAATCTTTTGGAGGATGAGGATTTGTTTCACTTCCTTGGTGTATATCCTATCCTATCAGAATTCCGATCAAAATCCTTTGGGAAAAATAAATTATCTGAAACTGAAGTTATTGAGATTTTGAATGGTAAGAACATGTACTCGGATCTTTATCAGTTTGCTACCACAGCCTGGAAATTTAGGGAATTCCTCGTATCTGAATATAATAATTGATTTATTTTTATTGCACTTCAGCTTCAGTTTTTTCTTGCGTGATTCAAAATAATTTCATTATAAATGTAATATACAGTCGCTCAATGAAATTGTAGTATCGCCCTATGCGAGTTCTAGATACAAATATATATACTTTGTATTATATTATCTTACATACTATATTGTACTATATGATATTGGATTTTGATGTCAATCTCGGCAGACGGCTCTAGCTATTGTCGTAGTTTATTAGACTTACTTCTTAAATTAGGTACAAGGTGAATGAAATAATGAAATTTGGTATATAGACAAATTAACAGCGAATGAATAATCCTAATTGTATTTTATTTTTCATGAATTTAAAAATAAACTATATTACTATTATTATAACCTGGATTGAGGAAAGCACCGAAGCGAAATGCCATGCTTGCCATCAGGCAGGGCACTTTATTGCGGAGTGTCCTAAGAGGCTCAGGAAAGTGGCTGAGGCCACTGTGGAGGAGGCACTTGCACCAGCAAAGGTTTCCGAAACAGTGACTTCGCCCGGTGCTGCGCCTGTTCTATTGGAGCAGCCTGCCACTAAGCTGTCTGAGGAACCACTCCCTGAGGCTACTCCGACGCCGGCTATAAATGGTGCTACCCCAACACAAGAAAAGGCAGACACTTCGGACGAGGAGGTCACAAGTGGCAGTCAGAAGAAAAAGAAGAAGAGGATGAAGAGGAAGACGAAAGGAAAGCCTGACCAGGAGGTGATGCCACCACCGAAGAAGGCAGTGAGCGCTGGGAGGGTCTCGGGGGAAGAAGCTACACCTTGCGCTCCGAGTGTATCTTCAGTGACTCCAATGGATGTCACTGAAGTTCTCTCGGACGTAGAAGTTGTCTCTGCTCTCGAGACGGCCGGTCCAACCCAAAGCGGCTATGAATCGTGTGGAAGTTCCATTTCGATTAGTAGCCGCTTTGAAGTGGACCCTTCACTAAAAGAAGAGTTCGGACAGGATCCTGACCATTCTTAGGCGTGAGCTTGGAGATCCAGCCAGGATCTTGCCCCAACTGAAACTGCTTATGGCAGAGGCCAGAAAGAAGGCCAAGTATAATGAGGTGTCGAGGTGCGAGCGCCTCTGCAACAAGGTCTCGGGAATCCTTGAGGATCTCGAACTGGACAGGACTCTTCATCATTAGAGTCGTACAGTCTTTGTCTGAGTTCTTGCGATTTTTTGAATGTGTAGGATAACATCGATCAATGCAGGGGGCTTGAGTGCACCCACTAGACTATACAGTATTTTCGAAGACATAAAACAAAGGAACACGGACATTGCACTTATACAGGAGACAAATTTTACACAAGCCACATTTACACGTCTAGAACAAAATTCAAATCTACACAAGGGTTACACAGTTTTTGCCACAGAAACACCCCGTACAGGTTCCGGTGTGGCAATTGCTGTGTCCCACAGCTTAACACTGATGTCTCCTGTATACACAGACATCTTCCCAGGTTTCGCGTCTTCCTTGAATTTCGTCTTAGGAGACAAAACGCTAAGGGTAGTAAACGTGTACCTGCCGCATGACCAGGATACTGCAACACAGGTGTTGGACTCAATCCTATCGCATATTACGAACTTCGGTGGTGAGGTTATCCTTGGTGGTGACTTCAACTGCACACTAGATTCTTCAATCGATCGTCATTCTAGAGTTGAATTCAACTCGGTGAACGCCGCGCGATCATCGAGCCTAGTCAGACATAGCAACCTTGTGGATGTCTACCGTTGGCTTAATCCAACGACTAGGTCATACACAAGGGTTTCCCGAAATGTCCAGGGTAGCTTTTCGGCTTCGAGGATAGACAGACTTTACGTCTCGTCTAGCCTTCTCAACGTTTTCGGTAGTGTCACTCATGAAGTGTGTTCATTAAGTGATCACCTTCTTGTTGTGGCGACTAGCACTTTGATCGAAAAGCGAACTGCTTACTGGATTTTCAACAATAACTTGAAGAATTCAGAACAGTTCATCGAAGAATTCGTTCAGTTTTGGCACCAATGGCGTGATAACAAGAATATTTATTCAAACCTTAGTCATTGGTGGGATGTTGGAAAGCTTCAGATTCGCTCATTTATCGAGACGAGTTTCAATCGGAGCAGATATCATGCATCGAGTTTGACGGCCGAAGTCAGCCGGATTGGTACGCTTCTGACCGCGCAACCAGAGTTACTCGCACAATACGAGAGACTTAAAGACCGACTGATAGCACAAAATTACAAGCATAGCTTGGAGTTTGTGTTCCGAAACCAGTCGCGCTGGTTGCGAGAGGGCGAGTCTCCGAACGAGTACTTCTTTCAGACAACTCGACGTCGTACCGCTTCTTGTGAAGTAGACTCGATTCTTGCCGAATCGGGCCAGATCCTTTACGGAGACGCGACGTTGCCAACATTCTTGTCCATTAATGAATTCTTTCATCATGTTCCTACTTTATCTGATGAAAGTAGAGAATTCCTGGACAGAACGATTACTCTCGATGATTTGTTTACCGCAACGAAGGATCTTCGACGTCATACTTCTCCTGGTTATGATGGTCTAACTCCAGAATTCTTTGTTCGTTTTAGGAATCTTTTGATTCCGGACCTTTTGGATGTCTCTAATTCTGCAGTGGTTGGACATACCGAATTTCCCTCAAGTTGGCGGAGATCCGTTATGCGTCTAATACCTAAGAAGGGGGATTTTCAGAGGATGGGAAACTGGAGGCCAGTTACTCTGTGTAATGTCGACTACAAAATAGTTTGCAAAACACTGGGAACTCAACTTCGCTCAGTGATTGCCTCAGTAATACACCCGTCACAGTCCTACTGCATTCCAGGTCGTAGTATCTACGACAACATCGCCGTAGTAAAGAATATTTTCGCCTACCATGAAAAAACTGGTTCGCAAATGGCCATGATCTCTTTAGATCAAGAAACGGCGTTTGATAGCGTCTCGCATGAGTATCTACTGAGAGTGCTCGATAAATTTGGGCTTCCGTCCAGATGGATTGAGATCATCAGTGGTCTGTATAGAGATTCAGTGATTCTCATAAAGCATAATGGGCATATATTGTCTCCTATTCCATTTTGTCGGGGTATCAGGCAGGGATGCCCGTTGTCAGGAATGCTTTATGACTTTTAACTGGAGCCGCTGTTAGTAAATCTTCGTCAATCGTTGAGACAATATTCAATTCACTTACCATAAACTACCTTAAGGCCACTTATTCTAGAGTATGCTGACGAACTGTCTATATTTGTAACGAAAGATGATGCATTTCCAGTCGCTCGTAGGGTTTTCGAACAATATGAGCGATTGGCGGGCGCTAGGGTTAACCTAAGCAAAAGCCAAGGCCTATGGTGTGGGAGGTGGCGGAATCATTCAGATTCTCCCCTCGGCATACAATGGACGAATACTTGCCGGAAATATTTAGGTGTATATGTGGGGCTCGATGGTAAAACATCTAATAGCCGCATGGCTCTAAAGAAACTCTCTGGAGCTGTGAATTCATGGCGGACTAGACTGCACCCACTTTCGCTGAAAGGACGTGCAGTCGTTGTCAATTATTTGATTACCTCGTCCATCGTGCACCTGTTAAAATCGGAGTGCTTCGAAGAAGGATTCGTGAAACTTTTACAGGCGAAGGTCGTTGACGCCTTCTGGGGGGAAGACGATGGGTCGCTGAAAGCACGCTCTGCCGACCAGTAGCGGAGGGTGGTTTAGGTCTTACAGACATGGTCGTGAAATTTCGTTGTCTTCAGGTACGGGCATTCCAACGAGTGTTCTGTCAAGGAGATAACTTAATTTCACAGCTGTGGGTAGGTTCTATGGGGGGTAGCGGCGCAGGGTAGCACTACTATCTGCTCTCGGTTCGCCCACCATATTCGCATGACTGGTCCCAGGATATGATCTCCACGATTACAACCTGGGGCAGAATAAGACCAACATTTCATTTGCGATGGAATGAACTTGGGGATTCTCAGCAATTCCGATCAGGTTGAACCCTGAGTTAGTAGATTCGGTGTTCAGTAATGCTCGAGGTGTAACGGCCGATACAGAACAACTCACAGTTCTTGGAGACTTCATTGATGCTTCTGGGAACACACTTATACACCCCCATACAGCACAATTAAACGAATTAGTGGATACAGCACGAGAGCGTTTTAGTCGTCTCTCTACTAGGGAACCTAGCACTGAGGTGAGAAACGTTTTCGTTATTAATCGACCGCCGCACACGACATTCAGTGCACTCACATCACGTAGGCTGCGCGAGCTCTTCATAGGAGTAAATCCTACGGATACCTTAGGGGTTAATAGATGGCGCGCACATCTTGGGGTAGACTTGGGAGTAATGGGGACTATAACTAGCAGAGTCATCTATAGTTATACGTCCAATTACAGAGACTCTGATGTGGCATTCAAACTGCTCCATCACAGCCTCGTGCATCCAAACCAGCTGTGCATCCAAACCAGCTGTCGACGAATTCAAAGAGCCTGCACGGTTTGTGGTGGTGAAGGAACCCTGTTCCACAGATACTTCACATGCCCGACCTTGTGCGACATTAATAATCTTGTTCGCGATATGTGCCAGCATATCTGCCCGACATTCAGTATTACAAGAACGTCGTTTTTACTGGGGCCAAGGACATGTAACCAGTTAAATTGCTTGATAAGCTTTATCTTTACACTTGCTAAATCGACAATTCATCTGTACTGCATGCGGATCGAGCTTGGGGAACAGCCCACTAACCCACAGTTTCACAAACATGCACTAAAGAACCACTTCATTGCCAGATTGAAGAGGCGATTACGTCTAGAGTCCATGGCAACGAAGGCCGACACATTCAACTGCACCTGGCAACCTTTATCGTCGGTGCGGAACGGAAGCCTCGTCTTTCACTGGGAATAGCAGGCCGCAGACTTGCAGCAGTTTGTCCACGCAGCTTCTCTTCGCTTTGATATTGCTGCAAGTGCTGCGGGACGGACAAGCCTTACGTTGGAATCGTAGAACTGGGAGGATGATGGGAGCAGTTTGCAGACGTCAATGTCTCTGCAGACTGGTCCCGCGGGACTCTAATCGGTTCGGAATTTATGTGCATTCGTCTAGAACATGTTTGGATGAGTGCTTTCGGAGGACTAGAAAAGTGGCGAACGGCTATACGGAGAGGGCATTTGCTTGGGAGCAGTGGTTCCCGAAGTAGGAACTTCGCCCGGTGCTGCATCTAACCTCTGGGAACACTCAGACAATCATGTTCTTGTTAAAGTCTCTTCACGGTTTCGGTTATTTTTGTTTAGTGCTAGGATTAGTTTCGGAATTTTTTCAAAATTTTTGACAACTTTTCTTAGAGCTGACACTCGCTTGGAGGCATTTTTAAATTTCTTTTACTTTCTTTTTTACAGGTTTTTTACTATTTTTGTTTTTTTGCCTTCAAGTTTTAGAGTCGTTTTTACGAAACATTTTTAGAGTAACGTACAGTGTCATTTTTTATGTTCTTTTTTATCGTTAACTATTGTGTCTTTTGTTTTGAA
This sequence comes from Leptarthrus brevirostris, assembly GCA_964036015.1. Classification (NCBI taxonomy): domain Eukaryota; kingdom Metazoa; phylum Arthropoda; class Insecta; order Diptera; family Asilidae; genus Leptarthrus; species Leptarthrus brevirostris. The sequence goes on from OZ038375.1 coordinate 67,171,741, forward strand.
TATTGTAGATTTTTTAGGGTAGCTAAAATTTTGTAGGATTTTTTGTTTATAACGATTGTGCCGAATAAAGTGACATTATATGCATAAAAAAAAATTATTATTAAATATGTTATAAATACCGCTTCTTCCCCTTCTTGCTTTCCTCATCCCTTCTCCCTCTATCCCAATGTTTTTGATTTAATTCTTTTGGTGTTTTTTTGTTCCAGCATTTTTTACAGGTTGGGCCTACACCTTATCCAGGTGTAGGAAAGTGGTGGGTTAGTATCTGAACCATCGCATATGGGGGTAGTTTTTCTTGTTTTTGCGAATTTCAAGATGGTTCAGTGCGGCTAAGGGTAACAGGTGCCACCAGACCTGTTGCTCTTCCTTATGTTTTTCTGTATCTCGTTTTTTTTTCCTTGCGTGGCAGACCTAAAGGAAGGATTCCACCACCTTCGTTCGCCACAGGCACGCGGAATTCTGAGTGTAGATGTGTGATGATGTTCAAGGACTCACACCCCATACCGACGAGCTGGGACGTGCTGCCAGCTAGTGCGTGCCACTTGGACATCTTGCGGCAACTTCATGTTGCTCATCCGCACACAAATACATTACACCACTCTCATCTTCCCATTCTTGAATTTTTATATCTGCGACTCTTGCCGAATTTGGAGTTTTAAGAAATGCTTATGCCAATTTTGGTAAGTCTAGGAACGCTCGCCTTCGCAAATTACACAATAATTTCTTTAAATGTTCACGACGTTGTTGTGTTTCAATTGCCCACACTCGCAATTGTTCCTTTTCGTCCCCGATCTCTTGACTATCTTCGATGTCGTGAAAGATTTTTTCCGAATCCTCTTCATCATAGACACTGCCATCATCGTCATCAATCTCTTCATTATCCTCGATGTCGTAAAATACATCTTCCGAATCCTCTCCATCATTGACAGAGCCATCGTCATCGTCATCGAAACTGTAGTCGCTGTCATCACTTCCACAAGGCCACAGGATTATTTGAAACGGTAAAGCTAATTTTTGTAATAAAGCACAGAACGTGTGACCTATATATATATGAAGTCATTAGTAGGCATTAGCACATAATTTACACAGTTTAGTGTTTTGCAGTAGAAATAAGATATTTTATAGGGTAACTTTTTTGCTATTCAAACATAAAATTTCTTGCACAATAAGGTCGCAGTTCTCTACCATAAACTTTTATGTCAGAAAAAAATTCTGGTACCTAGAATTTGTTGAGGAAACAATTAACGGCAATAAAAAAGTGTGGAAATTGTTCCTCAAGGATGGATTTGCAGCTTTGGATCTAAATTGGAAACAAAATTTATACCACCTAATAGTAATGGCCAATTTGATACGGAGGATTTTGCCGAATTATTGAAATTTATTAATGGATCACTTAATCCACCAGATTCGTGGATATACAACGAAATAATTATCCGAGGACAAGGTGGTAATTTATATTTTTTTGTATAATAAATTAATTTTTTAAATAAAGGTTTTTATTAAAATTTGTAGATACGTATGTTTGTGGTGAAATTCATCTGGAATCTTTAAAACAGCGAGCGTGCTTATGGATTCAGCACTGATGCAGAAAAAGAATGTTAAGAAAAAGCAGAGTCGATAACGCAGTCTTTGCTAAGGCAAAGCAGAAATAGCATAAAAGATTTATTTGATTTGTCCATACCCATTTCGGACGCAAAGACAAAGATCGACCTAGTCTCCGATGAGAATTCTTCATGCTCTGATGAACCATTAAAAAAACCGGTACAGGAAGGAAAATAAAAGTAGAAACAAGTACCGTTAAAAATGTCAACTTGATTGCTATATATTGTATATTGTAACTGTTAATTACAGAATATAAAAACGAAAAAACCAACAAAAAAAACCAAAAAAAACCAAAAACTTCTTGGTCAAAGTCGACAGAGATAATTTTTACCGATTCGTCTGCATCTGATATTGTAATTGATTGCCTTAAAGATGCTGAAAAAAGTATGGGAGTAAAAACAGTAAAAGCAAGTAAAGGTATCGCATCAATGTTAATAATTTTATGTAACATTAATGATTACTCATTTGCAGTTGGAAAATGCTGCAATGATTATGGACAACCAGAAGAATTTTCTTTCACATATCAAGATTCAATTTTCAAACGTAAGAAGCAAGAGCAAAAATTATTCAATTACATAGTTTCTTGTATGATTTATACATATTTAATATGCATTTCTTTATAGATATTAACGACTTACTCATTAACGGACATAGACCAAGTATTGACCACCGTTACGCAGGAGACTTTATTAAATGTAAATGATCTAAAAAGCGCACAGCTGTCTATTGGAAATGAGTTTAATTGCTTAAAAAATTAAAATATAAATATTTTTGTGTGTACATTTTTATGTACTGTGAATTTGTTGTTGCGTACTGTGATAAATCAATGTCTCCTAGCATTTCTCGGCTTTTGCAAATAATAAATTCAAAAGACTTAGCCTTAAATGTGCTTGTTACACGGAGCGCCAGCAAATTTGTTTAAAGAGAAAAAGCAGATACTTCTTGTGCCTGTTTGTATGGTAAGCACTTAATAAAAAAATAATAATTTTATCACGTCTTTGCGTCATCCTCAGTACACAGTAAACTAAAATTCAACTGGGCTTAAGTGAGCTTAACCGAATAGCTTTACGTCTAGTATCACTTTACGTTGGTATTAAAAAGCGATTACATTATTTAAAATTGCTAGTATAAACTATCCTATATATACTGATCCTATGTTGAAGACAAAATAGGTTATGATGGTTGTATGATGTTTTCGTTTCAGCTGCTGTGACATAAAATGTAAGGTTGCAACAACTTTGAAAAAAATTGATAAGAAAACATTTTTTGCAAACTTGGGAAGAGCATTAGGTTATACTAAAGATTAGATCGGTGGAAGGCTGGCATGAAAGAAAGCTACTTCTAATATTTAGTAAGGAATTTTAAAAGTGCATTATATTAATGTCAACCTATTTAGACCGAAGATGTTTAATTTTAATAAAGAACTATTGATTTCTACTGATGTTTTTGTTTAATGATTACCTTATTTATTTCCCCTGAGAATTTTTGACATCACGGCTAAGTCAGAAATATATTTGTGCGTTGATCGGGCTTTTTGGTTGATTCCCGAAGGGTTTCCATGAGCGGGTCTTATCAGAGTCACCGTAACATTCCTAGTAACTGCCAGTCGGGGATGCCATTCTGAGGCCCATCCGTTATATGGGCGGTCCATAAAGGTACCCAGCGGTAATACTAATAAAGAAAATTTTTTTTACTGAGACGTGCACCACTGTTTAATCGAAAGCGAGAAGATTTTTTTAGGCATTAAGACAGAAAAGCGTTACATTTTTGTTAACCCAAAAAAATTAAAAAAAAGGGTTCACACATGTAGTGCTGAAATCAGTTTTAAACAAAACACACTGAAATCAGTAATACTCTGTTAAATTATATAAAGAAATCTCATATAAATAGATGCAAGCAACTCTATTCCAAACTACTCGTTCGCGCTCTGAAAGCAAAGTAAATTGTGTGGTCGAAAATTATTGGCTAAATGGAAAAAGTACCATAGCTGGTTTTCGGATGGATATTTCATTTAGGTAAGTCAAATAGTTGATAGCTGTCAAGTAATTAATTGGGAATGTTATAAGGTGAGTTTGTTTTGGGTTAATATTTTTAGATAATTGTAATTAATTGATTTTAATTGTAATGAGTAATTAATTCGGGATGTTTTGGATTCATTTTGAGTTGGGATATGTAAGATAAATGCTGTAGACAACACACATTTTAATTTTCTTCTTCTTAAAGAGGATTCAGCACTTAAATGAAATTGAAAACTTCTTGAGGTTTTTAACCCAAATTAAAAAAAATTCTATCATGTTAAGAAATTTTTATATTTCTTACATTGCTCGAGTGTACAAGTAGTTTGTTTTGATTTTTATTTTTGAAAATTAACTCGGGTCAAGTGAATTTTTGCTGCACATTTTGTGCATTTTGTGAAAAAATTCTAAGTATCCATTCTAATAATTCAGCAAAAATTTGCTACTCAGCTAGATAAATAACTGACTTTAATAGCGTACCTTCTTTAGAAACTTAGCTTGTGCGAGTATATGAACCTATGTAGAAGAGGAGTAAAGTATTTTGGATAAGGATCAGATAAATTTCTGGGTATGCTGGTCGATAAATACGATAGATAAAGTTAGTAGGTTACAAAATCCTTTGTAATTACTTTCAATAGGCAAAAAGCAAGTAGGGAAATCCTTCTTTCTCAAATACGAGAATGTGGAAAAACTAGAACTCGAAACTAGAACCTATGCTTTGAATGCAGTTATAAGGGAATTAAATTCTTTAAAGCACGTGCATTTTTAATTGTCTAGTGTGCCTTGATTATAAGTTCCTTTTCTTTGAGAATTTCGTTCGCTTTAATACTTTACTGCAATGCAGCGAAGTGGGTGTAAGCAACCGATCACCTTTGTCACAACAAAACTGGTTCAGTAATCTTTCGTTCGAAAATACATTTACTCTCCTTTGAATTCTCATTCTTTGAGCAAGGTGTTTTCACATGCGCTTGTCGTTTTATGCTAGACGGTATCTTCTGTGTTTGTGCCCTAAGTGAGTGAATTTGTGTGTTCACGATTGAATAAAAGGTAGAATAGCGCAAAATTCACCTTAATAACCCGACTCGCACAAGCACTTGAATCTTTTGCTTAACTTTTTTTACTTTATTACTGTGCATCTTATTTATCACCTACTCCCTCTGTCGTCTAGTATCGTGATATTCTATAATCTTAGCCGCTACATTCCAATGTAATTGAATTTGTGAAGTTACCAATAAATCGCACATTATCGCGAAACTAGCGAAAGAGTCATGACCGTGAAACGGGGCGTGTGTGTTTTAGTCTTCTCTACGGCAAATACTTTGCTCGAGATTAACCTGAAATGTAGACGGCACGTTCGGGTATATATGGTCTGATAACCTCTAAGCCTTAGTTCCTTTATTGTAATTTATTTTCCCTATCGAAAAGTGCGCATATATTATTCAGAAAACTACCGTGGTAGCGTTTTTCGCAATTATATAAAAGTTTCAATGAAAACCGTCATCGTAATGAATCATAGCTAGTAGATTAGTCGTGTTTTAAATTCAAAAAATAGTAATTTGTATTTTGTTTGCAACTAATGAATGAAATACTTTATATTAATACAGAGTAAACAGAATTGCAAATGTGATGTAGAAATTATATCCACAAAATAGTCATGAAATAAATTTTCGAGATTTTAATTAGAAAAAGAGATAACCTTTTTCTTCGTATATATCTTTATTTGGGTACTAGGTGTACCTTTATGCAAAATCGTCCTAGTTATTTCTGGAGCTATATATATTGCAAAGTCAAACTTGTTTTTTTTGACATATCGTAAAAATGAGTAAAGTGGAAAATATAAGAACTAACCGAACTAGAACAAATGCAAAAAATAAATTCAACGAAAACTAATTTATGTATATGGTCTCCTAGTTAAGTTTCCCATAAATTATATACATAATTTTTCTGGAGCATAAAATGTACTGAAACATTTTTTCACTTACACATTGAGTCGGAAGTCTTAAGTCCTCTAAAATGCAGCTCAAAGTTTTTAAAAACCTTTCGCTCTTAACTCTTCAGTCGCGAGATATTTACTTTTAAATTGTTATTCACGAATACTGTAGCAAAAACCTTATAAGGAATATTGTAGCAAAAACAGTTTATAAAAAATTTTGAAATAACTCGACGAAATTCTAACATGTGTGTGCCCAACACGCTAATCCGCAATTGTTTACCTATAAAGTGTTTCCTTCTATTTAACGGACTTCCCAAAAACAAAGAGGTTCTAAGATCGACGTGTATTTTTTTTTGCTTCGAACGATTTTGATAATTCTTTTGTTGTTGGGTAGAGTATGTTCACCGATAGGTATCATGTAAAAAAAACTTTTGGTGTGTTGGGGGTAAAATATAACTTTGTAACGCGTGGACCGATTTGAATGGTTCCTTTTCTGTTGTATAGAGTATGATCCCCCCATTGATAAAAGGAGGACATAATTTTCCCTTGGGAGGGGGGGGGGGGGGGGGTAGTAGTAGTCTAACTTCTTTCGTAACGCGTGGACCGATTTCGATGATTCTTTTTTTGTTGGGAAGAGTATGTTCCGTGATTGATACCAGAAGAAAAAAAATGTTGGTGTGGTGGGTTAGGGGGTTGAACCTAACGTTTTAAGGCGTGGACCGATTTGAATGATCCCGTGCGCTGAAACTTTTAAGTAGTTGTGTGTATTATCTTCAATTGTGGTTGGGTAGTTTTTTTGTTTGTTTTATTTGTAGCGATTTAAAATGTCGTAATAGATATACAATTAAAAATTATTTTATGCTTTTGACTTATTTTTGTGAAGTCGGTTCAATTTTTTTTTAATTATTTTATTCAACGTGTCCCGTTTTTCAACGATATCCCTTGGAAGATTGATAGGCCAGCTCATGACTGCCCAGAATAACAAAACATGCCTTGGTAAAAAAATCATTGGTTTTCGAGATAATCGCACTTTTCATAATTTCGAAAAAATCGACATTTTAGATCAGCTTTTCGAGTGCCATGGATAAAAAAGTTCTTATAAATTGCCAGGTCAGTGTGATACATTTTTTTAACAGTATAAAGAGTCGAAGTCAAGTAATAAAATAAAATTAACTGGTGAATCGGGTAAAAATGTTTATTTTCCCAAAGGTTAAAGGCATTATTTGTTTTTGTTCTGTATTGTGGTCAATAGGATAGCTATTCGGAATTACCTTACAAAAATTAGAATCCTCAAACACCAATTTTTTTTAGCCATGACACTCAAAAAGCTGCTCTAAAGTAGATTTTTTCGAAATTCATAAAAGTGCGATTATCTCGAAAACCAATGATTTGTTTACTAAGGTATGTTTTGTTATTCTGGGCAGTCATGAGCTGGCCTATCAATCTTCGAAGGGATATCGTTGAAAAACGGGACACGTTATATATATATATATAAATATATATATATATATATATATATATATATATATATATATATATATATATATATATATATATATATATATACGCCAAACGTTGCACCCGCTACTTCCTCCGCATGCCCACCTAATTCCACGCCGTCATCCTCCTACACTGTCGCCCCGTCTCAAACAAATTCTACATCCGTTAACCCGCCCATTCCGCTAGCCAAAACTCCTTTATCCAAACATCATTCATTTATCGATCCCCTTCTCCCACCTACAGTTAAATTGACTTTGATTTACAGTTAATTTGACTTTGACAACGTACGTCTATTTCTAGCCTATCTCCACAACAAACCGAACTCCGTCTGTGTTGAAGGTAAAACCAGCACCAACGTCATGTTAAGTATACAACAAGAAGGCCTGCCCACAGACCCATCAGTCTTACTCCAACTTTTCACAAAATACCATGAATCATTCAATATACCTTCCCATAAAGTTTCAGAAGATCTATCCACCTATGCTGCGTACGTCAGTTCTCGCCGTATTTCCCATCTTCAAAAAAGTCGTAACGACTCCTTAAACTACTTTCGTTCCTAACCCCCTTGATTTCCCTATTTCTGACTTCCCCTCTATTGCACCCGCGGTTTCCGATCAAGATCCTCTCCCCAACAGCTTGTCGGTCTATTACCAGAACGTAAGAGGACTTCGTACAAAAACATCCAATATTTTTCTTAACTCCCACAAATTCCCGCACGATATCTTTGCCTTAACTGAAACCAATCTAACACCAGGAATTCTCGACAACGAACTATTCCCTCCAAACTATACCATTTTCCGTGTCGACGGTTGTGTGGGCACCAATGATCCACCAGGTCGCGGGGTTCTCATAGCTGCTCACAACCGTTATGACGCCACCCTGCTAAAGACCTCCGACTCTACAATATCAGAATTTGTGTGTATAAAAATAGCACTAAATAAGTGTCTTCTGTACATCCTCTGTTGTTACATTCACCCCTCTCAACCTTTAGACGCCTACGAGCCCATAATTGAAGCGATCGATACCCTGCTTGAGAACGCTAACGCGTCCGATGAATTTATTTTATTGGGTGACTTTAACCTCCCCCGTATCCAATGGTCATTGTCCGAGGACTGTTCTCACTTTGTCCCCCTTAACGCATCTTCGGCCAAAGAAGCCTTCTTTACCGATCAGCTCTCCGTTTCAGGTCTCTTTCAAGTAAGCGGAGTCAGGAACTTCCTGGACAGACAATTAGACTTAATCTTTTCTTCAGACCCAGTTAACTCAGCTGTCGCAGAAAGCAACCATCTTCTCTCCTCCCTCGATCGTCACCATCCTCCTTTGTTCCTCGTTTTCTCCTACGAGCACCTTCATGCCGTTTCAGGCTAGTAGTAGGGATATGTATGTTCTGCCCCAAAAGGTGCAAGGTGCACATTAAAAATGGTCAAATTGTGAGGGAATTTGAGGTCTTACGTCACATTTTTGCACTTTTGGGGCAGAACATACATAACAATTCTGGGAGAGGAGAGATAAGGAAATGGCTGGAGATAAGGAAATGGCTGGAGATAAGGGAATGGTTGCGTGATTCCGAAGGTCAATTTAGATTGTTTTGTTTTGGCGGCGGCGCGCTAGTAAAGGTAAGTATGAGTTGCACCTGGGTCTGGATCTGGATCTGGACCTGGACCTGGATCATGGGTATAGAAAGGAATGTTAAGCTAATTGATAAGAGAGCTGGCTATAGAAATTAATAATTTGGTCGCAATGTTGTGGTCGTTGGGTGATAAGGTTTTGTAGATGAACCTGGGCTCGTGCTGAAGATAAGAGTTTGCTGCTTTGAGTTTTTACTATGCCGGATATTTTCGGCGGGAGCTTTTACTACGAGTGATGATAAAATAAGTTGCTAGTGTAGGATTACGTAATTTGGGCAGTAATATATCTTGAGGTCAATGGATTTCCGAGATATTGAGTATGGTCAGTAATTATGAAGTTAAAATTGTTATGAACATTTTCTATATATTTTCTGGAAGATATTTATGAAAATAATTTCGTGTTTAACCACGTTTTGTGCTAATGATGAATTTACAGGGGGAACTGCAGAGAAATTAAGCACTTGAGCGTGAGAAAATTTTGTAAAATAGTATAGGAATATTTCTTCTTGAATTGTATTTAAGTATTCATTGATTTTTTATTCTTTTCTTTATAGTATTTCTTAATAAAGATTTCACCACTTTGAGTAAATGGGTGAAGATTGTTTTTTGTTTTTGCAACTTCTTATTTCTGTGAGATCATTTGTTTCCAAGCAAGTTCTAACATGTTCTCAATAATGTAGATTCAAAAGGAAATTGCGGTTTTTAATTTTTTCCAAAGGATATTGTGGTTGTCGTTTGCACCCCCACTCTAGTTCTATTATATCTCACTTCTTGCATAAATATCAAGAGTTCTTAGGTAGTCTTTTAGTATTCATAGTGAAGTCAACCAGTGAAATTGTCGCAATTAAAATTCGTGTTCGACCTCAGATTAAAATAATAATAAATTTTGTGTCATCTCCTTACAAAAAAAAATTAAAAATGTATCAACAAGCTATCAACGAAGCAGTCATCGAAGACTTCGAAGTATTGGAGGAGCTAAATTCTGTAAATTTTAAGCCCGCACTCGCTGTTAAAGATATGGAAGAATCGCAGAATTATAAAATCATAAGCTGCAGAAGAACAACCACGAAATATGGACCCAGGATTCTTTTAGAACTAGAGAGTTATCATGTTTTCTTGCCGCCTAGATTCGACGCTAAAATAACTGACCGTTCAATTGATAAAATTAACAATGGAGGTTTCTTTGTTGAAAGAAAAACAGCAGGTGGCAGCTATTTTAATTTAATGTTTTCTAAGATAACACCTAGCACTGGCTATTATTTAAATTTATAAATAAATAAATAAAGTATTTTTATTAAATATATGTTTCATTACACTTAACCTTACAATCATTTCCCTCCCCTAGAGCTTGAAAAGAGTAAAAAGTTATTTGCAGGCTGACAATTGAATCAAAAATACAGGAGGATGGTATATATATGACAACTTCATAAAATTCAATTAGTTCTCGATTTCAAGTCAACATGATAGCATTAAAAATGGATAGACGTTCAATAAATCTTTTAGTTTTATCGCTATGCATCTTACATATTAATAGTTTACCGATCCCGTTAAGTGTAAACCTAATGGATAAAAGTAGCAGCAATTTAGATTTTGCTCTCACTCTACCAAATAATGATTCTATTCAAATTGGATTAACTTTTAAACTGATGACTTACAGTAACACAAGCAATTCCAAAGAAGATTCAGCTTCTACCTTAAAAGAAAGTAATGACGAGCCAATTCCTATTACTACATCAAGGACTACTACGATTGATAATCCTAAAAAGAAATTTGTGTCTATTGACGAGGCCATTGAAGGTTTCGGGCAAGAACTATTAAAGAAAGAACTGGATATTGCAGGAATTATTGAGAGCAAAGATATCTTTTACAGACACTTTAAACTTGAATTCGATGACGAAACTATGCTAACCATTCGTTGTACATATGACAGTAATTACGTAACTCGTTCATTGAAGATATCATGCTATGAATATCGTGAGTTTGAAACAGAAAGAATTCTAAGTAATGGGGAAGTAGAGATGGTTAAACAAGTTGATGCTAATTATAAAAGCGATGTGGAATTAGTGAATTTAAGAGGAATGAAGCAAACATATCAAATGAATATTTCAAAATAAGCAGCTATAAAAGGAAGTGTAATTAATTTTTAAGACAGTTCAAATGGAGCACATTCATACAAAAATAATTTGGGATAATATTTGCAAATTAATCGAATTAACAGATTATAGTGAACTTATTGCAGCATATAAAAAGCTAGATTTATTAACTCCCGCTATTAAAGAGGTTATAGAGGTAAAGCCAACAAAGTAGACATTTAATTATATATTTCAATTCTTTCTTTATAGAACGAACTTTTGTTTAACGATTATCAAAAGCATGGGAGGTTCTTTCTTAAGATTTCTAAATCTGATTCAGCAGCATATAAAAAATTCAAGGATATTTGTAGGAGTTTGCACCTTCAAGATGTATTGCTTTTGCTACAAAAAGAAGAAGAAAACGTCAAAGCAGTGAGAGAAAAAGTAGTTCAATTTAATATCATCCCAAAGATACATTTCGTTCCAATATACGAGCGTAAGGGTCCCTGGCAAACATTTGCGTTGGACAGATTTCGATTTCAAGAGCGAATTCGAAATATGAAGGATATTTTGGACCCCATTTTATTCATCTCGCATAGAACTAAAATTTATAGGTTAAGATTTAAAAATTTTAAATAAAGTAATAAAATAAGAACTCAAGTACTTTTAATATAAAATATATATTTGTATAACAATATTATAATACATTATCTTTCTTAATCCAAGAGTTGTGTTTTGATGAAAATCCGAGCCATTTAACATAAACTTTATCTGCGGTTCTCTTCAATATTTTTTCTACGAGGTAAACATCAGGATTCTTCGTCTTTTGGAGCTCCATTTCATAAAAACTACCCTTTATTGCCTTTCCTTCATGGTCTTCTAAGAGATATGTTACAGGATTCGTTATCTGAATTTTTGCAATCTTGAAGATCTCTGTAGTCCAGTTTGGTGTATACCCCTTTTCAAATACATGTTTATATTTACTAATGCGAACAAAGTCTCCCAGTTTAAATTTTGGCAAATGAAACGTCTTTAAATGATTGTAAACTGTTGATAACAATTTTTTCTCATTCTGCTTTGTCACATCCCGGGGTCGCATTTTTATTGTTCGATGATTACTTGAGTTATATTTTACGAGTAATTTCTTAACCATATCTATCCATCGGTATGAGCCCTGCATACTAAACTCTTTCCACATCATGCTTTTTAATGTTCGATTAAATCGTTCAACTATAGATGCTTTTAAAGGGCTATATGTAGAAAAATGATTGATGAGGGATTTTTTCATTAAGTTTTGAAATGAGCTATTGAAAAACTCTTTTCCATCATCAGTTTGTAAATTTGTGGGACTCCGACCTTCTTTTAGTATGGATTTCATAGCTTGAGTAACTTCGACACCAGTCTTTCTTTTAATAGGAATTGCCCATGCATATTTAGAAAATCCGTCTATTACAGTTAATAAAAAATTATGACCATTATTGCTTGTAGCATAAGCACCCATTTCAACTAAATCGGCTTGCCATAAGTCATCTATTCCTTTAATTACAACACGTCTTCTTATAAAATTTTTTCTGGCTGGTTTATGAAGCTCATTAACTACTTGGGTTTTATTCATTTTGAAATTGTCAGAGATTCTACATTAATTAACGCTTTTAAAGTGTCATTAATTTCCTGTAGATTCAGATCTATATATTTCATCAACTTCTCCTGAACGTCAACAATTAATTCATTTGTATATAATTCGTATGCTATTTTGAGTTTTCCTTGTAGAATGGCAATTGATTCACTCGTATATAATTGACTGGCTCCTTTATCTTTTTCACTTGTAATATTTATTATGCTGTAGATCTCCTTTAACTCTTCTTTAAGAACGCCACTTTCCTTAAGTATTTGCTCAGTTAGATTGTTGCTGACTAACTGAATTTTTTCATTAGCGTGAGAATTACTTAAATGTACTACCTTATCAGCTACATCGTCGACATATATTTTATTGGCTGCATCATCTCTTTCCATTGGGCTTTTAATATATTTCAAATTTTTAAACCCTACATTGAAATCTCCATCTTGAGTGAGCTTAAAACCTACACCATTTAGACCCTGTATTCCCTGGACCCCTTGAGAACCAGGTTCACCAGGTAGCCCCCTTGGACCACGATCGCCAGCAGGTCCGACCTTTGCTTTTTTAGAATATCTTCCAAACTTGTCGACACTCATTATTACATTAAAGCTGAATACGTTTAAAGATGTTATTTATATTATAATGCCACCTTCTTTTAACTCTTCAATAATTGAGATAATTTCATTGTTGTGGTTAGTGTGTCCAGCACCTTGAGATGCTATTAAAAGACGAAGTCTATCCACAAGCTCATTCGGATCATTCCAATAAACGTAATCAATATTTTTCTTGGGTATATGCATCAACCCTTTGCCATCATGAGAAATCAGTTTACTTATAATTTCTGTATACTTTGAAGCTCTAGTACCTTTTATTTGACCGTCCGTTCTATATTCTCTTTTATAGGCATTAGTTTCTTTTAAGATAGCTTGATAATCTTTCAAGTCATCCTTACTATACAAAGTTTTTGCAGGTTGTTTCATAAAAAGCAATTCACAGAGACCTAGCGTTATTTTATACGGTTTTCCGTTAATAAGGAAATAATCTTCCTCAATTGCAATCTTTGAATTTCCAATTTTCCATTCGTTATCATCAACTAAATAAACTCCATAAGTGTTGTCAATTTTTGGGCTTTTGTTAATACATAGTTCTAAATATTTATCAACTAATCCACTTGATAAATTAAGAGTAGAATCTCTCTTTTCCATCAAAGTTCTAGAATGTGTAGGTGTTGCAAATTCATCGTCTTCCGACATTAAGGAATAATCTGGACGCTTTATAGGTGTACTTGTTGGCTCCATTTTCGGGAGTTTAATTTTAGGAGTAAAATTTATATTGTCGTAATCATCATCATCTCTGTATTCATCTTTAATTTTAGGCTCATATTTTGTTTTTGTTATGAATTCATGAAGCGGTTTTGTTATGGGCTTAAATGTCTCCTCAAGACGAGTTTCAGTTTCAACTCGGCCAGTTTTCACAGCGCGGAATTTCTTCTTAATGGCATTTCTAGTTTTGATAAGATTTTTTAATAGTTCGTCTCTCTTTTTAACCATCTTTCTAATGAGATTTGAACTGGTCTGTTAACTGAATTATACTGATCTGAAGAGGTCTATGAACAGCTTTATCAGGTCTACGAATAGCTTTTACCAGGTCTATGAACAGCTTTACCAGGTCTACGACCAGCTCTATCAGGTATACGAATAGCTTTTACCAGGTCTATGAACAGCTTTACCAGGTCTACGACCAGCTCTTACCAGGTCTGCGAACAGCTTTACCAGGTCTATGAACAGCTCTTACCAGGTCTGTGAACAGCTTTACCAGGTCTACGAACAGCTTTACCAGGTCTGTGAACAGCTTTACCAGGTCTACGAACAGCTTTACCAGGTCTACGAACAGCTTTACCAGGTCTACGACCAGCTCTTACCAGGTCTGTGAACAGCTTTACCAGGTCTACGAACAGCTTTACCAGGTCTACGAACAGCTTTTACCAGGTCTACGAACAGCTTTACCAGGTCTGTGAACAGCTTTACCAGGTCTACGAATAGCTTTACCAGGTCTACGAACAGCTTTTACCAGGTCTATGAACAGCTTTACCAGGTCTACGAACAGCTTTACCAGGTCTATCAGATATATTAACAGCTATAACGGGTTTAATATCGGCTACACCAGATCTTCTAAATTTATAGTGAAATATATGTATCAACTCCTTTTCGATACCGTCCGTTAACCAATAGACTGTCTTTATCAATTACTAGAAAGCCATATCGGTCTTTCCAGCAAACACTGCAAATATTACGAAATTTTTCGAAGGTCATATCTGTGTTAACGTGGTCATTATATATATGCCTAAGATTCATATCATCTTGTTTAAATAAAATAAGAAAGTTAGCGTTGTCACGTATTAAGTGCTTCGGTATATGGGTGTATGTCTGACAGAGATAGAAACTATCAATATTATTGTGTCGTCCCATGCAAAAATAATCACGTATGTTATTTTGTTTCCCACATGTTACATCATCGAAAATAAAAACAGAATTTTGTTTAGCTTCCTCAGGAGATATAACTTCGCAATTATTAGAAAACGTGTAGTAGCCCAGACCAGCAATAGGACTTATCAACTGCTCTAGATACTGATATTTGGGTTGATGTAGTGATTTTGAGTAGATGTAAATATTCTCGAACTTGAGTCCATTTGGATGTTCTATAAGACCAATCATAAGATTGGTTTTTCCGCAGTTAGAAGGTCCCACAAGAATTCCTCTTACAGTATCAGGTATAAGTGAGCTATGTCTTTTGACTTCATTTCCAGATTTTATATCTAGATTTTTTATTGGTAAAGTGACTTTCTGCTTCACGAACTTCATTATTAGAACTGAAATATTTATTGCACGACACTGAGCTTTTATATCAGTCATCAGCTCAGTGTGGTCTTGTGTGGACGTATAAAAATATATTCTATCTATCGAATGATTGATCATTCAAAGAATCAAAATCGTCCTCGCCAGCGTAAATGTCGAAGAGGAGGCGGTTTGCTAAATACAGCAATTAGTAATTTACCATTTGAATTTCATTTGCCTGGATATCAATATTGCGGTCCTGGTACTAAATTACAAAAAAGATTAGCAAGGGGTGATCCTGGAATTAACCCTCTTGACGCAGCTTGCAGAGATCACGATATCGCATATTCTCAGCATAAAAATATTGAGGATCGTCATATTGCTGATCGTATATTATCAGGTAAAGCTTGGGAACGAGTGACATCTTCAGACGCATCTCTTGGTGAACGTAGCAACGCCTGGCTTGTAACAAACGCTATGAAAGCAAAAGTAAAATTTGGAATGGGGATAAAAAAGACCAAAACTCGTTCTAAGAGGAATAAAAAAACGTTAACGCTTCAAAAAGGAGTTCGTGAAGCTAGAAATATATTAAAAGTGAAAAAACCAGATTCTTTAAAAGAAGCTATTACACTTGCACTTGCTAGCACTAAAAATGTATTTAAAAGAAAAAAGAAGTATGTAAAGACTCCCCGTATAATTCCTATACCGAAGGTTGGAGGAATATTACCTCTCATTCCTATTTTTGCTGGGCTTTCTGCACTGGGTGCTTTAGTAGGTGGTGCATCTGGTGTCGCAAAGGCTGTTAATGCGGCTACAAGTGCTAAAGAACAGCTGAAGGAAAGCAACCGACATAATGAAACGATGGAAGCTATTGCTTTAGGAAAGAAAGGTAGCGGCTTATATTTAAAGCCTTACAGAAAAGGACTTGGTCTATTCTTAAATCCACCTTCAAAAAACTTCTAAAACTGCTACCTAATCGAGCATTAAATGAAATCGATTTATATAAATATGCGAATGATTTACCACATTTTAGAGGTGTTTTTATGCTTGATGCTCTCCCCAACAAACCTAGAAAATATGAATGTGGAATCGTAAATTTGGATACTACCACCGGTCCTGGAAGTCATTGGGTAGCATATTACAAAAGGGGGTCTGAAAAGGAGTACTTTGACAGCTTTGGAAACTTACAACCACCAAAGGAAATTTTAAGCTATTTAGGAAAAAACATTGTTTACAATTATAAGTCTTACCAAAATTATAATATGATAAATTGCGGTCATTTGTGTTTGAAATTTTTATATAAACATTGTAATAATAAGTAACCATAAGTTTAAGAATTTAATTGACTATTGTAAGTTGGACTATAAATAAACTCTGTTTAAACATAACAGTTTCATTTCACTTTTACCTACTATGTCATTAACACTAACTTTGACTGGGAATTCATCTGTACTCACAGTTGAGTACTTTCCGCCACTGGATCTTACATCGGAATACGTTTGTGGACTCATTGATTTACAGACATATAATTCAATACCTAATGTGGACAGCAGAAATAACTTATTTCATGTTGGTGATGATGAAATTAAAATTCCAGAAGGTTCCTATGAGATTGATGATATTGCGGGATTTATCAAAAGAGAACTAGCTAAAACGAAAGCTAAGCCTATAGTACAATTAGTAGCTAATAATAACACATTGAAAAGTGAAGTTAGAAGTTCTACCCGAATATTATTGAATAAGAAGAACTCTATTGGACCATTATTAGGATTTAGTAAACGTGTTCTAGAACCTAATATTTTATATCAATCTGATTTACCAGTGAATATAATAAAAGTTAATGTAATACGAGTTGAATGTAATATAGTATCAGGCGCCTTCATAAATAATCAACAAGTTCACACCTTACACGAGTTCTCTCCTAAGGTGGGTCCGGGGTATAAAATAATCGAAGTTCCTAAGAATGTCATTTATTTGCCTCTGAACCTCAGACGGATAAGTTCTCTAACACTGAAGTTCGTAGATCAGGACGGTGATCTAATAAATTTTAGAGGAGAAACGATTACAGTGAGATTGCATTTGAAGCCGCAACATGCTAATATATAATAAAACCATTGATAATAAATACAAATACAAAAGTGTTAAGTCTTCTAGTCAGTCTGAAACCATACAGCAGTCAGGAATAACGCTAACAGGTGCTAACGAACAATTCTTAAAAGCTCTTGGTCTTAAGTTAAAAAAATGAATGAAATACTCGATATTACTCAAGGTGCAAGCTATGATAATAGCATTACAAAAGTTGAGTATCACAGCTACTCTCCGTTTTTAGCATCATATAAGAATAGTGATGAAGTACGAATATCATTACAACATCAGGATTTGTATATTTTACCAAGTGAAAGTTTCATATATATAGAAGGCGCGATAACAAAATCAGATGGACTTGCATCAACAACAGCAAAATTAACTAATAATGCTATATCTTTTCTTTTTGATGAAATTCGCTATGAATTAAATGGCGTAGAAATTGATCGCACGAGAAATCTGGGGTTTGCTACAACAATAAAAAATTACATATCTTTAAATCAAAATGAAAGCAATGTGTTACTAAATGCGTCCTGGTCTCCAGATAATTCAATATTACCTACAAGAGGATTTTTCAATTTTTGTATTCCTTTAAAGTTGTTGCTCGGCTTTGCTGAAGACTATAAGAAAATTGTTATAAATGCTAAACATGAACTTATATTGATTCGAAGTAGAGGCGATGAAAATGCTTTTATATCACCAGATGATGAAGTTAAAATAGATATTTTCAAACTACAATGGCGAGTACCCCACATAAGTGTAGCCGATGAAGAAAAACTATCGCTGCTTAAGTTAATCGATACTGGACGACCAATACAAATGAGCTTTCGTAGCTGGGATATATACGAATATCCTATATTACCTACAACTGTTGATCATAATTGGACAATTAAAACATCTACTCAGTTAGAAAAACCTCGATATGTCATTTTAGCACTTCAAACGGATCGAAAAAACGAGAAGAGTAAAGATGCAAGCAAGTTCGATCATTGCGAACTTTTAGATGTCAAACTTCATCTAAATTCTGAAACATTCCCATATGAAGACTTAAACATTAAATTTGATCGGGAGAGATATGCTTTATTGTATGATATGTATATAAAATTCCAACAGTCATATTACGGACGTCTCCATCAACCGCTGCTTACTCGAGAGAAGTTTAAGGATAGTGCTCCCATTGCAGTTATCGATTGCTCACATCAAAACGAGGTGATCAAATCAGGACCCGTCGATATTCGTATACAATTTAAAACTCACAGCAATATTCCTGCAAACACAACCGCTTTTTGTTTGCTTTTGCATGACAGAATAGTCGAATATAGTTCGTTGACGAGTGAAGTTAGAAAAATAATTTAAGAGTACAAATGGATGCAATTGTGGATATTCAAGGATTTAAAGACGAACATAACAAGTTTATTGTGAAAGAATTGGCGATTTTGACAAATGAAAACCAAATGCAGCACTTTATTTTTCAACCTCCATTCAAATTTAAGGAATTAACACCTGCAAAGAGAAGAGAAGCGAAATGGCTTCATAATAATTATCATGGATTCATATGGAACGATGGATATATTCCCTATCATCAATTACGTGCTATAGTGTCTCCTTTAATAAGAAACAAAGTACTTTATGTGAAAGGCTGTGAAAAGGTTTGCTGGATCAAAAATACATTTGATGAAGGAGTAATAGTATATAATATGGAAGAAGAATTGCAGTGTCCTAATATAGAAGTTTTAAAATCTTTTTATAGTAACATCCCCTGCTGTTTATGTCATCAGGGGCAATGTGCCCAAAAAAATGTATACCTGTTTAAAAAATTTTTAGATAATAGCAAGAAATAAGAAATAAATGTTTTATAATTTTATACTAATAAAAGTCTTTCTGTTAATGTTAAAATAGCATTTTATTCATTTACTCATTTATTTTCCTTCTACATATATTTATTAATAATTCTTATTTTAACTATTTTTAGATAATCTATAGTGACCCCAAGCATATGTTTGGATATCATCTTCTCTTATAAATCTTTTATCGTCAAATGGACTCAACGCTACTTTATTAATATATTCCGTATATATTGTATGCAATTTACTTCTAAATCCTAACATGTTGGCATAAAATAATTTTTTCTTATATAAACAATCTCTGTAATTATCTAGAGTTAAAGTATTTACAGCTGTTCTTTTAATACCTTTAGCTTTTTTTATTTCGGTTTTTTCTTCAATACTTAAAGAGTACATCTTTGATCGTAAACCTATAAACTCAGTCATAATTTTTCCTTTATTCTCATCTTTCATTAAACCTAAAACCTTTTTATTTACTAACGGTATATTATAAGGATTGTCGTGGGGATATTCTGATGTATCGAATCTTTCATTAATATCTAAAATAATATCATTATAAAAATCGTTAACAGAAATAGAATATATAAAAGAATCTGTGTCCATATAGTTCAAGGAGACCATATCTTTGTATTTAGGCTTCATATATTCATAATGAAAGTTATACATTTTTAGCTTTGATAGCTCTAAGACTGTGAAGCCTAAGTAAATTGGTTTATTATAAATTGTGTGGACTCTTTTTAATTGAACTGCAGTCATATCTGATGTAAAATGAGAAAGACTATGAAAATTAGGTTTCGCTATAAGAGCACGCAAACCCTGATGTCTACCACGGCTTTCCCACTCTGTTGCAATTTTTACATCTTTTCTTTTATCTACATTTTCCATAGTCTTTCCATACACCGAATTATTTAATAATTTAAAAAAGTCTTTTTCAAAATTATTTTTTGCGGCAGTTCGATGGAAATTATTTAAATCGATGTAGCTCTTTAACCAATTTGATTGTTTAAACATTAAAACTCGATGAATACGCTGCAGTTCTAATCCGTGCTTTACACACTGCTGTAAATTTCTATAGTGGATAACATAATTATATTTATTTTCTAAATCAGCAATTAACTTTTTAATCTTGGCTTGGGGGGGTAATTTATTTTCTGGACAAAAGGGGAGATCATTATGAGCATCATGAGATAAATCTGGATAAATTAAATCAACTTCTAAAATATATCCTACTTCTGAATTTTCAGGAACATTCATGAAATCTATATTAGCAAAGTTATCTACCCAAACAAAACCTGCATATGGAAGTGATTCCGACATAGCCCATCCATATAAATTGTTAGCATCAAGGTAAACCAAATATTTTGAATCGATTGAAGGATTAAAATTTTCCATATATTTATTATTAGCTAGAGAATGTCTTAAGGAACATTGCGTTAAACCTCCTCGAATACCTTTTTTCATGAAATTATACATATTTATATCTGTTAACAATTCTAATTTAATTTGAGTGTGTTTTAACATCGCATCCCACGACAATCCTGGTGCTGTGTAATAATGACAGGGGTCCAACTCATAGATATTTATGCATACTCTTCTAAAATTCTCAAAAATATCTGCTAGCAACAAAACATCACACTTTAAATATAATAGTAAATATTGGGAGATATTTCTACAATTAAAACTGTTCCATACGTTAACAGCATGCTGATATTCTCCTTCTGTGCATTCATTGTTCGTAAGTTTATTAAAAAATTTTTCGCGAGGAGGTAGACATGTTTCATTTAATTTATCAAAAGAATTTAAATAATCATATGGAAAAACCCCCTTTCTCCTTATTAAATTAAAATATTGATCATCTTTAAATTCATTACGGATTATTCTAAAGGCTTCATCAGGCAGATTTTTTGCCAGATTATCTAAACTCGCAGGCATAAAACGAACGGAATCTAAAAACCGTAATTCAATCGTTTTATTCTCAAATAAAATTTTCTTTGACATTGATATATATACCTCTTTATTTAGAGGAATAACGTTAATAGAACCCTCAATTTCATTTAAAGATTTAATAAATAAATGACTGTCATAACCCGAAAAATTATGCAAAAAAACTGGGAAAAATGTTGGAACCCTATACCTTAGATTGCATTTATTATGAGCTGGACCCCTGTATTTTCCTGTAAGATGACAATGATCAATAACCCTATCACTTGTTAATAATTGTTTACAAATATGGCAATATTGCTCTTCTCGTTGCATCCTTATTTCATCTGGTGACATGGGAACAAGCGGCTTACACTTTGAAACTTGATTTTTATAAATGTCTTTCACATCGTCTGCTAATAACTGTACAAATTGGCTAACAGCATCTTCACCTTGAAAAATCCTGAACTTGCTTAAAGCGTCATCATAACAGCAATGGATAAAATAAGAGAAAGCACAGGGTATGTGCTCCTGAGTGTTGGTCGTTGAAGACAGCATAGGATTAGGTATACACGTTTTAATTTCCTTCAGCACGCATTCAAAGTCAGCATAAATAACAAATGGCACACTTAACTTGCGTTCATACTTCTCAAATTCCAAAAAAGCTTTTTCCGAGGTAGGCATAGTAGTCACTATTTTACAGCATTCATTTTTATGTATAGCAAAAGATTCTATATTAGAACAATGTTGAAAACACGAATTACAAAAGTAAATTTGTCTTTTATGCTGTGTTAGTTGCTCGTTAAGCAATCTTGAAATATTCTTAATCCAGACATAGTGATTTAGAGTTTCATCTTGAAGAAGCAACAAATTTAAATGATTTTCTTTCTCATTTGATGTACAATAAAAAGGTCCCACAATCTGACAACTACTTTGCACTACTTCGTAACCGAAAACATTTACGCTTATATTCGGATTGATCTCTTCGAATACTTTTATATCACGCAAAGTCATAGGGAATTCCAGCCCAGTAAAATCTAATTTCACTCCATTTATAAGCTCTATTTCGCTATCTGATATATCAGAAACTGAATATGAAGATGTTCTATCAGAATAGTGAGTTGGTGGGTGTAGAGCTGATATAACAGCCCACTTAAAGCAGTAAATATCACTATTTTTTACATTAATGCAGGCTTTCTTGTTCATTATAACCTTTGGTAAAGGTATGTAGGAAGAACCTCTTAACGGGTGATATTGGTTAATGTTGATTTCTAAATGTATTATTCGAATCAACGACCATCCACTATCTTTCTCTTGAAATTCTTCTGATTTGGTGTTAATGCAGTTAATCATATTCTTACATAAAGTTGATAAATCGCTGTTGTTGAATATGACAGTCATTTTGGATTGAAATGATTTTATTGAAGAAATAATTTCATTTTTGTCTTCTGAGTTTACAGCTTTGATATATTCTGCAAAAAGTTCAATATTGAACTTACAAGAAATATGTTTTTCTAACGATATATTTAACACTTCCAAAAGTTGATGTTTAGATTCTTGTAAGAATTTATTTATATCGAGTAATCCTTCATCTCTATTTTCAAGCATAAATGTTTCAATTCGTTCACCGAAATTTTCTTTAACACACCTAAGATGTTCATTTATAGGTATAGACGCTTTCTTTTTATGAACATTGGTACGTAAATGATGCGTCCAGTCTTTTACTTTAATTTGTAAATCACATGCCTGACAAAACATATGTGTTAAAGCGTCCTTTAATGATGTTTTTAATGATGATGTTGTTGGTGAACCTGATAACGATATAGATGTAGCCATATCTTTAGTATCTTTTTTTAGACGATGTGATCTTGTACCCAATGTGTTGTTATGTATATTTTTTACATGCCTCTGTAGGGTGAAGTTACGTTTAAATGTTTTTCCACACACTTCACACAATATGAACTTCATTTCTATTATATTGCACTTCTTGTATAATTATCAAGAGTTCTTAAGTAGTCTTTTAGTATTAATAGTAAACTCACTACGTACTTTAAAAGTTTAAATAAAATTTTCTTATTCTTTTCTCTTTAGTCTTAAAACCATTTAATAAACCACGCTTGATTTAGTTTACAAAACACACGTCCGACTCTCATCCAATTCAAAATTGAACTGAGTTAGATTGTGATTCGATGGTAGTAAAATTTAAGTTGGGGGGGAAAAAGATGACCGCAAACAATTTTTGTTGTTGTTGTATGTTAAATATGATAAATTTCAAGTAGTTTCGAAGGCAGGAAATATTTGCGGTTTATTTGTTATAAAACTGAAATATTCCCATGCTGTTCTCATTACGATTAATTTTAAGTAGGTCTAAAAAAGTTGCGGTTACCTTCTTTTGAATAAACATGAAATGTACCCATGATACTTTTTGATAACATTCAATTATCAGTAAGTTACAGCAAATGCCAATATTGCTTTGGAAAAAATTAAAAACCGCAATTTCCTTTTGAATCTACATTATTGAGAACATGTTAGAACTTGCTTGGAAACAAATGATCTCACAGAAATAAGAAGTTGCAAAAACAAAAAACAATCTTCACCCATTTACTCAAAGTGGTGAAATCTTTATTAAGAAATACTATAAAGAAAAGAATAAAAAATCAATGAATACTTAAATACAATTCAAGAAGAAATATTCCTATACTATTTTACAAAATTTTCTCACGCTCAAGTGCTTAATTTCTCTGCAGTTCCCCCTGTAAATTCATCATTAGCACAAAACGTGGTTAAACACGAAATTATTTTCATAAATATCTTCCAGAAAATATATAGAAAATGTTCATAACAATTTTAACTTCATAATTACTGACCATACTCAATATCTCGGAAATCCATTGACCTCAAGATATATTACTGCCCAAATTACGTAATCCTACACTAGCAACTTATTTTATCATCACTCGTAGTAAAAGCTCCCGCCGAAAATATCCGGCATAGTAAAAACTCAAAGCAGCAAACTCTTATCTTCAGCACGAGCCCAGGTTCATCTACAAAACCTTATCACCCAACGACCACAACATTGCGACCAAATTATTAATTTCTATAGCCAGCTCTCTTATCAATTAGCTTAACATTCCTTTCTATACCCATGATCCAGGTCCAGGTCCAGATCCAGATCCAGACCCAGGTGCAACTCATACTTACCTTTACTAGCGCGCCGCCGCCAAAACAAAACAATCTAAATTGACCTTCGGAATCACGCAACCATTCCCTTATCTCCAGCCATTTCCTTATCTCCAGCCATTTCCTTATCTCTCCTCTCCCAGAATTGTTATGTATGTTCTGCCCCAAAAGTGCAAAAATGTGACGTAAGACCTCAAATTCCCTCACAATTTGACCATTTTTAATGTGCACCTTGCACCTTTTGGGGCAGAACATACATATCCCTACTACTCAGGCTCCGAGTCTTCTTTATCCTTCAATTTTCGTAAAGGCGACTTTGACAAATTAAATCACTTGCTCCTCAACTCTAATATTGGGGATATCCCTCAACATCTCCCAGTTGACGTCGCTTTAGAGGCGTTCTATTCGGAAATACACGCTTGTCTTACACAATCTATCCCTCTTCTTCCTCGTAAAAACTACTCCTCATCCCCCGTATGGTACGAAAAAGAATTACGCTCTCTTCGCAACAGGAGAAATAAACGTTGGCAAACTTTTCTTCTAACCCAGACCGAGTCTGACTATTCTTCCTATCTATCTGCTTATACCTCTTTTTCTGAACGTTGTGATACCCTCTACCATGAGTACCTCCAACGGATGGAAACTAGCCTCATATCCGACCCCAAGCGTTTTTATAGCTTTATTAATTCTAAGAAGAAATCCAATGGTTACCCTTCCACCCTAAAGCTCGAGAGTACCTCTTCATCTGATCCTAAGGTTATCGCTAACCTCTTTGCACACTTCTTCAGTAAATCTTTCAGCGACAATTCTCTACAACCCGACCTTAACTATTTTGCATTCATGGACAAATGCACTCAAACGTCGTTTTCATCTTTTGACCCTGATCCTGAACTAATCGCCGCCAGTATTAATAGGCTTGAGGACGACTTTCACCCAGATCCTGATGGCATTCCGGCCATTGTTCTGAAAAAGTGTGCCATACATCTAGTCCACTACTACTTTGCTTTTTCGTCTCTCGGTCACTCAAGGGGTTTTCCCTCAATTATGGAAAAATTCGTATATTATTCCCATCTTCAAAAAAGGTTGCAAGAACGATGTGTCCAACTACAGACCCACCCTAAACTATTCGAAAAATTGGTCTATGATTCCATGTTCTTCCACTGTAAGTCTATCTTCTCACTCTCCCAGCATGGCTTCCTCAAAGGTAGATCTACAACCACCAACCTTACTGACTTCGTCTCTAAAACCCTATGTGCCCTGGAAAACGTTAAAGATGTTGATGTTATCGCCACCGATTTTAGTAAAGCCTTCGACAAGATCTCCCATAGCGTTATCTTGTTCAAACTTGATCGCCTAGGCTTCCCCCCCCAGATTCATCTCCTGGATCCGATCCTACCTCAACAACCGTCAGTACAATATTCTTTTCAGTTCATCCATTTCTAACCCTATTGTCGCTCGTTCCGGCGTCCCTCAGGGCAGCCACCTAGGTCCATTGCTTTTTATCCTCACAATAAATGATGTTGAATGTGTCATCAAACACTCAGAGTTGTCCATTTATGCCGATGACATGAAAATAATCAAACATATCTCCTCCACTACCGACTCTCTTCTCCTGCAAGAAGACCTCGATTCATTCATCACATGGTGCATGAAAAACTTTCTAGAGCTCAATGTCTCCAAATGCCAGTCCATCTCTTATTCCCGCAAGCGTCTTACCGCCACCCCGAGAGTCTATATGTTAACCGACGTACCAGTCCCTATCGTTACCTCTTTGTGTGACTTAGGAATAATCTGTGATAGTGAACTCAATTTCCGTTCCCACATTGACAGCATAATTAACAGAGCTAACTCCGCGCTAGGGTTTGTGAAGCGCTGGTCTAGAGAGTTCTCCAATCCTTATGTTTCCAAATATCTCTACGTCTCCTTCGTTAGACCTCTCCTTGAATATGCCAGCCAGGTATGGTCCC
This sequence comes from Leptarthrus brevirostris, assembly GCA_964036015.1. Classification (NCBI taxonomy): domain Eukaryota; kingdom Metazoa; phylum Arthropoda; class Insecta; order Diptera; family Asilidae; genus Leptarthrus; species Leptarthrus brevirostris. Next base: position 67,197,939 of record OZ038375.1, read on the forward strand.
CTACACAAACAACTCACATTAATAGGATTGAATCTTTTCAGCGTAGGTTTATTCGCTTCGCTCTAAGTGATCTTCCGTGGGTTGACAGATTCAACCTTCCTCCCTATAAAAACCGTCTGAAACTGATCGACTTACAACCACTAAGCAAACGTCGTGATGTTTCCGACATTCTCTTCATTTATCAATTATTAACTGGTGCCATAGACTGCCCCTCAATCCTGCAATCTTTACCCATCTATACCAACCCCCGTAACCTTAGGTCCACTCCCCTTTTCCGACTCGACCGCCATCGCACAAACTACGGTCAAAGCGAGCCAATTACCAGGATGTTACGAAAAGTCAACGACCTTTCCTCTTTTGACTTCCATCTGAGTAAATCATCACTCCACAAAGCCTTATATCTTGACCCCGCCCATCTTGATCCTGATCGCCTACTTTAATTCTTCTTCCTTTCGCCTTCTGCCAGTTATCAATATATATAGCTCATATTGTAGCTTATACTTTTTATTTATTTATTCTTAATTATTCATTTATTCTTAATTATTCATTATTCTGTAGAATTAGTATTAAGTTATAGTTTGTATTTAATTTTTTATTTTTTATGCAATAGCTTGTATTAAGCTTAAATAAATAAATAAATAATATATATATATATATATATATATATATATATATATATATATATATATATATATATATATATATATATATATATATATATATATATATATACACTAATCAAAACAATTAAGGGAAAAAAAAATATCTAAATTTTTAAGTGATTTTTGGCGGGCTGTATCTAAGCGAGAAATCGAGGATCTGAAAAAAACGTGTTAAAGCTCCAAAACTCTAGTTTTTGAAACTTTCAGCCAAACAATTTTAAAGGCCACGGTGCTCACGCAATTCAAAGGAATAGCGGAAGAAAAAAATTTCAAAATTTTTAGTAATTTTTTTTTGGTGCACGGACTCGGAAATTTTTTTTTTATTTGACCACCCTGTGAACCAGATAGCCTGTAAATTCAACTTTAATTATCTTTTTTGAGATATCCGATATTAAACGAAAAAGGACACTTTTGTATTCAACCATGGATATCTCAGCAACAAATGATCGTACAGAAAATTTAAGGGCAGTTTCGGAAACTGGAATACATTTCCTAAAAGAATTCGTCAAGACATAAAAAATAATAATTTTTTTTATCCGTAATTTCAATTTTGAAAAAGTCAAAAAAAGTGACTTTTTTCCTTGTTTTGGTAAATTGACCGCATCTTTTCAAATACTGATGGAAAGGCTAAGGTCTGTAGGAATTTTTACACCTCAATGTACGCACAATAGCCCTGTAAATCCGCAGATCGATCTATTCGACGGTTCCTTCGGCCCGATCGGTCAAAGTTTTGGAAAAAATTAAAGGAACAAGAATTGTGATCTCAAACATCGTGTCATCTTCATAAAAATGGAAAAATCTTTTTTTTCAACTTTTTATTTTTTTATCACTTCTTTGCATCAGTCACTTTCGGAATTCTTAAGTATGCATATATGTATGTTTTATTGTACATTTCGTTTTGTTAACTTCAGCACATTTTTTATATTTTCTCGAGAACGGTTTCTCAAATAACAAAAACTATATCCGCAGTAGCTGGCAACGTTTGTGCAATTAAGTCTTATTTCTACTCGGGTTAATAAAGAGTACAACTGAAGCTGGACTCCCGTAGGGAGGATTTAGTTGGCCGAATTGGGAATGCAGCCACGAAAATACGTGAGAGGCTGGCTGCAATACACCTTAGACATGGACTTAGAAGGAGGTTGTTGAAATGCATCGAAAGTTGCGGTGGACATTTTAAACGGTTTTAGTAACTTATCAAGATTAATTGTAATTATTTTTAAATTCAATAAAAAGAATTTTTGAGTTAATATTAGTTTAATTTCTTTACTTTTTTGATTTTTATAATATTCTCCGATAGGATTTATACGTATAAATTGCTAAATACTTTCCCTACTTGGACTTGTTGCACCTTTTTGGAAAGGTAATAAGACGTGCAATTTTTTTCAATTTTGGTCGTGAATGTACTTGCACTGGTAGAAGTTAGATCAACATCGTTGACATTTCTGGAAAGGCAATTAGGATAGTTGTTTTCTAGCGTTTGTTTCATGTGGCTGCGTTTGGTAGATGAAGAGATAAAAATAAAAGAGTAATGTGCATACCATGAAAAAGTGAAATTTATGAATCACCCTGTAACCCCCAAACGGTTGAGAGTTTCACCGCCCCCCCCCCCCCTCCCTGCCGTTCAATTGTTTGTTTGTCTAGGAGAGATCTATCACCCTACTCATTTTGGCACGTCAAATCTGAAACACCCTGTATAGTACACACATGTATTACATAAACACATTTTCTTCTTTTATTGTTTTTGGCGTTTGTTATTTATTTTTTGTTAAATGCATAATTGATGCATTTAATTCTAGTTCTACAAATAAGCCCTTCTTCCCACACTTTCTTTCACCGTAGATATTGAAATGAATTCAAGGATGATGTCCTTTATAAGAAAATAGAGATTCTTAATATTCAACAAAAAATAAATGCTTTCAACCACAAAAAAACCGAATTCAAAAAAAATTTTCTCCACTTTGTCTGGGTTCAAACTCGAGTCCACCAACTTCGCACGAAAGCACCACTTCTATTGCACCAAACTGTCTCACGAAAAATTGGGCTAAAAGTCAAAAGACATTCAAGTCCGATTTCATTATTTTATTCACACAAACATTTCTCTAATTTCCACTTTACAATTGCAATCAAAATACTGCGAACAATTCAAAAAATTTGCCTTTAAAGAAAAAACGATTTTGAATTGGCGACTTGGAATTAAATTCAACTTTATTAAAACTTTTCAAGATTTCACGATTTTCAAAATTTAAGAGGTTTCAAACTTTTTTGGATTTCAAATTTTTACACATTTCGAGAGTTCAAAATTTCAGTCTTTTTCCGGCACCGATTACTTGATAACTGATACAGGATTCGAAACAAACCCCCTTGTTTCTCCTCCTTGCAATGTAAATTACCATATTTGGTAATATAAAAGGAAATCGAAGGAAAAATTCTAGAAACATTTCCAAATATGGTAAAGTTTCTTTTATATTTCCCCATGCAAATTGTCCATTTCACACATGCTATCTTTTTCTTAGTCTAAATTCGCCCAAACTTATCGATAGCCTTTGGAGTGAAATTAGTTATTAAATGTTGCCCTTAGTCTGCCACAGGAAATGTCAATAGACTGAAAAATGGTAAGTTAATATTTTTGTGAAAAATATTATGTGTTTAATTTTATTCGGGTATTGGTTCGTATGCGTTTAGTTATTGTGACTGTTTCATGTGTTCTATGTCGTTTTTGGCTTCGAAATCGTTTCTTGTTTTGGTAAGTTGAGTTGTTTTTGTTAACATTTTCGATGAGTTGTTTGTTTACATTTTTGTATTGCTTTTAATTTTACTAAATCAATCTAATTAATTTAATTTCAGAAATAATTCATAAATCAAGAAGCTACATTTAAAAAATGGAAATTATTGTACAAGCTTTAGATAAGTACAAATTTAATTAAAAGTTTGAATATTTTCTTTCTGTATTTTTTCTTCTCTTTTAGGTTGACCCAGGTGTTGCTACTTGCGTCCTGAACATATATATATATATATATATATATATATATATATATATATATATATATATATATATATATATATATATATATATATATATACAAAATTCAAAACAAACTTTCTAAAAAGCGAGCGACGTGACGAATATAAAATAATTTGTCAACACGATCAGCGTTTCTGATAAAGAAAAACTAAACTCCTTTGGCTCTTCCTCAACAGCAGCACCAAAGGGTTAGCTTTTATTTAGCTGCCGGACGCTTTCGCACGAAACCGAAAACAAGATGTTAATCCAGAAATTTGATCACCGATCTGGACAGCTGTATCATATCCTGATCACTTTCACTGTCACACTAATATTGCGGTAAAATATTTTGAAAATATACACAAAATACCAACAAAATGTACACTTCACCCGAGTGAATTTGGAAAAAATTCAAAGCAAACTTTCTAAAACTCGAGCGACCTGAGAAATATAAAATAATTTCTCAACACGATCAGCGTTTCTGATAAAGAAAAAATAGTTTTTAAAAAAAAGTTGAACCGACTTCACAAAAAGCATAAAATAATTTTTAATTTTATATCTATTACGACATTTTGAAGTCGGTGCAAATCAAACAAACCAAACAACAAAAATATTTAATCGTCATTTCTTATGATCCCGTAAGCTGAAACGTTCAGGTAGTATTATTTTAAATTGTGGTATTGTAATTGCTTTATTTGTTTAATTTGCACCCAGTTCAAAATATCGTAATAGATATAAAATTAAAAATTATTTTATGCTTTATAGCGCTTTTTGTGAAGTCGGTTCAACCTTTTTTTAAAAAACTATTTTATTTTTCAGTTTTTAGTGTCTTCTACTCTATACAACGAAGAAAGAACCATTCAAATCGGTCCACACGTTCAAAGTTAGTTTTAACCCCCTACCCCACCCCCATTACACTAAACTTTTTTCTCATGGTATCAATCAAGGAACATAATCTACCGAACAGAAAAGGAATCATCGAAATAGGTCCACGCGTTACGAAGTTACTACCCCTCCCCCTCCCCCACCACCACGATAGGACCAAATTATTCCCCTATTAGCAATGGGTGATGACACTCTGTACAACAGCAAAAGAACGATCCAAATCCGTCCACGCATTACAAAGTTGGGTTCCACCACCTCCCACCCCCCACCAAACCAACATTTGTTTTCTCGTAGTATCAACCAAGGATCATATTCTACCCAAAAGAAAAAGAATTATCCAAATCGGTTCAGGCGTTACGAAGTTAGTCTAACCCTCCCCCCCCCCAATTAAATTCCAAATTTTGTTTTCCTGTTAGCAATGAGGGATCATACTATGTACAACAAAAAAAGAACCATCCAAATCGGACCACGCGTTACAAAGTTAGGTTTCAAAAAATCAACAATGTAATGAAATAAACTCAAATTAATTCTAAAATGCTTTTTATTAAATTTGAAAATAATTACAATACATCTCGATAAGTAAGAAAGCTGTTCAAAATAACCACCGTCACTTTGGATGCAAGCCAACAATTTTCTTCAAAGTTCCTGTTTAAGGCGTATTGCAGGTAGCCTCTCCCGTATTTTCGTCTCTGCATTCCCAATTATGCTAACTAAATCCTCCTATATATATATATACATATATATATATATATGTATATATATATATATATATATATATATATATATATATATATATATATAAATATATATATATATAAATATATATATATATATATATATATATATATATATATAACGTTTATTCAAGTCCTGTTAACAATAGGGAGGATTTAGTTAGCATAATTGGGAATGCAGAGACGAAAATACGGGAGAGGCTACCTGCAATACGCCTTAAACAGGAACTTTGAAGAAAATTGTTGGCTTGCATCCAAAGTGACGGTGGTTATTTTGAACAGCTTTCTTACTTATCGAGATGTATTGTAATTATTTTCAAATTTAATAAAAAGCATTTTAGAATTAATTTGAGTTTATTTCATTACATTGTTGATTTTTTGAAACCTAACTTTGTAACGCGTGGTCCGATTTGGATGGTTCTTTTTTTGTTTTCCGATTTCGCTGGTTCTTTTTCTGTTGTATAGAGTATGATCCCCTATTGCTAATATGAGAATAATTTGGTCCTATGGTGAAAGGTGAAGGTGGGGGGGGGGGGGAGGGTTAGTCTAACTTCGTAACGCCTGAACCGTTTTGGATAATTCTTTTTCTTTTGGGTAGAATATGATCCTTGGTTGATACTACGAGAAAACAAATGTTGGTTTGGTGGGGGGTGGGAGGTGGTGGAACCCAACTTTGTAATGCGTGGACGGATTTGGATTGTTCTTTTGCTGTTGTACAGAGTGTCATCACCCATTGCTAATACGAGAATAATTTGGTCCTATGGTGGTGGTGGGGGAGGGGGAGGGGTAGTAACTTCGTAACGCGTGGACCTATTTCGATGATTCCTTTTCTGTTCGGTAGATTATGTTCCTTGATTGATACCATGAGAAAAAAGTTTAGTGTAATGGGGGTGGGGTAGGGGGTTAAAACTAACTTTGAACGTGTGGACCGATTTGAATGGTTCTTTCTTCGTTGTATAGAGTAGAAGACACTAAAAACTGAAAAATAAAATAGTTTTTTAAAAAAAAGTTGAACCGACTTCACAAAAAGCGCTATAAAGCAGAAAATAATTTTTAATTTTATATCTATTACGATATTTTGAACTGGGTGCAAATTAAACAAATAAAGCAATTACAATACCACAATTTAAAATAATACTACCTGAACGTTTCAGCGTACGGGATCATAAGAAAAGACGATTAAATATTTTTGTTGTTTGGTTTGTTTGATTTGCACCGACTTCAAAATGTCGTAATAGATATAAAATTAAAAATTATTTTATGCTTTTTGTGAAGTCGGTTCAACTTTTTTTTAAAAACTATTTTTTCTTTATCAGAAACGCTGATCGTGTTGAGAAATTATTTTATATTTCTCAGGTCGCTCGAGTTTTAGAAAGTTTGCTTTGAATTTTTTCCAAATTCACTCGGGTGAAGTGTACATTTTGTTGGTATTTTGTGTATATTTTCAAAATATTTTACCGCAATATTAGTGTGACAGTGAAAGTGATCAGGATATGATACAGCTGTCCAGATCGGTGAACAAATTTCTGGATTAACATCTTGTTTTCGGTTTCGTGCGAAAGCGTCCGGCAGCTAAATAAAAGCTAACCCTTTGGTGCTGCTGTTGAGGAAGAGCCAAAGGAGTTTAGTTTTTCTTTATCAGAAACGCTGATCGTGTTGACAAATTATTTTATATTCGTCACGTCGCTCGCTTTTTAGAAAGTATGTTCAGGACGCAAGTAGCAACACCTGGATCAACCTAAAAGAGAAGAAAAAATACAGAAAGAAAATATTCAAACTTTTAATTAAATTTGTACTTATCTAAAGCTTGTACAATAATTTCCATTTTTTAAATGTAGCTTCTTGATTTATGAATTATTTCTGAAATTAAATTAATTAGATTGATTTAGTAAAATTAAAAGCAATACAAAAATGTAAACAAACAACTCATCGAAAATGTTAACAAAAACAACTCAACTTACCAAAACAAGAAACGATTTCGAAGCCAAAAACGACATAGAACACATGAAACAGTCACAATAACTAAACGCATACGAACCAATACCCGAATAAAATTAAACACATAATATTTTTTACAAAAATATTAACTTACCATTTTTCAGTCTATTGACATTTCCTGTGGCAGACTAAGGGCAACATTTAATAACTAATTTCACTCCAAAGGCTATCGATAAGTTTGGGCGAATTTAGACTAAGAAAAAGATAGCATGTGTGAAATGGACAATTTGCATGGGGAAATATAAAAGAAACTTTACCATATTTGGAAATGTTTCTAGAATTTTTCCTTCGATTTCCTTTTATATTACCAAATATGGTAATTTACATTGCAAGGAGGAGAAACAAGGGGGTTTGTTTCGAATCCTGTATCAGTTATCAAGTAATCGGTGCCGGAAAAAGACTGAAATTTTGAACTCTCGAAATGTGTAAAAATTTGAAATCCAAAAAAGTTTGAAACCTCTTAAATTTTGAAAATCGTGAAATCTTGAAAAGTTTTTAATAAAGTTGAATTTAATTCCAAGTCGCCAATTCAAAATCGTTTTTTCTTTAAAGGCAAATTTTTTGAATTGTTCGCAGTATTTTGATTGCAATTGTAAAGTGGAAATTAGAGAAATGTTTGTGTGAATAAAATAATGAAATCGGACTTGAATGTCTTTTGACTTTTAGCCCAATTTTTCGTGAGACAGTTTGGTGCAATAGAAGTGGTGCTTTCGTGCGAAGTTGGTGGACTCGAGTTTGAACCCAGACAAAGTGGAGAAAATTTTTTTTGAATTCGGTTTTTTTGTGGTTGAAAGCATTTATTTTTTGTTGAATATTAAGAATCTCTATTTTCTTATAAAGGACATCATCCTTGAATTCATTTCAATATCTACGGTGAAAGAAAGTGTGGGAAGAAGGGCTTATTTGTAGAACTAGAATTAAATGCATCAATTATGCATTTAACAAAAAATAAATAACAAACGCCAAAAACAATAAAAGAAGAAAATGTGTTTATGTAATACATGTGTGTACTATACAGGGTGTTTCAGATTTGACGTGCCAAAATGAGTAGGATGATAGATCTCACCTAGGCAAACAAACAATTGTACGGCAGGGAGGGGGGGGGGGCGGTGAAACTCTCAACCGTTTGGGGGTTACAGGGTGATTCATAAATTTCACTTTTTCATGGTATGCACATTACTCTTTTATTTTTATCTCTTCATCTACCCAACGCAGCCACATGAAACAAACGCTAGAAAACAACTATCCTAATTGCCTTTCCAGAAATGTCAACGATGTTGATCTAACTTCTACCAGTGCAAGTACATTCACGGCCAAAATTGAAAAAAATTGCACGTCTTATTACCTTTCCAAAAAGGTGCAACAAGTCCAAGTAGGGAAAGTATTTAGCAATTTATACGTATAAATCCTATCGGAGAATATTATAAAAATCAAAAAAGTAAAGAAATTAAACTAATATTAACTCAAAAATTATTTTTATTGAATTTAAAAATAATTACAATTAATCTTGTAAGTTACTAAAACCGTTAAAAATGTCCACCGCAACTTTCGATGCATTTCAACAACCTCCTTCTAAGTCCCTGTCTAAGGTGTATTGCAGCCAGCCTCTCACGTATTTTCGTGGCTGCATTCCCAATTCGGCCAACTAAATCCTCCCTACGGGAGTCCAGCTTCAGTTGTAGTCTTTATTAACCCGAGTAGAAATAAGACTTAATTGCACAAACGTTGCCAGCTACTGCGGATATAGTTTTTGTTATTTGAGAAACCGTTCTCGAGAAAATATAAAAAATGTGCCGAAGTTAACAAAACGAAATGTACAATAAAACATACATGTATGCATACTTAAGAATTCCGAAATTACAGCATTGCTTCAAATTAGAAAGAAATGAAAAAAATTTCTGAACGATAACAGATGTATGATGATCGCCCGAATTAAAATAAGTCTCGTCTTGCATGGAACTCAAATAAAGCCGCTGTACGCACGTATCAATAAAATAAAAGAAATTTTTCCTTGATAAAATAATATTGTATTACAGCCACTGAAGGCATCCAAAAATAAAATATGATCTTATTGCGGTATTGATTATTAGCGTACCCGCATCTTCCGTGGCTTGTTTGACCTTGAAGTTTTCAGAATCAAATTGTGTCTTCAACATTCCAATGAGGCGGTTCTTGTTTGCATCATTGCCCAGGAATTTATTTTGTGACACAGTTGGGATCATTGTCTCGTCAAAAAGAATGTCTATTGAAGCAGTGTTTGAATTTTACGGATTTTCCCAATGGCAATAAAACATCAAAAAACATTCATCGGACTTCGCAATATGTAAAATTTAATAAATATCACACCTAGCCATTATCTAAAATGTAAATATTGTCAAAACTGCTAACCGAGAGCTGCCATCCAAATCTATTTTTGAGTATACGTATTGTTTTGCAATGTAAATCGATTTACCGATAACTTCATCAGTTATTTTTGTGCTTGGTTGAGCGGTTGGTCACTTCTCGGTTAGCAGCGAACAAGGGCACACTTGTGCATTAAAAGTACTTTCTTTCAATTAAATTTTGTACAGTGCATTGTGAATTAAGAAATAAAATAGTTTTAGTGACGATTACTCGTTTTAATCGGAATTAGCGCCCTAAAGCCACTTTTAGGTCATCATAATTCAGAACATTTTGGTGCCGAAACCCAGGAACATTTTCTTGGAACCTTCTTAGGAACATTTTCTTGGTAGTTTCCAAGACATTTTTCGCCTTCGCATACTATAGAAACACGCGTGTCGTCTTCGCGACAACAAGAAACTTATAGTGAACTTAGTGAATATTTTTAAGCAATTTTTCGAAAACAATAATGTCAAAAGTGTCGTGGTGATATTAATTAACGGAGCGTTGAAAGGTCTTAGTCACACGTGTCGATAAAGCGGTATTCATGCATAACGGAAAGGAGAATTACAACGATGCTAGATTTCTGGTGAGTCAGTTCCTTTATTCATATCAACTAACTCTTTAATTCAACTTAATTTCCAGATACGGTACAGAAGAATTCAGTGAATTAAATATTGGCCGTATGATCATCATTTTACTAAGCATAGGAATTTTATGAAATTACGTGCGGACTTAAAGAACTGTGTAATGAAATTGCATATTATGCTTATTATTCCAAAACGATCATAAGTAAATAAATTGACCGTCATAATTAAAATCAATTGAAAGTGAATATTTAATGGTCAGTGAACATTAACATTCTTTCTTTGAGCCAAATAGCATTTCGTGAAATACGAATACGTCATTAAGGTAGTAAGCATTTCGTGGACGCGTTTAATCTGAGGAACGCGTGTTTGTATTGGTGTCTTCATTACTTGTACATTTGATCACATCCTCAGTTATTCAAATATTTCACTATTCTGCTGAGAATAACTATTCGATTTATATTAAAAACTATTTCTAAACGCTGCATGTTTACGCCATGGAGAAACTTAAAATCAAACGCACGGTGATGTCCGAAAGAATTCAGAGGTTTGTCTCAAATGCAAATAAGACAGCAAGGGATAAAAGAAATGATGCTTTTCTCAAGGCACGTTTGCAACTCCTTGAGAGTTATTGGGCGCAATATATGGAAGTGTTCAATGAGTTATCTGGATTAGCAACTGCTGAGCAATTAGTAGCGGACGAGCAACTTTCTAGTGACACTCTTTCAGACATTGAATGTGCTTATATCGAAGCAATGCAATGGGTGACCGAACAGCTTCAACCTTCTCCACAATCTCAGCAGGAATCTTTTAGCTCCGCGTCTCAGTCCTCAATAACCATGTCATCTATGATGCTTCCAAAAATAAACATACCGTCGTTTACTGGTTCATACCTCGAATGGCCGTCATTTCGGGACACTTATGTCTCATTAATCCACGAGAATTGTAACTTAACAGAAATACAAAGTTACATTACCTGAAATCTGCCATTTCTGGTGAGGCAGCAAAGGTTTTTAAACATTTAGCCATCACGAGCTCAAACTACACTGCTGCCTGGGAAATCTTAATGGCCAGGTATGAAAACAAAAGGGTATTGGTGAACTCAAACCTTCAAGCAATAGTAACCCTACAACGAATGTCATCGGAATCACCCGTCGAACTTCGTAGAGTCGTGGATAGTTTCACACAAGCAGTTCGAACATTAGAGAATCTATCGAGACCAGTCTCTCACTGGGACGACTGGCTGGTCTATTTCCTCTGTACCAAGCTTGATCCAAATACACGCAAGGATTGGAAAACCTCGCTTACATCTACTGAAATACCATCATACAAATCCATGACAACATTTTTGGAAGGGAGAGTACATGCTCTAAGTGCGATAAAGGATAATTCCAACCTCATTCGAACGACATCGATGTCTCCACGGAGGTCAAGGCCAGTTGTGCGAATGCATTATACTTCATCAGGAAAGACTTGTATTCTTTGTCGAAACAAACATATTCTCCTGTTCTGTCCTCAATATAAAAGAATGTCATTTGACGAGCGCAATACCTTTCTACATACAAAAGGAATTTGTACAAATTGTTTAAAGCCTGACCATAATGTTTCGTCGTGCCCATCGGACAATCGTTGCAAGGTGTGCCAACACAAGCACCATACTACTATACATAAGGCAGATATGCCTTCATCTGGACAACGTCACACAATTTCTAACCCCAGTCAACAACAGGGTGTACAATCAGCCTCAACTACGGTGCATCTAACAAAACCTATACACAGCAGTCCTGTTCTCCTAGCAACAGCAGCAGTGCTTGTGAAATCCAATGATGGTAGAACGGTGCGTGTTCGAGCACTACTGGATCAGGAATCGGAATCAAATTTCATGACTTCTTCACTTGCTAACTTATTGCGGTTACTAAAACATCGAGCAAACATTTCAGTACAAGGTGTAGGACAATGTTCAGTTGGAATTGCACAGACTGTAGTTAGCCATGACATCATTTCCACTGTAGATCCCTCCTACAAATATTCTATTCAATCGTTAGTTTTTCCCACACTTACGCATCTTTTACCGTCACAGCAAGTGTCGCCACAAGGTTGGTCACACATCGACGGACTCAAAATGGCCGACCCAAACTTCCACAAGCCAGGGCCAATAGATCTAATCCTCGGTGTCGAAGTTTACAGCAGAATCTTAATGGGTGACATTCGACATGGACAATCAGGCTCTCCAGTAGCACAACTCACTTCTCTAGGATGGATATTATCAGGAACTGTAGACGCAACTTCAGATCTTTCGAATACTACACTAAGTCACCACTCATCCTCATCAGAAGTAGATATGCTCCTCAGGAAGTTTTGGGAAATAGAAGAGCCCCATCAGGCTTCCACGATGACACCCGCTGAAGAGGATTGCGAAAGATTTTATCAACTTACACATTATAGGGACGCCAGTAAACGCTACACCGATAGATTTCCAATCAAGACCGAGGATGTTCACTTAGGAAATTCACGTAACGTTGCTATGGCTTGTTTAAATAATATGGAAAAGAAAATTGCGCGAGATCCTGAGTTTTATAGACTATATGCAGACTTTATGCGTGAATATCTTGAACTGAAGCATATGGAATTAGTGGAAGATGAGACGGAGGAGCCTGAGCGACAGTTCTACCTACCTCATCACGCAGTGCTAAAACTAACTAGCACAACAACTAAGCTGCGCGTAGTGTTCAACGCGTCGCAAAAGGCTTCAATGGGGGTCAGCCTTAATGATATACTCCACTCTGGACCAAAACTTCAAAACGATGTTTTTCTTGTCCTTCTGAAATGGCGAAGGTATCCCTATGTTTTCTCCGCTGATATTGAGAAGATGTATCGCCAGATTCTTGTTGATAAAAGAGACACTGATCTTCAAAGAATTTTATGGCGATTCACACCACATGAACCTATTCAATGTTATCGCTTACGGACAGTTACTTATGGCACAGCTTGTGCACCTTAGTTAGCCTGCAAAACCTTACTTCAACTAGCAGACGATCATCGAGAGGAATATCCTGAAGCCGCAAAAATTATAGAAGAAAACTTCTATGTTGATGATGCTCTCTTCGGAGCCTTCACTGAACAATCTGCTTGTGAACTTCGAGATGAACTAATTCTTCTGTTACGGAAAGGGGGCTTTCGACCTCGAAAGTGGCTCTCAAATGCCCCAAATATGCTGAGTGACATCCCAGCTGAAGATCAAGAACTTCCAAATGCAATCAAATATGTCAGCGACTACCAGGTAAAGACACTATGCATCAGTTGGAGTCCTACAGATGATACGTTCAGGTTTAAAATAAATCTTCCTGACTCCGAAATAACAACGAAAAGAACAATCCTTTCCGACATGAGTCGTATATATGATCCCTTAGGATGGCTCTCTCCTACGACGATCATAGCAAAAATATTTTTACAGAAACTGTGGATCACAAAGATTGACTGGGATGATATCCTGCCGTCGGGGCTCAATTAAACGTGGAACTCAATCAAACCTCAAACACATAAATGATCTTCAACTTCCTCGCTGGATTGGAATAACGAATTCGTTCTTGGCATTGGAACTCCACGGCTTCTGTGATGCTTCGTTGGCAGCGTATGGAGCTGTGGTCTATCTACGTATCACGCATAATCACAAGGATATCAAAACTTCACTCATTGCAGCAAAGACCCGAGTCAGTCCAATTAAAACAGTATCACTCCCTCGCTTGGAACTTTGCGCGGCGACTTTGATCGCAGAACTTTTGTCCGATGTACAGCACAACATGAAGTTAGATAACACACCGACTCATGCTTGGTCGGACTCTACAATTGTTCTCGCATGGCTTCGAGAACACCCTGCGAAATGGAAAGTGTTCGTAGCCAACCGTGTGGCCCTAATTCACGAGAAGTTACCCAACGTTGTATGGCATCATGTTCCCTCTGAGCAAAATCCTGCGGATTGTACTTCACGGGGCTTGTCAGCATCACAAGTAAAAACCTTCAAGCTGTGGTGGTCTGGTCCTCCTTGGTTACAACAGAACTCCAGTCATTGGCCTCAAGGCATATTTAGTCAGCCTACATCACTTCCACACCTATAACCTCAGATTTCGCTCTACTGAATCGGTTTTCAAGCCTGTTGAAGCTATTACGGGTCACTGCCTACTGTCGCAGATTTTTTACAAATTGTAAGAGTCGGGCATCTTCTAGAACTACAGGCTTCATCAATTCAGAGGAAATGGGCAATGCACTAAGAACATGGATAAAAATCATTCAAAAATCGGCATTAAAGGTGGAAATCAATTGCATTCTGAAGAAGAAAACTCTACCACAACATAGCAAACTGCGCAACCTGAATCCATTCCTCGATGTCGAATCAGTACTACGAGTAGGTGGTAGACTAAAGAATGCATTACTAACTTATAGTGAGAAACATCCCATCATTTTACCAAAAGTAGGTTACTTAACTCATCTAATCATCGACCATGCCCGCAGTTCAGCACTGCATAGTGGAACGCAGGCAACCTTGCATTTTACTCGTTCTAAGTATTGGATCATTAATGGAAGAAATTGTGTGAGGCAGTATATTCGTACATGCGTTATTTGCTGCCGCTATAAAGTAACAACTCAATCTCAGATAATGGCCGATCTACCAACAGATAGAGTACGTCCAGCTAAACCATTTTTACATTGTGGTGTAGACTATGCCGGACCCTTCAATACTAAAACTACCAAGGGAAGGGGTCAAAAATTACTAAAGTCATATGTAGCCGTATTCGTATGCATGGCCACACGTGCTCTACATTTGGAACTTGTTATGGAGCTAACTTCCGAAGCCTTCATCGCTGCCTTTCGACGTTTTGTGGGTCGTCGAGGACGGTGTGCAAAATTATGTAGTGACAACGGCAGAAACTTTGTGGCTGCTCAAAAACAACTTGAGATGCATTTTCGTCAATTACGGCCCAATCCTTCCGTAGCTCAACACATTCTAAATGATGGTACTGAATGGCATTTCATTCCCGTCGCCTCACCTCACTTTGGAGGCATTTGGGAGGCCGGAGTAAAATCCTTTAAACACCACTTAAAACGTGTAGTTGGTGACCACATATTGGCTGTTGAAGAGATGCTGACCCTTCTTGCGCAAGTTGAAGCGTGTCTAAACTCGCGACCTATCAACGCCATCTCAGATGATCTTAACGACTTGTCAACGTTGACTCCAGGACATTTTCTCGTTGGAGAGAGTTTATTAACTATTCCTACTCCGAGTAACCTAGACATTCCAGCCAATCGGTTGAATCGGTGGGAACAAGTTCAACACATGTACGAGCAACCATGGCGACGTTGGCATAAAGAATATTTAAACAATCTTCAGCTATGCTATAAATGGCAAAAGATTCAGGAGCCTCTCAAGCTTAACGATCTGGTTCTTATTAAAGAAGAAAATCTACCTCCATCCAAATGGCTTTTAGGCAGAGTTGTGGAAATCCATCCGGGCTCAGATGGACATGTTCGTGTCGCTACCATTCGACATAAAAATGGTCTTACTAAACGTGCCATTACGAAACTTTGTGTTTAACCTGTCCATACACATAATCGTAATCATTGCTTTTAACTAGACATGTACATTTTCTTTTGTTTTCTCAACAGTCATTTGTTTTTTTTGGCGGGCGGACGAGTTATCCTGGTCGTGCAGTACCACGAGGCGGGCGGAATGTTTGAATTTTACGGATTTTCCCAATGGCAATAAAACATCAAAAAACATTCATCGGACTTCGCAATGTGTAAAATTTAATAAATATCACACCTAGCTATTATCTAAAATGTAAATATTGTCAAAACTGCTAACCGAGAGCTGCCATCCAAATCTATTTTTGAGTATACGTATTGTTTTGCAATGTAAATCGATTTATCGATAACTTCATCAGTTATTTGTGTGCTTGGTTGAGCGGTTGGTCACTTCTCGGTTAGCAGCGAACAAGGGCACACTTGTGCATTAAAAGTACTTTCTTTCAATTAAAATTTGTACAGTGCATTGTGAATTAGGAAATAAAATAGTTTTAGTGACGATTACTCGTTTTAATCGGAATTAGTGCCCTAAACCCACTTTTAGGTCATCATAATTCAGAACAAGCAGTTTTTCGTGATCGTCGGGATCGCTCCGCATATTTGGTACGATGGTTTGCTACATCTTCCGGATATCCGTCAAATACGATAATGGCATTGGATGTATATTTCGATCGAAAGTAGGTAACGTATTTATTGCAAATGGATGAAAACGATTCGCCGCGATGCCAAATGACTTGGTGTAATAAGTATCCTCCGTCGATGATATACATCGTATTTTCAGAATTTATATCTCCAGAATGTTGCTCAAATGCCTTATATGTACATAGAAGATTTAATATATCTGCGCATTCCTTCGTCATTGGAAGGGATGATGGAAATGGAGCCAGTTCATACATAAGGAAATTTTCAAGTTTCTTTTCAGATTCTTTTGCAATGCACATTCTTTGGAAAATTAAAATGTCGTTTTCTATCCGGATGCCTGTATTTATAACACCGAGCGATTTTATTCGGTCATTCCGTTTGAATTTTACGATATGGACCCAGACTAAATATTTCAATTGAGCTCCATCGAAATCTCTAAAATTACCCATTTTCAAAACTTCCAGTAAAATTTCCAGACAACCTCTTTTTTTAGAACAAATGACTGTACTATAGGCCTACTGGGGTTCCCACGATAAAAAAAAAACGCGCCGCTTACTCTACCTCAAGGTGGTGTGGAAATGAGCTTTTTGGCCAAAACGCGTGTTGAACTACATTTTGCGGAGCTCGTAAGGCAAAACTATTGATTTTACGATAAAAAGAAGGTTATTATATAAATTTTAGGAAACTTTCTCTGGTTTAATTTTTTATATAAATGTTTTTATCGTGAAATGAGTCGGAAAGGAAATATGGTCAAAAAACTTCTTTTAAGCGCCATTTTTCTAATATGGCGGCGCGAGCGGAAAAGATACGAGGTAGCAAAGTTGAAATTCGGAAAGGGCACATCGAAATCTATAAAATTACCCATTTTCAAAACTCCTGGAAAACTTGCCAGGTAAAACTACCAAATGACTACTAGTGTTAGGATAAAAATTACATTTCTTTGACCCCAGCAAAATTGACGTTATTGTTATGCCGAATGTCGGGCAGATAAGCTGGCACATATCGCCAAGAAGATTATTAATATTGTACGAGGTCCGGCATGTGAAGTATCTGTGGAACACGGTTTCTTCACCACCACAAACCGCGCAGGCTATTTGAATTCGTCGATCGGTATGTGACAGCTGGTTCGGATGCACGACATTATGATGGAGAAGTTTGAATACCACATAAGAGTATCTGTAATTGGACGGATAGCTAGATTACTCTACTAGTTATGTTCGCCATTACTCTCAAATCTACCCCAAGATATGCGCGTCATCGACTATCACCTAAGTGATCCGCAGAAGTTACTCCTACGAAGAGCTCGCGCAGCCGACGTGAAGTGAGTGTACTAAATGTCGTGTGCGGCGAGCGATTCAGTACGAAAGCGTTTATCACTTCAGTGCTAGGTTCTCTAGTAGAGAGACGACAGAAATGCTCTCGTTCTGTATCCACCAATTCTTTAATTGTGTGGTTTGTATGTGCTTACCAGTATGTTCCCTGAAGCATCAACGATGTGCCAAAGAACCGTAAGTTGTCCTGTATCGACCGTTACACTGCGAGCATTACTGAACACTGAATCTACTAACTCAGAGTTCAACCTGATCGGAATTTCTGATAATTCCCCGTACCCAAGTTCGTTTCATCGCATATGGCATGTTGGTTGTATTCTGCCCCAGGTATTAATCATGCAGATGAGATCCAGAGACCAGTCCTTTTATTTATATATGTGTACAGAAGATTATATTAATACTAATAATACTAATAATGGTAGATTGATTGTTAATATTAAACTAGACTAAATTAAGAAAATCCAAGATAGGAAATGTATAGAAATACAAAGAGACAGACAAAAACATGTAATAAGCACCACCTTGATCATGAAAATAAAGTTCTTGTAGCAAGCTTGTAGCAAAAGGAAATGGCTTGTGGCTGGTTTGATATTGCGTTTTAATATCAAAGTTGTAGTCAGCTCCGTGATCAGTAAAGGTGTTGTTTGATTTCAGCTCGATGAGAACAGTCACTGCATTTTTAGGTTTTGCTTTTATTGACTTATTTGACAAAAACTGATTACCACTGCACTCAATCCTTCAACTTCTGAATCCTTCAACTTCTATTCGAGAGTATTACATCCACTGAGCAAGTCATCAACATAAAAATTTGATTTTATTATTGAGGATGCTCTAGGAATCTGCTGTTTGTTGTTTTCTCCAATTTGATGCAAAACTCTTGTTGCCAGAAAGGGAGCCGATGATGTAGCGTATGTTACAGTTTTCAGTATGCAATGCCTTATAGGAGAAGTTGAGGTTTCACGTCATAAAATAGTTTCAGTGGAGAACTAGCCTACTCCAAAAAATAAACACGAGTTGCGAAGTTTTCTTGGACTAACCACTTATTACAGACCCTTTGTGAAGTATTTTGCTGGCATAGAAGAGGAGTTTCATAAGCTAACGGAAAATGAAAATGCATATGTTTGGACAGGAACAGCAGAGAACAGCTTTATATCAATAAAGGCAACGCTTTGCAATGTTAAATCAGAAAGTTTCCTTTTGACAAACACTTGGCGGAAGTCATTGTTGGCCATTGTTGATTTAAAGAATCATTTTTATAAATTACTCTACAGACAAAGATTCACTTTTCGAACAGATCATGTAGCGTTGAAGTGGTTAATACAATTTAAACCCTTTGATTTTGAGATCATTCATAGGAAGGATAGATCTCATGGAAATTCAGATGCACTTTCACATCGGCCATGTAAATTCAGATGCAATTTCACAACGGATTGTAACTGCTGTTTTGCAAAGAACAACTATCTTAGCCCCCCCCCCCCCCTACACAGCAGCATATATCTCCAATTTCGACGTGGAAAGCGATTGACGAAGGGTCGCCAATGGAATGATGTTTCAGACAAGAGTGCAACGTTGAAGAGTTACTGCGCTGCGTGCTGAAGACGGAATATTAAAGCCCTAATGGGAAACCACGAGGAGTCAGCATGTTTAAAACAGGCCTTGGTTACCGGGAATGAAATAGAATTGCTGGAAGAATTCCATAATGGTGCTTCAGCACGACAACTTGGTGTCAATGAGACTTTGAAGAAATTACGAGAACGATTTTACAACTACAGTATTTTAGTGCAAACGGTTAATTTAATATATGGACAGAAGTATATGTGAACCCAAATGAAGAAACTAAGAGTTAGTAGCAAACTGGATCTACAGAATTGGCGTTCCTCATTATTGACATTCCAACCAAGGACGAAACTTTGAATCTCAAGTGTTGCAGACGGTCTGCGACTTTCTTGGAATAAAGGTGATGCGGACATTACCACTTCACCCACAATCTGATTAATGGCTGAACGGCTTACTACGACACTGATCGAACATCTCAAGGGAGTAGTAGATGAGAATCAACGTGATTGGGATAGCTACATTCCAATATTTATACTAGTTTATCGAACAGCCATCAAAACTCAACAGGTAAGACACCCTCAAAAGTTGAATTTGGAAGACAGATTCGACTGCCCAGCGATTTGAAGTTCCGAACACCTAACATGGATACCGAATCCACTGTAGAGTACATAACCATACTTCGGAAGCATAAATCCATCAACTGGCACGAAAGAACATAAAGACATCCAGACATCTAGTAATAGAATGAAAAATACTTATGCGTGTCAACCATGTGGTCTACAGATTACAACGCGAACCGAAAGAAAAAAATAAGATCGTTAACATTTCGGGACGAACAGGTGGCTGTGTAACGTATACTGTAGATTAGCATAGGCTTCGTGATGAAAACGAAATCAATCTGTGCAATGCGCATGTCCAAGATTTCGGAAATCAAAAAAGCGTCAGATGCCGTATGAAGGCCGACTCGAACCGGTAACTTTGTGTGGAGAAAGTGAATAACAGAAATTTATAGAACTACGAACTTTCTAGAATTAAGCTGATCATTATGAAATTAATGGTGTTTGCTGTAGGCACTTGGTGAAACTTTTTTGTCAAAATTTTTTAAATTGATAGAAATAAACACTTGCTAAGTTTCACAAAATTACCTTATTAAATTACAAAAACCTGACGCGTTTCGACCTTCTAGGTCATCTTCAGCCGAAAATAATGGTTATTCAAGAAACCTCATTAAAAAATTTTACAAAATAAATTAAAAAACCGAAAGTTGTCATTAATTTTTCCAACGAATAGCAGACATACTGACAATAAGAATAAGTGGAAAAAGATTCCCTACGTTAATAATATATCAAATAAACTAATTCAGCGATTTACAAAGAACAATATTCTTCCTGCGTTTTCAAATAAAATGAGTTTAAAAAATATTTTAGTAAATAATAAACTAAAGCCCAAGATGAATTACTTAGAAAAAAGCGGTGTTTACCAAATTTCTTGTAACGATTGCAATGCAATTTGTATAGGAAAAACTAAACGAAAACTTAAAACAAGATTCAAGGAGCATTTGCAATCAAAGCAATCAAATGTCAGAGAACACATTAGCCAAACCAAGCATAAAATAAATGAAAATAATTCAAAATTGTTGCATAGTTTGGAAGGAGGGAGAGCCTTGGATAAGTATGAAATTAAAGAAATAAGAGAAGCAAAAAGTGAAAGATATTGTTTAATTAATGACCAATTAGATTTCAAGAATACAAGTCCTCTTTTAAGTCCATCTCTGTTTACCTAAAGCGTAAAATATTGATGTAGTTGTGATATATTGGTAGACAGGTCCATGTATTTTCGATTATTTAGACAGATCAGTCCTCTGAAGATGACCTAGAAGGTCGAAACGCGTCAGGTTTTTGTAATTTAATAAAGTAATTGTGCGAAACTTAGCAAGTGTTTATTTCTTTCAATTTAAAAAATGATCATTATATGTTAGTGAGTTAGTTGTGTTTTAACTAGTGAAATGATAAGTGCTAATTAGTAAAGTTAAACGTTGTATTGTGAAGATAAGTTGTGAAAGAAATTGTGAAATGAACTAATCATGTGAAATTAATAAAATACTGTGAACACTTGTGATTGAAAATAAGCGTCTTAAATAATCCTCCGGGTCTGAAGGTTACAAGTCCACGGTGCGGTGCTAGAACGGCAACTTACTCCATACATAAGAGGAAGGCTCCTTTTTTTCCCCATTCCACTCTCGGTACTAAAATTTTTTGTTAGTATACCAAAAAGGCAACGTATTTTGCACTACACAATCAAAATCGGTCATGACCTTACGTAGATATATGTCAACCCTCTTCCCCTCCTTTTACCAATATCCTTGTTATGATACAAATGGGGCAAAATATTCCAAACAAAAATAAGCTCATCAATCAAATCGCTCGTCGCGTTACGAAATTATGTTCCACGTCAACGCCTCCCCCCCCCCCCCCCCCCTACCAATCGAGCACCAAAGCGTTTCTCAAAGTAACAATAGTGGATCATACTTTATAGAATACAAAATTCAAAACGGTCCATGCGTTATGAAGTTAGGCTCCATCCTGAGAGATGGATAGAGCCTAACTTCATAACCAATTCTAGTTGAAACATTTTCGTTCTAGTGGTAATGAAAGAATTATTTGGATCAACCCACGCGTAACACCCCGTTTTTCGGAACAAATATACAACCCGAACTAGAATTTCTTCCTTTTTTGAGAACGGCTAAAAATCAAAAAGCATGAACTTTGCTTTTGTTTACACTGGGCATTGAAAACGTTTAAGGGGAAATTTTTATTTTATTTTGAAAATTTGCCCTATAATTTTTTTTATTTTTGCTTTAAAATAGTGATCAATGTATTACTTTCTGAAAATAATTTAAAACACACAAAAATCTTTTACTTTTCTCATCTTCCATGATCAAACGTACAGCTCACAACTTGTACCTGAAATGGATGTTTTTAAATCAATTGTTAGATTTTGTTTTTGTTTTATTTCTAGCTTCTGATATTCTTGTTATGAGTAAATCTCTTGTTGTAACTCCTAACGCTTCTCTCATGATCTCCCACAAATAAAAATCATAAAAGATTAGGTTAGATTAGGGTGGCTGCCTAAGAAGGCACGCTTAGGTCGAAGAGACCCATTGTGAAACCTGAGGAGGGAGGAAAGCTTACCTATAGCTCTTTAGCAGTCCGAGCTATATCCCTGTCGTCAGTAGAACCTAGTTTTTGGGAGCCAGCAGATATTGTTGGCTAGAGCAAAAAGTTTTAGCAGTGGAAGCTAATTCGGTTTATTTTGTAAAAAATGGGAGAGGCCAATACCGGTTCCTGAGGTTGACTGTCGGCGTGTCTGCCTATGAGACAATGACCTGACATGACCGCCACGGTAACTCTTATTATAATTCGCCCGAGTGAGATGAGTAGTATGAATATGGGGGTTCTGGATATTGAGAAAATCGAGCTCAAAATGTGCTATGGGGGTTCTGGATATTGAGAAAATCGAGCTCAAAATGTGCTTTGCCGATAGGGTATTCGGTCTTGTAGGCTACAATTGAGAGATAAGGAAATGAGATAAGGCTTGTCGGCCATCTTGGATTTTCGGTATTCGGTCTTGGAGGCTACAATTGATCTTCTTCTTCTTTGATTTACACCTGGACTTGGATCTGGACCTGGATTTAGGGTATTCGGTCTTGTAGGCTACAATTGGGAGATAAGGAAAAGAGATAAGGATTGTCGGCCATCTTGGATTTTCGGTATTCGGTCTTGGAGGCTACAATTGGTCTTCTTCTTCTAAAAAATGTGCTATGGCGGTTCTGGCTCATGAGAAAATGCTATGGCGGTTCTGACTCATGAGAAAAAAATTGAATCTTGGATTTTGAGTTTACGGTCTTGGAGACTACAATTGGTCTTCTTCTTCTTTGGTTTGATGATGGAAAGATAAGGATTGTCGGTCATCTTGGATTTTCGGTACGAAAAAAAGTATGAAAAAGTAAGAAGAAGAAGCGAAATGACCGCATTTGTGGTTCGAGCTTTTTGTGTCGGCTTGGGTGATAAGGCTTTTGTAGGGGCACACGTGATGTTTGCATTGTTTCGATGACGTCATCAGTGTGTTTGGGTTCAGGATGGAACTCATTGTCGATTATCAGTAAAGCGCCCATTGATTTTTGGGAGTAATGATTACGTCATTGCTATGGATGTGAAATTGTGAGAGGTTGGATCGAGTGCTGATTGAGCGTGTGGAAATAATTAATTATTAATTTTCGATTATCGATTTAATAGAATATTTATTGATAGTTGAGTGTTATTAATAAATAACCGCATGCACACACATACGCACATACGCGCCAATGTTAAATATAATTAGTAATACAGGGGGTATTTAAATTTTGACTACCAGGCGATCATGAATTTAAGTACAAGAAAGCAATTTTCTCGCAACCTCAAAGCTTTTGTTATGGTCAATACGATGTGATCGCACATGTAGCTTATCATTAGACGGCGGCATAATATTCTTACTATGACCAAAGCATGGCTCGCTAAAGTGAACAGCGTTATCAGTAAATTTTGCCCCGAAAAACTTATGAGTAACATAAAATTCTGTTGGTTTATATGATTCAAACATGGCTTGATTACGAAACGTTTTGCACAGCTGATTGTGTTGCATGTGTTTATGACTGCCTGGTATTAGCCATCGAATAAAATGCGCTAATCGTGGGTTATGAATATGCGAAAAAACCCTCTATGTGCTGAATTTAATGAATTTGTGGTTTTGGTTCAATTTTGAGGTCTGGGTTTTCGGTCTTGGAGGCTACAATTGATTTTGTTCTTCTTTGATTTGCACCTGGACTTAGATCTGGACTTGGACTTGGATCTGGACCTGGACTTGGGTATTCGGTCTTGGAGGCTACAATTGGTCTTCTTCTTCTTCTTCTTTGGTTTGCACCTGGATCTGGATCTGAACCTGGACTTAAAAATAGCATCAACAATTTTGTCTAAGTTCATTGATAAATAATTAATAAATATCTGGTTAAATTTCCTTTAACATAAAAAATCCGCTGATAAGTAGTAGTAAACATTTGGATTCAATTCGTAAAAAATTTGCCGATAACAGTTGAATGGCCCAGAATGTTTTGGGGTGATAAGAAAAAAAAACGATTCGCTGTAGTAACCTCGAACTTTAAAAGATTGTCATGTAATTTCTTTTTCAGATCTAAATATAGACATTAATTCGAGGTCATATTATTAAATAATTTCGTGTTTTATGCAACTAGCAAGTAAGTCATTCTACCGATTACGTCATCTTGACCTTGATTACTAGTTAAAATAACATCATTGAGGAATAGCCAAAAAAATTTCTGTAATTAATGGAAAAAATCTGATGTTTAAAAATAACATGCATCGCTTTGCATAAATCCGTTGATAAGTAATAAAACGTCTAGTCAAGATAGCTGGAATGGCTTCTTTCGGTACTTTGGAGAGGTTTATCATGTGAAGAACTTAAGAAAATAGACCCAAATTGTGATCTCACCGAGTTCAGTTTACTTTGAGTTTGTCATGTAATTTAGGCAAATGTCAGGTTCCGGGCTTGTTGTTTTTTAAATTTTGGATGAGAAATTTTCCAAACATGTTCTTCATAATATATATAGATTCAAAAGGAAATTGCGGCTCTCAATACTTTTTCATTTCCAATCATGTTTTAACATATCCGAAATAGCCTTCATTTAAAAGGAAATTGCGGTTATTAGAATTTTGTTTGTTATTATCCAAATATATGTTTTATTACACTTAACCTCTCCGAATTCTTTATTTTTGTGTCTATGAAGGAGGGTGGAACAATTTTAGGATTGTGAATGCGAGTATGAATCCTAATGATATTTTAGAGGAATACATGCCTCCAGAAGATGGTAACAGGAGTCTAATGTTATGGTTGAGATCTGACGAGCCGATTTCTTATACATTTCATTTTGAGTTCATATTTCAAGAGTTTAGAAAATTAAGTGATGTAAGTGAGTATATGCAAACCAAACATATTCAAGCATACTGCTATAAAGTTCAATATTGCATTATTTTGTGAATTTATTAAATATGCTAATACTGATGATGTAGATGAAAACGAAGTAGCTTTAGATATAAAATCTTTTCATTCTAAGATGAACATAGCATAGATAGAATGTTGAAACAAATTATTGTAAAATCTGAAGAATTTCAAGAAAAAGACAGCGGCTGGGCTCTTCTAAGAATCATCTACATTGAAGTGGAAGTAGGATTATCGTTTATTTATTAGAGCCTTAATCTGAAAAAGAACTTATATTGCAAGAAATCAAAGTATAGAAATACGATTTTTAGATTCATATAGATAAGATTTCTCTGGCGTAGATAAATTAGCGAGTAATTCATCTGATGAAAACTTAATATTAACCAGATCCTTTTATAAAAATGACGATTTATTTAATTTAATGAATACCTTAATTGCTTTGAAAAATTTAGTGGAAATTCATTGCCTATGCAAAAGTAGTTTGATAATAAATTTACAGATACGAAGTGTTCTGATAATGATTATGCGCATTTAACAAACGTTTGGAAAGCATTTGAATGTAAAATATTTGTAGACTATTTATATTGTCATTATTCATAGCACCAGGATTATTTTGGGATGCTATGCTTAAGTATACAAAGATTGAATTACAATAATTATTAACTGTCGTTAATATGTATAACTTGATATATTCTCGCAGGCATTCTACTGCTAATAATAAGCATATGGAAAATGTTATCCCATCACAAAGCTCAACATATTTAATTTACTTCGATACCAATAATTTATATGGGTGGGACATGTCTGAATTCTTACTATATGAGGAATTTCAATGGGATAGAAAATACGGATATCGATATAATGAGCATTCCTCAAAGTTCAGAAATTGAATATATATATTTGAAGTAGATTTAACTTATCTAGAATCACTTCATGACTTACACAATGATCTACCATTTTGCGCAAATAATATAAAAATCCCCTGAATTAGGCTCAAGGAAATTGATATATGACTTAGAAGATACATTTCATTACATAATCCATTATAGAAATCTCCAAAAAGTAGTTTAAAGTATGAATTGAAGTTTTCATGCATTCATAGAGCTCTTTGATTCAGACAATGAAATTGCTTAAAACAATATATTGATCTTAGTACTTTGCATAGATCAAAAGCTGTTAACACTTTCCGATCTTAAGCTCTTATGATGGAATTTGAATTTATCACGATGAATGACACTTATTTTGTGTTCTTAAGTATATTCAAATGTTCAACAGGTGCTTACTATTGGCAAGACTTATTCTAATATCACCATTAAATCTTTTGGTTGGAGCACAGTTCGACGAATAACTTATCTGATTCTGAATTTAAAAATTAAAACTGTTATTGGTAAGATTACGTTAGAATGTATAGGATTGAAATCTAAGATCTATTCTTTACAAGTAGGCAGCAAGAAAGATATTATGAAAGCTACATTTGAAACTAATTGTTAGATTAACTAGAAATTGTGAAAATGAGAAAATGAGAATCATTAAATTGAATCAAATGAATATAGAAAAATAAAAAAATTACATTGGTAAGATTACGTTAGAATGTATAGGATTGAAATCAAAGATCTATTCTTTACGAGTATAAAGCAAGAAAGATATTACGAAAGCTACATTTTAAACTAATTTTTAGATTAACTAGAAATTGTGAAAATGAGAATCATTAATAAATTTATGTAGAATGAAAAATAAATGACTAAATTAATAAAATGCTATTTTAACATTACCAGAAAGACTTTTTTAGTATAAAATAGACATTTAATTATTATTTATAACTATTGCTTTTCTAGAAAATTTCTTAAAAGGTAAACATTTTCCCTTATGAATTAAACAGCATCGCGCTTTATACAATAATTTAAGAGAGGATACATTTGGACACTGCAATTCTTCTTCCATATTATATACTTCATATGGGAGTGTTTCAGAATTTAACCTTAATTACAACAAGTCTTCTTATACAATTTTTTTCTGGTTGGTTTATGAAGTTCATTAACTACTTGTATTTCATTCATTTTGTAGTTGTCAGAGATTCTACATTAATCAACGCTATTAAAGTTTCTTTAATTTTTCCTATATGTAGAACTATATATTTCATCAACTTCTGCTGAGCATCAACAATTCATTCATTTGTATACAAATCGTATGCTATTTTCAGTTTTCCTTGTAGAGCCGCAATTTATTCATTTCTAAGTAGCTCAATTTAATAGCATACAGATAGATCCACTGATCAAGAACTCCTCAAAAAATCATCCAAATTTGTCAACACTGTATGATTAGAGGGTTAAAAGCTATATTGAGATATTTATACTATAATGTCAGCTTCTCTCAGTTTTTTAATTATTAACATTATTTCATTGTTATGACTGTTATTACCAGCCTGATTTGATGCTATTAGTAGGCGTAAACGATCAACTAATTCATTAGGATTTTCAAAGTAAGTATAGCCAGTATTAGTCTTTGGTATTTGTATTAAGCCCTGACCTTTTGGGGATGTGAGCTTCTTAATGATGGTTTTATACTTCTTGCTTCTGTTTCCTTTTATTCGACCATCATCAATATAATTGCGTTTATAAGCATTAGTGTCATTCATAATGTTTCTGTAGTTGTTCATATCATCTGACGTGTATAGTTGTTTAGGGGTTTTTATGAAGAGCAATTCGAGAAGTCCTGGAGTAATGCTATATACTTTTTCTTTAAGAATGATATTGTCACCATCAACTTGAAGAATCGAGTTGCCAATTTTCCAGTTGTTACCATCAAAGTAAACCCCATAAGATTTATCAATTTTTGTGCTCTTGTTTTCATATAATTTAATGTATTTCGAAATTGAAGGGTTATTGGGCAAATCATCGATAGAAAGCGTCTTTGTTAGAGTAGATGAATTTGGAGGTGTAGCAAATTCTTCATTATCATCATCTTCACTTTTAGTAGAGCTATCGGAAATTCTAGAATAATCTCCAAGTTTACTTGAAGTACTAGCTGGCTCTGCTTTGAAGTATTTATGTTTAGGTTGAGGTGTTATAATTTCACTGTTATTATATTTATCAATACCAGGATCCATTTTCAAGAGTTCAATCCCAGGATCCATTTTCAAGAGTTTACGTTTATATGAGTTTATTGAAGCATCGCTCTTTGACTCATCCTTGATTTGTGCAACAAGTGTCTCAAGCGGCTTGGTGATGGACTTAAAAGTTTGCTCTAGCTGAGTCTCTGTTTCCATTTTTCCCATCTTAAGAGCTTTAAACTTTTTTCTGATGGCATTTCGCACCCTCGCTATTTCCTTAGTAAGCTTCTCATCCATATTGATCTTATTTAAGAACCAAGTCTAAAAGACATGAAACAGTAAACAATAAACATGAATCATAAAACAATAAACATTAAACATGAAACAAGAAACAAGAATCATGAATCATGAATCATGAAACATGTAACATGAAACAATAATTACCTATGTGAAGTATCCTCTGAACCGTTTCCATCAAAGTGTTAGTATTAGCTAATAAATCATTGTTCATCCCTCTCCTTTTATAGTACGTATCATGAAGACATCAAATCCCTTTCGGTAGCACCACTTACACATTGCGTTGTTTTTATTAATCACCAAAAATCCATATTTATACTTCCAAAATTCAGCACACGCATTACGAAATTTTTCAAACGTCATATCTGTACCCACATGATCATAATATATATGTTTAAAATAGTGATCACTTGCAAATACTTTTTGCAAAGGAACGCTGCACAGAATATCACAAAGTTGTAGCTGTAAAGTTCTTATTTTTCTCATATATTCAAAGATACAGTTCACTTTTCAACTCCTAAAAAAGCCCGATAATTAATAGTACTTATGAAGTTTACTTAGGTGACGATAACGAATGGAAAATTGGAAATTCAAAGATTGCAATTGAGGAAGATTAGATTAGGTCTATGTAAATTGCTTTTTATGAAACAACCTGTAAAACTTTGTATAGTAAGGATGAGTTGAAAGATTATCAAGATATCTTAGAAGAGAATACAGGGTTATAAATATCGACTTCAACAGATCATTTTTAGTGTTTAGATAACCACCAATATGTTTAAATGCATAGAATGCAACAAATTCTTTAGCCGGAGAGATAGTCTTTTAAGACATAAGAGACGGTCAATACATTTATTGAAAGAGAAAAATCGTGAAGACGAACATAGCAAGTTTATTGTGAAGGAAGGGGCAATTTTGACAAATGGAAACCAAATGCAGCACTTTATTTTTCAAACTCCATTTAGATTTAAGGATTTCACAACTGAAAAGACAAAAGAAGCACGGTCAACACATTTATTGAAAGAGAAAAATCGTGAAGACGAACATAGCAAGTTTATTGTGAAGGAATTGGCAATTTTAACAAATGGAAACCAAATGCAGCACTTTATTTTTCAAACTCCATTTAGATTTAAGGATTTCACAACTGAAAAGACAGAAAGAAGCGAAGTGATTGCATCATAATTACCATGGATTCAATTGGAACGATGGATATATCCCCTAACATCAAATACGTACTATAGTGACTCCTTTAATAAGAAACAAAGTACTTTATGTGAAAGGCTGTGAAAAGGTTTGCTGGATCAAAAATACATTTGATGAAGGTGTAATAGTATATAATATGGAAGAAGTATTGCAGTGTCCAAATTTATCTTCTCTTAAATTTTTGTATAAAACACCATGCTGTTTAATTCATAAGAAGAAAATGTTTACCTTTTAAGAAATTTTCTAGAAAAGTAATAGAAGATAGAAATAAGAATTAAATGTCTTATTATTTAATACTAATAAAAGTCTTTCTGTAAAGGTTAAAATAGCATTTTATTAATTTAGGCATTTATTTTTCCTTCAACATAAATTTATTAATGATGCTCATTTTCACAATTTCTAGTTAATCTAACAATTAGTTTCAAATGTAGCTTTCATAATATCTTTCTTGCTGTCTACTTGTAAAGAATAGATCTTAGATTTCAATCCTATACATTCTAACGTAATCTTACTAATGACATTGGGATTTGCAATTAAAGCACGAAGACCTAAATGTTTACCTCGACTTTCCCATTCCGTAGCTATTACATATATCTTATGATCATGTGGGTACAGATATGACGTTTGAAAAATTTCGTAATGCGTGTGCTGAATTTTGGAAGTATAAATATGGATTTTTGGTGATTAATAAAAACAACGCAATGTGTAAGTGGTGCTACCGAAAGGGATTTGATGTCTTCATGATACGTACTATAAAAGGAGAGGGATGAACAATGATTTATTAGCTAATACTAACACTTTGATGGAAACGGTTCAGAGGATACTTCACATAGGTAATTATTGTTTCATGTTACATGTTTCATGATTCATGATTCATGATTCTTGTTTCTTGTTTCATGTTTAATGTTTATTGTTTTATGATTCATGTTTATTGTTTACTGTTTCATGTCTTTTAGACTTGGTTCTTAAATAAGATCAATATGGATGAGAAGCTTACTAAGGAAATAGCGAGGGTGCGAAATGCCATCAGAAAAAAGTTTAAAGCTCTTAAGATGGGAAAAATGGAAACAGAGACTCAGCTAGAGCAAACTTTTAAGTCCATCACCAAGCCGCTTGAGACACTTGTTGCACAAATCAAGGATGAGTCAAAGAGCGATGCTTCAATAAACTCATATAAACGTAAACTCTTGAAAATGGATCCTGGGATTGAACTCTTGAAAATGGATCCTGGTATTGATAAATATAATAACAGTGAAATTTTAACACCTCAACCTAAACATAAATACTTCAAAGCAGAGCCAGCTAGTACTTCAAGTAAACTTGGAGATTATTCTAGAATTTCCGATAGCTCTACTAATAGTGAAGATGATGATAATGAAGAATTTGCTACACCTCCAAATTCATCTACTCTAACAAAGACGCTTTCTATCGATGATTTGCCCAATAACCCTTCAATTTCGAAATACATTAAATTATATGAAAACAAGAGCACAAAAATTGATAAATCTTATGGGGTTTACTTTGATGGTAACAACTGGAAAATTGGCAACTCGATTCTTCAAGTTGATGGTGACAATATCATTCTTAAAGAAAAAGTATATAGCATTACTCCAGGACTTCTCGAATTGCTCTTCATAAAAACCCCTAAACAACTATACACGTCAGATGATATGAACAACTACAGAAACATTATGAATGACACTAATGCTTATAAACGCAATTATATGGATGATGGTCGAATAAAAGGAAACAGAAGCAAGAAGTATAAAACCATCATTAAGAAGCTCACATCCCCAAAAGGTCAGGGCTTAATACAAATACCAAAGACTAATACTGGCTATACTTACTTTGAAAATCCTAATGAATTAGTTGATCGTTTACGCCTACTAATAGCATCAAATCAGGCTGGTAATAACAGTCATAACAATGAAATAATGTTAATAATTAAAAAACTGAGAGAAGCTGACATTATAGTATAAATATCTCAATATAGCTTTTAACCCTCTAATCATACAGTGTTGACAAATTTGGATGATTTTTTGAGGAGTTCTTGATCAGTGGATCTATCTGTATGCTATTAAATTGAGCTACTTAGAAATGAATAAATTGCGGCTCTACAAGGAAAACTGAAAATAGCATACGATTTGTATACAAATGAATGAATTGTTGATGCTCAGCAGAAGTTGATGAAATATATAGTTCTACATATAGGAAAAATTAAAGAAACTTTAATAGCGTTGATTAATGTAGAATCTCTGACAACTACAAAATGAATGAAATACAAGTAGTTAATGAACTTCATAAACCAACCAGAAAAAAATTGTATAAGAAGACTTGTTGTAATTAAGGTTAAATTCTGAAACACTCCCATATGAAGTATATAATATGGAAGAAGAATTGCAGTGTCCAAATGTATCCTCTCTTAAATTATTGTATAAAGCGCGATGCTGTTTAATTCATAAGGGAAAATGTTTACCTTTTAAGAAATTTTCTAGAAAAGCAATAGTTATAAATAATAATTAAATGTCTATTTTATACTAATAAAAGTCTTTCTGGTAATGTTAAAATAGCATTTTATTAATTTAGTCATTTATTTTTCATTCTACATAAATTTATTAATGATTCTCATTTTCACAATTTCTAGTTAATCTAAAAATTAGTTTAAAATGTAGCTTTCTTAATATCTTTCTTGCTTTATACTCGTAAAGAATAGATCTTTGATTTCAATCCTATACATTCTAACGTAATCTTACCAATGTAATTTTTTTATTTTTCTATATTCATTTGATTCAATTTAATGATTCTCATTTTCTCATTTTCACAATTTCTAGTTAATCTAATAATTAGTTTCAAATGTAGCTTTCATAATATCTTTCTTGCTGCCTACTTGTAAAGAATAGATCTTAGATTTCAATCCTATACATTCTAACGTAATCTTACTAATAACAGTTTTAATTTTTAAATTCAGAATCAGATAAGTTATTCGTCGAACTGTGCTCCAACCAAAAGATTTAATGGTGATATTAGAATAAGTCTTGCCAATAGTAAGCACCTGTTGAACATTTGAATATACTTAAGAACACAAAATTAGTGTCATTCATCGTGATAAATTCAAATTCCATCATAAGAGCTTAAGATCGGAAAGTGTTAACAGCTTTTGATCTATGCAAAGTACTAAGATCAATATATTGTTTTAATCAATTTCATTGTCTGAATCAAAGAGCTCTATGAATGCATGAAAACTTCAATTCATACTTTAAACTACTTTTTGGAGATTTCTATAATGGATTATGTAATGAAATGTATCTTCTAAGTCATATATCAATTTCCTTGAGCCTAATTCAGGGGATTTTTATATTATTTGCGCAAAATGGTAGATCATTGTGTAAGTCATGAAGTGATTCTAGATAAGTTAAATCTACTTCAAATATATATATTCAATTTCTGAACTTTGAGGAATGCTCATTATATCGATATCCGTATTTTCTATCCCATTGAAATTCCTCATATAGTAAGAATTCAGACATGTCCCACCCATATAAATTATTGGTATCGAAGTAAATTAAATATGTTGAGCTTTGTGATGGGATAACATTTTCCATATGCTTATTATTAGCAGTAGAATGCCTGCGAGAATATATAAAGTTATACATATTAACGACAGTTAATAATTATTGTAATTCAATCTTTGTATACTTAAGCATAGCATCCCAAAATAATCCTGGTGCTATGTAATAATGACAATATAAATAGTCTACAAATATCTTACATTCAAATGCTTTCCAAACGTTTGTTAAATGCGCATAATCATTATCAGAACACTTCGTATCTGTAAATTTATTATCAAACTACTTTTGCATAGGCAATGAATTTCCACTAAATTTTTCAAAGCAATTAAGGTATTCATTAAATTAAATAAATCGTCATTTTTATAAAAGGATCTGGTTAATATTAAGTTTTCATCAGATGAATTATTCGCTAATTTATCTACGCCAGAGAAATCTAATCTATATGAATCTAAAAATCGTATTTCTATACTTTGATTTCTTGCAATATAAATTCTTTTTCAGATTAAGGCTCTAATAAATAAACGATAATCCTACTTCCACTTCAATGTGGATGATTCTTAGAAGAGCCCAGCCGCTGTCTTTTTCTTGAAATTCTTCAGATTTTACAATAATTTGTTTCAACATTCTATCTATGCTATGTTCATCTTAGCCTGAAAAGATTTTATATCTAAAGCTACTTCGTTTTCATCTACATCATCAGTATTAGCATATTTAATAAATTCACAAAATAATGCAATATTGAACTTTATAGCAGTATGCTTGAATATGTTTGGTTTGCATATACTCACTTACATCACTTAATTTTCTAAACTCTTGAAATATGAACTCAAAATGAAATGTATAAGAAATCGGCTCGTCAGATCTCAACCATAACATTAGACTCCTGTTACCATCTTCTGGAGGCATGTATTCCTCTAAAATATCATTAGGATTCATACTCGCATTCACAATCCTAAAATTGTTCCACCCTCCTTCATAGACACAAAAATAAAGAATTCGGAGAGGTTAAGTGTAATAAAACATATATTTGGATAATAACAAACAAAATTCTAATAACCGCAATTTCCTTTTAAATGAAGGCTATTTCGGATATGTTAAAACATGATTGGAAATGAAAAAGTATTGAGAGCCGCAATTTCCTTTTGAATCTATATATATTATGAAGAACATGTTTGGCAAATTTCTCATCCAAAATTTAAAAAACAACAAGCCCGGAACCTGACATTTGCCTAAATTACATGACAAACTCAAAGTAAACTGAACTCGGTGAGATCACAATTTGGGTCTATTTTCTTAAGTTCTTCACATGATAAACCTCTCCAAAGTACCGAAAGAAGCCATTCCAGCTATCTTGACTAGACGTTTTATTACTTATCAACGGATTTATGCAAAGCGATGCATGTTATTTTTAAACATCAGATTTTTTCCATTAATTACAGAAATTTTTTTGGCTATTCCTCAATGATGTTATTTTAACTAGTAATCAAGGTCAAGATGACGTAATCGGTAGAATGACTTACTTGCTAGTTGCATAAAACACGAAATTATTTAATAATATGACCTCGAATTAATGTCTATATTTAGATCTGAAAAAGAAATTACATGACAATCTTTTAAAGTTCGAGGTTACTACAGCGAATCGTTTTTTTTTCTTATCACCCCAAAACATTCTGGGCCATTCAACTGTTATCGGCAAATTTTTTACGAATTGAATCCAAATGTTTACTACTACTTATCAGCGGATTTTTTATGTTAAAGGAAATTTAACCAGATATTTATTAATTATTTATCAATGAACTTAGACAAAATTGTTGATGCTATTTTTAAGTCCAGGTTCAGATCCAGATCCAGGTGCAAACCAAAGAAGAAGAAGAAGAAGACCAATTGTAGCCTCCAAGACCGAATACCCAAGTCCAGGTCCAGATCCAAGTCCAAGTCCAGATCTAAGTCCAGGTGCAAATCAAAGAAGAACAAAATCAATTGTAGCCTCCAAGACCGAAAACCCAGACCTCAAAATTGAACCAAAACCACAAATTCATTAAATTCAGCACATAGAGGGTTTTTTCGCATATTCATAACCCACGATTAGCGCATTTTATTCGATGGCTAATACCAGGCAGTCATAAACACATGCAACACAATCAGCTGTGCAAAACGTTTCGTAATCAAGCCATGTTTGAATCATATAAACCAACAGAATTTTATGTTACTCATAAGTTTTTCGGGGCAAAATTTACTGATAACGCTGTTCACTTTAGCGAGCCATGCTTTGGTCATAGTAAGAATATTATGCCGCCGTCTAATGATAAGCTACATGTGCGATCACATCGTATTGACCATAACAAAAGCTTTGAGGTTGCGAGAAAATTGCTTTCTTGTACTTAAATTCATGATCGCCTGGTAGTCAAAATTTAAATACCCCCTGTATTACTAATTATATTTAACATTGGCGCGTATGTGCGTATGTGTGTGCATGCGGTTATTTATTAATAACACTCAACTATCAATAAATATTCTATTAAATCGATAATCGAAAATTAATAATTAATTATTTCCACACGCTCAATCAGCACTCGATCCAACTTCTCACAATTTCACATCCATAGCAATGACGTAATCATTACTCCCAAAAATCAATGGGCGCTTTACTGATAATCGACAATGAGTTCCATCCTGAACCCAAACACACTGATGACGCCATCGAAACAATGCAAACATCACGTGTGCCCCTACAAAAGCCTTATCACCCAAGCCGACACAAAAAGCTCGAACCACAAATGCGGTCATTTCGCGTCTTCTTCTTACTTTTTCATACTTTTTTTCGTACCGAAAATCCAAGATGACCGACAATCCTTATCTTTCCATCATCAAACCAAAGAAGAAGAAGACCAATTGTAGTCTCCAAGACCGAAAACTCAAAATCCAAGATTCAATTTTTTTCTCATGAGTCAGAACCGCCATAGCATTTTCTCATGAGCCAGAACCGCCATAGCACATTTTTTAGAAGAAGAAGACCAATTGTAGCCTCCAAGACCGAATACCGAAAATCCAAGATGGCCGACAATCCTTATCTCTTTTCCTTATCTCCCAATTGTAGCCTACAAGACCGAATACCCTAAATCCAGGTCCAGATCCAAGTCCAGGTGTAAATCAAAGAAGAAGAAGATCAATTGTAGCCTCCAAGACCGAATACCGAAAATCCAAGATGGCCGACAAGCCTTATCTCATTTCCTTATCTCTCAATTGTAGCCTACAAGACCGAATACCCTATCGGCAAAGCACATTTTGAGCTCGATTTTCTCAATATCCAGAACCCCCATAGCACATTTTGAGCTCGATTTTCTCAATATCCAGAACCCCCATATTCATACTACTGAGATGAGCTCTCTTGACCACTTTGTGTCACGGCCATATATGCCCGATTAATAAGGTAAGTCTGAAATTTGAAATCCTCAGTGAAATCTCCAGTTGGCATGTGGCTAACGGCTTTCCAAGCTGGTGATTAATGTCCGAGTCCAAACAAGTAATACCAATTCTCGCTAGCTCGTCGACTCTATGTCACTATTCCCAGGTACCCAAGTTAGGGGTGCGTTTAGATGTTCAGCTAGTTTCAGAGTTCAGCGGCACGCTCTAATCGTTTTGGAGGTTGTATACACTCCCGTGAGTGATTTAATAGCCTGACTATCTGAGAAGATACAGATATTATCCGTAGGCATGATTTAGTGCTTTAGACGATCTGCGGCTACCTTTATAGCCATAATTGCCACCTGAAAAGCACTGCAATAGTCAGGTAAGCAAATAAAATGCTGTGGTCCAGGTTTTCCCAAAAGAAACCTCCACTCTGCTCTGACTCTCCCCATTGAAGAGCATCTTCCTCCCTTATCGACCTCGTAGGGTAACAGGAATCAAATTTAGAATTAAAGAATGGCTTAAGTGTGTCATGGTCAGTGTTTGTTGCGACTCTACCGTCCAGGGTTTTGGAGTGTCCGTAGACGGTGCTTTTCCAAGTCTGGACTGAGTTATACCTAATGGCAGACGAAGATGCGGTTTGCTTCCTAGAAAAATCCATTAGGAGATGGCGAATAGTATTGAGGCCGTTAGAAGGTGTGATTTAAATATCCCTATTGTTAGTAGTGCTGCCACCCTTTGAACATATAGTACTTTGTGGTGGGTCACTTTGTATAGTGCTGTCCACCATACGACCATGTCATAAGTGAGTATGAGTCGTATAACACTAGTACAATACGTAGCCCAATACCCCATCTTTTGCCTACTGTCCTTTTGCACGAGTACAAAGCAACTGTAGCTGTACGTACTCCTTCTTGGATATTCTGTTTCCAGCTAGGTTTTCTATCTAGGACAATATCCAGATATTTAACTTGGCTACCTAATTTCAGTCTAACCCCTTTTAGTATAGGGCAGTTTATAAGAGGAACATCATGTTTCCGTTATTTGTTAGGGTGCTTTCCTGAATAAATCAGAGCAATATCATCATCGTAGGCGTAAGGTTCCACAAGAGCGGGCAAAGAAAAACCTATTAAAGTAAAAATCAAAACAAACTGCTTGTAAACTCAGGCAACGTAAGAAATATAAAAATTTCTTAACACGGTCGGCGTTTCTAATGAAGAAAAGTTAAGCTCCTTTGGCTCGTTCTCAACAGCAGCACCAAAGGGTTAATTTTTCTTCAGCTGCTGGATGATTTTTATTTTAAAAATTCACTCGGGTCATGTGAATATTTGCTGCACATTTTGTTCATTTTGTGAAAACATTTTTACCGCAAGGTTAGTGGGACAGAGTAAGTGATCATAATTTGATACAGCTGTCTAGATATGTTTTAAAAATGTTGTGTTGAAGTTTCATCTAGTTTTCGTTTTTTCGCGAAGGCGTCCAGCAGCTGAATAAAGGTTAACCCTTTGGTGCTGCCTCGATCCTTGCACCAGACCAGATTTTGCCGAGACGGGAAATCGCCTGATTAAGAAGCTCCACCAAGTTTTGGTTTGAGCAAGCGAATAGTTTGATATAGTATTGATACCAGCTAGCATCAAAACAACAGGGGGAAGGCCAGGGTTCAATGTTAGAACCTCCGTATAGACCTTCAGCACCGCAACCTCTATCATCTTATCTCTCTAAACTGGAATCAATGGAGTTTACTTATGAGTAATTTGTAGCTTCATTTGGAGTATTGAATTGAATATTCTAAAAAAAATATCTTTTAATAATTAATTTAATGTAATTGTAATTATTTAATTGTTCACGTATTGTTTCGAAAATTTCAGTTTATCAATATTTGTTTATCTTATTGTTTTTGCTCTAATTAATGTGAATCATTGCGTCTGTGAAGTATGCGTCACTCCTTGACTTTACCTATTACTATGTACCTCTGCTGGTTTTCATTATATATATGCTGATCCTACCGATAGTTTTTCTGCGTTGGACAGAGTAAGAACGTTGGGTAATATTTTTACATCACATGTTCCGGGACTGAATATTGTTTGTCTGAATGCACGGAGTCTGAGAAACAAAGTTGGTCAACTGCAGGAAGTGTTCTGTGGTGTGAAAATCCATGCCTTGCTCAAATGTGAAACATGGCGGCGGGTTCGCTTATTTTAATTCACAATACCTTAAGAGCCTCAATAATTCTTCTTCAATGCCTGGAAGTGTTATAGAATTTTTAGGTATCGAGATTCGTTCAGTCTCCGAAAAGTGCGCTTTATTTGATGTTTATTGTACCACCACCCCCCCCCCCCCCCCCCCCCCCTACCAAATAGTTTCAGCCTAGATAGTGCAGCGGAGTTTGCAGGCACAATTTCATCGGTGAAATTACGCTATCAGAATGTTGTTCTGTGTGGGGACATCAATGTGAATATTCTCAACCATAACCCAACAACAGACAACCTATGGTACTTTTTTCATACATTTGATCTTACCATAATCAATAATCTCCGTACTTATTTCAATACCTCTTCTCCCTCTAAATTGGGCTATATCCTATCTACAAATCTTCATAATGTTGTCAGTCCAGTATCTCCTCCTAGTTACTTCGACCATAACTTCTTATGTCTTGCATATGGGATCAGTATACAATCCCCTAAAAATAAAAATCTATAACGACATAAGCTCTTAAATAAAAACCCCCCTAATAACGAAATCTCTAAAAAAAGAAGAAACACCTTGAAAAATGCCATTTATTTATTTTTTATTTGTATATTCAAGACTGGTTTTAATTTCATCTCCAGAAATAATGTGATTTATCGGTTTTTCAGATATTTTCTCTTCACCTAGATTGCAACTAATATTTCAAAATCAGAATCACTTTGGAAGGAAAATGTTAGAGTTTATATGCCAAAGGCTCAAAAGCAGAAAATAAAAAATAGTTTTTAAACAAAAAGTTGAACCGACTTCACAAAAAGCGCTAAAAAGCATAAAATAATTTTTAATTTTATATCTATTACGACATTTTGAAGTCGGTGCAAATGAAACAAACCAAACAACTACAACAAAAGTATTTAATCGTCCTTCCTTTTGATCCCGTGAGCTGAAACGTTCAGGTAGAATTACGTAAATTTTCAATTGTGGTTCTGTAGTTGTTTTATTTGTTAAATTTGCACCGACTTCAAAATGTCGTAATAGATATAAAATTCAAAATTATTTTATGCTTTTTAGCGCTTTTTGTGAAGTCGGTTCAACTTTTTTTTTAAAACTATTTTATTTTTCACTTTTTAGTGTCTTCGACTACATACAATGAAAAGAACTACCCAAATCGGTCCACGCGTTAAAAGTTAGTTATAACCCCCTACCCCACCCCCATTCCACTAAACTTTTTTTCTCATGGTATCAATCAAGGAATATACTCTACTCAACAGAAAAGGAATCATCGAAATCGGTCCACGCATTACGAAGTTACTACCCCTCCCCCTCCCCCACCACCGCCATAGGACCAAATTATTCTCCTATTAGCAGTGGGGGATCACACTATACAACAGCAAAAATACCATCCAAATCGGTCCACGCGTTACAAAGTTAGGTTCCACCCCCCTTCTCCCATCCCGACCACACCAACAATTTTTTTTCTCGTGGTATCAACCAGCGAGCATACTCTACTCAAAAGAAAAAGAAATATCCAAATCGGTCCACGCGTTACGATGTCAGACTACTCCTCCCCTCGCCCAACCCCCCACCATGGGCCAAATTATTCTTCTATTAGCAATGGGTTATCACACTCTATACAACAGCAAAAGAACCATCCAAATCGGTCCACGTGGTAAAAAGTTAGGTTCCACCCCCCCCCCCCCCCCCCCTTCCCCAGCAACATTTTTTTTCTCGTAGTATCAACCAAGTATCATATTCTACCCAATAGCAAAAGAATTATCCAAATCGGTCCACGCGTTACGAAGTTAGACAACTCCTCCCCCCACCCACACCTTTCATCATAGGACCAAATCATTCTCCTATTAGCAATGGGGGATCATACTCTATACAACAGAAAAAGAACCATCTAAATCGGACCACGCGTTACAAAGTTAGGTTTCACCCCCATCACTCCAAAATTTTTTTCTCCTGGTATCAACCACGGAACATACTCTACCCAACAGAAAAAGAATTATCCAAATCGGTCCACTTGTTACAAAGTTAGCCTACCCCTCCCCCCACCCTAGGCCAAATTTTTTCTTCTATTAGCAATGGGGGATCATACTCTGTAAAACAAAAAAAGAACCATCCAAATCGGACCACGCGTTACAAAGTTAGGTTTGACCCCCACCCCCACCCTACCAAAAATTTTTTTTACATGGTACCAATCGGTGAACATACTCTACCCAACAAAAAAAGAATCATCAAAATCGGTCGACGCGTTACGAAGTTATGCCCGGTCTGACATAAAAAAAAAATACGCCTCGAACTTAGAACCTCTGTGTTTTTGGGAAGTCGGTTAAAAAGAGTCAGCAAAGTGAGCCAAATTTCAGAACTAAAATATATTGATGAAATTAATATATGATGGATTTAATTTCTAAATTTAAACGTAACGTCTTTTGTAGAAAAAACGCCATCTGTTAGTTGAAGGGAAAGAACCCTGAAAAGAAAGATGTCGCTTAAGTCAGTTGGTCTGGGGCAGGCAAAAGCGAAAGAGGGGACACACAAGAAACAGGAAGAAGAACGTTTTTTGGGCTCGTGTCGTTTTCGGCTGCAGTTTTTGCTTTGTTTCGGTGCAGACCAGACCGAAAAATAGTTTTGGCTTGCGAAGTGGTTGAGATTGTTTTTTAGTGGGATATGCTCGCGTGCAGTGCTTTTGGTCAGAGGCTAAATAGAAAAAGGAAATTTGTTGTGTATTCATTCTGTGAAGTGCGAATTCAGCGAAAAACTTGGATATTGCAAGATTTGATGTTGGATGAGTGAACGAAACAAAACGGGGAGCTGATTTGGTGAAACGAAGGTGCTTGTTGCGGCTTGGCGTTTTTAACAACCGTTAGTTGATAAGAGCTTGGGTGGGTGGAATGAGAGAGACGACCATATTTTGTTAGCCATTTGATTTTTTCTTTTTATAATGTTTATCGGATTTAACAAAGGAAATATGAGCAAGAGTTCCAACAGTTCCAAACAAAAGCTGCTGATCGTTTTTTTTTATTATTTGATTTAAGAAGAACTTGACTACTAATAAATATTTAGTTATTTTTAAAGAGAAAATAAAAATAAAAAATAAATAAATTTAGTAGAGATAATAGTTTATTTGTTATACGAATTTCAAATATAATATTTTGATTATTTTCAAACTGAAAAAAAAAATTACTGACGAAGCTCAACACGATTTAAGTGGTGGATTGTCGGGTGCAGGACACGAGGATGTTAATCTGGATAGTGAATCGCGTAACGAAAGCACAATGCTAACAACGAACGCGCTTAATAAAATTTTAGTGATGTTATCCAAAAACTATCGTATGCTCGGAGATTTGGCGGGATTTCCGAACTTCGACCCGGATCATTCTCGAGTCGACATTAACAAGTGGTGTACTGACATTGATTCACGAGTAGAAAGAGACTCTTTAAAAGACTATGATATTATCCCGAGAGTGCGTGCATCATTGTTAGTTAGAGCAAAGGTGTGGTTTGAAAAATATGGGTACCAACATTATAGCTGGACCGATTTACGCTCATCGATGGTCCATGTGTTTTCCAACGGTACCGATATCATCAGTCAGCTGCGACAAGTTGCAAATTCAGAGGGCAGTAAGTTTGGTACCTATACAGACTTTGTCATGGAAAAAGTGTCCCAAGTTAATCGTCTTCCGTTTGAAATATCGGAGGAAAAGATCGTGAGAATTGTAATCGGTTGCATCGCAGACGTCAGCCTAAGAAATTCCCTAACTTTTGTAATGCCATCATCAGTATAGAGTTTAATAGACCATTTGTCGTCGATATGTGAGTCGTCTGGTCGAAAACAAGAGCCATTTCGTCGCTAATATCCGACAGGGACAGTCAAAGGAGAAGGGTCTGAAATTCTGCCAAAACGGCCACGCAATGAAAACGAAAAGCGATGTTTTGACTGTGGAAAACTGGGTCACCTGAGGGAAAGATGTCCAAGAAATAGATCATCGACAAGCGGAATTCAAACTGTGAGGGAATTGTAAAACCCAAAAATAAAGAATAGCAAAAGTTGTATAGTTTACGGAAGAACAGGAGAATACTTGTTGGGCAAAACAACGAGCCGAACTGAAGAAAGTGAATTTGTGTGGTAAAACCGCAAGATTTGATTTTACAACGACGGTATTGTGATTAATGGAAAGAAACAACGTTGTTTATTGGACACCGGATCTGATTGCTCGCTAATCAGGGCTGACGTCGCTGATAAAATATTGGCACGAAGAAATACTCACTTCCTCTCCTTACAAGGTATTGGTAAGGAACCTGTTTTGCTGACTGAAACGACCGACTTGGTGGTGAAATTCAAAGACATTAGTATTGAAGTGTCTTTTGATATCATTAATGACGCTTACTCAAGAAACATAATGATTATTGGACGAGATGTGTTAAATGATTCTTCGTTATAAATTCGAGTGGATAAATAC
The DNA here is from genome assembly GCA_964036015.1 of Leptarthrus brevirostris. Classification (NCBI taxonomy): domain Eukaryota; kingdom Metazoa; phylum Arthropoda; class Insecta; order Diptera; family Asilidae; genus Leptarthrus; species Leptarthrus brevirostris. The sequence goes on from OZ038375.1 coordinate 67,241,519, forward strand.
GGGTCAACGTTGCGACGAAAGAGAACCGATAATTGTTCGATGAACCTGGTGAAGACAAGTGCATATCCTGAAATTTTATCCAAAAATCGTCAAGAATTGACACCATTATTAGAAAAATATTCAAAACATATCGTTACAGGATTCCCAATGGCCAAAGTAACTACTGGTTCGCTACAAATTCGATTACCGCATGATGTCGTCATTAACTACAGACCGTATCGTATGGTCTTATCGAAAAGAAAAGTGGTAACTGATACCATTCGAGATAGTAATTCCTCCTTTGCAAGCCCCATTATACTGGTTAGAAAGAAAAATGGACAGAATCGGCTCTGTGTAGATTATCCAGCATTAAACCGCGCTGCCATAAAAGATCGATATCCCCTACCAAGAATAGACAAACAACTTGATAGATTGTCAGGAAATAAGTACTTCACTTCAATAGATATGGCATCAGGTTTCCATCAAATACCCATTACAGATGATTCTATCGAAAAAACAGCCTTCGTTACACCTGACGGACATTACGAGCACTTAAGAATGCCTTTCGGCCTCGCTAATGCCCCAGGTGTGTTCCAACGTGCAATCAACAACGCATTGGGAGATTTGAAAGATACCTTCGTTCTCGTTTATTTAGATGACGTTTTAATACCGTCAAAATCAGTTGAAGAAGGTATCAAATAATTGGACATCGTTTCGAAAGCTTTCAGGGAAAGTGGACTCTCTCTCAACATCGATAAATGTCTGATTCTTCAAACTCGAATTAAATATCTTGGGCGTGAAGTTTCGGCTGAGGGCATAAGGCCGGGTAAATATAAGATCGGCGCACTCGTAAGATTACCTACACCGATCAATGTCAAACAAGTACGACAGTTCATGGGTCTATCGAACTGGATACATCACAGCTTTGGCGAAAAACAATACAAAATTTGAATGGACTAAAGAATGCGAAGAGGCCAGACAGTATATCATCAGGCTTTTGACAAAAAGACCAGTATTTGTCATTTTCGACCCAAAACGACCTACCGAGTTGGATACCGACGCCAATTCGTAGAATCTTGCCTGATTTTTTTGGTAGCTAAAAGACGCTCGGGAAAGAAACAATGTGAGTTACATCCTATCAAGAAAAAGTCAATAACATTCCATACGATTCATGTCGACTGCGAAGGAGATAATCGTCATATTCTATTCATTGTTGATGAATTCACAAAATTTATTGTGTTGTTGCCGTGTAAATCTCTACAAGCTGCTTAGACGGTGCAACATTTGAATAACATTGTCATACTCTTCGGAATACTGTAACATGCACTGTAGTCTGGCATAGGCTACGTGATGAAAACGAAATCAAGTTGTACAATGCGCATGTCCCGAATTTCGGAAACCAGAAAAACATCAGATGCCGTATAAAGTCAAGGCCGACTCGAACCTGTGGTGACTTAGTGTGGTGGAAAGGAATAACGGAAATTGCTAGAACTATGTTGCTGAACTTTCTAGAATTAAGCTAAGTAGTATAAATAGGGCTGAGTAAAAGCCTACTGAGTTAGTTATATTTAAACCCGTGAAGTGATAAATGATAATTAGAAAAGTGAAACGTTGCTATATTGTGAAGAAAACGTGTAAAGGAAATTGTAAAGAGAACTAATTAAGTGAAGACTAATAAAATTGTGAACATTTGTGACTGTAAATAAGTGTCTTAATTAATCCGAAGAGCCCCATTTACGTTACAATTGTTGTCAGAAGTGGGATTAATTAAGAAAGACTAAAAGTGAACTTGAAAAAAAGTGCGGCTGTGAAATTAAAGTAAAATAGTGCAGTGAATAATCTAAATATGGGTCGCAAATTGAAAGACTAACGTGTTCAAGACTTGAAGGGGGAATTAAGTAAACGTTCCCTACCTACAGTTAGATATAAATGTGCCCTGGTAGCGTTATTACAAGAATCTATGAAAAAAGAAGGAAAGGATCCAGAGGCTTTCGTTTTTGAAGACGAGCTAGAAAAAGAAGAAGAAACAAGTACTACAAACATGACAAATCTTCTCAATGCTCTGATGTGTGAAATGGAATCTTCCAAGGAGCAGTTAAAGACAGCAATGGACGAACAGAAATCATCAATAGAAGGGTCCGTAAACGAATTAAAGGCATCAATGGCTGAACAGAAATCATCAACGGCAGAGTTGAAATCGGCGATGGAAGCGTCCATAACTCAGTTATGGAAGAACAGAAAACAACGATAGAAGGTTCCGTAAATGAGTTAAAATCAGCAATGGAAGAACAGATGTCAGCGGTGGAGGAACGTAAAGCCTCGGTTGAAGAAGTGAAAGCTGAAATATAAATTTCCGTCAGGAAACAGGTTGAGGCTTTAGAATCAGCTGTTGATACGAAATTGTCAAACATAGAGAAAAGATTGGAAGAAGTAGAAATTTCTGGACACACGAATATTAAACAAGTTAAATGCGAAATGGAACAGTCAATGAAGAAAAATTTCGATGAAATCAGGACTGAGCGTCCAGAAACGGCATTTATCGACTTTATCTACAGATGTGACTGTGAACAAAAGGCTTCATCCTCCAACATTTGACGGCCAAACGCCCTGGCAAACATACAGACTGCAGTTCGAAACGGCAGCAGCAATGAACTTTTGGAGTGACGAAGAAAAAGCTACAGCTCTTATCTTGGCACTTAGAGGTGGAGCAGCAGAATTGTAACAGACTATCCCAGTGGAGCTAAGGTATTGCTATACACCTCTTATACAAGCTTTAGAATTACAGTATTGGAACCAGCACATGCAAGAGGTTAACCGTCTTCAGCTACGGAGTCGGACACAGAAGCCTGGAGAGCAGTTGCAGCAGTTATGCGCGCACATAGAAAGGAAGACACATTTGGCTTATCCTACGTTTAGACAAGATTATGTTAACGAGGTCGCAAGAGAAGCATTTATTAATTCACTTGCAGATCGTGACCTGCAGCAAGCAGTACGGCTGTCTGGAAAAAACACCAATGCTGAGGTTCTGGCTTACGCTCTGGCATATGAGGCAGCAAAACAAGCCTCAAGAAGTACGGTTCGGTTAAGAGAAGTAACCGAAATAGAAGATACCTGCTGTCGCGTCAATACATCGGAAAGGCGAACTCGTTTTAAATGCTGGACGTGCAACAAAGAAGGCCATCTCCAAAGAGATTGCAGAAAGTGGCGAAGATCAAACTCTCCACAAGACAGCAAGATGACAACATCTGGGCATGGCTGTGAAAAATGCAGAGAAAGAGAGCGAGCGGAACAAAGCAGCGATAAAGCTCTAAGCCCTATACCAACTCCACGCTCGCAACAGGGAAACGAGAAAAAAGACTCTGCGGGGCAGGAGTTGGTCAGTGAAATCGACGCCACCGGAATCATCAACATTAAGAAATGTTGGGATTGGCGCTGTGCTGTCACAAAAAGTAAACGGGCACGAAAAGGTGGTGGCATACTATAGCAGAGCTCTATCAAAACAAGCAAGAAATTACTGTGTTACGAGGAAAGAACTGCTGGCCATTGTTGATGCAACGAAGCATTTCCATAAATTCCTCTATGGAAAAAGATTCACTCTCCGAACTGATCATGCAGCTCTAAAGTGGTTGATGTAATTTAAAAATCCTGAAGGACAGGTGGCGATATGGCTAGAAAGACTGCAATCCTATGACTTCGAAATTATCCATAGGAAGGGTAGATTGCATGGAAATGCAGATGCACTTTCACGACGACCATGTAAGCCTGATTGTAAATACTGTTCCCGTCTGGAAGAGAAATGCGATCATGTGATTGTGAAAACAACAACTGTCGTACCCTTGACAGGATGGAACAAGGAAGAATTAAAAGCAGCACAACGAAAAGACGATAATATGTCTCCAATTTTGACGTGGAAGGTTAACGACGAAAGGCCATTTACAATTATTTCAAACTTTTTGTAATGCTCTGCGGACGTACACAGGAACGCAACTTTTACAATTGTTTTACACGTTTATTATTTATTGGATTAACTGCGACCGACTTTATCATACTACGTTTTCCAAAACCCGACTCTCTCCGACCAATTTTAAAATCAGACTCACTGTAATTTTCTTTAAGAAATACTTACAACTGATCTACATGAAGAAAAGTTTTCAGATTGGATTCGTTAGAATTAGGCTTATCTTAAAATAAGCGAATCCAATCTGTAACATTTCCTTCCCCCCGCGAAAAAGATGATTATTCTTTGGAGAGGAATAATCATGGTACAATTGCTGGGTAAGGGATTTTGTTTTACTATTTGAGCCATGATTGACTGTTTTTGTCACAGTCGAGTTTCAGTCATGGCCCTGGTACTTGCGCACGCCGTTAATCTGGATAATCGCCGCTACAGAGCTCCCGGTCGTAAGGTATTTTACCTTCGAATGATCCGGGTTGCTTATGTTGACCCCGACGGCGATGGCTGCGTCCGCCTATGGTGGAACCGTAGCGGACAGAGGTCAATGTGTATTTGGTCGACCCGGGGGGGCGTCGATAGCAGCCATCTTAGGATCGGTACTAACTCCTTCCGTTGATGCTACATGCCCAAGGTATTTGACCTGGTCTCCAAAAATTTTACAATTTTAGAACTTAGTTTTAGTCTGGCTGACTTCAGTTTCTGGAACACTTCTCGTAAATTTATTAGGTGTTCTTTTTACACTGATGTCATCCAAATATACCAGTCTATTATGCTAACTATCTTTCTTCGTGACATCATTTAGACGACGGTAGTCTACAAAGAATCTTGTATTGCCATCCTGCTTCTTTACCAGCACTGCTGGGGTCATCCACGGGCTTTTCGGCACTTTTATCAGAACTTGCTTACGCATTGTTTCAACCGTATCGTCTGCTTCCTCTCGCTTAGCTAGTGGTTAACTTCTTGGTGGCTTCGTGATAGTTTGGCTGACATCTCCGATGTATATTTTATGCTGCACTATATCATATTTTCCATAGTCCTGGTCTCCTATTGGAAAATGTCGCCAATTCGTCAATTGACTTTCTTGCTTTAGAATATTCCCTTTGACTGCGTTTATTGAAAGGAAGTATCATTGCAAACAAATTCGAAATAAATTTTTATATTTCTTAAGTCGCTCGAGTTTTTAAAAAGTTTATTTTGGATTTTTTTTGCAAATTCACTCGGATCAAGTGTACATTTCGTACATATTTTATGTATATTTTGAATGTCTTTCCATGGTTTGAATATACTACTAACATGATCCGCTCGACTGGTTCGCCATGTCCAAAGACTTTACCTGTCTTTAATTTGATGGCTTCACTAGAATTTAGTATTCATACCGCAATTTCTTTAATTTGCCACACACTTCAACACCAGCCTCGGAGAGTTGATCCTCATTCGTTTTCCTGTTGTGATCTTAGAGTTGGTACAAATTTTACAGCTATATCTCTTCTTTGTTCTGCTCGCTCTCTTTCTCTGGATTTTTCACAGCCCGATCCAGATGCCATCTTACCATTTTGTGGAGAGTTTAATATTATTCTCTTATTATAATCTCGTTGGAGATGGCCTTCTTTATTGTATGTCCAGTATTTAAAACGACACCGCGTTTAAGGGTGCGTTTTTCAAGAATTTTTAAAGTCGGTGGACACTGTAACTCAAAATTTACTTGACCGATCCTCTTGAAATTTAACATACTCTTTTAATACAAAAAATATGAGGTAATGACGTCGATATATTTTTTTGCATTATAATTAGTTTTACAGTGAGAAATATACTGATTTTTGCCTTTTTTTTTGTTAAAGAAAAATTCGTATTTTGTACTTCTAAATGATGTCAAAAACTGAAAAATCTTCAAAAAAAAAAATATCGACGTCATTACCTCGAGAAACTCATGAACTAACCAAATATTTTCGATTTTTTTTGACTTTAGATGATCCAGTGATGAGTTATGATGGCTACCGCAATGTACCTTTTTTTTAGGAGTATGCGAAGATTTGCTTTCAGAAGATTATTTTTCAATATTTTACGATGCAAATGTTACTGGATATTCCTGAAATGATACTTTATTATGTTTTTAATTTATAATTTAATTGAATTTACCGTACCCCCCTTAAGATGCATTGACTCCATTGCAGTTATCTTCTATTTCGGTTACTTCTCTTAGGCGGGCGGTACTTCTTGAGGCTTATTTTGCTACTTCATAAGCCATATCGTAAATAAAAACCACACCGTGGATGTTTTTTTCTGCTAGTTGTACTGCTTGCTGCAGGTCACGATTTGCAGGTGATTTAATAAATGGTTCTCTTGCGAACTGTTGACGTAATCTTGGCTAAACGTGGGATAAGGCAAATGTGTCCGCCTTTCTATATCTGCACATAACTGCTCAAACTTCTTTCTTGGGTAGGAATTCTCGCAAAATTGGTTGCTTTCAGACAACCTGGTTGCCTTGTAAGTACGCAAAAATGTGTAGAGGTTGAATTTAACAAGTGTGTGTGCAATCGGTTGAGGGGGAATGCCAACCGTTATACAACATTTTTACTCATGGCAGTCCAAGCGCTATGAAGTGTCAAAATCAGACGCCAGCTTCCAAATAGGCGACTGAGGATTTAGATGCAAGTTCCGGGAAACGGCATGGGAGAATTACAGATCATGCGAACAAACTTGACACATTTATTCGTTGCTATGAAATTTTTTTATGTTGCCACAACATTTTCTGGGCATACGCTTTCTTTATTGGAACGGTTTGGTTGTCTGGAGGCAACCATTTGACTGAGAATTCCTACCCTGGCTTCTGTGTTCAAATCCGTATCTAAAGGGGGCAAATCTCTTTCAAGTTTTGGTTTCCATACCGCAATTCTAAGGCTTTTATTAGAGTTCTCTTTTCTGCCAGTATAACCTTTAACAAATCTGCTACAGCGCCTCTAAGTGCCATGATTAAAGCTATAGCTGTTTCCTCTCAATCCAGAAGTTTACTGCCGCTGGTATCTCGAACCAGAGTCTATATGTCTGCCAGGGTATCTGACCGTCAAAAGTTGATGAAAGAAAACTTTTATTTACAGTAACGTCGCGACGCTCTCCAGTGCATTTTGAACTTGTTCTCAATTTTTCTCTATTGACTGTCTGGCAACATGTACGTCTTCGAACATTTTCGCAATTTCTGAGATCAGTCATCCCATTTTATTTTCCATATGGCTTTCGGAATAGACCTTCATAGAGTTTTATACGTTCTCCAGTTTCTTCTCTACAGTTGATTCTAGACCTTGACACTGTTTTTGTATAGAAGTCTCTATTTCAGCTTTAACTTCTGTGTAAGACATGCTAATACATGGAGTCAAATAAAACAAAACACATTTTTTATTGTGGAGAAAATATGGTTTTTAAAAACTCCACATTTATTCTATCCATACGTTCTGTACTTTGCTTTGTTTTAGACTGACTGATATGTCAAATTAGAGCGAGAACAACACTGTATTGGGCTCATATTGGGAGCAGTGCCGATAATATGATACAATGCCGCCGAAAGCCGGTCAGTTTAAAAAAAAATATTTTTTACTGTAATAAAACTATCTTAAAGTAAATTAAATGTTCAATCCTTTTATTTCAATGGTTCTACAGGTAATATGCATAATTTTTTACAGGTCGCTTTATTTCCGTAGTGGCGGTTTTAACGGTGACTGTTCTCACTAATCCATCCTTACTTGGTAGTAATTGAATTATTCTTCCGAGACCACAACACCTTTTAATAGAACCAACTGATTTTAATACTTTTCTTTTCTTTCCTCCATTTCTTCCGTTTCTGGAGAGTAGTTAAATACTCATTTTGCCATCTATTTCAGAAATGTTTTACCATTTGTTGTCGTTCGATTGAGATTATGGAAAATCTCGTTCCAATGGTGGCTGGTTTTGTATCGATTTTAAATGGGAATTGAGTAATCAAAGGTTCTCCTATCAGAAAATGTCCAGGTGTGAGTGCTTGTATGTCCAATGGATTATCACTAAATGGATAAAGCGGACGCGAATTCAATATCGCTTCGATTTGAGTGAGCAAAGTTGAAAGTTGTTCATCTTGCATCTTTTTCTGTCCGACAATCCGTCTTAGATGAAATTTTATGGATTTAACAGCAGCCTCATATAGTCTACCTTGAAATGTCTTGAACGCAGTAGAATCTATGACAGTATAATCTCTGACCACATAATAAAATCTGGTATGCGTGATACTTCCGGCAGTTTGTAAGCACGTATACCAAGATATTTATAAATCTAATATCAAAACGCGTAAAATGAAAAAAAAAGGTTTCCGTGATAATGGATAAATTTTACCCCCTATCACACCATTTAAATAAGTATGCGCGACCTTTCTGGCTAAAAATCATTGGTCGGCCGGACATTGACATTTCCCACAAAATTGTCTATGAGATTGATCAAAATCCGTGATGACGGAAAAAAACTACGAAAATTTAAAAATATATAATTTATTTATAATGTTTTCGGCTAATTAAATCCACGCCGACCAAGCAAATCTTATTCGTCTAAGTGTTAACTTTTATTTTCTATTTAAAATTTTAGAAAGCGTAATCACGGAGCTTTCAGGATTGGTGGCTCCTCGCCTATTAAAAAATCTGCAACTTTTACCCTCCACCCCCATAACGGATGGAACAGGTCTGTGTATAAAATTTCTGATTGGTAGGTACTTCTTAAATTCCTAGAAAGCTTAAATTTGATATGCACACTAGGATTACCACACAAACAACGAAAAAATTAAGAAATCTGTAACTTTCATCCTCGAACCCCTCGAAAAGGGGGTCTGGTTCAGTATTATATAATAATTTCTCATAAGATAATTTCAAAACTTCCAAAAGGCCTAGAAAGCTGAAATTTGGTATGCAGACTACATTCTGCACGCAAACAACGAGAAAATTAGGAAATCTGTAACTTTCATCGTAAAATTCCCCATTCCAGGGTGCATGTTTGTATATAAAATTTCTTCTACTTCCAAAAGTTCTAGAAAGCTGAAATTTTATATCAAAGCTAGATGTTATTCGTACATAAACAACTAAAAGGTGGGTGTGCTATGAAGAAAGGAACTGATGGCGTGCAAGAAATACCTTCTTCATTCTACTACGCCAGAACGAAGGGCCCCTGGGGGGTGATTTTTCTTTAAGCTCGTTCTAATGCCTATTCTATTGCTTCTATGAAAAGATTTTTTGGTTTTCCTTGAAGTTCACAAAACAATCTTTCAAATGAAGTAAAAATAGTCATACCGTATTTAAGATACTAACAAGCATTTTTAAGCCTAAAAGCGCGGAATTGTACGGAAGGAGAAATTTAAAAAAATTACAAGCACCAGACCATGGTGGGGCCATGTTTTACTACTGGCGTTGTGGATGAAAATTTGGTTTGCGACTGAAATGTCAGGTTTAATCAGAGATTTCTTGTTATTTCGGTATAAAATTTAAATTAAATTTAAATTTATATGAATAATGCATATGTTGAATAGTTGAATATAATCGGTTAATAGCTAAATACCAACATGATTTATCGATTATTGCAAATAATAAGCCAACAAGGATAAGAGGCATAATAGAGAGTGAGTTATAAAAAAAATAATAGCTGACGCACAAGAAATACAGCCCGAAAAAAATAGAGCATCTTACAAAAAGAAATGAAATCCCACCAAAAACATTTCATATAAAGAAGGTGGCCAATAATCACAAGCTCATACCGCTTTCACCGCTAAGAAGTTATCAGATCTCATGTGGAGCCAAGCTACTAACTCTAAAAGGCCTAACTCTAACTCTACAACCCCTAACTCTAGAAACCCTACTTCTTGGTCAAAAAGTATGGTTTAGCAGTAGCTACAACTTTAATTTTTAATTAAAATTTTATCAGTTTAATTATATTATTTCAATAAAATATTTTCAATAAATCCACTTTGATTATGTTCAATCAGACTGTACAGATAGAATAACTGTCAAATATATTTTAGTCAAAATGTACACTTCGATAAATTTTGAATACACTTTAAAAAATATAATAATCATTCAATCATTGACAATAAAATACGGTACTCTATACGGAGAAAGTTATAAACAAACTATCTATGTATTAATTGTAAAGTAGGTTACAAAAAATGTTAATTGAAATTTTAGTCTAACCAGATTGTTTGAACAATAACAACTTCATATGGCTTGGCCTTTGCATGGATCTAATGGATGACACAACATTAAAGACCAGTTACTTAATTTCTAATCATAAGTCCATAGGAGTGACTGTGTGATGGCCGCGAAACTGCCAAGCCATACTTTTTGACCAAGAAGTAGAGTTTCTAGACTTAGGGGTTGTAGATTTAGGCTTTGTAGATTTAGTGGCTTGGCAACCTTCCTTACATGAAATGTTTTTGGTGGGATCCATTTATTCTGCATTTCTACCTGTGGGCTTTCTTCCTTATCAACTTTTAATCTCCATAAATTGTATTAATATCTTTCCTTTAGTTTTTGCAGGTGATATGTATCCATTAGTATCATAGAAATGTGCTACGAAACTATTTTTCGTTTGGTAATTTTTCCTTCCATCCTCTTCTCCAGAAAATACCACTTCATTTTGGTTTTCTGTGTCCATAGCGTTCATGAAAAATTTGCTATTTGATTTCCAATGCATCAATTCGAAACCTGCTCTTTTTAATATGTCCCCCATTTCTTTAGCTACTTGAACCGCTTTTCTCACTGAACTTTCTCCCGACGCGACGCGCCATCATCCATGCTTCTCCAGCGCATTGTATTGTCGCATGAATAACTAGAAATGGTGATGCTTTTCTCCGAAAATCGCTACTGCTAACCAGTATTCTCTTAATGGTTGGTTTCGACTGTCTCTCCAAAATATCCATTGTAGATTTCATTGTTCAGGTGATAGCTTTACTTGATTGAACATTGCTTTAATATCTGCATAAATATCAATTTTATGTCTCCGAAACGCCATCACGGTTTCACGTAAATCCTTTGTATCGCGCATTTGAATGTCGTTCAATGAAATGTCAATATCTGATTTACAGCCTGCATCATATACAATTCTTTTTCGGAATGATATGATGAAGATAAGATAATAGACTAATTCTCCTGCCTTTGGTTTTTGTTTGGCAAGCACAATGTGTCCAATTTCCATGGCCTCTCTAATTTTTTCCACATACATTAATTTTGTTTCCGGGTTTCTTTCTTAACACCTTTTCAAATATCATATCATCGCGCTGATACGTGCTTAGAAAATAATTTTCTACTAAATTGTTCTCTTCTGTCTTATATAATAACGTTTCCATTAATGTTACACCGTTCAATTCTCTCTGCGCAACTGAAACAATTATTTGTGCAAAAGATCCTACTGCGAATAGAAGATTTCTTTCGTCAGCTTTCCAATATTCTGGGTCGGCATATGGCGCACCACCTCTGCAATTCCATTGATGCTGTGATATTGAATGCTGGCATAATGGTTTTGTGATATTGGATGATGGCATAATTGATTGAACTGCTTCCGTTTAAAAAAACCCAGAAAATTTCTTCCAAAAATTCGCGTGGCGCACTTTCATACCATGGGCGAATTTTAAGTAGCACCTTTTACTTTACATTAAATAGTTCACCGTTGATTCCAACTAATTTTGTTGCCATCGGCATTCCTGGTGAACCAAGTTATTTATACAAAACAATTATATTCAAATTCGGGTGTGCGCCTGTATCCAAAAATCCTCTTTCTGTTTTATATATCTGTCCTTCCACTTCTATCCTTACCTTAATAGATGGAATGAAAGGTAAATTTTTCTTATTATCAATACTACACCTAAAACCATTTATATATGATTCGCTAATTTTGCTGAACTTTTCTTTATCACTTTCTTTTGTCAAATTTTCTGAATCGTTGATTTTCCATTTTTTATTTTTTATTACATGAATCTAATAGCAATTCCTGATTTTCATCATGTATATACATTTTTTTCTTGAATAGTCCGTCTTCATTTTGTTTTTTATTCCATTTTCCAGCTTGACTTCCATACCTTTTCTGTTTTCCTTTCAATCTACGCTTAGTCAATCCTTTTTTCCTTGTCCAGACTTAGGTGCCTGACGAACAACGAAAGCGGGGGATAATTTCGTTGGGCAAATTTTGCTGTTGTGACACGGATTGTATCGACACTGAGGTAAACGACATTTCACGAACATATGTAGATATTTCAGAGCCGTGTCTTTTCTTGAAACAATTCAGGCAAATGTTTCGTCGGTTCAAAAAGTCGATCCGAGCATTCAATCCTAGTGATTCGAAGATTGGACATTCATTCAATGGATGAAATGCACCGGTGTATAGTGGACATGCTTTACATTGATACTGTATTGGTTTGGGGCCAGTATAGTTACTGGTACTGGTTACCGTTCACATCCTCGTAATTGATCACACTAACGATACGATTCATTTTTATTTCCAATCGTTGAAATATGTTCTTTCTAATAACTTTTTGATTTTGAAGCTCCGGCATCTTTGTCCAAACACTTTAACATTTGTGTTATGGGAACAACCATTCCACGAGACTTTTCAAATTCTTTGGCCGTATCATCAACCCTTCGTTCATGTAAACAATGAACGAGAATGAAATCCGATGTGGCAACTGGGAAATTTAGTGCTCGAAGTTGGCGTAAAATTTCGTGTGTGACATTTGCCATACGTTTCAATTCATTCGCATTCGGCCTTCCTTGTAATACAGGAAGTCGATTTGACATAAATATCTACGTCCAATTTGATATTTTTCGTCATATAATTCCAACAAACGATTCCATGCTTCTTGGTAGCTATTTTTTTTATCAAATGACACTATCCAATAGCCATTGACGTGAACATTCATTTGTTGCTGATCCAGTTAAAGTCTTTATCAAATATTGATGCTTATATACCTGTGACACATCTGCATTATTATGAATGGCAGCAATGAATCGATCGCGCAGTCCTAACCGCTTGCGTTCATGTTGGTCGAATTCGCTCCAAGTGTTCTTAATGTCATGCTGTTAAATTGGCATAGTGACGTAGACATTCATTTGTTTGTCTTCACTAGTAGCTGAGTGACTTGCTTGGCTTGAAACCGATTCAACACTTGGTGTCTTTTCCGTGATTTTGTAATGCAATATTTCAGTTGCCTCGAAATACTGTTCTTACTTTTGTGCCAAAGGATTAACATTCCGTTGCATCGACCGATATTGCTTAACCTCTGGTGAACCACCAGCTTAGTCTGTTTCCATTTTAATACCGTTTTCATTTTGACTACTTGATTCATTATTCTGCCATTAGCGGCATCCATCTGTTCAGTTGTATAGTTACTCTTGCTTTGTAATACTTTGCTCAGTTGCCACCGGTGGAACGTTGTTTGGAGCCGTCGACACCACTGAATTACCAAATATTGACGACTTGCCAATACCGCTACGAGTTGATACAATTCTTGTGCTTGTTAGTGTTATTGCAGTAGCTGATGCGGTTACAACAGCGGTACTTGACCTTACACTTAAAATGTTTAATAATTCATTCAATGAACAAAATAATACACCAAATATCCGAAAAACTCCCAGTGTCATGCTTTCCATCCAATCCGAAAAATCAAATTTTTAATTCCAAATTTTTATCCGTGATTCTTTTCGAGTTTATTTTAATTAAATGTAAATTAGGTCAGTGTTACGGTCGGCGCTCTAAATGGCTCACGCTAACACAACTTCCTATATATACTTCTTTCCCGATTTCACATTTAATTTTAAATTCCTGTTTAAATTGTTACGATTGTTTCTTTCTACGAACCACATAACACACGACAGATGACACCGGTTTCCTCTCAGTTTTCCATTCTTCCTGGTGCCATTGTTTTCACCTTTTTGTACTTTTATGTCCAATTAATAGACTAAATGTCACTCTCAAAATTTTTAAAGTTGCTTATGAATTTCTCTTCACGCGTTCACTTGTTTCTTGTCTCAATGCCAAAACAAAGAATGCCGGTCGGTGTGTTTGTTACGAGTGCAAACTTCCGAGATAGCATGATGAGAGTGCGATTCCTATCTCCTCTGTTCATTGACTGATGTATCTTGAATTTGAATTTTGAAATTCATTCCAACAGTAAAAACAAAACAAACTATTTGTTTTTCCGTCGATGTTTCATCCACTTTAATTAGATTCTATTCCAATTTTAAGTTCTACAACTTTCTGTCCAAAAATTTTACATTTCTCAAGCAATCTCTTTTATGAAAAAATGTATTATTTGATTTACACAGTAATGTGCTCTTTCCTTTATGAACAAAGTGCTCTTGCCGATTTTTTGATTTTCATACTTTATTGGATATAAATGTCTTATAAATTTTCCTTCTCCAGTTCTATCCAATTCGAAGGACCATAAATGCTAAAACATGGAGTTAAATAAAACAAAACACAGTTTTTATTATGGAGAAAATATAGCTTTTGAAAACTCCACATTTATTCAATCCATCCGTTCTGTACAATGCTTTGTTTTAGACTGACTGATGTGTCAAATTAGAGCGAGAGCAACACTGTGTTTTGCGCTCAGATTGGCAGCAGTACCGCCAATATGATACAACTTCTTCAACCGAGGCTTTTAGTTTCGCTACTGATGACTTCCGTTCATCAATCGATGCCTTTAACTCATTTACGGACATTAATTTAGATTTCTATTCGCCCATTGATGCCTTTAACTGTTCTTTGGAAGCTTTCATCTCACGCATCAGGAATTGAGAAGATCTGTCTTGCTTGGAGTGTTTTTCTTTCTTCCAGCTCATTTTCAAAAGAAAATGTTTCTGAATACTTACCTTCCATGTCTACTTATAACATTGCTATCAGGGCACATTTATTTCCAATATTAGGTAGAGAACGTTTACTTAATTCTTCCTGCACGTCTTGAACATCTAAACCCTTCAATTTGCAACCCATATTTAGGTTGACTGCGTTATTTCATTTTACTTTCACAGTCACACTTTTTTCAAGTTCATTACGTAGTCCTTATTAATTTATCCCACTTCTGACACCAATTGGTAGTAGTTGGGGCTCTTCGGGCTCGGCGGAATAATTAAGATATTTATTTTCAATCATGAGTCTTCAAAGTTTATTTATTCACTTAACTGGATTAGTTGACTTGTTTTCACAATACAACATTTAACTTTACTAATTAATACTTATCACTTCACTGGTTAAAGCACTATTATAATACCTAGCTTAATTCTATAAAGTTTAGCAACTTAGTTCTAGAAATGTCCTTTATTTATTTTCACCAAACCAGTAGCCAGTTAGTTGAGCGGCACGACGACCATTCCATGGTTTCCGGGATCGAGACTAGATCTCCCCGTGGGTTTTTAAAAAAAATTCAATTAAAAAATTCACTCAATCTCTGGGCTGTTGTTTAGTTTAAAGCAATTTAAGTAAAACATTCAAGTTTACTCACTCCCCTTACCCTAAATTCCCTTCGAGTAAATGCCATGCAAAGGGTTGTCGTTAAAAATAAAAACCAATTCATCGCAGTTTCAAGCGACCTTGATTACATACGGCTTCTGAGTTTTTATGATTTCCGAAATCTGGGACATGTGCATTGCACAACTTGATTTTGTTTTCATAACGGAGCCTATACTGCCCAACAGTGCGCATTACAGTATAGAATTTTGTATCTGAGGGTAGGGTATGGAAAAGGATCGGGAAAAATACCGTAATCTGTGGCCAGATTGAGAAGATTCTTTTTGATATGTATAGAGTACAATACCTCTGCAGCTTTTGCCTTCGCTGTATTCACATTAGTAGTATTTTTCGAGTAGCGTAGCGTAGAAAATAAACTAAAATAGTTTTTCAAAAAAAGTGGCTCCGATGCCGACATCACAAAATGTGCTAAAAAGCATAAATTAATATTTGATTTTATGTCATCACCTTTTTAATTTTGCAGAAAGTAAACAAACAAAACCACTACCTATCTTCAGTAAAAAAAACCATATTAAACTACCTAAGCATTTTAGCATGCAAGATCATAAGGAAAGAGGATTAATATATGTTTGTATAGACTGAATATTTCGCACTATCTGTAGGTAGTTACTTTATTTGTTTACTTTGCACCGGTTTAAAATGTCGACAGACATAAAATGAAATATTATCTTATATTTTGTAGCGCCTTTTCTGAAGTCGGTTCCACTTTTTTAAAACTATTTTTTCAATGGCTCCAAAACTATAAATCAAAATTTGAACATATTTTATGCTTCAAGATGACTACGCATTTTTACAGTATTTTTGAAAAGAAGTATGGGTACATAGGCGTGCGCGTACGTACTTACGTAGTGATTTACTTTTTGCACAAAATCTTGAGAATAAAAAATTATATCGACCAGGTGCCAATCAAAGCGTATTACCCGCAATATGTTTCGAAATAAAGTTTCATCACAGTCGGTCCAACCACCTTTCTTGGGAAAAAATAGAAGAAGAAAAAGTGACTGTGAAATTAAAATGAAATCGTGCAGAGAATAATCTAAATATGGGTCGCAAATTAAAGGACTTACATGTTCAAGACTTGAAGGGGGAATTAAGTAAACGTTCCTTTCCTACAATTGGAAATAAATGTGCCCCGGTAGCGATACTACAGAAAGCTATGGAAAAGGAAGGAAAGGATCCAGATTCTTTTGTCTTTGAAGACGAGCTAGAAGAAGAAGAAAAAGCAAGTACTCCAAGCTTGACAGATATTTTCAATGCTCTGTTGAAACTTAACTCATCAATGGCTGAACAGAAATCATCAATAGAAGCATCAATGGCTGAACAGAAATCATCGACGGCCGAATTGAAATCATCAACGGCAGAGTTAAAATCGGCGATGGAAAGTCCATAACTGAGTTAAAGACATCGATGGAAGAACAGAAGTCATCAATAGAAGCATCAATGGAAGGTTCCGTAAATGAGTTGAAATCAGCAATGGAAGAACAGATGTCAGCGGTAGTGGAACTTAAATACTCGGTTGAAGAAGTGAAAGCTGAAATAGAAATTTCCGTGAGGAAACAGGTTGAAGCTTTAGAATCAGCTGTTGATACGAAATTGGCAAACATAGAGAAAAGATTGGAAGAAGTAGAAATGTCTGGACACACGAATATTAAACAAGTTAAATGCGAAATGGAACAGTCAATGAAGAAAAATTTCGAGGAAATCAGAACTGAACTAGAAAGCGTCCAGAAACGGCATTTATCGACTTTATCTACAGATGTGACTGTGAACAAAAGGCTTCATCCTCCAACATTTGACGGCCAAACGCCCTGGCAAACATACAGACTGCAGTTCGAAACGGCAGCAGCAATGAACTTTTGGAGTGACGAAGAAAAAGCTGCAGCTCTTATCTTGGCACTTAGAGGTGGAGCAGCAGAATTGTTACAGAATATCTCAGTGGAGCTAAGGTTTGCTATACATCTCTAATACAAGCTGTAGAATTAAAATTCAGACTTAGATGAAACCAAGCGGCCAAAGAAAGATGTCACAAAGCTAACCAAAATGATACTTCCGTCTAATAAACTGACCCAAGCAAAGAAGTTGCTTGAAGAATTTGCCAATATTTTTGCACTACGGGACGAAGACTATGGAAAAACTGATATAGTGCAACATAAAATTGACACCGGAGATGCCCGCCCTATCAAGCAACCACCAAGAAGAATACCACTTGCAAAGCGAGAAGAAGCAGACGAAATGGTTGAAACAATGCATAAGCAAGGTCTAATAGAAGAGTCCAAAGGTCCATGGATGTAACCAGTGGTGCTAGTAAAGAAGGAGGACGGCGGTACAAGATTCTGTGTCGACTACCGTCGTCTAAATGATGTCACGAAGAAATATAGTTACCCACTACCCCGCATAGTCGACACCCTAGATACCTTATCAGGATCAAAGTGGTTTTTAACGTTGGACTTAAAAAGCGGCTATTGGCAAGTCGAGATCGGTTCAGATGATAGGGAAAAGGCAGCATTCTCGGTGGGAAGTGGATTGTGGCAATTTAAAGTTATGCCCTTTGGACTTTGCAATGCGCCAGCGACATTCGAGCGCTTAATGGAATGTGTTCTACGAGGTTTAACTTGGAAAACCTGCCTGGTATATTTGGATGACATCATTGTAATTGGACGAAGTTTTGAAGAACATGAAGGAAATCTACGGGAAGTGTTCGAGAAACTGAAGTCAGCCAAACTAAAACTAAGCCCCAAAAAGTGTACGCTCTTTGCAGACCAGATCAAATATCTTGGGCATGTGGTACGAACAGAAGGAGTTAGCACTGACCCTGAGAAGATAACTTCAGTGGAGAAGTGGCCCACTCCGAAAGATAAGCACGAGCTACGAAGCTTTCTTGGACTAGCCACTTATTACAGACGCTTTGTGAAGAATTTTGCTGATATAGCAAAGGAGTTGCATAAGCTAACGGAGAAGGATAAGGCATTCGTTTGGACAGAAAAAGCAGAAAACATTTTTAAAGCACTTAATTGGGCGCTTTGAAATGCACCTGTACCTACTTATCCAAAGCCGGGTGAGACATTTACATTGGATACCGATGCAAGTAATGTTGGGATTGGCGCTGTGCTGTCATAAAAAGTAAACGGGCACGAAAAGTGGTGGCATACTATAGCAGAGCTCTATCAAAACAAGAAAGAAATTACTGTGTTACGAGGAAAGAACTGCTGGCTATTGTTGATGCAACGAAGCATTTCCATAAATTCCTCTAAATAAAAAGATTCACTCTACTGATCATGCAGCTCTGAAGTGGTTGATGCAAGTTAAAAATCCTGAAATGAAATGACTTCGAAATTATCCATAGGAAGGGTGTATTGCATGGAAATGCAGATGCACTTTCAAGACGACCATGTAAGCCTGATTGTAAATACTGTTCCCGTTTGGAAGAGAAATGCGATCATGTGATTGTGAAAAGAAATCACCGGGTAAACGTAAATTTTCACCGTATAGTAATTTAGCTGGAGAAAAACGAAATTCGTCGCTACTAATTGATCGAAAACCTAATAGAATAAGTGGTAAATATTTGGTCCATTGAGAATTTTGGTAGCACATTAACGATGCTTTAAGGGATCGATACCATCGTTCTATAAATCCGTTTGATTGAGGATGATAGGCTGTTGTGCGACAGCGTTTAATTCCTAATGATTTGGTTAATTCCATAAACAGATATGATTCAAATTGTGATGCTTGATCTGTGATAACTGTTGAAGGAGTACCAAATCTAGCAATCCAATTTTTTGATAATGCTGAAGCTACTGTTTCCGCAGTAATGTTTTCGATTGGGATATCTTCAGGCCAACGAGTAAATCTGTCGATTATTGTCAGACAGTATTTGAAACCTTCAGAGGGTGGTAATGGACCAATTATGTCTAAATGAATTGTATTGAAACGCTCTGTTACGTGCTGGAAATCGGAAAGAGGAGGATGGACGTGCCTTGAGATTTTGGCTCTTTGCCAAGGTATATAATTTCTACTCCATTTTTTTACATCCTTTTTAATTGAAGGCCAAATAACTCTGTTTACTAACAGTTTTACCGACGCTTTTATACCTGGATGACTCAAATTATGGATTGCCAAGAAAATATCTTTTCGAAATTTTACTGGAATATGAGGTCGTAATCTGTTTATTGACACATCGCAATAAATTTCTTTCTTTGAATTAATTAAATTAACTTTAATTATTTTCAACGAAGAATTTTGGATCAGTTGGTGGAGTTCGGGATCATTTGTCTGAGCTGTGGCTACAGCTTCAAAATCAATTGCTCCACTAATATTGATTTCATTCAATCTAGATAATGTATTGGCTACCATGTTATCTTTGCCTGAAATATGTCTAATATTTCAATAATATGGTAAAATGATTGATTGATAGTCCGAATGCTTCTAGTTGTGAGAAAAATTGTTTCACATGCTCCATGTGTTCTAATTCTGATTTAGAGGCAATAAGAATGTCATCGAGATAAACAAAACAGAATGGTAAATCGCGTAGGACCGAGTGAATCGTTGAAATGTTTGCGCTGCATTACATAAGCCAAAAGTCATTCGCGTAAATTCGAACAGACCGAAAGGTGTACAGATTGCAGTTTTAGGAATATCTGATGGTGCAACTGGAATTTGGTGGTATGCTTTTATCAAATCAATTGTTGAAAAGACTTTACTACCTTCTAATTGGTTTGCAAAATCCTGAATATGAGGAATGGGATATCTGTCTGGAATTGTTATTGCATTGAGCCTTCTGTAATCACCGCATGGTCTCCATTCACCATTCTTTTTTTTAACTAGATGGAGAGGGGAAGACCAAGGACTATCAAAAGGACGACAGATTCCTTGTTCCAAGAGAAATTTGAATTCTTTCTTTGCTGCTTTCAGTTTTCGCCAGTCAATCGACGAACTTTTGAAGCTATAGGATGTCCTTCGATAGGTATGTAGTGTAGAACATCATGTTTAGCCCGAAATGAAAAATTAATCTCTGTTGAAATGGATTTAAATTTTTTTAGTAATTGGTGTATTTTTGGGTTGACCGCGGGATCGTGGTAAATGGCCAAAGATTCGAAAGTACCTTTTACCGTTTTGGCGGTTGATCGAAGTGAAGTAAGGGGGTCAATAAGAACCCTGTTTTTCAAATCTACTAGCAAACCGTACTTGTGCAGAAAATCTGCACCGATTATTGGTTTTGAGACGTCCGCAATAATGAATTCCCATACAAAATTTCGACATAAGCCTAAATCCAATGTTAACCACTTTTTACCATATGTGTTAATTATTGATGAGTTTGCCGCCAAAAGTTTAAGACCGTTTGGGCAATCAAGTTTTGAATGATAATTTGGCATAACCGAAACGTCTGATCCAGTGTCAATTAAAAAATGTTGGTGTGTGGTTTTGTCATAAATGTGTAAGCGACTTTTGATTGAGTCAGATTCCCCCGTCGCTAATGGAGACTGACCAATTAGTTTGTTGAATTTTTTGCACTGAATTTACAAGGCTGAGTACACTTATTGGCTTTAACACCGAATTGGAAATGATACCAGCATATTTCCCTATTTTTTAAAAAATTTCGATTTCTCGAATAGTTTCGTGATTTTGACCTTGAATAATTTTGATTTGAAGGTCGAAATGACGAACGGGAAATCCTTTTTACCTGTTCTTTCAGTTCACTGACTTCATTTTGTAGTGTTGCTATTGTCGAAACGTTCGGGTTTTGGTTAGTTGCAACCGAATAAACCTCAGTTCGACCAGTCACCTAAAAAATTTTATCAGCCATAATCGATAATTCATCTTTTGTTCCTGTAATACAAGCTAGTATGGCTTGCACATTTCCAGGCAATCTTTGAAGCCACAGAGATTTTAAAATTTCCTCTCAACTCATTTAAGAGTTGCTTTAATTTTACGTTATCAGATGTAGAAAGTCTACAGATTAACGTTTCTTTAAAAGGATTGGCAATAATATCACTAATATCCCTAAAGACAGTTTCATCTAAAGCGCTTAATAAGTGGTTGAATTTTGTTTGTTCTAGAGTGATTCCTGCAAGGTCGAATTGCGATTCAGGTTGGAGGAACCACGCTTTCGGGTTTGAACGCCAAAATGGAATGGTTTTAACTGACACAGAATTAACCGATAACAACGCAGAAGGGGGAGGAGGTAGTGGAATAGCCGATTGACTCGTATCAGAAACGTATAAATTTGATAACGATTCCCCAAAAAAATCGGTATACATATTGTAAATGCTTTACAAGACACAAACAAAAAGAACAAATATTTTTGATAAAAAATGGTAAAATTTGTATTGTATTAAAAGAAAAAGTTGTATAACTCCTATTTTAACATATCTTTTTTTTTGTATTTTCAAAGTTTTTTTTTCTGTTTGCAGATGATGCTGTTGCTGTTCTTATACCGTTGATGAATTGATACTTCTTCGTTTGTCTTCGTGTCGTTTAATATGCCTTTAAATAGAAAATACCTTACCACTGGTGGGGGGTATTTCTATTTGAAGGCCTTTCTTGGTTCTTTTTTAGTTAGGTTGGTTTCTTCTGGCTTGATGTTTTTTGTTTTTAAATAGAGCATGCCTTACCACTGGTGGGGGGCACCTCTATTTGAAAAGAAATTTTTCTGGCCGATGAGTATCTTTTTAAATAGCACGTGCCTTACCACTGGTGGGGGGCACTGTTATTTGAAAAAGTAATATCTTTTTTATTTGTTGGTCGCGTTTTTTTTTGTTTTATAGAACGTGTCTTACCACTGGTGGGGGACACGTCTATAAAGAAGAAATCTTGAAAGTCTATCACGTCGGGGTCACCAATTGTGGGATGATTGCGCTAGGTCCAAATCCTTGCAGTGGTTGAGTTATATAGCCGAGTCCCACGTCTCGACTATCTAATTCTGGAGTATTGGCTGGTGTTGGCGATCTCAACCTTGATTGCCTAGAGAGGGCGGAGCTCCCTAGGTCTTTAAAATTATGCCTCCATTTAGAGGACTTAATTTGGTTGCTGTAAGAAAAGTTTTTTTTTTTAAATAAAATATAATTATCAACTTTTATTTTTGGTTTATTTTAAAATAATAGTTTTTAAACAATATTGTCTATGGCTAAACTCGAACTGGCCTGTGGAATAATTTTCCCTGACTTTTATACATTTTTTCTTTAAACAAAATTGTTCCGACCTACTTTGGTAGCATTTACAACAAGTATATAATGAAACCGAACGCAACCCAAAATAACTAAACTTTATAAATGTAATGTTTCTGGTACGAGTGTTAAGCTGTCACCACAGAAGGAGACCTCGTCTGGCTATTCAACCCACGGCGACGAAAAGGAAAGTCACCAAAGCTTCTACAGCAGTGGCAAGGACCTTACAAGATCCTTACGCGCATCAACGATGTGGTCTACAGGATACAGAGAGGACCAAAAGACAAAAAGAAGATCGTGCACATTGACCGATTAAAGCCATACCAAGGAGATACAGAGGGGGGCAGTGTAACATGCACTGTAGTCTGGCATAGGTTACGTGATGAAAACGAAATCAAGCTGTGTAATACGCATTTCCCGAATTCCGGAAACTAGAAAAACGTCAGATGCCGTATGAAGTCAAGGCCGACTCGAACCTGTGGTGACTTGGTGTGGTGGAAATGAATAACGGAAATTTCTAGAACTAAGTTGCTGCACTTTCTAGAATTAAGCTAAGTAGTATAAATAGGGCTGAGTAGTAGCCTAGTAAGTCAGTTGTATTTTAACCAGTGAAGTGATAAGTTCTAATCGTTAAAGTGAAACGTAATATTAGAAAGAAATATTGTGAAGAAAATTGTGCAACGAACTAATTAAGTGAATAAAATAAAATTGTGAACTTTCGTGATTGAAAATAAGTGTCTTAATTAATCCGTCGAGCCCGAAGAGCCCCATTTACGTTACAATACGTTTAACGAAGTTTTCTGTGTTTAATTCCTTACTACTTAGTATGTAAGAGCTAGACCTTTGGATGTAAAACTTAAAAGTTATTAAAATTTGTTGAAAAAAGATTTCCGGACGTAACCTTTCTAATAGATACAGTTTGTTTGAAATAATTTTTGTGAAGTCAAAGTCGAAAGTTTGAAATATATGGCAAAATTTAAAATCCTAGAAAACTCAAAATTCTCTACGTCAAGTATTCAGTCAAGCCTGTTGAAGTTCTTTTACAGATTTTATAGGATATCCAGGATGCCATCGTCTTAAAAAGGGTCTTTTATTATTTAACTTGTTAACAAAGTCACATGAAAGAAACTAAATCATCTTTTAAAGGTTAAGTCAATCTCTGACATGCTCAAGATATTGTTACAATGATATTCGATTCAGGAATGTCATTCGAACTAGGACTTCAGAAGTTAATCTCAGCTAAGACTAATCTTTGGTATCTGCATCCTCAATAAGTTCTTACAACGATATCACAGGCCTGCGATGATGAATAGTTGTTTCCGAAGTAATTTTTCCCGCTGAAACTGAATCCGGGCTCAGAATTGCTCTATCACGTCAGGTTTTTGAGATATTCTAACCTTAAAAGGTACAAACACTGTTTTTTGACATATTTGAGGTTATGTAGCACCGCGATGTTTTTTTCAAAAAACCATGTATGTGAATTTCTCGGAATACGAAAAATGTATGGTCACTTTATTCAAGTGACCATAAAGTTTGAAGTTGGAAGTCCTGAGGAATCGTTCAGTACATCGTTAAGTAGTGCACATTGTTAAAAAGTTCACAATGGAAAATTTAATTTTTATTCTCTTTCAGGTTGCATTACAAGTGGCTACATTTTTTAATATTTCATTGAAATTAATTTTCGAATTTTGTAGATAATGGCCGTAACACCACTCCCTCCGGTAAAAGAAGTTATCCTCAGCACGTTGGGCTTCATTCGGGATTACTGATGTTTTTTTTTATTAGTAGTCTTATTTGTAGTCTTTAATGCTGTCACGTCCTGGAGTCTTCAAACGTAAATCGTTGGTAGCCAGAAAGCCCGAGATGCATTTCTTCCCTGTCGTTAGGTGTTTCGGACTTATCTGGCCATGGAGAGATGTTTGTTTAAAGGCGCCTCTAACTCGTCCTTTAAAAACCCTTTGTTGTTTCGTTTGCGGAGATGGAGCGAGTATGTAACACTTCATCTTGGGACACATTAGACCTTCTGTTTTATAATTTTGTAGCTAACGTCGTTAATGTTACAGGGGCCTTTCCAATTCCTTTAGAGCTTAGGACACTTCTCTTATTACTGTTTGGGGAATAAAGCCATACTTAGTCTCCTTTCTTGAACGGATTCGCCCTCCCTGATAGATCATACCGCTCTTTCATATGCTCAAGAGTAAATTTTCTTGAACTTGTGTAGTCTAGCAATAAGACTTTGCACATAGGCGTCGGTAGGCAGCTGTTCGTCTGGTATCTCTCCCATATACAGGTCCACAGGAAGCCTTAACTCTCTTCCCAGAGTTAGCATTGCTGGGATTTCCTTGGTGCTCTCTAGGATAACAGAACGATAAGCCAATAAGAATAGCTGGATGTTGTCATCCCAATCTATCTGGTGGCCACTAGATTGAAATGATCATTTTGGATGAGTGCTTCACACACAGTTTTCGTAGTTTGCTCAAGCATTGGTGTGGCTTCGGGCCATTTGGTGAAGTAATCAACGACCAGAAGAGTACTTCGTAGTAACAGCTAGTGGGCCAAAAATATCGAAAGCAATTCTCTCAAATGGCGTGGCTATATTATAAAGTTTAAGGGGAACTTTTTCTTTTCGACTTTGTCCTTTTCTCTGATTGCAAATGTAGCAGTTTTCGCACCACCTTCGAACGTCAGCCATACCATCTAATAATAGGGTACTCTAATTCTGGCACTAGTTCGATGAATACCGAAGTGGTCACCGAAAGGACTCTCGTGAGCTATTTTCAAAGACTTCTTGTCGCAGAGTTGCTGGTAAGAGAATTTGATATACTGTTTTGACGTAGTGTGTATCCGGCATGGGATATTGTTATAGTTGATGATGTTTGAAATTAATAGTGTCCTGGTTCCCGATTCGAGCACAATAATGGAAATCATTTTTTAGGCATGGTCTTTTGGATAACGCATCGGCATTTCCGTGTCTCTTTCCTGAGAAATGTTGCACCTCGAATTCAAATTCTTGCAGCCTCTCTAGCCAGCGTGCGATCTGACCTTCTGGTAGAGAGGCGTGATCGGTGCGGATTCGGAAACGACGAACCAAGAAGTACGGCTGGACGTATGAAACAGCCTTGACAACAGCAAGAAGTTCTTTTCTGGTGATACAATAGTGCTGATATTCCTTGCTTAGTGTTTTGCTATAATATTATATGACGCGTTCGAGGTTGTCCTGTTCTTGGGACAATACTGTACCTCAGGCGGCCTGACTTGCGTCCGTGTCTAGGATAAAAAGTCCATTTTCGTTTGGCTGGGAAATAAGTGGTTCTGTGATTGATTTATTTTTTAGAGTCGTAAAAGAAGTCTCGCAGGCAGCACTCCATTCAAACTGTACGGCCTTTTCGGTCAATTTAGTCAGTCCATATGGCATTACGTCCCATACTCCCATAGACGTGTCCCCTTTAACATTTTGCGAGCGTATAAGACACTCGTTGGGTACTGGTAAGGATAATTTGCTTGTAGTTTGCGCGGTATATGAAAGAAAGGATTCCTGATTAAGTTTGAGAACGTTTCCAGATAGGCTAATTTCACCAGCGCATAGGTCCAAATTGCACCCATGTCGTAAAAGAAAGTCTATCCCTAGTATGCAATCATCGCAGATTTCGGCAAGATACACAGGGTGTTTAATAAAGAATTTATCGACTTATATTTCTATCTTAGCGGTACTTCTGGCTGGGACTGTTTCTCCGCTCACAGTTCTAATAACAGCTTTTGCGGGTAACAACTAGATATTATGCTTACTCTTGGCGACAACTCTTGGATGGCAGATGGTGTGACTTTTTCCAGTGTCTATAATCAAGTGACATGGTACTTCGCCGATTCCTCCATTTAGCCATAGATGGTTAGTATTAATGGCTGTTTCCACTGATTTATGACCCTCTAAATCAGTGGGAACTAGTTTAAAATTTGATTTTCTGGAAACATTACTTTAGTTATATCCATATTGGGGAGACTTTGGAGATGTTTGGTCTTGCTAGGTAGGATCTGTCTTGTTCGTTACAGTGGGTCGGTGTATCAGCAATGCTTCCATCTTCACTCTGTGCAAAAGAAGACGTTTTGGAGTAAACATTTAAAGCTTTGGGCGATTTAGTTGTATAAATCACTTCCGGAGTTGAGTTTTCAGCCTGATCTGTGCACCTTAAGACTAGGGGATAACTTTTTTCCAACGGCTTAAGTCTTATTTTGGGCTGCGATGGCGGCGGTGACACGGAGACTGTGGCTTCTGCTGCCCTGATCTCTTGACGGCTTAGTCGGCTTAGTCGACTGGCTTCCACTTGGGTGGCTTGCGCTAGTGCAGCCTCTAGAGTGTCTGGTTCTATGTCTCTTACCCTTTGTTGTATATCTAAATCAGCAATGCCATCTAAAAATTGATTTAGGGCAATTCTTTCCCTTTACGGACAGTCGCTGAATGCTAAATATACCACCCATTGCAGGGCCGTAGTAAATTCGGATAAGTTTTCGTGAGATTTTTTAGTACTTGCCCTTAACTGACAGTGGCGATAGATTGCCGATACTCGTCGCTAAAGCTTTCCGGATGGACGAAGCGTTCCTGTGGCGTTGTCTCCGATTAAAATTAGTGCTGCCCACGCATGGCGAAACTTGAGTGGTTGTATTACTAATGGTGGGCCTTATCTTTGTAGTTTGTGGGACCAAGTGGAATACTGTAGTATGCGTGGCTGTAAGCTTGGGTCATTTGTAGTAACTGACCCACCCATATCTAGAAGAGATTTGGTGTGCACTGCCTCTACTGATATATCTCGGTTATATTGCGATAAAGTTAGTTTTTCCTGGGCCGTCATACCAAAAGAAGGAGTAGCCCGGTTTTTCGAATCCGCTGGCTGTATCAGTGTTTCTTTGTAGCGTAGCTCAACTTTCTCCAATCGAGCTTTCAAACTTCCTACTATATTGGAAAAGTCCTTCATTTGCTGTGAGAACTTCCGAAGAATAGCTGTATTACCAACACTGTCTTGTTCCAGAGTGCACCAAGATATTGCACAATGGTCCAGATATGCCCTGCCAAGTTGGGCGATTTGTTTATAAAAATTGTTATTACTTTCCGTCATGGTGCATAGTCCTTGTACCGTGTGCAGTATGTTTTCAAATTATAGAATAGTAATATGTACTAAATCGTGGGAAACCGAGGTGTAGTAAAAGTTTTAGCTGACCAAGTTAAACCAAAAATTGTGGGACATTTCTTTCGAAATACCTTCAGCAATACACCCCCCACGTGGCACCAATTGTATCTTGTTCAAAAACCCAAACCTACTTAAGTAAATTTTAGGTTTATTTCAAAGCGGAGACAAACCCACGGGGAACGTAAGGCTTTACAGAACTCCCGGTTTCGTTCACTGCCGTCTCTGCGGTGAACCAAGCTATAAAGGCCCCTTAAGGGGCAAAAGTGCATGCTAAGCCAAAATTAAAAGAAACTAACGAAATCAATCAGAAAAAATACTTGACGCTTATTTGGGGAAAAGTTGACGAAGCAGCATAAAGGAAAGTGTACGACGAAAATGAACCAAAAGCACAATCGATATCGGCCGAAATATCGTTTGTCTATTGTCTCTGTGGTGAACAAATTGGTGAAGTTTACAGCCTGGGGCCCTTTAACTGGCAAAATCGCATACGAAGCCAAAATTAAAAGAAACCAACGAAAGCAATCGGAGAAGACACTTTATGCTTATTTAGGAAAGATTGAAGAAGCAGCACAAAAGAAAGTGGATGACGAAAATGATCCAGAAGTACACTCGATATCGGCCAGAATATGCAAGTTTACGGTGGTTTGTCCTTGAAATTGAGGCTATTTGCACCCGTCAACAGCTGAGCGGGTAGATTATAAGCACTGGAACAAATTAAAGCACTGCTATTTAGGGAAAAAAGTTTTTTTTTAAGTTCAATTGGCCTGACTTCGGTAAAAGTTCGCTTGATCTTTGGGGCGAGTACGGAATAAATAAAATTTACGATCGTTACCTTTCGTGTCTAGGAGGGTCACTTGTACACTCAATATTGGATCCCTCGGAATCTGCGACCATGTGTGTTCTAGGAAAATTTGTGAATTTGTACTGTGTTCCGGAAAAAATCCGTGCAGTGTCGTGTCTACTGACAGGTATTCTTCACTCCCTTGGTGCTGATGATATGATATGATGTGATGTGATACGACCTGGTGAGGTTAGGTCTAGGTCGGCCTTGGAATTAAGCTACTTATACTGTCGGCGGCAAAAGTTACAGACACGAAAAAAAGAGTTTTCAAATATGGCGGTGTGGTTTATAGCTTATATTTCAGTAATTTATTGAGAATCTATTCCCCAAACTTATTTAATTTTAGATTTACATGCAATCGTGAAATTTTATATTCAAGTCAGTTCTGACTTACCATAACCTTTCTCCAATTCTTTACTCTCTTTTTCTTAAGTTTTTCTTTTAACTATTTCGGTGGAACGTATGCTCCAGAATTCCGGTGGTCAACGAGGCTGTGATTTGGCATCGATGCGGCAAACAATCTTGCTAATTTAGCAAGCCCTCAGACTATCCACGTGCCCTGAGATAAGTCTCAGAAGAAGCTCTAGTTTTGACTCTGCTCCTCTTGAGATCTCTCATAAGGAAACAACTTGGGTGATTTCAAGTTTCCTTATATTTCATAGACATTAAAAAAAAAATACAATTTCTTGATCCTGACTTAATTACTACCTACTAGTGACCGGAAGGAGAAGAAGAAAAAAAGCGAGAGGGAAATTTTACGTAAGGCTACACAAGAGAAGTTGGCAGTCCTGAGGAATCGTTCTACTAAGTAGTTGACATTGTTAAATAGTTCATAATGGAGAATTTTAATTTGTCTTCTTCAGGTTACTTTACAAGTGGCAAAATTTTTTAACATTTCATTGAAATTAATTTTCAAATTTTGGCTGTAACATAAGGTATTAAAAAAAACTTTTAAAATAAATTACTTTTTTAAATCAAATGCACTAAAAAGTAAAAAATACATTCAATTTTAAAACTTAATCCGAATTGTAGCATTTATGATTTTGTAAGGAAACTTTTCTTGTGTATATCACTAAGAAAGAAAACATTATTTTTTCCCTTTTAGTGCATTTTAGTTTATAAACTTCAAAAATTCGGTTTTTTTTTCGCTAAATCAAATGTTTATAGTCTTAAGAATATATGGTTCAAGCCGTTTTTTGATAGCTGCATTATTTCTCCCTCAAAAGAGAGGTACGCGTATCTGACGCTCAAAGTTCTGCGGCAAGTAAATTGGCACGAATGGAGGCAGCGGCGGAAAAAATGAAGGAGCAGGAAATGTACGAGGCAGACGAGGGCTTACTGTATGGTCGGGGAATCGCGGATTAGGTGTAAATTCAAAAAAAAAAGTTAAAACAAGCATAACGAAATGACCAAACGCGGCGCGTCACAATCTCCGGCGAGCCGAACGGCACCGTCAACTTTGAGATCAATTTGCCAGAGTTCCAGAATTTGAAGCTGGTGTGCGCGATTGAGAGAAAACCGTTGAAGATTTTTTAGCGGGATTTCTTTTAGCTTCAAGAAAACTGTTTTCTTGATACCCTCACGGGCCGAAATTATTTTTTTTATTTTTTTTATTATTTTTTACAGCTCCTCAAACACGAAAAAAATGGCCGAAAAAATTAGACTTTTTTTGACAGCCCGCTGTAACTAAGAAAAAAAAACTTTCTTAAAACTTTCTCGCCGTGAGGGTATCAAGAATTTCATCTTTTTTCATAATCTGAAAGGTTTCTTTTTTCCAGGTAAACCATTCGACCTGTATCGTGCACACCAGATGGACGTGCCCGCCGTGAACGCGCGAGGGGCGGTTCACCCACACGGCTCCCTTCATTAATTTTCGTTCGAAAAAGTTCATATGTGTAGTTAAATATATGAACTTTATTGTAGAAAAAAAAATCAAGGTAATATTTATTCCCTGAACAAAAAAAAATCAAGAAAATAGGCTACTTTTTCTTCTCGTAAACTTGAAAAGTGCCTTAATATATTTTTTAATTACATAAACATTATTTCCATCGAGGACAAATTGGGCGGCATGCTTTGAGGGTTTGTGTATTTAACTCAATTGTCGGTATGTCAAAGAAACATTAAACTTTCAACAGCTTTTGCTCTATCTAATTTGTAAGTCATACAATGAAGAACAATGGCTTTTTAAGTCATATTAATGCGAAATTAACTCTTCATCAGGAAGAGAGCATAGCCTACTCATGCTTTTTGTACAGATCAATTGATTCAATGATTGACTAAATTCGCCTGCATCAGTAATTTATGGCGGGAAATTAAGGTATTATTTTCGCTATAACTTGAACTAAACCATTTGGTCACGCTAAGGTAAACATGCAAATCGAATTGGGATTAACAATTTCGATTCAGAACAAGAAGGTATTAGGGACCGTTTGCACATTTACGAAACGTCTTAGGTTATTAAGATTTAAATCTCCGATTTTACGAGCGGTCGAGGTATTCACCTGTACAGGTAAGTAATAATTGTGACCTCGTATTGAATGAGTTTTCGCTCAAATGTTTAACACTTTCAATTTATTGTGGACTATCAAAAACATCCACAGCAAATTGACGCCTTTCGTAGTGCTTTTAGAGAAATGTATGCTGGCTGAAATGATGAAATTTTAGTGCCAGTTAAAAAAGGCGATGTCATAAATTTTTGGTTTTGCGCACGTTCATCCATTTACAGACTTACAACCATCAAATACTACTAAAGCGGTTCCTTTAATACTTCTCTTGAGATATATCCATAAAACTGTTCCTAGAAGTGGCTGTCATAAATTACAGATAATATTTAGCCGATACATCTTCTATTTTACCGAACATTACTTATACTTATATAATATTCGCACTACCATTCACTGGCATTGAAATTATGAATTCAAATTAATCCACATTCCATGCAGTGATTTGGTGGGTAACAATTGAGCTAAACTGAAAGCTAAATAGTCGTTAATTTTTGGGTAAAAGATATAAATGATAATTCATAAAGCATCTAATTGTATACATTTAGCGTTAAATTTACTCAACGATTAATTGGTTTCATTCTCGTAAAATATAGTTCATATGGAGTTAATAGAAAAAATCTTTTTGAAATGAACTAATAGCGATAATTATGTTGAATCCACATAAAATTATATTAACATATAAAATGAAGATTTGTAGTTATTTTCAGGCAGTGAACTCTTAATTTCGCGTTTAAAAATTTTAATTATAATTGTTATAAAAAGGTGATGACATCTTAAGAAATATAAGTCATTAATTAAGATTGCTAAAATTACATATAATTATCTTTGGTTTGAGTTTTTAAAGAAATTTAACGTTTTCTCAATATACAACTTACCCCGGCTTACAAAGTTTTCCCTCTTTTAAAAATACTAGTGAGTCATGATGTAATCTCACCACTCAATCGGAATTTATCCGTACAGACTGCTTAGCACGTCAAAATTTTGGGATATCCTAACTTCAAAGTATGAAAAAGTCCCCTTTTAGCAATTTTTGTATTAAAATAATCTTCTAAATCTTCTAAATTAACTTCGTCAAAGAATTTGCATTCTACACGAAAAAATCGATAAAAGTGCACAGAAAGAAATAATATTCTATTTTTTAATAAAGCATTTTCTTGAATCTGGAAATGACTAATTTGATAGGATTGTTCCGTCACATTATTATTTTAATCCTAAATTTCCTTAAAATTAAACTGTTATTCTACAATAATTATAAGAAAACTGAGATTTACTCGAATTTAGCATGTTTTCTTTGATATCAGAGAATTTCTGAAAATTTCAATGCATACGGCTCGGTAGAAGTCATAGTTTCGTGGAATATGTTGGTCAACCTTACTTATAATGCGAGTTGGTAAATGGTTGACTTTTATATTCCAATCGAGATACAAGGATCTGCCGAACAGATTTTTAAGCGGTAAACGGAGTTCAATTGAAAAAGTTTCGTTCTCTGTTTTAAACTATATGAGATTTTCGAAAAAGGACTCAAAATATCCTTACAAGGAAGAAAAATAAAATATTTTACAAATAATGGACAGATAAAGTGAGGTTTAATTGTATTAATTATAAGGAATGTCAAGTGAACTTTCTAACTAATAAGATAAATATTTTGTGTAAAATTTAACAAATAATGGACAGATAAAGTGAGCTTTAATTGTATTAATTATAAGGAATGTCATGTGAACTTTCTAACTAATAAGATATTATGTACAAAACTTGAAGGATTATTAAGGTGAAATTTTGTGGTAATAACTGTTAAAATTATTTCGATAAATTGAATAAAGATCAATGGACCGCTACAGTGAGAGTTAATGTTAATAATTATTGGGGTTTGGGGGTAATTGTCGTAGCCGTTGTAGTATTGTGTTGAAAGAGGACGTAACATGGGGGTGGCCAATCCCTATGTCCAAATAAGGGATGCAGGGTATCAAATTAAATGTAGTTTCGTCACTAATCGATTGGGGTAGGTATTTTTAAATCGAAAAAACTTTATCGCTGACTTTTTTTCGATCAACATTGCTCTTTTTTTTTAAACTATCTACTCCAAAAGTTTTTAAACGTTCACGAAAAAATTTTTTTTATCACTTATAGTTTTTTCGCAAACACGGTGCGAAGATTTTGCAAATATTTGCAATAATTTTCGTGAAAAAATGACTTTCAATTATATCCAATAAATTAAGTAAAAATTTCGTCTGAAGGGGATGAAAATTACATCAATTGATAGGTAATCGATTGCAGAAGCGAAATCGCCCCCATGTTTCCGATCAAAAATGTATATTTAGGGTGGTTATTAGCGATGGAAAAGCGCCGGAAAACGTCGATAATTGAGTACCGTCGGAAAAGTGAGAAAATTCAAAAAATTCTATCTCCGGGAGCTTTTAAATTTTTTTTTTAATTCTCTCAACCCTTAAATAAGGGTGTGATTTAACATATCCTAAAATTACTTTGGACGATAAAAGTTCAGTGGAGTAAAAAAATACACCGAAAAAAGGTAAAATTTCATAAAACGCTAACTTAATTAAGTTAAATTTGTTAAAGAAATTTTCACCAACCCGGGGGTGACTACCCTTATTTGAAAGGGGATGTAAACAGAATACACAATATGTTTTTATTTATTGGCTGCGGTAAAATTTTTTATACCAATCGTAGATTTTTCACTTTTGTCCAACATTTGATTATATTATCTAAGATGGGGGTGTATTTTTTGATATGAAATAAGGGTTGCAGATCTATAGGGGATGTTTTACACTTTTAATTAAACACGCTTATATATTTTGAAAGTTAATTCAGGATAATCGGTGCAACCGTTGTTAAGTTACTAACCAGAGAGCAAAATATGAGGCTCTTTTGTACTATGACCAGTTAACTTAATTTATTGCTAATTGTTGTTAATAATAGAAATTTAAGGGATTTTTATTAATTATCCCTTTTCTACTCGATTAGTGCTAAAATGTTTCCATACAAGTCAAAGCTCGATATATAATACTTTATTAGTAATAGTAACATGAAAATGGCTTAAATCGGTTTTTTCGGTGTACTCTTTCCTACTTTCACTAGGAACTGGGCACCTACTATTACTAATTACTATTGGAAATTATAAAAACGAAGCAGGTTTATTGATATATAGCAATAGAGGAGGAATTATAGATATAATTTCTTACCTCATTTGTTCTTAAATGTTTACATTTACACAATGTACGAAATAAACACATGACCCGAGCAAATTTTCAAAAATTTTTAATAACTGGAATTGCAAATTCCGAACTAAACCGTTCAAACTCGAGCGAAGTAAGAAATATTAAAATATTTCTTAACGCGAAGACGAAGAGCCAAAGGAATTTAGCTTTTCTTTATTAGAAACGCCGATCGCGTTTAGAAATATTTTAATATTTCTTACTTCGCTCGAGTTTGAACGGTTTAGTTCGGAATTTGCAATTCCAGTTATTAAAAATTTTTGTTTACATTTAGTAAACATTTTGAACTAATTAGCTTCACTTCCGGTTATTCAAATTAGGTCAACAAACCTGACCTTATAGGGGGTTGCACATGTTTGAGTACCAATAACTTGAGTGTTTATTAACATATTTTAGTAATTCTCTTAACACTTAGTTAATTATGCTATTAGTTATAATGTTAGGTACTTCGGGTGGATATAAGTAAAGTAAGTAATTTGTTAAAAAATTTAATTTTCGCAGGAGTGACTACCCTCATTTTAAAAGGGATGAAGATAGTTAGCTTTGGTTAAAATTTTATCGCGATCGGGTAAAAGTTTTAAAGATTTTAAATTTTGCCCCAACAATTTTCATTGAAAAAATGAAAACTGAAATTTTGTTAAGAAAATTTTGCGATATCTACAAAGTGTGGATTCATATTGAAGGGAAAAGTGGTATTTAAGCGCTATACTAAGTTTCGTCCAAGTAAGGATATATTTAGTTGACATTTTAAGGATTTTTCTAATATCACTGATTAACCGACTTGAAGCCACCTGGTGGGTACAAATGAAACCTCAGAGATCGACGGGTTATACTGGTGGAAGCTAATAACCTTAGCTTTACTTTGGTTTTTAAATGGCCGAAATTTGTCGAGATATGAATTTTTACCTGTATCAAGGTACCTTTTCAATAACGAAATACGAAATTTTTTGTTGTCTTCTTTCCGGGCAAATTTGGTATCAAATTAAAGGTATTACTGAGTAGAATTTAAATATGAAAACCATTTTGAATTATCTTTATTACAGTGAGTTCTATAAAGGTTTTTTTCTATAAATTATACTAAAATGTATGGGAAAGTGCATTGTACCGTAGGATCGAAGCTTAAAATATTAATAAGTATTATCAAGCATGAATGTGCAAAACCTGTGCTTTCTTTTAAAGGTTGTTTCATTCAAATTAGTCAATTCGTTAAAAAGTTATAAAGCCAAGAGCAATTTGTATATTACGCTTTTTTACTACTTTGTTCGCAGTTCGCAAGGGCCGGTATGAGTTTGCTAGCGGTTGTAGTTTGCTAGGGGCGGGAGGATACAAAGGTCCTTGCTCGCAAGGTGCGGTAGGATACAAGGGTAGTTGCTCGCAAGGGGCGGTAGAAAACAAAGGCGGTAGCTCGCAAGGGGCGGGAGGATACAAGGGTACTACCTCGCAAGGCGCGGGAGGATACCAAGGTGGTAGTTCGCAAGGCCGCGAGGATACAAAGATCGTAGCTTTCAAGTGCACATTAATTTCACAGGCGTTCGCTGCAGGAAAAAATGTATTTATCTTGCATCATAAACTGCTACTACGAAAAGATATACCATTCGTAAATTTCATATACCATTCGTAAATTGCACAAGCCGTGATATATCATTCGTAAATTTCACAAGCCGTCATTTTTCACACTTGCGTTAACTTTGACTGATTACCACTCTCGCCCCGTATACATATGCTATTCCACAATTCCGGGCGTCTATACAAAAAATTTTTGCAAAACACATATAAACGGTATAAAAAACCTTTAAAATACTCAACTCTCCCCCGACTATCGGTTTGAACCTTAAAACCTCAAAATACATACACTATTTCCAGAGCCGTAGGCGCGGGCACCAGCTAGTATTTAATTAAACGCAGTTATATTTTCTGCGTGTGTTACTCAAGGCAAGAAAAGGTAGTTTAAATGTAAATTTTTGATTTACTTGAATTTAGAAAAATCTGGAAAATTTGGGAAAAATAAGTTCACTTAGTGAATTGGGGCTCTTCATATTAAAAAAATAAATTTTCGTACAGTTCTCTTGCAATGGTTTCTGACACCATCGGTTTATGCAGCTCAAGTAAAAATTGTGAGTTGATTTGGTCACACGTAGTTCCAAAACGTGAATTGAAGTAATTAGTGAATTGTGTTCCAGTGCATATAAATGCTTTTTTTATGCTAAAGGTGTAATGAACTGAACAATTAGAGTTAAAATTATATAACGTGAATACAGTTTTAACAACTATGAATCAGTCAGAATTCAACAGTGAATACAGTAATATGCCACAATATTATAATTTAGATTCAGTACTGGATACAACTAATTCACCAGACGAGTTAGAAAGTTTGCTCTCTGAATGGGGCTTATCTTTTGTATACACCCAACTTCGTGGTAAAGTATATTTTTTTATTTAAAAGTGGCTACTCCCAAAATTATAAAATAATTTAAAACAAATGTAAAATAATACAGTAAGGTATTTTTATAATTTGAATTTTCGTTCTTTTCAAAAGTGCACTTATTATAGAAAATATCTATCAAATTATTTATTTTGTAAATTTGTTATAGCTGATTTATTCTAAAAACTTTTAAATCTTCTATAATTTATTCCAATGTTATACTGGGAAAAATGATATATCTTATAGTGGCTACTGAGATTTTCTATGTGTTGGTCCAGCCATACTCTTGCGCTGACGTCCTCGTTGTACTGAATTTTTCAGAGATTTTAACAGGCTGTATTGCGATAATTAACTCATTTTCGCCTTTTATAGGTAAAGATATAGACATAACCTCATTACATCTCATAACTGAGAGACAAAAGTTTTTCTGAAAATGAATTAGACTGCTTATGAAATTTCACGACAAGTTATGCATCTGGAGAGCATCAAAAGTAAGATTTTTTTTAATTTCAAATTTTATAACAATAATTGTAGGAGTATATAAAATTTCCGCCATTTAAAATCATTGCAAATTGTTTGTGTGTGTTAAAATCTTTAACACTAATCAATTTATAATGCAAATATGTAGTCAATTTTGCTCTTTTAATTGTAAAAGTTCCTACATGCAAGTATTTATTTTAGGGATATTCAAGTATGTTCATAGCACCACAAATATAATAGAAAAATGGCTTAGAAGAGTCCACGATTGCGTTTCTTTTTCATCATCGTCGAATTCTTCGCTAAGGAACTCAAACTTATCAATTCAATCAGCATCCCAACAATTTTTGCTACTCCTATTATGTGGATGTAAAACAAGTGCTTTTAATTTTTTCAAAATTAAATAACTTCCACCAAGAGTCTTTTGAAAGGAAACTTTCTAGTAAAGCAATATTTAACCAGTATTGGTATTTTATGAAATTAATGGACTAAAAATCCTCTTCATAAAATTCGTACTGAGTTTTCAAACTGAGTACTTATAGGAGTTGAGGTTTTGGCCTTCCGTCATGGGTGTCAGTGGTGGAAAGTGTAAGTACCACTTACACTTTCGGGTCGAAACATCCATCAAAAAATTTTGAGCGTTCATATTTTTGAGCGATCACCATGCCAAAAATATTTGCTACTCCTATTATGTGGAAGTAAAACAAGTGCTTTTACTTTTTTCAAAATTAAATAACTTCCACCAATAGTCTTTTGAAACGAAACTTTCTGATAAATTGACTTTAGCTTTATCATGTGTATTTAAAACACATTACGTATTTAATTTAAAATATTAACTTAATGTATGTAAACTTATTTGGGAATTTTTCCAGATTTATTTCTTTAAAATCCGAAAATTGTTCATCATCTGTTAAGATAAAATTGAGGTCTTATAAGAATCATATAAGTTATCTTTTTCTACCTAAATATAAAACTTTCTAGACCACACAAATAATGTTGTGACTTGGGTTCCCCATCCCCCGAATCCCAACCATAGGGTCGATACTTCACCGATTAGGCAATTAGCCTAAACAGTAAATACAACTCCTAAAACTGAAATAAATACCAATAACTGACCTTCAAAAACGCCATCAAATATTCTTATAATTATTGGCGATCACGTATCGCCAACATTTCATTCACATCAGGTTATAAACTACTACACTACTACTACTACTTTCTTACGATAGTAAATTGCATTGAACGGTGTACAGAGCTTTTACCCTCTGCACACACACAAAATGCTTATCTATGCATTTCCTTAGCCAAAAGATAGTTATTGTTGTTAAGGTAGTCGTGTTGGTTGTCAGCACTAGACAGCTTAATCGAAAGAAAGTGTAAAATAAGATTCTATCTTACGAATTATTAAATAAGAAAAGTGCTAAATAGATTTCGATCGTATGAAAAATTAAATGAAAAGGTGTAAAATAAGTTTCAATCTTATGAATAAGTTAAAGGAAAAGTGTAAATCTAGATTTATTAAATAGAAAATGAAAATGTGTTCTGAAAAAAGTTTCAAGTTTAAATAATAGGTGATGTGTTTTATCTCTGGAGATAGCTGTGCATTAGAAAAAAAGGATTGTATCCTGCTCTCCCTAGGAGCACGGCGGGCTACGAACTATAACATGTTGGTGGCAGCGGTCTTCTTCAAAATCAGTATTACGTAAGTAAATAAATAAACAAACAAATAAATTAATTAATTAAAAGAACAAGAAAAAAATTGAGCCCGGGTACGCTAAAAAGGGTACGTAGAGGACTATAACGAATAAACAATAAAAGTTTAAAAGCCAAAGCTCCAACGAGGGAATTTAGCGAGGCGTCATCCCTGCCTCAAATAAGACGATATATAGACAGAAAGAGGACATCTAGAAATCGTCGACCAGAACGCCTAATGTACCATCACCTAACACCTCAACAAAAACAGCTCTATCCAGATCCAACTCTAAATCTCAAAGAAGACGCCCGATGCATACATACACCATTTCAAAACAAACAGTGGAAAAAATCAAGGTAGAATATTAAAATTTATTTCCCTTTTGTTTTATTTATTATTAAAAATAATAATTATAAAAACAATCTTATTAAAAGCAATATTTATATATGCGATTTTCCCTAACTAATTCATTTTGATATGACACCTTCAGTTAGTGCGTCACAGTACTCTTAACAGAAAAAGAGAGCAATCATAGTAGTCACTCTGGGTGTAAAATTTTTATCATTTACTAATAAGGAAACGTATTCTGTATGACAGAACCAACATCATAAAAATCCGTCTACGCCTTTTATTTATTTATTTATATAAGCTTAACGCAAGCTATTACATAATAAAACAAAATAACAAAATAAACACTATGAAATAAAATAAACAATTATTAAATAGCAGATAATAACAATATGAGCTATGATTATGATTAATATAAACTGGGAGGAAGGAGAATTAGGAAAGGCGATCAAGATGGGTGAGATAAAGATATAAGGCTTTGTGAAGGGATGATTTACTCAGATGGAAGTCAAAGGAGGGAAGGTCGTTGACTTTTCGTAGCATTCTGGTAATTGTTTCGCGTTCACCGTAGTTCGTGCGATGGCGGTCGATTCGGAAAAGGGGAGTGGACCTAAAGTTGCGAGGGTTGGTATAGATAGGTAAAGAGTGCATGATTGAAGGGCAGCCTATGGCACCAGCTAATAGCTGATGAATGAAGAGAACGTCGGAAACATCAGGACGTTTAGTTAGTGGTTGTAAGTTGATCAGTTTCAGACGGTCTTCATAAGGTGGAAGGTTGAATCTGTCTAC
Organism: Leptarthrus brevirostris; assembly: GCA_964036015.1. Taxonomy (NCBI): domain Eukaryota; kingdom Metazoa; phylum Arthropoda; class Insecta; order Diptera; family Asilidae; genus Leptarthrus; species Leptarthrus brevirostris. Next base: position 67,281,617 of record OZ038375.1, read on the forward strand.
CCACGGAAGATCACGTAGAGCAAAGCGAATGAACCTATGCTGGACAGATTCAATTCTGTTAATGTGGGTTGTTTGCGCAGGTGACCATACATGGCTGGCATATTCAAAGAGAGGTCTAACGAAAGAAATATAGATAGATTTGGAAAGATAAGGATTGAATAACTCTCCAGACCAGCGCTCCACAAACCCTAGCGTGGAGTTAACTCTGTTAATTATGCTATCAATATGGGAACGGCAATTTAGTTAGCTCTCACAGATTATTCCTAGGTCACCCAAAGAGGTAACGATAGGGACTGGCACGCCGTTTAACATGTAGGTTCTCGGGGTAGTGGTAAGACGCTTGCTGGAATAAGAGATGGAGTGGCATTTGGAGACATTGAGCTCAAGAAAGTTTTTCATGCACCATGTGGTGAACGAATCGAGGTCATTTTTGAGAAGAAGGGAGTCGGTTGTGGAGGAGATATGTTTAATTATTTTCATGTCATCAGCATAAATGGACAGCTCTGAGTATTTGATGACACAATCAACTTCATTAATTGTAACGATGAAAATTAATGGACCGAGGTGGCTGCCCTGAGGAACGCCGGAACGAGCGACAGTGGGGTTAGAAATGGATGAGCTGAAAAAAACATTGTACTGACGGTTGTTGAGGTAGGATTGTATCCAGGAGATGAATCGAGGGGGAAGCCTAGGCGATAAAGTTTAAACAGGATAACGCTATGGGAAATCTTGTCAAAGGCTTTGCTAAAATCGGTGGCGATAACATCAACATCTTTACCGGCACATAGTGTTTTGGAGACGAATTCGGTAAGGTTGGTGGTTGTAGATCTTCCTTTGAGGAAGCCATGCTGGTAGACGTACAGTGAAAGAACATGGAATCATAGACCAATTTTTCGAATAGTTTAGGTATGGATGATAATTTAGCAATGGGTCTGTAGTTGCATACATCGTTCTTGCGGCCTTTTTTGAATATGGGAATAATATAAGAGTTTTTCCATAATTGCGGGAAACCCCTTGAGTGACCGAGAGGCGGAAAAGCAAAGAAAAGTGTTGAACTAGCTGCAAGGCACACTTTTTCAGAACGATGACCGGAATGCCGTCAGGACCGTGGTCAAAGTCGTCCTCAAGTCCGTTAATACTGGCGGTGATTTGTTCGGGATCAGGGTCGAAAGATGTCACCGACGTTTGAGTGCATTTGTTCAAGAATGAAAAGTAGTTTAGGTCAGGTTGTAGGCAATTGTCGCTGTAAGATTTAGTGAAGAAGTGTGCAAAGAGGTTGGCGATAATCTGAGGATGAGATAAAGATGTATTCTCGAGCTTTAGTGTGGAGGGGTAACCATTGGATTTCTTCTTATAATTAATATAGCTATAAAAACGATTGTGTTCGGATATGAGGATTGTATTCATCCGTTGGAGGTACTCATGGTAGAGGGTATCACAACGTTCAGAAAAAGAGGTGTAAGCAGGCAAGTAGGAAGAATAGTCAGACTCAGTCTGGGTCAGAATAAAACGAGGGGAGAGCAACAGTTTTTACGAGGACGAAGAGGGATAGATTGTATAAGACAAGCGTGTATTCCCGTATAAAACGCCTCTACAGCAACGTCTATTGGAAGATGTTGAGGGATAATCCCAATATTGGAGTTGAGGAGTAAGTGATTTAATTTTTCAAAGTCACCTTTACGAAAGTTGATGGAAAGACAAGACTCGGAGCTTGAGAGGGCGTGAGGGTTTTCGTAGGAGAAAACGAGGAACAGGGGAGGATGGTGACGATCGAGGAAGGAGAGGAGATCGTTGCTTTCCGCGACAGCCGAGTTAACTCTGTCTGAGGAAAAGAATATTATTGTCTGTCCAGAAAGTTCCTGACTCCACTAACTTGAAAGAGACCAGAAACAGAGAGCTGATCGGTAAAAAAGGCTTCCTTGGCGGAAAAGGCGTTCAGGGGGACAAAGTGTGAACAGTCCTCAGACAATGACCATTGAATACGGGGGAGGTTAAAGTCACCCAGTACAATGAATTCATCGGAGGCATTAGCGTTCTCAAGCATGGTGTCTAACGTTTCAATTACGGGCTCGTATGCTTCTAGAGGTTGAGAGGGACGAATATAACAACAAAGAATATATATAATACACTTATTCAGTGTTAATTTGATACATACAAATTCAGATATTGAAGATTCTGAGGTCTTTAACAGGGTGGCATCATAACGGTTGTGAGCAGCTATGAGAACCCCACAGCCTGGTGGGTCATTGTTGCCTACACAACCGTCAACACGGAAAATGGTATAGTTTGGAGGGAATAGTTCGTTGTCGAGAATTCCTGGTATTAGATTGGTTTCAGTTAAGGCAAGGACATCGTTCGGGAATTTGTGGGCGTTTAGGAAAATATTTGATGTTTTTGTGCGAAGTCCTCTGACGTCCTTGTAATAGACTGACAAGCTGCTGGGGAGAGGTACTTGATCGGAGACCGCAGGTGCATTAGGGGGGAGCTCGGAAATAGAGAAAGCTTGGGGAAGGGGGGGGGGGGGGGGGTTACGAGCGAAAGTAGTTTAAGGAGTCGTTGCTACTTTTTTGGAGATGGGAAATGCAGCGAGAACTGACGTACGCAGCATTGAATGATTCATGGTACTTAGTGAAAAGTTGATGTAAGACTGTTGAGTCTCTGGGCAGGCCTTCTTGATGTATACTTAACATTACGTTGGTGCTGGTTTAACCATCAATACAGACAGAATTCGGTTTGTCGTGCAGACGTACGTTTTCATAAATGCGGCGGTCCCGTAAACGGGACAAGAGGTACCGTCCATCGTTGGAATCCGCAGAGCGCAAAGTCAATTTAACTATAGGTGGGATTAGGGGATAGATAAGTGAGTTATATTCGGATGAAGGAGTTTTGGTTAGCGGAAGGGGCGGATTAGCGGAGGTAGAAGATGTTTGAGAAGAGGCGATAGTGAAGGAAGATGATGACTTGCAATTAGGTGGGCATGCGGAGGAAGTAGCGGGTGCAAGGTTTGGTGTATACAGAGGAGGGGTGGGACAGACGGAAATCGAAGTAGAGGTGGTGGGGTGGACGGAAGATGATGGCTTGTGGTTAGGTGGGCACACGGAAGAAGTTGGGACTGCGTGGTTGGGTGGATGTGCTGGATATACAGAATTCAAGACAGTGGTGGTAGGGTTGTCGGCTGGGATGGATCTGTTAAAGGGCTTTGCTGTAAGTGGATCAGAGGGGTTAAGGGTGTGAGAATAAATAAAGTTAGGATACTTGATTCGGGTACTTAGTTTAAAGTTTGGAAATGCACCCATTTTCAACTGCCAATTGGAGTTTGCATCACTAGGTTTAGGGCTTAAGGTGAGAGGTGCGAAGGACGGATGAGGGATTATGTTATTACTAGTGCTAAGGTTCCTACTATTAGGCTGAATACTTAATTTAGAAAAAGGAGAAGGTCGTTTGGAATTACCTCTGGGATAGTAACATACTTCTTGGTCCACTTAGAAATTTTGATAGTCCCGAGAGTGAAGATTTTGCTGGCGGGGTTACTGGTGAGCCACACATACTTGTTCGGGATGGAGATCTTGAAGTTGCTGAATCTCCTTGCGTCCAAGGGAAAAAAGTTATGTACCTACCCAGGAAACGGTGGCGTTTTGAGAGGCACCCTTAAGGAGGAATGAAGTATGTTCGCTTGATGAAGATGAGTATTTGCTGCCTAGTCTTTTAAGTCTCTCTTCCCATTCCGATACAGGCCAGGTGGTGCCAAATTTGTTAATCGTAGGTGCGGTGGAAGTGGATTGGGATGACATTGGCGGAGAGACATTGATGACGACACCAGTACCCGTCGCCATATCGGGCACGATCGAACCAACAGAAGCATCAACATCTGGAGCAGGCTGCACCAAGGAGGAATACGAGTTTGTAGGAACCATTTTCTCGGTTGATTGAGGTGGAGCTGCAGATATTGAATCCCGGCGAGTGGAGCAGTTCTTATTGGGAGATGTAGTTCCTGAAGAAGCAGAATCCGAACCTGAAGCAGCAATGGCGTCAAAGAGCTGAAAGATGAGCCGAGAGAGCCTCTTGAAGTTAAACACTTAATATCAGAGGAAACTGAGATTATGAGTTTAAAGTTTCTTTCAATGGCTGTAGAGCACAAATCTAGATTTGGCTTGACGTGCCGGACACCGTGCCGAATGTCGTCTATGAATGGCATAATTGACCCAGCAGGTTGGCCGATGGAGGGCGATGGTGAACCAGACGCCGAGTTTTATGATACGAAGAGAAACTGTATGTGTTCAAAATCATCGAAATTAGTCCACGCGTTACAAAGTTATACTACCCTTCTCCCCACCCTAGCCCTATACAACAAAAGAGAATCATCCAAATAGATCTATGCGTTAAAAAGTTGGCTAACGCCCCACCCCATCCCATAAATTTTTATCGTGATACCAATCGGGCAACGTATTCTACACATTAAATGAAGAATCATCCCAATCCGTGCACACGTTACGATGTTAGCCTTCAACTTCACAATTACTTATCTTAATATTCCAATTGATATTTCACTTGCACGATTTCACCTACCTACACCACTTAAGTTTAGAGCATATATAATTATAAAGTGCAGTTCAAAAGTAAGTAAGCATTAATAGGTTTTATGTGAGAGAGTGTTGTGCGTTTCTAAATAAATTTATTTAACAAAACTATAATTCTATTGCAAAAACCCATTCATTGTATGTTTAAATATATACATGTTTTTCTAATAGCTATTACATATCTCATTCTATTAAAATTAAAAACATAAATTGTTAAATTTAACTAGCTCAAAAGTAAGTAAACAACTGCAATATCCGCAATGTCCTCCGTTATTTTGAGACATTTTGGTAAGTCGTTTAGAAAGTGATAGAGCATTCTTTTGGAGGAAACCTATACTAAATTTCTTCCATCAAATGTTTCCGTTCTGTTAAGCTTCTTGGTGCCGTTTCAATCGTCTTGGCCTTAAGCCATGCACAGATATTTTCTATTGGTTCAAGGTCTGGACTTTGTGGAGGCCAATCCAAAAAATTACTTTTCTCTTCCTCAAGCCATTTTTTAACAATATTTGCCTTGTGAAGAATAAAATCGTCCCCAACTAATTGTTTACCTTCAGGAACTATGACCTCCATCAGTAATTTCAATTAAACTTAACTTGCCAATTCCACTAGCACAACAGCCCCATACCATAATGCCCTTATCCAGACCCTTTAAGTTGGGTTTTGTGCATTTGTATGATTAAGTCCCACCTCTTTTCCTCCAAACGTACATCTGTATAAGGCCGTATTGCAAAAATTAGGTAGTTTTCAGACATGTTCTACCTAAAAACTTAATCGTATTATTTTACTGATGTGTGGAACTGTACGAGCTACACGTCCACTTTTTCCAATTTCGTGTAATCGCCTCTTTATATTTTCAATGGAACATTTCTCCCTTCTGACAATTGTGCCCGAATTTTAGGGCATTTAGGGATTGGCTTGGGAAATGTTCACAATGCATTTATTGACACTTTCATTGGTCCCACTTGGTCGGCCAGATCTAGCGATTCCAGAAATCCGACCGCTTTCCTGGAAAACTTTTACTACCTTATAAATAGCTGCTGGTGTTTTCTTGAAAATAGCTCCTATTTGTCGATAAGTTTGGCTTTTTTGTGATAAAAATTAATTATCAGTCGACGTTCTTCGGTTTTCAAATATTTAAATTTGGCCATTTTACGATATTGTTTTACCATATCAAGAACATTTCTAATATAAAACTCAGTTAACATATAAAAAAACCTGACCTATGTTTTTAAAGAAAAAATATACAAATTATTAATCACAACGCCGATTTAAAAAAAATTCACGGTGAAATTTCACTTTGTGCACTTATTTTTGACCGACGCACTTCAATAGCTGCTTGCAACTGGAAGCTCTCCAAACTGTAAAAACGCAAATTTTCTTTCACTGTTGCATGAAAATTACTCAGCAAGTTGTTACTTACCCTTACTTCATTGCTATAGACGGCAAAGTCGTGCATAAGCTTAACACACTTATTGCTTATCTAAACATTTTCGATTCTCTTATTTCATTGTCCATAAATTCTTCTGGATACTCTGTTTTGTGCTAACGTATTAAAATCTTTTATCTTAGGATATAAATATCTTACTGTAGTTTTGCTTAATAATCATAATGAGTAGCGATAAGTTTGTAACGAAAAGATGTAAATTGAAAATAATAATCATTGCTAGCTTAGAAGACAAAGCGACCGGGTATTTAATTTTCCCTCAACAGGTTATAACAAAATTGGTGTCAGAAGTGAAATAGAGTTCATATCAGAATGTATTTGTCGTGCATCTTGACTGCAGATCCTATAGTTCATCGATTGTCCGTAATTTGGAATTCATCGATCAACTTTACCATTTATTGTCGATTGTCTTACCTGAAAAAGGGACACGACGGAATGGAATTATTGAACTTGTTGTGAGTACATACATGATTGCGACTTCCCCAGTTTCCTATCTCTATCCTTTTCCACTGAATCCACTAACTTTTATCATTCATTATACATTTTTTATAGTCCGGGCGCAATGGGGGGTCATGTATGCAATTTGGGGTCCCCGCGGTAACTTGTCATATTTTTATATTTTTCGGCACGGGAAATCGATTTTTCGAGGTTACCAGGCTCAAAAATTTGTCGTTTTCGAGATATGGCCCGATTTTAGTCAAAATTGGTGGTTTTTCTGAATTTTCCAAAAAAAATTAAAATTATTAACCAACTTTATGTGTCACTTTGTTTCTGCATGATCCACATACTTTTGTGATGACAGAAAGGGTCGGTAACTGTTTACGAATTTGTGAAGTCACCTTTCTCATACCCTTGTTTTTCCACGTATGATTCTTCACTTTCAAAGGATTGCAACAATACTTTATATCTTTCAACTTGTCTGGCATTTTGACTATTTGTGGCGATATCTAACTGTATACTTACTGACTGTATACTGACTGTGAGAATACTCTTTAACGTGCCATCTACATTTTCTTATGTTATGTTCATCTGTTCTAAGCAACAAACAAGCAAAAATGGCGTGCGCGGGCTTTCAAAAATCAAAAATTTACACTTAACATTGCTTTGCCACTCTAAATGATAGATGATTTTAAAGCTGAGATGACACTTTCAGTTGAAAAAATATGAAAAAAATTTATGATCAAATATTGTGTAAAAAACCAAAAATATTTTTCAAAATCAAAATTGTTTTTTTTATTTTGCTTTTTGGAAAATTATATTTTTATTTGGAACGGCATGTAACGACCTTTACAAATCACTAAAGATCACTGTTCTACTGCAATGGTGGCGATAGTTATTATTTTTCAAAAAAGATATGATCACGAGAGAAAGTGCAAAAATGCAAAAGTTTACAACCCTATAACTTTTGCAAAAAAATTTTTTTTTAAATCCCTTAGCACCATAATTACTTATACCAGTAACAATATTTTGATGAAGTTTGAACAAAATCGGAGACATCGAATTTCTTCACCTGGTACACTTGAGGAATTTTGTCCCATATAAGTTATCCCATTTAAAATACTCTATAAGAAATGTGAGGCATTTTTTGCAGATTACAGCTAAACCAAGGACTTTAGGAAAAAAATGCTAAAGACATAAATTGTTTAAAATCAAAAGATCTTTCACATAAAGTTGGTTAATAATTTTAAATTTTTTTATTTTTTCGGAAAATTCAGAAAAACCACCAATTTTGACTAAAATCGTGCCATATCTCGAAAACGACAAATTTTTGAGCCTGGTAACCTCGAAAAATCGATTGTCCGTGCCGAAAAACATAAAAATATGACAAGTTACCGCCGGGAACCCAAATTGCATACAACACCCCCCCATTGCGCCCAGACTATTAGGATTTTATGTATTTAATAAATGTGAAATATGTGAACTGTGCTATATATATATACATATAAAAAAATGTATTTTAAGATTGTAGACTGTGTTCGTATAGTGCCCAATTAATGAAAATAGAATCTGTGAGAGGGTAGATTTATTGTTTGAAATTGATTTTGTTGTATTAAGATAATAAAAGAAAACATTCTTGTGTGGTCACTGCGGGTGCTTAACTGATCTGTAGTGTGTTCATCGTTTTGCCTGCGCTTAATTTGATAATAGTAATTGCAATTAATATTTCGTGTTGCATCCTCTTCCTCGACTTTGGAAAATCGAAACATAGTTTAATACCTCGAAATGACGGAAAATTGGAGTCCTGACGTTTCTCCTTCGGGTCCTGCAGCGGATGAAAGTCCCTCCGAACGCGATTCCTCCGTCCTCCAGTCCCTTTCTAGTTCGAACGAACTACCGATTACGTTTTTGGTTCGTTTTGTGAAACCGTTTGACGGATCACGAGAGGACTTGAGTGCCTTCATATCAGACTGCAGTAAAGCATTCGCATTGGCGAGTCCAAACCAAAAATATGTACTCTTGGATTATATCCTGACACAGATTTCCGGTAAAGCCAAAGCGACATGCATAAATCGTTCTTTTAAAACCTGGGATAATCTTAAAACTTTTCTGAAGACAATGTACCAGGATCGTCACAGTTTGTTTGCAGGGTCGAAACTTGTTTAAAGAGAACAATAAATGCCACGCAGCCAAAATGCTAGTGAAATCTCACTTGCGGGAAGACTGGAGTTGTTAAAATAAATAGCTCTTAACAGATTTATATATTTTTCTCTTCCACCGATAACAAATGTATTATGAGTTAGAGAACTTAAAACATTAAATGAAGCGATATATACTGCAGTTGCCGAAGAGCAAGTACAAAATATGTGCCATTCTCGAAATCACTTCAAACACATACTAAAATAAATGCCAATAATGGAAATTTCATAGCAAACAAATCACAATCGATAGACCTTCATGTCGTTCAGAATCAATCTCCATTGCGGGCCAACCCTCAACCATCCACATCAATCTTAAATGATACCAATTCCCCAATGGAAATAAAGGTATGTAGATATTGCAAAGCAAAAGGACATTTAATTTCGGAATGTAGAAAGCGCGAATATAATAATAATCGTAAAAAGCAATCATTTAGCAATAATTCAAAAAACCTTAATTCAGCCCCAGCAGAGGTTGCCCTGTTGGAAAGTCTGCATTAAATAAAGGTAGCCAACCAGAAAAAGTTCTATTCACTGAAAGGACTTCCTCATTTGTCACGTTATCTTGTACTCTATCGAAGTCTTAAAAACTAAACCTTTTAGGTGACACCGGTGCAACTGTGTGAATAATCAAATCAAATACCTTCAACTGCAGTCCACCAAAATGAACAAATTAGTTTAAAGGGAATAAGCCCGAATCATTCAATCCAAACAATGGGATACACCTATCTAAATCTACTATTAAATAGTAATGACTTAAAACCCTCGAATGCTATTAATCACAAATTCCATATTATCAGACAGGGTTCCAATATACCGTTCGACGGGATATTGGGAAACGATATCCTTAGCAAGCATAACGCTCTTGTCCATTATGAAAATCAAAGGTTGAAATTAGGCGAATACTCAATTCCAATTCTCCATAATAATGAGAATAGCCAAATAGAATTTCTAGAGACAAGAACCGAAACACTAATTGAAGTAAAGGTTCTCAATCTTTTATAAATTAGGGCATCACCCCTGAAACTTATATCGATGATGGTATATATCTATGCAGGGCCATAACTAAAGTGAATGGAAATTCAAGGGCTATTGCAACTATTCTGAATACAACAGAAAAGAAGCTTTCTCTAAATGAGATACAATTGCATCTTGAATCAATTCCAGATGAATTTTACAACTTCACAATCCAAATCAAAATGATAAAAATCCAACCTATAATACTAAATCAAACTCTTATTCATTTAATAAAAATGCCTCAACCAGCCGTATAGACGAGCTCAAGAAAAATTTCCGTGTCTTTCATCTTAATTCTGAGGAAAAATCTTCAGTCCTTAATATATGCAAGGAATTTAGTGATATATTCTACCTAGAGGGAGATCCTATATCATCTACTCATACTTTAAAACATGAGATTAACGACAATAATTCAGCACCAATTGCTGCAAAAATATACCGCTACCCTGAGGTTAATAAAACCCAAATAAATAACCAGATTAATAAAATGCTGAAACAAGGAATAATTAAATCCTCTGCATCTCCTTGGTCAGCACCTCTTTGGGTGGTTCCAAAAAAGTTGGACGCATCTAGAAAGCGAAAATGGCGCGTAGTTGTCGACTGCAGAAATAATAAGGTTACGGTGGGGGATGCATATCCGCTCCCCAACATCTCTGATATTCTGGATCAGTTGAGTCATTCTGCTTCTTTCACAACGCTGGATTTGACATCTGGGTTTCATCAGATTGAGATGAAGCCAGAAGATAGACCTAAAATTATGTTTTTCACTCCCGCAGGCCATTTTGAATTCGTTCGAATGCCCTTTGGCTTTAAAAATTCGCCAGCTAGATTTCAAAGACTCATGGATGCAGTTTTCACGGGTCTTCAAGGCATTCAATGCTTTGTCTATCTTGATGATATAGTTATCTATGCTTCTAATATCCGGGATCACGAGTCCAAACTTAGAAGCGTATTTGAGCGACTTCGCTCGTATAATTTAAAACTGCAGCCAGACAGGTATGAATTTATGAGCACAGAGGTTGCGTATCTTTGACATATAATCACAAGCAATGGAGTTAGGCCTAACCCGGATAAAATCCAATCTATAATTGAATATCCCAGCCCATGGAATGCAAAGGAAATTAAGTCATTCTTGGGACTCGTTGGCTATTATCGCCGCTTCATTCAAGACTTTTCATTGATTACTCGACCATTAATTTGGTTGTTTAATATTAAAGATCCAGGTTCAAAGCTGGTTAGATGGAGAGTAAAATTGGAGCAGTGCGTTTATGAGGTTATCTTTAAACCGGGTCGTATAATTAGCAATGCCGATTGTCTTTCACGAATTCCTCAAAAAAAAATGCGATCGTCTCATATGTTGAAACAAAAGACACTTTTAACGATTTTAAAGAAACAACTGAAAATATATTAAACTCAAAAGAATCTATAGCATATATCAACAAATCTTTTATCACTGCTTTGTCAAGCAAAACTTTTACGACAAACCCTTTTATTCTGACTTCTTTTATTCAATGCAGAATCTTCGAATTAAATTGGAGAAGGAAAACTCGAAGTCCATATCAATTGCAAACCCAGTCGACGAATTCAATCTGTATAATTAAAAAAAATGTAAAGACATTATTCTGTTCGTATTTCGGAATTCAAAAATAAGTATAACTATCTACCAGAATATTATCACCAATCCACCAAAAGACCAGACACCTCTGATATTAAAGGAGAATCATGATTCCCGTTTCTGGTCATTGTGGTTACCATAGGATGGTTAAAATGGCATGGAATAAATGACATGGAATGAGAAGGGACATTAAAATGTAAATGTAAAACAGTGTCATTCATACCAAACAAACAAAACCCTACGAAAAACTTATAAGGCACCCATAGAAATTACAAGTACAAGCAATCAACCGTTCAAAAAATTGGCTCTTGACATAGTGGGCCCACTACCATTATCTGAAAACGGATTCAAATATATACTTACAATGCAAGATGACCTAACAACATTTTCTTACGCTATACCATTGATTAAGCATGATGCTGAAAAAATAGCGGATAGCCTTGTTAAATTCATAACAATGTGTGGTGTTCCAAGGTCTGTCCTTACGGATCAGGGTTCCGATTTTGCATCAGACTTGATGAAAAATGTTGCAAAATTATTCCTAATTAAACACCATTTTACTACTGCTTACCATCCCCAATCTGAAGGAGCATTAGAATGCTCACATTCTACCTTGAATGATTACTTAAAACACTGTATAAATGAGAAGCAAACATACTGGGACAAATATATTCCCCTTGCAATATTCTTATACAATACCAATGTTCATTGTTCAACCAAGTTTTGCCCATATGAACTCCAGTTTGGTCATAGACCCATATTACCTACCGCAATTACCTCGATACCAGAATTCAAATATACATACGAATCTTATCATGACCAGTTAAAGTACAGACTGAATCGATCACATCAAATAGCAAAGGAAAATCTTCTTTGCGCAAAACAAAAATCAAAAAATATTCACGATCGTAATGTTTGTACTCATTCCTATAAAATACATGATAGCGTTTGCTTAAAGAATAGCCAAAATAAAGTAGGCCTTTCCAAGAAGCTGTCCCCAAACTATAAAGGTCCATACGAAATAATTAAACTCCATAATAATCAAAATGCAACTATCAAATGTAAAGGCAGACACTTAAGAGTTCATGTAAACCGTCTAAAACCTGCATATCTCGTTGCAGATTCATCGTCCCACTGATTGAGTCGGAATACTTCAAAGTTGAGCCAGTGACCAACGGTACCGGATTGTTTTACGAGCATTTGGGACTATAAAATTCTATTCCGATTTTTTCAAATGATTACATATACAGACATTTCCTTTTATAACAAAAAACTTACATTGATTGAAAATACCTTTGATAGATCTCTTGAACTATGCCGTGGTAACTCACTTAAAACATACGCCTTTCACTGTGCACAAATGCTGGAATTTTTATCTATTCAGTTTTCCAGGTTGAATCAAAAAGAAGAAACTTTGGGCCATTTGATCAATCATCGCAGATCCAGGCGTGGTGTCTTCAATGGCGGAGGATATGCACTGAACTGGCTGTTCGGCGTTCCCGATGCCGACGACGCTCAATACTATAATGATGCTATCAAGAAGGTTGAGGAGGACGATAAAAACTTGCAAGTTCTAATGAAAGAACAAATTCAAGTAATTAAAAGTACCTACAATTTCAAATTTTAATGAATCAATTGGCACACTCAAGATACAAGAAAAGCTCTTTAATGAAAATATCGAGAAATTCGACATGTTCATACAAAAGACAATTGACAAGGAATATGTGCTTGAAAGTTCTGTAATTGTCACAGGACACATGAATAAATTGATCTATCTTGTTAACGAATTGAACGAGCAGTACGATCAAATAATAGACGCTGTATTGTTTGCTAAAAATAACATATTACATCCAGTTATACTAACGCCTAAGCATTTTATAGATGAAATAAATAATAATGTAAAGCTACTTGCGGATGGCAAAAGTTTCCCATTGCCTTCAGATTATTATAATGCTTATAAATTCCTGGACTTGTCTAGGTTAAGAGTTTACTAACAAGACGGCAGACTTGTTTTTGTTGTTCAAGTGATAATAGTTAAGTATCAATTGTTTATCATATACCCCGATAGGATTACAATTGACTGCCCGGAGACCGAAATTGTTGATAGAATTGTTCAAGGAACTGGAGTGCTGTCTTTGAAGGAGGGATGTCGAGCCTTTTCAAAGCTGAGTCAATTAATAGCCAGTGGAAAAGTTCTATGCGTGAAATAGCATTTACAATAGCTCAGGAACAACTAAGGAAGATTCCTTTTATACCTTTTTCAACGCGCTTTTCCATTAAATTTTATGAATTTAGTCAATATGGCTACCATCAGCCATACTTTGACATTTTCTAGTGTGGAACTTGAATTTTCTCAACTACTTTTTTGTCTCTGTCTCTTTCGCACTTATTGTGCTTATTGAATTTTAAATTTTTATTAATACTAAATTAACTGGTAATTTCCGCGTCTTTCTGGTAACACCATCGCCGGTGTCAATTGACAGCCGTGATCGCGGTTTTCAAGTTCGTTAATTTGTGTACGTTTTCAAAGAAAAGTTTGTTAAAATTAAGTTAAAGTTAAAAGTTAAGTTAAAATTAAGTTAAATTACCTATGGTAAGCGATTTTTGTATGTGAATTATATCTAGTATTTTTTGTTCAATGCAGTACGAGTAATGTGCGAGAAATGCGAGAATTAAGTAAATTGTTTTCAACTCTACCGTTGAGGATTTCTGTTCAGCTATTGATGTTTCTATTGATGATTTCTGTTGAGCCATTGATGTTTCTTTTGATGATTTTGTTCAGCCATTGATGCTTCTATTAATGATTTCTGTTCAGCCATTGATGCTTCTATTGACGATTTCCGTTCAGCCATTGCTGCCTTAAACTCGGCTGATGTTTTCTGTTCTTCCATTTATGAGATCAGTTTCAACAGCGCATTGAAAAGATCTGTCATGCTTAGATTAATTTCTTCTTCGATGACGTATACAAAAACAAAAATCTCTGGATACTTTCCCTTGTGTTCCATGGCTTTTATAGTAACGCTTCTATTTCCACTCGTAGGCAAGGAACGTTTACTTAATTCCCCCTTGAAGTCTTGAACAAGTAAGTTTGTAATGTTTAGATTATCCACTGCACTATTGCACTTTAATTTCACAGTCATACTTTTTTTACCAAATTCACTTTTTTTGGTCTTTCTTAATTAATCGCACTTCTAACACCAATTGTAACGTAATGGGGCTCTTTGGGCTCCACAGATTAATTAAAATACTTATTTTCAATCACAAATGTTCATAATTTAATTCACTTCACTTAATTATGTCGTTTAACAATTTCTTTGTTATGTGAGCACACGGAATTTGTATTCAGTAACCCAGCGATCATCGCGCCTCGGTGCAGGTATCCCACGAACCCGCTGGAATTACTGAAAACGAAAAGTGGAACGGCTGGGCAGGGGGCCGAGAAGAAGAAGAAACTTGTTTTGACATTAAGATCAATTTGGTTAGTGCAGAAGAGAAAACGAGTTTTATTTTACAATTGCACTTTATTCTTATGAACGAGAAACTATGTAGATGTCTATGCAAAGTATTAGAATGTTATTATTGAGATAAATCGTTTGTTTGGCAAAACCGAGAAAATTTTGTTTATACGGAAGTGTTGTTGGTAATCAACAAATCCTTTTGATTTATTAACTAGGAAAGAATTTAAGCCGAAAGAGAAAGCTTATAATAAATGTAAACATGACACTAGAATTTGATAAAATGTGCCGTACATGTTTATCGATAGGACCGGCTTTACTTTCCCTGTATGAAAGCAAATCAACAACAGATTTCCCAACTGCTGGAGCTCTGTCTATTGCGGATATTTTAAAAGCTATAACATCGGTTGCTATAAGAGACCGTGATGGGCTCCCAACAAAGGTTTGCTTATCTTGCATTAGTGAAATAAGTCGAGCGTTTTCTTTTAAGATCAAATGCTGATTCCCTAAAAAAAAAGTTCTTAACATCAGAGTCGCAAAATTTGACCCTTCCCGATGTAAATATTATGCTGTGCATTTCGCAGCAACATAAGCAAATTGTGGGAAGCAGAGTTTATCGCAGCATAAAATCGTCTTCCGTATGAATTTTTAAAACATTTGCTGAAACAAAAGGAACAACAGCAACAACAGCAACGGATTCAACAACCGGCTGTCATTCAGGCTAGATTTCAGGCCCCTAGAATGTCGTACATCTCTACAATTATTGCGGTTCAACGCCAGGAAACTGCAAAAACATTTCATGAGAATTGCATATCGAGGTAAATTTTCAAGTATCCTCCCATGTAAATTAAAATCTTTTTTTTTAAATTTAAAAATTTAAATTTTAGTACGCATATTTCGGAGTCATTCCGAAATATGGCGGGTTTTCCGGAAACTTGACAGCCACCCACGCCATATTGGTGGGAAGATGATGTTGAGATCCAGAAAGAATTTGGTTGGCGGCAAGGTTGAGTGTTCAGACAGGATAGTGGAAAACGTGGAAAAAATGTGGAAGTTTTGGATAAGAAAGGAGAAAGGAGAAAAAGAAAAGCTGTAAGAAAAAGCGGCAACTAAGGTGATGTAGTACTTGAGTTTTTTTGATTCGGCTGGCGAAACAAATTGGATATTAGTCAGATAAGGAGTTAAGTCAAAAAGCGAAACCATCTCGGTGGTGAATAAGAGCAGTAATTCCAGGTATTTTTTCGGCTAACTGAGAGTTTTTTTATTCTTTGAAATTCTATTAATAATTAAGGACTATTATCTTTGCTATATTAGGTCATAGCGAAGAGCAAATTTTTATTTTCTTTGAAGTCATACACTACTAAATTTAAGGTTAGGATATATTAAAATTACTGCTAGAGACGCAGACAACTAGTGTTTGCGGTTCCAAAATTGAATTCTATCGAGCAACTACAATTTCCTTTATGTAATTCATTTCTTATTTGGGACAAATTGATATCACATAATCTAAAATATTTCCCACGCACTCGTGGATAATTCTAGTTAAGCCAAAAGTTGTAAGTATATGGTTATACTGTCTTGTTACATATTAGACAGTTATTTGAATTCAAATATAATAAGACCAATAAAAAGCATTAATTTAACATAAATTTAGACTTAATAAACAAATTTTATTGGCTTAACTTGGTTTACTGCCAATATAATAATTCAAATCATACGCTAGCTTGTTTCCATACGGAGAAACCAGACATATGAATCAGTGGTCAATTAGGCCTTAAATCTTGTATCACATTATTCATGAAATACATCTGCTAAATGAAATCGAGAATTATATCCGTCTAAGGAATGACGTGCTAGAGTGAATCTCTCTCTACATTAAAAACTTGTCGAATCAGGTCTGCCTGATCAAAATTTTTAGATTCTTTTATCTTCTTTTATTCATAAGTATTTCTAGACCTAAGGATAACAGTTGTAGTTTTGCAATTGTTACAAAAATTAAATGAATTTATACAACTACTCTTGATCCGTATACTGAATTACTAGTGATATTGATAGAATACCTAATATTAGAAACTGGACTATATACATTCCGCAATAAAGCTCAAATTATTTGTACCTTCTTTCAAGTATTTCTAGATATTCCTTTAACTATTCATTTAGATGTTTAAGAAACATGTACTTGGCACAAACCAGTATATGTTACCTTTTTATACCCAAGTCTTATTAAATTGGTATTTATAGCGATAATTAAAATAAGGTGGTATTTAATATTAGTTAATATCGCCCGCTTTCTTGTAGGGCATTGGTGATTCTAGATTTCGCAATTAACCAAAGAATGGATGAAATACCTGTTATTTACTTAGGTTAAAAGGAGTTTGAATAAATTTTTTTGTTTCGGACTAAGTTGCTATTATTTTCGCACAATACATTAGTATATTAAATACTAGTTAAGCCAAATCCACAATATAATATTAAATCTAATCTAAAAGAAAAAAAATAGATTTTCATAAATTTTACCTTAAAATTAATTTGAACGAATTAGAGTAAGGCACCTGCAAGAAAAGCGAGCAGAATTTATAAGCAAGAAAAGTACAAGGCACTATTTGAGTTTGAACACTCTCTGAATTAAAGCATCTGCCCTCAAACTCGTGGTTGTACTCTTCTAACTGAATTTAAATAAAAGTTACTGGTGTTATCATTACTGAAGTCTCATTGGAAGTTCCCTTCAAGATATGCATATACCTGGTACACATCTTTATATGAAATTTAGTAAGTGTACTTCTCTCTGAAATCATTTTATATAAATTATTGTTAATTTAGTGAATTAAACACTTTGTGAGTAACTTAATTACTGAGGTTTGTTCATTGAAACTGTCATTTTTATATACAATTTTTGCTTATACAAAGTAATTTTTGCTTACATTCTACTGTACATCGATTATTGATTATTGCTACACATGTTATTGACTCTAAGAATGTTCCACTTATTGATTATTACTAAACATTGCTTATTACCACATGTTTGCTGACTCTAAGAATGTTCTACTTTACTCAATGTGATTGCATTTGGCGTCAGGTCAATATTCTTGCGCTGGGTTCGTTTGCTCTGTGGGGTCATTATCCCACATACTCCCCGGCAGTACTATAATGTACTACAAACTCTTCCTCTGAATGCCTAGAAGTACGAGGTGCTGGATGTGGTGCTTGTTGGCCTGAAGCGTCTGTGATATTTACTCCTTTTGATTTGATTTTTTGGATTACCATATAAATGCCTCCCGCAATAAGGATGATGATAATGAAGTATATTACTGAGTACTGATGTATGTCATGTCCATTTACTGGTTCTGCAAATCTTTCCTGTGCCTTTTGTATTTCAATAGCATTATTCAATGCGGCAATGGCGGTGTCATCATAGATCTTCTTTGGCAGAACTGAATGATGAGATTTTGGATCTGTTTGATTGATCGTGATTTGCAAGTGTTCACTTAAATTCGCCGATGGGATGAATGATATATTGATTTGTCCGATAAAAGTATAGTGGGAGTTTATGTTAATGTCGGATTGCCTAATGGCACATTGGGGTTGTATTTGTATAATTCCGCTCCGTGATATTTGGATGTTGCTAACAGTTTTTCCACATATTATATTGAGTGTACTTTCTTCATCCATAACAAATATCCAGTTATTTGGTGTATGTAAGGGTATCCATAATTTCTTCGGTGCTGTTTTATAAATGTTGCAATTGGATGATAAGAATTTTTCATACCTAAGAAGGTTCATTTAGCATCGACTTTCATTTGATTGAAGATTGTATAAAGGATGTTGTTGCTTACATACGAATTCCTCATCTAGTGTGGCAGTGCAACCTTTTAAGTCCATTTGCGTGATAGGGTAGTACTGATCCCGATGAAGATTGACGATTAGGTATTCCGTTGATGGTTTTACAAATACAAAATATTCGTTATGTGGTGTTGGGACTGGTACTATGTGATAGAGTTGAAAGTGTGTGCTTGCGAACAGGGGGATTGTAACATCAAAAATTACATTCTGTCTTGTTATTCTGGTTTTAGCTGACATTAACTTGTAAAGTTCTAAGATGGAATCTTCTTTCCCGTCACTTGGTAATAACACATTTTCTGGAAGGTTTCCTCGTATAAGTTTGAGTTGACGTCTAAGCTGTTCTGGTGTCAGGAGCAATGGGCTTATTTTGCTGTTTTGTGTGTCGGTAATAACTATTATGGTGTGTGAAATTAAGAGAAAGAATACCTCCATTCTCTTTTGATTGGTAGCAAAGTTATTTGTTCTTGAGGAAATTGCTTGGACTTGCTGCTCCACTGCATCTAGGTGATGCGCTAATTCGCTTCTAGTCTGTTTGATGATGTTACTGGTAGCTTCTTGGATGGATGTCTGATTTTTAAGCAGGGCTAAAAGATGGTTTTCATTTGATTTGACTTTCCTGATTTGTTCCTCGTATTGCAGAGCAAATTCTTCATCAAGAACTCCAAATAACTTATTTGTAATTGATCCAACAATGTTTCAGGGTGATATTTTCTGTCGAGTATTAGAATCCCCGTTATGCTGGTATAAAATTTCATTTTTATGCTCTAATTCGTCTTACTGGTTGTTTAATTGTGAGACGATTATTTTAAAGCCAGCTTTAGATTCCGTACTTTCCATATCGCAAAATGTTGATAACCTTTTAATACGTCTTTGAAGGCTCAGGAATTCAGTCCAGTAGCTAGATAAATCGAAAAATACTATAATTTTCCATTCGTTTGTTTCCAATTTTACTTCTCCCATTTTTTCAAAGAATATACCTGGCTGATCTTCAAAAGGGATGATCTTAATGTCTGTTGATGTAATTTCTTCAGCAGAAGTTCTTCCTAATTTTATTAGAAACAGTATGAGTAGGCAGAGAATTGTTCCATGTGGCAAGGTGAATGAATTATCATACCGAGCAAGTTTGGGTGATAACGTTGCACATATTCGTTTTTAGCCTTCTCTTGGATTTCTTTTGATACCAACGTCTGGTAAACGCTGACAGGGTGAATTTTTATTTTCTTTGGGTTCCTTTGAGCTCTTTCGCGTTTTGCTCTTTTTAACTCATTTTGTATTAAGGCGCCGTAGTCTGTTTTTTGTTTTTTAACTGAGTTTTCAATTTCCAATGACCTTTTCCTTTTCTGACGTTGTTCTTGTGCTTTAGGAGCTTCAGTAGGGTTTGGCTTGTTCTGTATTTTAGTAAATAGGCTATTTACGGCTATAGCTTCGGTGCTTTCTTGTGGATTGGATAATTTGTCTGATACTGGTAGTGTGCAAACCTTCGTAATGGGTCTTTTAATAGTTCCATTTTTTGTTTTTATTGTGACTACTCTCGTTAGTCCATCGTGTCCATGGTGAGTTTCTAATATTTTCCCCAGAGCCCACCTGGTTAGTGGTTGTTGGTCATCTTTAATAAGGATTAATTCTCCTGTCTTTACATTGCTGTTTGTTCTTGTCCACTTGTTGAAGACGACTGAGGTATTCACTTGACCATCGTTTCCAAAAGGTTTGATGTAGTCGATCAAGTAGTTGCCACCTTGTCAATGCATGTAGTTTGTCATTTTGTATGTTTCGTGCGGTGGGAGCAATGATTGCTGAGCCAATTAAAAAATGACCTGGTGTTAACACGTCAAGATTTTCTGGATCGTCTGTGATAGCGCAGAGTGGCCGTGAGTTTAATGATGCCTCTATTTGTGTCAGGATAGTTTGTTATTCCTCAAATGTCAGATTGTATTCCCCAATAATTCTCTTCATATGGTATTTCACTGACTTCACTCCCGCTTCCCACAGACCTCCAAAGTGTGGTGATGCAGGTGGAATGAAATGCCATTGTGTTCCTATATTTGACATTTCACTGCATCCTTCTTTATTGAATGCCTCTATGTGAGCTTTCGCTTCAACCTGCAAGATTTTGTTCGCCAATACAAAGTTGGTACCGTTATCGCTGTACATATTCGAAACGTTTCCTCGTCGACTTACAAAGCGTTTAAATGCTGCTAAAAATGCTTGCACTGTGAGGTCACTTACAGCCTCTAAATGAATAGCCTTGGTTGCTAAACAAACGAAGATTGAAATGTATCCTTTATACGTTTTACTGCTTCTACCTTTGGATGCTCTAATCATTAAAGGTCCTGCATAATCAACTCCGGTATTGGTAAAAGGTCTTGTTGCGGTTACACGTGGGGCTGGAAGATTTCCCATTATTTGTGTTGATGTGTTTGCCCGAAACCTGAAGCAAGTTGTTCATTGATGTAGCTGCTGTTTTACAGCACTGTAGCCTTTAATGATCCAATATTCATTTCCTATGTATGTTATCGTGAGTTCTATTCCTCCATGAAGAGTTTTCTTGTGAGCCATATCAATTATTAGTGTTGTAATTGCCCCTTTGTACGGAAGTATAATTGGATGTTTAGTTTCATAGCTTAATTCTGAATGTTGTAACCTTCCGCCAACTCGAATTAGGCCATTTGCATCAAGGACCGGATTAAGACATAATAATTTGCTATGTCGTTCCACTGGTTTATTTTTTATAAGTGTTTTCAAGTCCTGACCGAATTCTTGTTGTTGTGCTAACTTTAGTACAGTGATTTTTGCCGTTTCCATTTCTTCAGCTGTTACGGGTCCGATAATTCTTGACTCACCTTTAGTGTTGACTCTAAATCTGTGGCAATATGCTACGATTCTAATTAGTTTTAAAAAACTAGAATATTTTGTTAATAACGTTTCTATAAATTCTCCTTTGTCTTTAATGATGTCAGCGTTAGCTGATGGTTTTTCATTTTCTGTAGTGGCCATGTGAGATGTTGTACGAACTTCTAATGTTGTATTGAATTTTTTGTGGTGGTGGTGCGTCCTAGTGTTACCTTTTAATAGCTGGGGACCTTCCCACCATAGAGTGTGATTTATCAATTTTCGTGGACTTATACCCCTAGATGCACAGTCTGCTGGATTTTCTGTTGAATTAATATGCTGCCATTCTTCTGCGTTCAAAATGGATTGAATTTCTCCTACTCTGTTGGCAACAAATGTTTTCCATTTATTGGGATGACTTTTTAATCCATGATAAAACGATAGTTGAATCTGTGTACGCATGAAATTTAACGTTTTTGAATTCCATTGCATCTTTCACTTGTTTCATAAGATTTGCCAACATGACAGCTCCACAAAGCTCTAACCGCGGTAGCGAGACTGATTTACTGATTGGGGCTACTTTGGTTTTTGCAGTAAGTAAGGAAATTTTGATTTTTCCTGATGTTGTTATAACTTTAACGTAAACGACTGCTGCATACGCTTTCTCGGAAGCGTCAGAAAATCCATGCAATTCACATTATACGTGACTGTTGTCAGTTGATATTCTTTAACTGGATCGTTCCGAGATCTTCTCCATAATATTCGTTGATAATCACGGTCGTCTTGTGCAATTCTTATTTGTCTATACATCTTTTCAATATCGCTTATAAACGCTAGTTTGTGTTTTCTCCAGCGCATTAAGATGTCAGTCAAATTTTGTTGCAAGGTAGGCCCTGTCAGTGTTATGTCGTTTAAGCTTATCCCTTTGTTTGACTTCGCTGAGGCGTCGAAAACAACTCGAAGTTTCGTAGTAGAGCTGCTTTCGTTGATTACTGCATGGTGAGGAATATAAAATATGTTTCTTGTCTCCGTGTCTTCAGGTAGAGATTTGACCAATTTCATATGTCCTAAATTCAAATATTCTTCCATAAAATCTTTGTAAGCCTTTTCAAAAGACTTATTTGTATCAAATTTCCTTTCCATTTGCAGTAAATCTAGCAAATGCTTTTCCTTTGGATCTTCCCAAATCTCTTTTTTCTTCTTCCACTTTGGGACCTCACTACTGTTGTTTCATAAAACTTTTCACAGTCTATTTCTTCTTGTGTTTGTTTTCGTTCAGGCGTGATCTCTTCAATCTCCCAGAATTTTCTTAATTGCGACTCGATTTCCGACTGTGCTACGAGGCAGTTAACGTTGATTTTTTTTTTGTGGTCGTTGCTATTGTTTACTTGACCTGACAGAATCCAACCAAATTCCGTGCGCTGAGCCACTGGATCTGATTGATTGCCTTTTGTGACACCATCAAGTTTAATTTTTCCAAAAACATCTGCTCCTAAAATTATATCTATCGGTCCAGGTTTGTCATAGCTTGGGTCCGCCAGTAACATATTATGTACTTTAGTAGAGAATCCATGGCATACTTGTTCTGCTGGTAGTACCTTTGTTAGTTTGGCGAGCACTAGTGCAGTTGCATTTAACTGAAAGTTTGATGAAAACCTTGGCAATATTGTAAGTTGTACACTGCTTTTTGCTATTCCTGCTAAAGCTGTTCCTAGACCTCCAATTTTGGCATGAATCTTTACTCTTGAGAAATTTAGACGTTGTGCAGCATCTTCTGTCACAAAGGACGCCTGGGAGCCTCGGTCGATGAGTGCTCTTAGAAGTTCTGCATGTCCAGTTTTTGAAATTACTTTTACCATTGCAGTCGCTAGTAGTACAGGTCTACTGATTGAGTTACTTTTCGTTATCTGGGACTGATACTGAACAACACTGTCTTCTCTTTTTGTGCTGCTTTGATTATAATTTCTTGATGATGCTACGTCTATCAAGGTAGGTCGTTCTTGAGATTTTGTCTCTGCATCAATATGAAGCATTGTGTTGTGCTTTTGTTGGCAAATCCTACAAGATTTCCAACTTTTGCACATTCGTTCATTATGTCCTGGCTTTAAACAGTTTTGGCATAGTTGATGCTTTTTGATGTGCAGTAACCGATCTTGGGTGGGCATTCCAATGAATTGCTTACAGTTGTATATGTTGTGTTCACCTTTGCATGTAGAACTCCTTTGTTTTATTGTTCCGTGATATCCTTTGATACCCATGCATTCTCTCTTTGTGTTAACAAGATTTTGTGTTCTTGACGGTATATAATTCTTATTCGCTGGTGTTATCCCTGAGTGTTCTTTCCTACTGCGCTCGTTAACTGCTTCTAAACTCTGGAATCGCATTTCCAAGAATTCAAACATATCTTCCAGTGATTGGACTTCTCTGGGCACTTTCAAACCTTGCTCATATAACTTTTGTGATTCCTTGTCTGGCTTTTGCGCAATTATATGGACGATAAATGGACTCCAACCTGTCGTATCTATATCAAGATTATTGATTGCGAACAAACATTCTTTCGTGGTATCATGTAACTTCTTAATACCACTTGCCGATTCTACTGTAAGCACCGATTGTGTCAGTAAAATATTTAGTTGCGTTGATACCAATAATCTTGTGTTGTTGTATCGATGGTTGAGCAGTTCCCATGCGGTCTCGTAATTCGCATCCGTCACTTGCAGATGTTGCAATAATTTACTAGCCTCGCCACTTAGGTTCGAATTTAGATACTGCATTTTTTGAGCTTTTCCTAAAGCAGTATTCTTATGTATTAATTGTACATAAAGATCGTGGAACGATTTCCATTTAATATAACTTCCGTTAAAGGTCGGTAGCTCAATTGGCGGGAGTTTAATTTGCTGGCAATCTGCTTGTTTATTTGAGAGTGGTGTTAGCAATTCATCGCAACATTCTTGATGATATATCATTGTGCTTTGATATGCATCCTCAAGCTCTTCATAGCACTGATTTTTGATATATTCCCTTTCTTCTTCTAACACTGAAGCATGGGCCATTATTTCGTTGTGATTTGCGACTATCTCTGCCCAATAATTTATCAGTGTTTGTTGTTTCATCTGATAATATGCCTTCGTGTATTGCTTTGCTCGGTTCTGGTCAATCATATTGATTATCCTCATAAGATTTTTTCCAACTGTCTTTGTTTTCTTTAATCTTATGATTTGGGCCTCTGTCTTGTCGTCTGTTGCTTTTCTTGTATACTCATAATCTTCTTCATTAAATTCTCTCCATGCCATACTTAAGGCGCTATCAAATTTCTCGTGAATATTTTTCATTTGCTCGTAATATTTCTTTTCGAAATACGCATGAATTTGGCTTTCAGCAGGTAGAGCTTTCATTTCTTCATGTCTTCTTTCAAATGTTTCCCAGAGTGATGATAAATTACTCACTCTGTTCTCCAAATATTCTTTATTTTTCCTTGACTTCGAGTCTTTTTTAAAATTGGAATATATCCGCTCAATTTCTTCACCTACTTGCTTCTGCATAGGTCGCTGGTTCATATCCGGCTCGAAGGACCAATGTTAATTTAGTGAATTAAACACTTTGTGAGTAACTTAATTACTGAGGTTTATTCATTGAAACTGTCATTTTTATATACAATTTTTGCTTATACGAAGTAAATTTTGCTTACATTCTACTGTACATCGATTATTGATTATTGCTACACATGTTATTGACTCTAAGAATATTCCACTTATTGATTATTACTAAACATTGCTTATTACCACATGTTTGCTGACTCTAAGAATGTTCTACTTTACTCAATGTGATTGCATTTGGCGTGAGGTCTATATTCTTGCGCTGGGTTCGTTTGCTCTGTGGGGTCATTATCCCACAATTATTATATCTGAACTGCCAGCGATTCTTACTATATACTCTGTACAAGCAGGGTGTGTTTAAAAGAAAAAATTTAGAAAAATTTGTTGTGTTGTCAACCTTTTTTGGAGTCGCTTAATGCACTTTTAGTCCCTAGTAGAGATGGCCGATACTGCATCGATACATCGTAGTATCGATAATTCTCTTCCAATATACCGATATTTTGTATCGATGCCTGAAACGTCCTTTAATTGATATTCTTGCATCGATACTCAGATAGTATCGAGATTCTAAACAACTTCCAGTGATGCCAAATCAGTGACTTACTGTGTGTATTTCACTAAGAATAACTAATAAGGAAGTGCTATAAGCTCAGAAAACTTCGGCATATTTCTTTGAGTAATGAAATGACCATTTCTTGTGAGAGTACATCGTGGAAGTAACACAAATTTAGAATTTTGGTAGAGGGGTCGGGAAAAATGTAATAACACCTTCAATTAACTACTTTATAATTCATCCAGTTGTTTACAACTATTTATCGCGCACATTTTAATATTTTAAAAATTAATATTTTTATAAAGGAAAAAGAAAATTATTATCTACTGTATCGTGCATGTACCTTTTCAAAATATAACTTAGAACTGCCTTTGAACAATTGGTGTGATTAAAAATCAACATAAACAGTGGCTGAACAGAGGTTGAACAATGGCCACAAGGGTTTTTTTAGGGCAGATGCGGACTGTACAGAATCCAAAAGGTCACTAGGTCGGACAATGGCTAATTTTGAGTGGAAAACTCCAACGGCCTTTAACTACGTCGCCTACTCGGCTGTACAAAGGCGAAATCATAGTAAAGATAAAATGGCCGAACACACGGGCGTACAACGGCTGTATGGAATTTGAAAAAATAATATATCAGCTATTTTTGCAGTGATCCGTTTGTATGCGGTAACTAAATTTTATTGAAATCACGTCGATCAAAAGCACGAACTCCCTGGTTTTTTATGGCACTTGAACCATGCTGGTTTATCTAGGTATACCGAGTAGTTAGCAGTGAACAATTGCTCTGATAAGTATTCTCGTTCTTGTTCAGTGCATTTGAATGTTAAAAAAAAGAAAATTTTGTGGGCATTGATATTTTGGCCAAAACCGAATGAAATTTCGATAAATTAAGTAAATGATATTAGTGAAGCAATCAATACCAAACATATTAAAGTTGGTTGGGAAGGCGATTTGCCGTGTATGTTTTAAAAATGTTTGAAAAAATTAAATTAATTAATGCCGGAATTTTGTAATTAAAAAAGATTTTAGTTTTTAACTTCAATATTGCTCTGTACGCTCATCGCCTTATCATTAGATGACCGCTGTACGATCTCTGTACGCTCATCGCCTTATCATAAGATGACCGCTGTACGACCTCTGTACGCTCCGCTCATTATGGTAAAACGGCCACTGTACAGCCTACGAACAGCCTTGTCAAGGACATATTTGAAATCTTGTAAAGCCAAAATGTCTTTAGTGACCGTTGAACGCCCGAAAGAGTTTTTAAAATATAGCCTTTGTAATTCCTGTGTACAGCCGTATTTTCAAAATCAATTATTTTTACTCAGGGACCAACACCGCATCTTACTGGTTCATCGGAAATGAATCAAACAAAGGGAATCATTAGTTTAATAGTTAATATTGTCCTTAATCGGCGCATTTTTTTGTTTTTTGTTTTTTTTTTTAATTTTTAAAATGGCGGCTTCTGAAACCACTAGTTTATTGTTTAAAAAAATCGAAGTTTTAAAAAAAATTTAAATCCGTTGATGAAGGACAAGCTTTTTATGCTTACAATAAGCTAAATAAATTTCATCCAAATCCGTCCAGTAGTTTTTGAATTATGGCGGTCACCGGATTTGAAAACATAGTTTCGAGAAAACCACGTTTAAAGTACTCATTAGCGCGGTGCACAGAGCTCTTCAGTACATGTGGGATATCTCGAAAATTATTTGTCGGATTGACTTGAAATTTTCAGAGATTATTTTTAAGAAAATGCCAAAGAACAAAAATCGATTTTTTCAAAATTCTGACTAAACCTAACCCCTTAAGACAGTACTCAATCATAAGAAGTTAGTTGATAACTAAAACATTACTGAAAAATGATATTCTTGACGAACTGCAGGATTTATCGTCACAGCACAAAACAGAGCACTTTATTGTGAAATTAACTTATTCGCAAAACTGTAAGTTCTTAAAGAGTTTTTTAAAACGCTTTTTATTATGTTCTTTGACTATTTAGTCAAACAAAACTAATAATTCACTTCTAATTTGTACACAAACTCAGAAAATCATCACCTTCCCAAGGAATAAGTTGGCTGGTCTCACGTACACGACTCATATACGCAATGGCCTATACTGTATATTCTTTAATCTAAGTTTCATATTATAATTAAGAAAGCGTTTAAAATTACTTTTGTCTATTCAAATAAGGACATGTTTACATCCGTCAAGAGCTGTCAAGAGCAATTTGTTATACGTTCGGATACAATACCGATATTTTCAAATTATCGATATTTTTTTGTCGATAAAATCGATACATTGCATCGGAAGATTTAATACATTATAATACCAGGTATCGATATATTTTGATTCAATTCCCATCTCTAGTCCCTAGTTTTCCCGAACCGTTTAGCAGAGGGCACCAACTTCGTCGCCATTATATAATAACAACCTCTCGGTCAAACTTATGACCTCTTGATCTTCTTTGCTCCTTCGCAGCTTTAGTTAGTGCTACCTTATGCTTCCGCTACTGCTTATGCTGATTTTGCAACCTAAGCTCCAGAGCTCAGAGCTCATGTTACATTCAGCTGGATTGGTCTTAGCAGATATGGTTACAGTTGGGCTACCACTCTCCGCCTTCTGCAAACCTAGAGACAGCAACAGCATACTTTCAGTGCGAATCAATTGTCGCCATCTGCCCCACTTGCGCAGACGTAAACTGCCGGCCACAATTGAATGCAAGATACGAGAATATTTTCGTCTCTCCTTGAAATACTTAATATTTATGGATAACCGGGGCCGGAATCGTCCTGTCCGAGACTACATGAACCTGTACCTTTCGAATAAATTTATTCATTTTAAGAAATATTTTCCCAATGACTAAATAACTTAAGTAAGGCTTAACAATTAGGATTAGGCCGTCATTGGTTAAGTTTCTCACTAGCTAATAGAAAAATCGTCAACTCTGTGTACAATTTTTTGAGGTCCGTAGTGCTAATAATAGACAAAGAATTATTTCGTGACAGGGAATTTCATTTTTTTGTATACTGTAATACTTCTTATAAATACTGTTAAGATTTCTTAGGGTTAAATTAACTAGACGATATGAACAACATCTACATTTAATTTTACTCTGCGTGCAATGATGCATTTTTCAAATAAATATTGAAATTAGTTCTGCTTGAAAATTAAATTTAAACTTCTTCAATTAAGTGGGGTAGTATGATGTCATTAAAGATTGTTTTGCGATAGGTTTTTATGTGAGTAATATTGTCAATTGTTTTTTTATTCAACAGTTCCAAGCGCGGATAAGTAAAGAAATCTTTCACTTTGTTCATGGTAGGAAAAAAGTTAAGTCAAAACATGCACCCGCTCTTTTAAATATAAATAAATAATATTGAAAGTTATTGTGCACCGATAGAGTCGGTAAATTATTTTATAATTGGCAAATTTATTTTTTCCACTCTAACATAAATCACAATAATTCCGGGGCTGACATGTTGACTCCGTCACTTAAGAATAACTTCACAATTTCTCACCATTTATGGCAAGCAGATCTATATAATTGTATGCTGTGCAGTTACACTGCAGTTCCATTTCCATGTTTATATAATCGGATGGGGAAAAGTTCAGTTGCTTTTATGCAGAGGAAAATATCACGACTTGTATTATTTCGACTTATTGAATGTGTAAGCGTTATGATGGGTCAAATTTATTACCACTTTCAGCAAAGTGGTAATAAATGTGTTGCAAGAAAATGAATTATTCCGTATTTCTGAGAAGTTCCTTTAATATTTATAGTTTTTTTAGACTGGTCTTTTATTTCCTAAATGAACGTCAAATTCATATATAAACCAACATGTAATTGTTTGTAGACATTTTACCTCAAGATAAACTTTTCAAAAAATTTCGCAATCTTAGGTACCAGATAATAAGTTGAGCTCTTTTGTAGTTCTTATGTTAGCAGCAAAACTGATAATTAAGAAGACCTTGGCTTCTTCCATAGGTACCTATGATATGGGTATCAAATGAAAGTGCTTGATAAACGAAGCACAATAAGTAAAGTGACGTCAGTATAAATCCAATATGGCGGACGTCACAAAATGGCGATTTATAATTTCCATA
The DNA here is from genome assembly GCA_964036015.1 of Leptarthrus brevirostris. Taxonomy (NCBI): domain Eukaryota; kingdom Metazoa; phylum Arthropoda; class Insecta; order Diptera; family Asilidae; genus Leptarthrus; species Leptarthrus brevirostris. The sequence goes on from OZ038375.1 coordinate 67,311,288, forward strand.
GTAACCCCCTATGATATGGGTATCAAATGAAAGGGCTTGATGAGCGAAACACAATAAGTAAAGTGACATCATTCTAAATCCAATATGGCAGACGTCTAATATGACAATGCAATATTATTATGGCATGGAGCAAATCTTCATCTTCACGTGGTGGAACCTATTAATCCGAAACCTTCATTGGCAAGGAGTAAACCTAACAGATGTTGTGAAATTGATAAGAATCAGATAAGGTTGCAAAAGTCTCAAGAAAGTATAAGACACTGCCTAATAAACAATACCTGATTTATGTATGCAATTTCTAATAAAGTAAAATTTCTGTGAAAATGGTCGTAAAAAATTTTAAACAACTTAAAAATTTTGACAAATAATAAATAGATCTAATATTAATTACAAGATTTAAAAAGACTAAAAACTAAAAAATAAAACTACACAATAAAAAAATATTTAAAAAAAAGCTTTTATTTAACAATAAAATATAAAAATGTACTAAAAAGAAAAAAATAAGTTTCTGCTATAATAAATTTAGGCTGAAAATAATATTTTTATAAAATAAAAGCTTGGGCGCTCATTAGATATTGAAATTATAAAATAGTACTAGTGAAACTGAGCGAAGCGAAATTATGCTATTTTATGAAAATATTATTTTCAGCCTAAATTTATTATAGCAGAAACTTATTTATTTCTTTTTAGTACATTTTTATATTTTATTGTTAAATAAAAGCTTTTTTTAAAAAATATTTTTTTATTGTGTTATTTTATTTAAAAGTAAATTGAAACTAAGAAACTGTGAAAATATTCAGTTAGGCTTGTGCGATTGAATAGCTTAAATTTGGCGTGTTTAGCAATTACTTATGAAAGGGAAAATTCCCGCAAATTTGAAAACTAAATATTCTTCATCTACATTGACCATTAGTCGACCATTACACAATCAAAGAAATTGGATCCAGAAATTTAATTACTTTTAGTCAAGTTTCCTTGATGAATATTTTTGTACACACGTTTCCAATTTTTCTTCAAATAAGTAAGTAAGTTTTTATTTCCGGGGTGACTATATAAATCGGAAGCATTTGTTTTTGTTGTCAGTAAAAAAATAATAGACAAAGAAAAGCGGTTTAAATGAGTAACATCATGTCTATTCAAACGAAACATATATGGCGAGACTGTACTGTTGCAGGATCTTCTTTAGAAATGTTCGGATTACCGGAAAATTTTACATATAAACGAGGTGGCTTTTAGTGAGCTTAATAATCTCATTGATCCTGTTATAAGAAAAAATTACTAATTAATTACTGAAGATTTGACGTAGGAAATAATTTATATCATCATATAGTTTTTACATGCTGCGTTTTGAACTGGCGTTTATATTACACAGGCCTGCGAGGTTTTTCCCCCTGGAGAATGAATAGTTTTTTCCAAGGTAATTTTTCCCTCTGAAACCAAATCCGGGTAGAATTGCTCTGTCACGTCAGGTTTTTTAAATATTCTAACCTAAAAGTGCAAAAACACTGTGATTCTTCTAGTACAAGTTTTCCTCTTTTAAATGCCGTTGAGTTAACTCAAATATCTCTTTTTTCGCCGAGATATCGCATTTTGAAATTTTCATGTTCATGAATTTCTCGTTATATGAAAAGTTTTTGATCACCTTTTTCAAGTTACCAGAAGGCCGTTTGCGAGTGACCGAATTATTTCCAGAGGAGCTCTCGTAGTTCTAAATCTTGCATTTTCATTCTGTTATTGTAATATACTATTAAGTTGGTTTGATTCTTCAGGTAGATGTTGTAATTGTAAGATTGTTGCGCCTCCTAACTCTTTCAGAATGGTTAGATGGGTGTTCCTTTGACAATTTTCAGTTAACCTTTCTACTAGTTTTGTTATCTCCTTGAACTCTTTCCAATATAACGCTAAATCATAGGAAGTGATAAGGTTCCATTCGCTTGAATATAGATGAATTTCTGACACATCTTCGAAGTACAGTCCTTCTTGTTGTTTAAACCTCGTCATGCTATGTGGCCTATGGCTGGCCGATAACTATTATAGTTAGGGATGGCGATATTAAGAGGGCTAGCCATGACCTACGTAGGGCCAAAACACTATGACGGCATCGGCATCAGCACATATGCTAATGCCGATGCTTGTCAAAATAAAACTCTAGCATGGCAATACTGATTAACCCAATGATGGCATCGCATATTATGCTGATGTTTATGTTGATGCGTTGATTAATTGATGTTTGATATTTGATGCGGCATCATCTCGGCAGTTAAAGTTATTTTTAAGTAAAAAATGAATTTTGAAGAAAAATTGATAGAGCTTGTACGGGAAAATATATTTATAAAGTGATTACGGTGATTATACAAATAATTTAAAAAAGAAAAAAGTATGGAAAAATCAGTGAGGAATCAAAAGTCAAAAAAACCTAACTCTCTCCTTTGCAAAAAAATTTCCGTCATCCAAAAACGTCGTTTGCGCACTTCTTTAATGCGTTGGAATAAAACAAACGCGTAAGCTGCTACAACAACTAGTTTAGCTACACAATGATGCTGTCATTGCGTTATATGTGGCATTATTGCCACCATCGATCCTGATGCCATGCCGATTACAATGCCAATTTCTGTATCGCACAATAATGTTTGCACAGGTATAAAATGAAACTAACTCTTCGATTAACAACACAAAAGTAAAAATATTTCTTTCTATAACCCATATATATATATATATATATATATATATATATATATATATATATATATATATATATATATATATATATATATATATATATATATATATATATTATATGTTTTGTTTGTAAACACCTAAAAAGTGACAAACACAACTGTTGTGAAGTTGGTTGCTTTCCGAAAAAATTTAATACAAAGTTTAACTTTAGTGTACTGTTGATTTGCTACTCCCACTTCCCACTTTTAAAAATGCACTTTGTTAAAATTTAATGTCAAAGAGAAATTAATTAAGATTTCTAAGTTAATTTGAAATAAACCTCACAGCAGGGAGCTCTAATGTAGCGGGAAAAATAACAAAATGTATCCTTCAATTATTCACTTAATTTATTCAATTTACTTCAAATAGTTTATAAATACTAAATTTTTAATATTCTTAATAAAATTCAATAACCTATACTAATGCTTTCTATCTCTATTTATTTCAAATTATAAATGCTATAAATCTATTCTAACAAACTTTACTTCACAATTCTATGCCAGATTACAAATTCAGTTGAAAGTTATTTTCATCAATAATAATAATAAGAATCAAAATTGAAATTTTGTTGCTCAAATTTACTTTGTGGCAAGTGGTTTGTTATATTAATAAAAATTTTTATTTAAATATCATTAAAACTGCTGAAAGAACAATACTCCCTTTACCAATGCCAATAACCAATATTTTACCCAGTTGTATATTTAAAAACATATTTACTTGCATATTGTTTTCAATACAAAAGCTGAGAAGAAAGAGACCTTTTGTAGGCTTCAGCGCTGCTTATATAGCAAATTTTGTTTCAATTTTACATATTTCTGTATTCATTAACTAATAGAATTTGCTATAATATGGCGGCTGCTCAAATTTCATGTCGATTTCTGGCATGGCGGCAACTTTGGCGAGTTTGACAACTTGCTCTCTCTCACAAGTTTCCTCTGTCACACTCATTGTGACATGTGTAATTTTTTTATTTCGCGAATATTTCGAAATTCGCGAAACATAACGTGAAGCAAGCACTGCCCGTTCAGGTAACTTTTTTATGTATTTTGTGAAATTTAATGGATTATTCTTGTACTTGTACATTCTCCCACCTCCAGTTATCAAGATTAGGTACCTCCAAGATGACACTGTGTTGTTTCTGAGACCTTGGTTCTATTTTGCTCTAGGTGGTTGAGGTAAGTTATATTGTGGCATCATGTTGCTCCTTCGCGTGCATTTAACATTACTAGTGTCTGGTGGTGTTTCTGAGTATATCTGCTTTTTGTTATTACCTTGAATATAATGGGAATATGCCATTTCGATCTTAGAATCAGATTTTGAACGCAGCTCTATTTTAGTAGAAGATGTATTGTTTGAATTAGGGAATCTTTTTGGATCAACAGATTCGTTTATGTGATTGTCGATTATAGGAAGCAACGCAACTTAAGTGACCGGTCGCTTGATCTTTGATCCCCTAGTCTGGAGTATTACGACTCTAGTTAATCCATCGGGTCCAGGATCCGTTTCTATCACCCGGCTAAATGCCCATTTTGTCGGTGGGAGCTGTTAATTTTTTATTAGTACCAGATTTTCAATTCATAGATTTGGTTGTCGTTGAGTCCATTTAGGACGTTGTAGTAACCTTGACAGGTATTCGGATGACCACTTCCCCCAGAAATCCTGATGCATCCGTCCTATCCGTTTCCATTTATCAAGAATATTTGGGTTATCTTCCAGGTTATTTCTTTCAGTTACCTCGAGTATTGCAGAGCCAATAAAGAAGTGGCCTTGCGTTAGCACTTCAAAATTTTCAGGATCTTCGGATAATGGACAAAGCGGTCGTGAATTAAGACATGCTTCAATTTGAGCCATAGCACTGCATATTTCCTTGTAAGTTAGCCTGCTTTCATCGACTACGTGGCGCATATGATACCCGCTTCCCATAATCCACCAAAAGGAGGAGAAGCGGGAGGAATAAATTCCATTGCGTGTCTTTTTCTCGTGATGCATTTTGCATACCCTTTTCATCTGACCTTTGACTGTATAGTCTGCTAAGTATGTTATTAGCACCAACGAAACTTCTTCAAAGCTTCTTGCAATAACCCTTCTCCGATTTTTATCTTCTTCTTCTTGTCAGTAAGAGTTTGAATGGTTGAGCATAATCTACTTCCGAATGGTTAAAGGTTCGGGTAGAGATCAATCTTGATTTAGGTAGTATTCCCATAATTTCTTCGTCCATTTGAGTTTTGTATCTATAGCAGCTGAGACATTGATGAATGAACCCTTTTACTGCTTTCAGGCCAAGTAAAATCCAGAATCGATGCCTTACTGCTTCTAGCGTCAGGATGAAGTTTCTTGTTTACATTCACATCCGTAGATAAACTCGTTGTCGTCCCTTCTTGACATCTTATAGTTTATTTCTAATTGCATCCTCATCATTTTTTTTTCATAAAGCTTTCTATGTTCTCCAGTTTCTTCTGTACGGTGGCGTCTAATCACAGTCGGATAAAAGGTTTGAGTCCGTATTTATCTTCAGATGGTATTCTTCGAGTTGGAGCCCGTTTACCAAACGCATCAATTTCGTATAATCAACAACATCCTATTATTTTACCTAAATCTTCTTTAACCTTTTAATATATATGCACCACAAACGAAGCTTGCATGGAGGTACACAGCTAACATTAAACTCTTTACGAAGCAAATACTGGATCATCGATGGACGAAATTCAGTAAGATTTCGAATATCACATAGAAGCATAGAAGCAGTTTCTGATCTAACTTCCGCAGCTTTTAATGCTGCATTCAGAAGATTCATCGGACGACGAGGACTCTGCAGCCATATCTACTCGGACTGCGGAACTAACTTCATCGGAGCCAATAAAATTCTCAACAAGGATCTTCACGAAGTCATACAAAACGCCAACAACGACACAGCTGAACTCTACGCCAATGAAGGTATCACATGGCACTTCAATCCACCAGCTTCACCCCACTTTGGAGCTCTGTAAAATGCTAGCGTCTAATCCATTAAGCATCATCTTCGCAGAATCTTGGGAACAACAACTTTAACCTACGAGGAACTAAGCACAACATTAATTCAAATTGAAGCCTGCCTAAATTCACGGCCGCTTTGTCCACTCACTTCAGACATTTCAGATTTGAATGCTTTAAACCCAGGACACTTTCTTATCGGAAAACCTTTAATCTCGCATCCCGAAGGAAACTGAACCGATAATTATCTTTCCTTGTTATATAGATGGCAATACATCCAACAGTTGACTCATTCATTCTGGAAGAAATGGTCTTCAGACTATCTAGCGCACTTGCAGCAACGACCCAAATGGCTGAAACACACAACCGACATAAGAGTTGTTGATTTAGTCATCACAAAGGATGAGCGACTTCCTCTAACTCGATGGGCACTCGGATACATCATCGAAATCCACCCTTGTGGTTATCCTACATACGGGTTACAGCAAATGGTATCATTAAACGTCCTATTATTAAATTATGTATTCTTCCAACCTTCTAATTTTGGTGACGTAGTGCCGTCCTGTTTGTCATTGTCCACAATTGTATCATATGTTTTATTTATAAAGATTTTCACTCTTCAGAACACAAACACAAAATGCCACAAGAACAACTACTGGTAGAAACATCGACTGGGAGGAACTATTAGCACAGCCAGAATACAGCACTCGCGTCTCCACCTTTTACAATAGACCTAACGCTAAAAGATGACGTATTCGATTCACAACGTGATAAGGCCGTGTCCTCGTCACCGCTACCCATAAACGAGCTGGTGTCACCAGAAATAAACATTACAACGAGGGAAGGGTCTACATTCACAATCCCAACTGATGAATGTCACAGCATCAATTGGATCAGATTGGAACGTTCCAAACGACGCAAGAGAACGAACTAACTGCGAGATTTTATTAATTTTTTATTTATTTAAGCTTAATACAAGCTATTACATAAAAATACAAAAAAATACAAACTTTAACTTAATACTAATTCTAGAAACTAGAATAAATGATAAGTAATAATAAATAAATAAAAAGTATAAGCTACAATATTAGCTATAAATACAGTAGATACTGGCAGAAGGCGTAAGGAAGAAGAATTAAGGTAAACGATCAGGATAAAGATGGGCGAGGTCAAGATAATAAGGCTTTGTGAAGGGATGATTTACTCAGATGGAAGTCAAAAGAGGAAACGTCGTTGACTTTTCGTAACATCCTGGTAATTGGCTCGCTTTGACCGTAGTTTGTGCGATGGCGGTCGAGTCGGAAAAGGGGAGTGAACCTAAGGTTACGGCGATTAGTATAGAAGGGTAAAGATTGCAGGATTGAAGGGCAGTCTATGGCACCAGTTAATAATAGATAAATGAAAAGAATGTTGGAAACATCACGACGTTTGCATAGAGGTTGTAAGTCGATCAGTTTCAGACGGTTTTCATAGGGTGGAAGGTTGAATCTGTCAGCCCACGGAAGATCACATAGAGCGAAGCGAATAAACCTACGCTTTACAGATTCAATCCTATTAATGTGAGTTGTTTGCGTAGGTGACCATACCTGGCTGGCATATTCAAGGAGAGGTCTAACGAAGGAGACGTAGAGAGATTTGGAAACATAAGGATTGGAGAACTCTCTAGATCAGCGCTTCACAAACCCTAGCGCGGAGTTAGCTCTGTTAATTATGTTGTCAATGTGGGAACGGAAATTGAGTTCACTATCATAGATTATTCCTAAGTCACACAAAGAGGTAACGACAGGGACTGGAACGTCGATTAACATATAGACTCTCGGTGGTAAGACGCTTGCCGGAATAAGATATGGACTGGGCATTGAGCTCTAGAAAGTGTTTCTTGCTCCAGGTGGCAAATGAATCGAGGTCTTTTTGCAGAAGAGAGTCAGTTGTGGAGGAGATTTGTTTAATTATTTTCATGTCATCAGCATAAATGGACAGCTCTGAGTGTTTGATGATACATTCAATATCATTTATTGTAAGGATAAAAATCAATGGGCCGAGGTGGCTGCCCTGAGGGACGCAGGAACGAGCGACAATAGAGTTAGAAATGGATGAGCTGAAAAGAACATTGAATGACGGTTGTTGAGGTAGGATCGAATCCAGAAGATGAATCTGTGGGGGAAGCCTAGGCGATCAAGTTTGAACAAGAAAACGTTATGGGAGATATTGTCGAAGGCTTTACTAAAATCGGTGCCGATAACACCAACATCTTTACCGTTTTCCAGGGCACATAGTGTTTTAGAGACGAGGTCAGTAAGATTGTTGGTTGTAGATCTACCTTTGAGGAAGCCATGCTGGGAGAGTGAGAAGATAGACTTACAGTGGAAGAACATGGAATCATAGACCAATTTTTCGAATAGTTTAGGTATGGATGATAATTTAGCAATGGGTCTGTAGTTGGACACATCGTTCTTGCGGCCTTTTTTGAAGAAAGGAATAATATACGAATTTTTCCATTATTGAGGGAAAACCCCTTGTGTGACCGAGAGACGAAAAAGCAAAGTAAGGGGTTGAACTAGATGCATGGCACACTTTTTCAGAACGATGGCCGGAATGCCATCTGGACCTGGGTGAAAGTCATCTTCAAGCCCATTAATACTGGCTGCGATTAGTTTAGGATCAGGGTCAAAAGATGGTAAACGACGTTTGAGTGTATTTGTCCATGAATGCAAAAATATGTCGGTTTGTAGAGAATTGTCGCTGAAAAATTTACTGAAGAAGTGTGCAAAGAAGTTAGCAATAACCTTAGGATCAGAAGAAGAGGTATTCTCGAGCTTTAGGGTGGAAGGGTTACCATTGGATTTCTTCTTGGAATTAATAAAGTTATAAAAACGCTTGGGGTCGGATATGAGTTTCCATCCGTTGGAGGTACTCATGGTAGAGGGTATCAAAACGTCCAGAAAAAGAGGTATAAGCAGATAGACAGGAAGAATAGTCAGACTCAGTCTGGGTTAAAAAAAGTTTTCCAACGTCTGTTCCTCCTGTTGCGAAGAGACCGTAATTCTTTGTTGTACCATACGGGGGATGAGGAGTAGTTTTTACGAGAAAGAAGAGTGATAGATTGTGTAAGACAAGATGGCCGAAGCGTTGGAATTAAACTGGTGAACCGAGGATTTCAGGTGGTTCCTGGAAGGTATGAAATTTCGAACAGCTTAGAGATAGTGTGGTTAAACTTAAAATGAATTCTATTTCTAAATCCATATCGTTTATTAACTTCAGCCGGGAGAATGTTGCGACTCAACCTAAAAATAAAAACAATGAAAAATTAACTGAGGCAATGGTATTCTTACAAAACCGTCATGCCCGCTCCCGTCCTGTTCCACCTCCTCACGTATTCTGCAGTGCTTGAATAAAAATTAATGAATTAAATTGAAAATAATAATAAACAAAGTTCTTACCTGCTGTGATCATCCAAACAGCCCTGACAGTTCTGTCAACCAAACAGCTGATGTTTAGCTAGAGCAATTTGGCTACACGGTGCTCAGCAACCGACGTAAACAAATATCGGAACTTAAACTTAACTTAAACTTTAACGTCAATTTATAGATCTTTAAAATAAAAAGTTTCCCGCCAACATCGTAAATTCAAAATTCTTTGATTCAACATGGCGATAAAATATCGAATGCAAATTAACATGGCGACTATCTATCGATTTCAACCAAATTCGATATTTTTGTATGCACCGTTTGAATTCAAACTATAAAAGAGCTGCATACACACGGGCTCTTTCTCTTTTGAAACCTAATATTCAGCGAGTTTGGTGAGTACAATTAAAAATATACTTAAAAAAATATTCAGAACCTGGCTGTTCAAAAATTTTATCTGTTTGTAAAAGTATAAAAATTATATCAGAGCCTGGCTGCTCGATTATATTTTACTTTATGTTAATTAACCTATTGTAACAATTTATTCAGAGCCTGGCTGCTCGAATAAATTATTGTGTTGCCTATTAACATTTATTTACATATTTATTCAAAGTCTGGCTGCTCGAATAAATACAGTAGTTTGGTTTTGTGTTCCCACTAATATTTTCCCAATACTTATTCAGAGCCTGGCTGCTGGAATAAGTAGTTTTCGAATTATTTTAAGATAACTATTTAAATATGTAAGCTAATAAACATTTCAAATTCTTTCAGCAATTAATTAAAAGTGTAGAAATAAGTTAGTTAAGTGCTAAATTAAGGAAGTGAAATATATAAAATAATATATAATATAAATAATCTGAATATAAATAACATTGATCTTATCAGCAATAAATCTTTAATTTTTTCAAGGCCATGTTTATGGTGAAATTAACTATCTGTTAATCTCCGGGATAAAAGTGCAAGTGCCGTTCAAAATATCGATTTGACCTCCAAATTACCTTGAAGGTCATGGTCAAGGTCACGACCTGAGGGTAAAATTGTATGCTCTTTTCATTTCAGTGATAAAAGTATGGGGTTTAAAAAAATTAATAATTATTATTTTGACCTTTGTATTTCACATTTTTCTCTAAAATGCTCTCTCGCCGAGATATTCTGCCGTTCCCGGACTTTTGGATCACCCTGTATATATATATATATATATATATATATATATATATATATATATATATATATATATATATATATATATATATATATATATATATATATATATAGATAGATAGATATATATATATATATATAAACATAGTTGCAAGGTATAAATCTGATGAGTTAAGAACAATAAGAAATTAGAGACTAAGCATAATAGGTAAAATAAGTTAAGAACAAATAGATAAAATAATCAAATAAAGTAAATTAAAAAAAAACCACATCCATATTAGCATAAGCGATAGCCATAATGACATTAATATATAATATAATAACTTAGCAATAAGCAAACAAATGTATGTATTAAAACTTTCATTAATAAAAAAAAATTTAAAGTAAATTGTATAATAGAAAATTTAAATTAAGAAAAGACTACGTTCATAATTGCTACATATCCAGCCAAAAAAATATATATTTAAAAACAAAATTTTTTTTAACTTCATCAAACAATCTTTTTACTAAGCGAGAAGGTGTAATATACCATATAATTAATCCCCAATGTGCTAACGCAATTAAGATGGCAATTGCTTTTAAAAGTTAACATGAGCTCACTTCACTCAAAGTGCTGTGCACAATTCCCTGACCTACGTTAATTTCAGTTAGCAGCACTGAAATCGAGTGAAAACAAAAAGTATAAACAATAAACATACTTAATGGGAAAAGCTTTTCAGCCAACCCAAGCGATAAGATATTTTGCAATTATGAGCAATATCAAAGTCCACACTCTAGAATAAGCATTTTAGCATAAGAAAGTTTGTATATAAACCGTACCTTTATGCAACAAAAACGTCAGGCAGTAACCAAGTTTTTGGACTAAAGAGTTCTCTTTCTGACCAAGATCTCGGAGTCAAAGCTAATTTATCTGCTCCATTGGAGTTGAAGCCTATCGGCTGCTACCAGGCAATACAATTGGAGTTCAAGCCAATCGGCTGCTCCCAGGCAATACCATTGGAGTTCAAGCCTATTGGTTGCTCCCAGATTTAGGCGCGTGACTACAGGCTGGTTTACCCAAGGCAAATAGTACAGTAGGTTTCCCAGTATTACCTTCCCGAAGACCTCTGCTTTTATTATCATGTCAATCCTTCCAGGTTTATTGAATGTCGAATCGGCCAAAATTAGGTTTCGGTATGCTTCCACTTAGTTAGAATGATTTGAATTGTAGGCAATTGTTTTGTTCGATTTTTCAATATGAGGGCTGCAGTTGTAGCGTGAATTTTTCTTCTAGGTAATCTTAATTTGTCAATTACTCTTATTCACGCCCCTTTGATTTCTTTGCAAAGTGAGCTGCAATAGCTCGATTTGATGAGATATCATCTTGATTATTGATTATATTGATGAATGGGTGTAAAGCTGAACTTGCCCGAACATATAGTTATGAAGTCGTTTACTGAAAGGACTATTACAGAGGCGGTAGCGTCTGCCTCCCTTTTCAGTTACTTCCCTGCCGATACCATTAGTAGATGATTTGGGCCTTCAACTTGATCAAGGATGTCCATCTTTAAGTTCCTGGCTTTCCGGGAAGTAGCCTACCAAGCCTTTGGAGCGAGGAAGCTAATCTTCCTCAACCCACCTTAGCTTCGTACCTTCCAACAGACTGTTTAATACACTCTGAGGTGGTCTTATCAGCGCAGTTGATCATCCACAAGCCTGGGCTGTGTTCCGTGCCAAGGAATGCGCGTCTTGCCTCGCTTTTCTTGTTCTACTGGATTATTTTGAGGATCGCCCTTTTTATGAGCATGAGCTGTTTGGTCGAGAGCCTAGCCTCAGGGAATATGTCCGGCAGAATGCCCATGCACACGCCTGTCACGACTTCCTTGCAGGAGAGGGTTATAGAAGTCTTGATTCCCTCTACAGATGGCTCCTGCTTACCTTCTGTGATAGTTTTTGGAGTCCTTCTCCTTTTGGCCTTAGTTGGTCCAGAGGGTGAGTCTTCCGTTCAGTGCGTCACATAGCTTGGCCCTTCTACCGAGTAATATTTAAGGGAATCTTGTAATTTATCAGGATTGAGTTTCATCCTATGTCTAATGAACAATTAATTCAGATAATATCAAATATTAATCTTAAAAGTGGGCTCTGGTTGATTATTATAATTTCTATGTTGCTTTTTCGTGTTTTGGAAAACGCAGATCTTCTACACTGACTGTAAAAATTGAGGCGATTGCGGTGAATTATAAAATTAAGTATTATGATTTCTATGTTGTCTTGCTCTGTTTTGGAAAACGCAGATCTTTCACTATCAGGATTATTTCTTTTATTATTTTAAACTTCTTTATCAATTTTGCACTTATGTAAATATATTTCTGAGTCGCAATGAACATTTTCTTATTCAAATAGAGATTTAGTTTGAAATCAAAATTAGTGTTCGCTTTATTTTAAAATGTTATCTTATTCTTTATCAATTAATTCGTATGTAAAACTATCTTACAATCACAAAATTTTTCACTGGCTTATGACTTAAAACTACTTAGCTTATTAAATAAATCTTCTAAATTATGTTCCTTCATTTCCTCAAGAAAATGGTACTTGAGGATTTGGTCTAAAATTCAACTTAAGTGTTTTTACTAAAGTTACCAATTGCTTTGATGTTCCGGATTTTTTTATGACAATGCCAAAGCTCAGAGGATGGCCTATGATGCTAAAGAACAGGCTTTACAGCAAAAAAATTAAGGGTAAGGAAATAAATGAAGGAAGTGTCGATGTACGCCTCGTTTGGATGTTCCGGATAGCTATGCGATATGTCGATGTATCGATACTTTCTCCCTCGGTGTCGATGTTTTGTCGTCGATATTGCATGTACTCGATAATCACGAGTATCAATAAATTTTTTTATCGATATTAGCCATAGTATCGCGATAACTATTGTTTGGCTGCGAAGTAAACTGAAGCCATCTACAAGATGATATGAGGCTATAGTATCACAGGTGCTTTTAGCTTTTTCTCGGAGATCTGACTCGCCATATTACCGCAAGATTTTTCTCGGTTTTGACGTTTTTTTCGCAAAGAAGAACAATCTAAGTGATTAGTTATCAGAGTATGTTTGATGTTAAAAGTTTAAAAGGCTTTAATAGGAATCGCTGTAAGTATTGGCATGTGGAATCGAGGCACAATTAAAGATAATACATGTAACTACCTGAACGTTTAAATTCATGGGATCATTAAGGACGATTAAATACTTTTGTTGTAGTTGTTTGGTTTGTTTGATTTACACCAACTTCAAAATGTCGTAATAGATATAAAATTAAAAATTATTTTATGCATTTTAGGGTGTAAAGTCGGTTCAAAATTTCTTTTAAAAATTATTTTATTTTTCACATTTTAGTGTCTTCTACTCTGTACAACAAGAAAAGAACTATCCAAATCGGTCCACGCGTTACAAAGAGAGGTTGCACGCCAACTCCCACCCTAATCCAACCAACATTTTTATCTCGTGGTATCAGCCAGGGAACATACTCTAACAAACAGAGAAGGAATTATTCAAATCGGTCTATGCGTTACGGAGTTAGACTATCCCCCCTCCCCCCATCCTAGACCAAATTGTTTTCTCCCAATTAGCAATGAGAATCATATTCAGCATAACAAAAAAAAGAACCATCTAAATCGGTCCACGCGTTACAAAATTAGGTTCAACTCCACTTCCACCCCAGCCCACCAAACATTTTTTTTCTCGTAGTATCAACTACGGAACATACTCTACCCAACAGAAAAAGAATTATTATTAGAATTAGAAATCGGTAAACGCGTTACGAACTTAAACTTCCCCTCCCCCTCCCCTCGCCCTAGAAATTTTTTTTCCCCTATTAGCAATGAGGGATCATACTCTGTACAACAAAAAAAGAACTATCCAAAACGGTCCACGCGTTACAAAGTTTGGTTTCACCCCTACTCCACGAAATATTTTTTTGACATGCTACCAATCGGTGAACATACTCTACCCAACAAAAAAAATGAATCATAAAAATCGGCGTTACGAAGTTATGCCTTAAAAAAAAAAATATATATATATATATATATAGGGTGTAACATTTCTAGAGGTCAATACGAATACAAATGATAGCTTTCAGCTAGCCAAACAAAAAATTGTAGGAAGGGGGGGAGGGGGCAATCTCAACCGTTTGGAAGTTACAGGGTGATTCATAAATTTCAGTTTTCCATGGTATTCACGTTACTCTTTTATTTTTACCTTTTGATCTACTTAACATGGCGACATCACACAAACGCTAGAAAACTACTACCCCAATTACCTTTCCAAAAATGTCAACAATGTTGATCTCACTACTACCACTGCAGGTACAGTCACGGCCAAAGTTGAAAAAAATTTTTAGAAATTACCAAAATTTCAGCATCCTCCCAAATTTTCTCCTCTTTTTTATTTTTATTGGATTCCCCGTCTTATTACCTTTACAAAAAGCTGCAACATGGCAAGGTAGACAAAGAATTAGAAAAACCGCATCCTTAGAACTCCCTAATTATTTTATTGCACTTTAGGTAAAAAATTCTTCAAATAAACAAAATTTTTAAGATAAAGGGTCGAAGGCAATTATTTTTAATTATTATTCTAAAAAAGTTATAAAAATGTTAGTGTAATTTTGTTTTATTGTCGATATTAGCATGTGTTAGCCAGAATTCACAAATATTATGGTAAACCAATAAAAAACTCTTGTTTCGTTAATTGTATGTACTAAATCTAAGATTTAGTGTTAGCCCTGAGGATATCCTAAGCAGTCGAAACGCGTAGGCTAGAAATTGTATATAAAAAATAAAAGAATAATCAGTGGAATTAACGAAACAAAAGTTTTTTATTGGCTTATCATAATGATTGAAAACATCTTCCACCAAGTGCTTTCGCAAAAATCTATTAATGTAAGAATTCACATCCTTGTATACTGGTGTTTTGTTACTCGTACCTGTTGGAAATTTTGCTATAAAAAGGGTCAGTAAACAAGAATACCTATCATCAACAAATCAATAAGTACTGGTTTTTTTAAGCAAAAATTAGTAAAAAACGGCAGAATTTAATTTTGAGTAATACGCGGATATTCTTTACAGTTATGGTGTAGTAGACGGAAAAGAGGCTGTACTAGAATACCAAAGGAGATTCCCTAACCGGCGAGCACCCCAAAGAAGGGTATACACACGGACTTTCCAAAGGTTAAGGTAACCAGTTCGCGAATGGGGTCAAAAAAAATCGATTTTTTAAAAAACAGTTCTATTTGAAAGCCCGCACTTTCCCCTTTAAGAAAATGTATGACATGTCATAACAACGCGACTATTTAACCCCAAAAATTTATATTTTAAAAGATGGTGACGCGTCGTCTGCACAGTTGTCACGAGAAATTTTGGTCTCAACCCGTAAGTTCCTTTTTTTGACCTTTAGGTACCATTTGCGAAAGTACTATTCAACCTATTTTGATAAAATTTTGCACAGTGCTTATCCTTTATGTCCTTCATCTTTTATACCTAAATTCATCTTTGTATTCCATTTTTCACTTCATTCTAAATCCTAATGCATTTTTTTAAAAGAGTGATTTTTGACCTTTTTGCAAAAAAAATGGTATAAAAATTCCAATTTCGGCAAAAGGTTGAAAATTTTAGGTATACAATGTTGACTTACTCTTGTTTCAGGTTCAGCATCAATTTGGAGCAGATAGCACCGGTGGTTAAGGAGAAAAGTGTACCTAAATAAGTTAATTTTATCATGTTTTATTTTTTTCTTGTCATTTTGTAATTTTAATAACTTTTACACTAATATAGTCACAGGGTTTGTTTAGCACTCATTTTAATCCGTAATTCGTCCTCTAAAGAATGTTTAAAACCGCGAGTTTATACCTTAAATATCAACTGAACAGGAGCAAAATATCTAAACGCGTGAAAAATCCCATTTTAACCATCATTCGTGACCTGGTTACCTTTAGAGAAACAGGCAGTGTAACTTCACACGACCTGGAGACATGACCCGATACTTTGGGAACTTCTGCCGACGTCGAGCAGCAAATAATCACCATCGTGAGGCAAGACCCTGAAACGAACACGATACGAGTCGCAATACTATTATGGGTGTCTTCATCTAAGGTTTGGAGGGCCATTCATCGAGGGGGACTACGACCACATCATCAACACCCAGCCCAAGGACTACTGGAAGGAGATTCTGAGAGAACACTGATATTTAGCACTTGGCTTCTGAAACGCGGCATTGACGATAGGGCGTTTTTGGACCGCATTCTGTGGAAAGATGAATCTCAATTCACCAGGGATTGTATCACGAACTTCGATAACCTCCATACCTGGTCGGAAGCTAAATCACGCAGGACAAAGGTGACCTCATTCCAGCAGAGATTCAGTGTCAATGTTTGGGCTGGTATCATCGGCAACCATTTGGTAGGAACATTCATTTTGTCGCAAGTGCTTAATAGTGAATTTCATGCTGACTTTTTGGATAATCTTAGGAGAATGTTTACCAACACGATGAAGTACCAGCACATATGGCTAACATTGTGAAGGTAATACTAAGTGAAAAATTTCCTAACCTTAAGGGGGGGTCTTTGTCCTGGCTCAGGACTAAAGCATTACGGCCTGGAACCCTTTATTGTCGTAGACAGTGAAGGAGTGAAGGTTGAAACTAACGCATGACCAAGAAGGAACACTGGAGACGGTAGAAAAACATGGATTTATGCAGATAGGCTAAGATTCTGGCAGTGAGCCAGGAAACCGAAGTTAGTGGCGACAGGGAGACTGGGAGGGGACGAAAAGGGACCCGGTTATGTGGTCTGTTTCGGCTAATCCACAGAGAGGTGTTTTTAGTGAGTAAGAATCTCACACTACCGGAGGGCACGGGCTGTCTGGTGTCTTTTGGAAGATTTTCACCTCTCCCGCAAAAAAAAAATTACCATTTAAAACTGAAATTTATGAATCACCCTGTAACTCCCAAACGGCTGAGATTGCCCCCCCCTCCCCTCTTCCATACAATTTTTTGTTTGCCTAGGTGAGAGCAATCATTTGTATTCGTATTGACCTCTAGAAACGTTACGCCCTATATATATATATATATATATATATATATATATATATATATATATATATATATATATATATATATATATATATATATATATATATATAAATATATATATATATACAATAGGACTAAAATGTTTTGCAGTGCGCGTTTATAAACCATGAGTACTGTTGCAATTCCGACTTCAACCTCCATATGATACTGATGGTAGTAATCTCCTTAACTTTCGACCCTTGTTGGTGTTGAGTAATTGTTGTCAGGCGGAGAGACAGTAACTCTCTTAAATCGTAATACCCTTATCTGTGGAGTTTTGCGATTCCGTGGCCTTTGGATGGTTTGCAACCAGCAGTAACCTGCTGTATTCCAACGAAGCTTCCCTGGTACCTGTCCGACCCAAAGAGTAATCTGGACTTTCTATGGCATAGATGACAACCCATTCCCCTTGGTCTGTTGTAGTTACCGTCACTATTGTCCAGAAAGTGGTTTAGTTTGTACACGTAATTAATCCCAATCTGCGGAACTTCCCTTCTTAAGACCCCTACGGCGAGGATTTCCACCCAAAAACCTAGTACACCCCTTGCTTAGAGAAAGGAGCACTCAAAATTATTCGCTCATATTGATACATATGTCTTTGATTAACAGATCTGGACTTACACCCACCTATGCGCCTCTCAGGAGATCACAATTCCCCGCAGTGAACTCCTGCCTCGACAGAGGGACTCATGTTCCACAGAAGCACTGATACTCAACAGAGGCACTCTATCGAGTGCCTATACTCAGTAGACTTGGCGCCGTCAGCGATATTGTCGAAGACCACCTCACCCGGGCGGTCGAAGACAGAAGTAACGACGACAGAACCATTTCAACGAGTAATTGGAAGTTGGTGGAAATCGCTTTGCTAAAAGTACACAAGGTTGTACTTTCATAGAATACTGGGCCTACCCTGCTGTCGAAATGCTGGCTTGCGCAGGTCATATTAAGCTCAGCGCTTGCACCTACCAATGGTCTGCGGAGCGTTATAGCTAAGCGATCCTTAGTTTAGGGGAAGTTTAGTAAGGAGATAGAATCGCGGCTGTTCTAATGAATTAGATTCGGAACAGACCTAGGTCTAGAACGGATCCAGGTAAGTCAGTCTTAGCACAGGTCAATATTGGTTATTGTTATCATAAATGAGAAATCCCTGGCCCCTCTTACCGACGGCAGCGGCCCTATAAGATATGGCTTCGACTCCATTAGCCATCAGATGTATTAAAAGAAGGAGGAATATCTTGGAATCAGAATTTGTATCGCCGTAGTAGCTCCCCTACCATCCTGCGAAGAAGAAAGACATGCACAGTTCACATCCGAGATGGTGGGTGAATTCACACTCGATCTCTCGCGAAGAAGTGAAGACGAACGTCTGTGTTAAAGAGGAGGATGCCGACGAATAGAATATCGGCGTATCCTCTCCCAACTATAGGAGTATTGAATGTCGTAAGGATTACTCTTCACCACACCACGGACGCTTCAGTTGCCGTACTATTCCGTTTGCCCCATTAAAGAGAGGCGTTCGTTTTTGTCCAAGAATCTTGAGTCGTAAGAGACAAGGTTAGCGGTTCCATACTTTTTAACCAACAGAGATCAGGTACACCGAGATCCTGTATTCTTTAAAAAAATAGTATTAATGCCTTTGCCCTTTCTCCAGCTATATCTCTCACAACTCGGGTGGACCTTCCAACATAGCCCTAAGGGAGTTGATTGCAAAAGTCGCTAATCAAAGGACGATGCAACGGTTGATACAAAATACGTTTGTCACGTTTATTACAATATTTAAGAATATTTAATTGATTATATAGTTTCAATAAAAGAATTTTTTTAATTCGTAATAAAAAGCATTTCATATTTTTGTACATTCTGTTATTAAATTCAATTTCAAATATCTTAAATCAATGTGTATACTTTGATTAGGTTGAATAGTGTGAAACACAAACACTAGAAATAATTGTAATAAATATTTTATCAAAAGCACACAACTGTACTCTATAAACGTAACAATTCAAAAAAGTTATCTATGGAATAGTTTTACGTGGTGGACTACAAAATTGTGATTGATTTAATGAGTCTGATGAGACACCTCAAACGTTGAAGTCGTAAAAAATAAAATAAATAACAAGTTTAATTTCAATATAAATAGTTTTTATTCAACAAAAATAATATCCTAATTTCTCAGAATTATTCAAATGACAGCACGTTGAAGGCTCTAGAACTTCGCCCCAATTTAAACTGGTATTTCTCAGACGGCTAGCAGACCTGCGGATATATCTATATGCAGAGATATATTTATGCATATATCACGCCCAACAGCATTAGATGTCATCGGAATAAACGGCAACGCACACCCCATATAAATAAAAGAAGTGACTCACGTTTTGATCATCTTCTTAGTGGTAATATGCTAAGTTGCAAAGTGGATAAAGAACGCACCTTTATCAACTCTATCAGGCGAGGAGGAATAGTTAGTTAGTTAGTTAGTTAATAGTTAGATAAGTTAGTCTAGAAGGTATCTAAGGAACCCTTCTTCTCCGATCCCGAGTTTGTCGAATTCGGTCTAGTATTATGTAAACAAGCGACTCTTGATAGATCCTCAACTATTCAAAGTTCAGAGTATGGCAACACTTCTGATCAAAGGTGAGTGCATGATTGAAACTGTCTGTAATGATTGTTGATAGCACACCGAATCTGGCAATTAAATTTTTTAGTAAGGCAGATGCTTCTATTTCATCACTGATATTCTCGATTGGACTAGCCTCCGGCCAGTGTATCGATCAATGATGGTCAGGCAATATAAAACACCTTCAGAACATGATATATGGCTGAATAAGTCTATGGGGATTGTGTTGAAAGGTTCTGTTTCATGTTGAAAATCAGAAAATGGAGGGTTTACATGCCTTGGAATTTTGGCTCTTTGGCAAGCTAAACAGCTACTACTCCATTCTTTGCAATACTTTTCTATTTTTTTAAAGTTTTACCGATGGTTTAATTCCAGGATGGCTTAAATAGTGTATTGCCGTGAACATTTCTTTATGAAACATTTTTGGAATATATGATCGCATTCTATTACTCGAAACATCATAAAAAATTATTTTATCGCATTAATTAATCTAACCGTTCAATGAAGAATTTATCACTTGTTTTTGTGGGTTGGTAGCTCTGCTTGTCAAAAGTACACGCGTTTAATTTTTACTCTGAAATTTTTTTAAAAGTATTTTTGGAAACATTAACATTATAAACTTATTACAAGACGCCCTTGATTAAAAACTTTCAATTACTTGCTTAACAAATCAATTTAAATGCACTTATCGCGTTTCGCCTGAAACCATCAACTTAGTATGAGCGATAGTGAAAACGCTCCAGCAAAAGGAAAATTCACGCAACTTCACCTGAATACATATCTTCACTAGCAAAAAAGATGCAAACTAGAGAAGAAATTATTGAATCCCTATCCACTACTTTACTTCGGGAATTGATAACTGATGTCATCAAAGCTGAAATTGGTAATTTAGCCACTTAGCAAGATAACCAGGCAATTATATCAGGTAGCAAACTTCAAAACTCACGACCAGCGCATAGAGCAGCTCCTCGAATATTTAGAAACACAAAACAATCCAACCTAATATCTGGCATACATACTGAAGACTCAGTAAGTGAAATTCAAACAAAACTAAGCCATTAAATAAAAAAATTGTTTTTAAAAAAAAAGTTGAACCGACTTCACAAAAAGCGCTAAAAAGCATAAAATAATTTTTAATTTTATATCTATTACGACATTTTGAAGTCGGTCCAAATCAAACAAACCAAACAACTACAACAAAAATATTTAATCGTCATTTCTTATGATCCCGTAAGCTAAAACGTTCAGGTAGTATTATAAATTATTTTCAATTGTGGTTATGTAGTTGTTTTACTTGTTTAATTTGCACCGACTTCAAAATGTCGTAATAGATATAAAATTAAAAATTATTTTATGCTTTTAAGCGCTTTTTGTGAAGTCGGTTCAACTTTTTTTTAAAAAACTATTATATTTTTCACTTTTTAGTGTCTTCTACTCTATACAACGGAGAAAGAACCATGCAAATCGGTTCACGCGTTAAAAGTTAGTTTTAACCCCCTAACTCACCCCCATTCCACTAAACTTTTTTTCTCATGGTATCAATCAAGGAACATACTCTACCGAACAGAAAAGGAATCATCGAAATCGGTTGAAGCGTTACGAAGTTACTACCTCTCCCCCTCCCCCACCACCACCATAGGACCAAATTATTCTCCTATTAGCAATGGGGGATCACACTCTATACAACAGCAAAGGAACCATCCCAATCGATCCACGCGTTACAAAGTTATGTTCCATCCCCTTATCGCACCCCCACCCCAGCAACATTTGTTTTCTCGTAGTATCAGCCAAGGATCATATTCTACCCAATAGAAAAAGAATTATCGAAATCGGTCCACGTGTTATGAAGTTAGACTACCCCTACCCCCCCCCCCCCCCACACACACCTTTCAACCTAGGACAAAATTATTCTCCTATTAGCAATGGGGGATCATACTCTATACAACAGAAAAAGAACCATCGAATTCGGACCACGCGTTACAAAGTTAGGTTCCACCCCCACCCCCATCCCCCCAACAGTTTTTTCACCTGATATCAACCACGGAACATACTCTACCCAACAAAAAAAGAATCATCAAAATCGGTCGACGCGTTACGAAGTTATGCCCGGTCAGACATAAAAAAAAAATTTATAAAAAAAAATTAATAAATACGCGTCGAACTTAGAACCTCTTTGTTTTTGGGAAGTCGGTTAAAAAGGGGGCAAACAAGCACTGTTAGTAGAATTTGAGAATTAATCAGTCGTTTCCTCTATTTTAAAAATGCGAAAAGGCCACTCGAATATCGGTCAGAAGAGACCTTACTGTCGCTGCAAAGGAGAACCGCAACAAATTATTTAAATTCAAGCAAAAACTTCATGGCTTCATGAAAAACAATGATGATAAAATGTGGATCGATAACACAATGTTTACATGGAAAAACAGGCAACTAATGCAAAGGAACAGAGAAGGCTTAGAGTGCTATGAAATGTAAACCGCTGTATAAGGAATACGATAACCTGAAAAGAAAGGGAATAAAATATTTTAGAAGCCTTCATAAGTCCAGACTTACCTATTCGTTAGTTGTCTAGTGTACGCATTGTAAAGCTCACTGAAAGCAGCGCAGTGTTTTCAAAATTAATGTCAAATTAATTTGTTACTTTAAAATAACGAAAAAATATATCAATTGATATAAAGTTCTAACGTTTTGGAGCCCAGGTTTAAATCACCAAATTTTAAGCCAAATTTAAATTACTCTTGCCCGTTATGCTATTTTCCAACAAAAGTCAACTGATGCGGTGCGCAGTGTTTTTAGAAATTAGCCTAAACGATGCAATGCACTGAATGTGAATTGCCAGATGGAAACACGAGCTCTATATATCAATGCAGTACAGTGCTTTTAGGCTTACGTGTCAAGTAGAGATAGGAATTGAATCAAAATATATCGATATCCGGTATTATAAAAACTTAAATCTTCCTATGCAGTGTATCGATGTTATCGACAGAAAAATATCGATATTTAGATAGTATCGGTATTGTATTTGAAAGTATAGCAAATTGCTCTTGACGAATGTAAACATGTCTTTTAGTGTTTTCGATTTTGCCACCGAGACATAACACCGGGTGACAACTGTTGAGTTAGCACCAAAGTGTCATCTGCTTTAAAGTGCTAAACCCTGTGTTCGAGTTTACTACCCAAACGCAAAAAGGTTCGTCTAAGCAAGATTTTAGTTCGAAAATAAAAGTGTTTTTTTCAATAATTCAGTATATTGGCAAAGTTGTAATGAAATATTTGTGGCAAATACATTTCCGAGTGTAAGTAATTCTAATACAACTTACACAATCAAAATACGACTAAAGGTCTTTTCAAAAATGCAACTTGTTTTATGTGCGTCAACCTGCAAAAATCTTCGTCTATCATAAAACTTACAGCAAAAAGGTTCGTCTACCCTGAACAAATTATAATTTCGAAGAAAATTGTTTTTAAAAATAGTACAAACAATCGAGTAACTGTAAATAATTGTATTCAAATAATCTGAAATTGTAGTTGTGAGTTTATTTTTTGGCTAGACGGCAATTTGCTGTAACTTCTAACACGCGGAAAAGCGATACCATCTCATCTGAGAAAGTTAATAACTGAAGATTATAAAAATAAGAAATCTTCTTATCAAATTGCAAAAGAATTTAAACTTTCAAGATCTACAGTACAGGGTATAATTATTTTATTCGAGACAACTGGAAGTATGAAGAAAAAACCGATACCAGAACGACCAAGACTGACTTCTTCAAGCGAAAGTCGAATTTTAAGGAAAACAATTAAACAAAATCGTGCTGCAACAGAGTTTGGAATTTGTACAGAGAGCATAGGAAAAAGTTTTTCTGTGGATACCTGTAGGAGAAGGATGAGAGAAATGGGTTATAAATCTTATGAGGTATATTTTCTGATATTCTGTTATGGAATCCTGCAATGATCTCTAAATTTTAAGGCTAAGGAGAAACCATTTTTGACCAGTATCCAAAAAAAGAAACGCTTCGCTTTTGCTAAAGCCCACGAAAATTGGACACTCAATCAGAGTGATGAAGCACGCTTTGAGTTGGACATGCAATCCCATAAAAAACGCGTCATTCGAAAAAAAACTGAAGCATTCCAAAATGACTGCCTAAGTCAAAAAGTAAAATTTCCAAGCTCTGTAATGATTTGGGAGTTGGACATCTGTGCTAAACTAATACTACAATAAATAACACTACGTACCAGACTATTCTGCAAAATTATCTTCTTCCATCAATACCTGCTTTGGAAAGACCAGTAGGCGAATATATTTTCCAGCAGGACGGGGCCAGTTGTCATACGGCAAAATTAACAAAGCAATGGTTTCAAGAACATTAAGTGTAATGGTTTAAAGGCCATTGCATTAGTGGAACTTCATATTCTTGAAACCAAATCCCGGACCTTTCTCCCATTGAGAACATATTAGGAAAAATTAAAAAGACAATACCTCAATGTCCCGATGCCCTAATGGATGTTCTTCATAGTGAATAACAAAGCATCTGGGATTTAATAACACCAGCTGAGTGTGAAGAATTAGTAATCTCTATACCTAGACGCATGAAGGATATTATCCGACGAAATGGTGACGCTACTAAATGGTAGAGAAAAGTTTACGCAATTCCTGTAAGTTAATTTAATGTTTAGCAGGCTTAATCCTCTATGAATAGAATTCGGATTTCTTTTCTTTTTTAGTGAATTATGTTAAAACATTTGATGGATTTTTACATAAATAATAATTAATAAATTAACATGTTATTTAATTGTTGTTTTTCATATTTTGCAACTTCAATTTATTTGCAAATTAATTTTATTACATTTGGTAATATTTTATTTTTAAATATTTGAATGTCCCTCTTCTGTGCGCATCTGCCTTTAAATAACGGACAACAAAATCCACTATAGTAAGCAAAGTACGAACCTTTTTGCCGCAAGTTTTATGATAGACGAAGATTTTTGCAGGTTGATGCACATAAAACAAGTTGCATTTTTGAAAAGACCTTTAGTCGCATTTTGATTGCGTAAGTTTTATTAGAATTCCTTATACTCTGAAATGTATTTGCCACAAATATTTCATTACAACTTTGCCAATATACTGAATTATTGAAAAAAATACTTTTATTTTCGAACTAAAATCTTGGGTAGACGAACCTTTTTGCGTTTGGGTAGTATTAGTGTAAAATTATGGCGATTAATACAAAAGCAACAATTTCAACAATTATTGGTTTACTGCAGCGTTACAATAATGAAAATGAGTATTTTGAAGAAGAAGAAGGGCTACCTGAAGAATACGAAAGTGCAATTTTCCTCTTTAAAATAAAATGAATGGAAAGAGTAAAGATTTTTCGTTTTTTTTCATTATTATATGTAACAGGACAGTAAAAATAATTAATTAAATATAAAAATTCCCAGCACGCAAGCACAATGCCAATTACTTTTACTCATCTGCTTCATTTGTGTTAGTAGGTTCACAGCTGTTCCTGTTCCAAACCAGGGGCAACCTGTGCTAGCACCAAGGGTAAAATGTGGTAAAAACGAACAATCCGAAGCAAAACTCGAGTCATGACACCGCAATCTTCAACACGCATTTGCTTCTTCAAGAGACAAGTGTTAACCCCGAAGCAAAATCGAAAACACCCTTTATATGAATAGACAAACGTCATTTGAAGTACTTTCTTAGTTAGAATAAAGGTTATAGAATATACAGGATAGTCCTTTACAGATATGAGCCTTGTACGTGAGAACAGCCAACCTACTCGTTGGGAAGATGATGACCAGGAAAGGGAGGAAGATAAAAGTGACCTGCCAACTTGTACTTGTGAGTTTTTGAATTTATGTAGAAATTAGAAGTAAATTATTAATTTTATTTGACTAAACAGACAAAGAACATAATAAATTGTTTTAAAAAACATTTCTCTCCAAATCTATCCTAAAAATTTAAGGAAAGATTAGGAAAGATTTCACAATTTGATTGTGTGCGACTGTGCGTAACTGAAATGAAAGATGTCACAAGTTTTTAACAATTTTTATAACCGAAAAACTAGTTAAGTGAATAAATAGTTTACGATTTCTTTTCGTAAGTTGGAAAAATTAGTTAACTTTGATTAAACAATGCGCTATTTCAATATACAAAATGACAATGGACAGCTGATGTTACTCACACATGGAATACTTGTCGTTCATTTTAGTATAATTCCACAGATCGTGTTTTTACTAAGGAGAGACTGTTTCCTGCGTTTTGTTATCTCTCTAAATCTATCCCTGTTACAGAAACCGAACTCGACTTGTGTAAGGAACAGAAGGAATAGAATACGCACCGGAATAAACGGAGTAGAAGAAATATGTAAACACAAAGGAGTATTCCTGCAGAAAGTGGAAGTCAGATTAAAGCAATTATTAAATAAACAATTTGTTTGGGTTTCAGTTCTTTATATTATTTAAAATGAATGCAAAAGGCATAATCCAACAATAAATTATGTATTTATTTACAATTATTACTTTCTTTTCCTTCGCTTTTGATACTAACTTGATTGCTGACAATTTTATTCCGTTTATTACATCTACAACTTCGGTACAAAATTATCACATTCTGAATGCGCCGGTACTAAAAAAAACCGCGGAACATAAAATATTGCAAATATTTTACCGATAAAGTGGTATGACAGTTAAGTGATCAGAATATGATACAGCTGTCAGCTGATACAGCTGATCGGTGTTTAAATTAGCTGGCTTAAGATTTAGTTTTCGGTTTCGTGGGAAAGCGTCCAGCAGCAAAAGAAAAACTAACCCTTTAGTGCTGCTGTTGAGGAAGAGCCAAAGGAGTTTAGTTTTTCTTTATCAGAAACGCTGATCGTGTTGAGAAATTTTGTCATATTTCTCATATCGGTCGAGTTTATAAAAAGTTTATCTTCGATTTTTCGCAAATTGACTCGGGTCAAGTGTAAATTTCTGTGCATATTTTGTACGTATTTTATGAATTATATCACCTATGTTCATAGGCTTTTTTTTCATCATCACTTGAATAGATTTATTCCATATCTTACAATATTTTGTTGACTTTATTCACTTCACTCTATATAAATAAAAATCCAACTTTACATCTTTAAAACTTCACAAATTGACGTTTGATGTTGTACGTGTATACTAAATACTATAGTCAAATTATAGAAACAGTGGAAAGATAGAAAGTAAATGTGTACTTGGGGCTGAGGAGTAGAGAGCGCTATGAGATACGCGAGCATGGTGCGCAGAGGAAAACCATAACGGCTTCACTTTTTGTTAACGCTTGATTTTACTACTCATCTATTTTTCATTAAAAAATTGAAATAGTATGAAATTTGATTTGAATTACATAAGCTCGATCTGGAGTGTAAACTCCGTGAATAGCACAAAATTAGATCTAAGTCAAATAAGAGTATCATTGTAATTATTGCATATAATTTTTTATTAGTATAATAATATAGCTAAGATAAAAAAGAAGTTCCCTCTGAAATTACGTATCCTGTAAATAATGTGTAAGGTGGCAGGGCGATATGACCACTAAATTGCCAAGAAAATATCGAGATCCAGAACAAGAAATCCAACCAGATTTGAGAATAAACTCCCTATCAGTGGGACATCGGCAACTCAGGGCTTACGGCAGAAATAAACGCACAACAAAAATATGAATAAATCTGTCATCACAGCCGGAAATGTCAGCGGTGGTGCCGGCCATAAGAAAAAGCCTGGTATGTGAAGCGGTTGTCTCGCACGGCACTTCTTGGAGAAGTTTTCGCATGATTTAGTCATCGACGAAGCAGACATTTTTTTTAAAAAGATAGGAAGATCAGAAAGTACCCAAGTACGCGGGTGACTATAACAAAGAAACGAAACATTTCAGCGAGGTCCAGCAAGCAGTAGGAAAAATGTGGTGAGATATCCAAAGTTAAGAGGAATAGCGGGAGGTTAGAAATAAAGGAAAAGCCGAGGAACGCAGGCCGACAGCTAGATTCGACAGTTAAGTATTTTTCTTTAAAGAAGAAACATTTTGATACTCCGTGCGCTACCCCGTCCCAATCGTGTATTCAACATAAGGGTTATTTCGTATATCTTGTGTTTATTATTTTCTTTCATCCCTTTCAGGATTCTTGCACATGCAGTAGTTTTATATTGTCTTATATATTTACATGGTCAAAACATTAAATTAAGTGAAGATCAAATCTGGTGAAGTGTATGTTTTATTGTTATTTTTCCTAATTCATGTGTTCTGTTTATAGAAGCAGTACGATCATTCGGGAATAAGGTCTTTCTTCAAATTGTGCAGAGTTGTAGAATATCGGATACCTTAGAGGCAGCTGGCTTACCCACGCCGCACGCATATATCATATACTCATATCTAGATTGTGAAGTCGGATTTTTAACCAGATTCAAAAGGGGCATAACATCAAGTGGAAAGAAAAGAAACCTCGACTAAGTTTACATAGTCACATAGTGTACACGGGAAACAAATTTCAACTTCCGTGAAAATCCAACTCGATTAAGATACCTTTAACTAAGAGAGCCAGAGTCGCAAATTAAAGAGAATCCCTTTAGAATTTTTTTGGGTTATGAATAGTAATTAACGGGGGACGGCCTTTTTTTTTGCTGAATAAAATACGTAGTTCTCCTTTTTGTGTTCCGTTGTTGTGAGTCACTATTCTTTTCCGGTCTGAAAGAATTGAAAAGAAGTCAATGAAGGTTGCACATTCATAGCTTAGAATCTGACGACAGCAACCAAGGCTGTGTTTAGTTGATTAGTTTTGGACTTTTTTTTTGATAGGGATAAAGCTAGTCTCTTATACTGTATACCTCTCGGATTAGATCCATAGGCTGAGTTAATAATTTGTTGAGGTCAACGTCTTAGAATAAAAAAATAGTTTTAGTTGGTACTTCAAAGATATATTAGGGAATCTCCGTTCCTTATAATATACAAGTTTTAATCTCCGTCCCATATAAGATACAGGTTTTATAATCTCAGTGAGCATCTGGTTTAGAAAATATTTTTTTGGGCATACTTTTCAATTTACGGTGGAAGTCGTGTTGAGCCCGGTAAAAATGGAGATCAATAGATTAAATCAGAAAGAGTTAGAGTACGAGCTCAAGGTGAGGGGACTCCCAACCGGGAAAGTCACAGATATGCGGGTGAGTTTACGCGAAGCAAGAAAAGCAGAGAAGGATGGTCGCTCTTTGGTCCTAAAACCGACTTCGTTTAGCTTTGAACAAGATAGTGAAGCACTTAGTAAAAAGGTAGAAGAAATCAGGGAAATCCTAGAGAACTTTACGGGAGACTCGGGTAGTCCACAGTACAAGAAGCCTTGTACAAAGATTAAATGGACCTTGAGAAGGCTCGGCAGGATGGTAGTAGATGGGGCGCAACAAAAGAAGGAAAAGGCTAGGATTTCAGCAGACCTTGTACTGAGCTTAGGGTCGTTAAGGATAAAGGCGGATGGAGGTTATGAGGAGGAGGAGTCTTTCGACGAGGTTTCCGATCTGTCGACCTCGGCGGCCATTGTTAATAAGACTTATTCCATTGTCGCCCTAAACAAGTGTGAGTTGAAATTCTCTAGGGACCAGGTCCAGTTCTTGAACCTCTGTAGAATCTTATGTACCGCACCCTCTAAGAGGCACACGCAACTGCTGGAACGAGATCTGGCTTACGTTGCGGTAGAACGACCAATGACAGCGGTGGTAGAGAATCAAACGGCTAATCCTGGTACTAAACGCAATATGAAGGCCAAATGCTTTACATGTGGTCATCCGAACACTTAGTAAGATTCTGTCAGGGAGGCACAGGAAATGTAAGTTGTTATGGATGCGGAAGCCCAGGTGTAATACGGCCTGAGTGCGACCACTGCAGGAGCAGTGCTACGACTAATCACTCCCAAAGAGATGCGTCACTTAACAATGCCGACGCGGACTCTGTAAGAAGGCCACCATATTTAAATCCAAAGAAAACTGATTCCAATCCGGGAAACGCGAGCAGAGCTCGAATGTAGACGGCAGTTCGGGCTCTGGTAATTTCAAAAAAGCCGCCCGCATAGCTCACTCTCCTACCAGTCCTCCACTTGTAATAAACAGTAAGTGTGAATGGGATGGTCACGTACCTAGCCCATTGATTGGATATGTGTTTTCTCGAGTAGAAGGTGATGTTCCACCACACCTTGATTTCTCGATTTTTGGGTGTAGAATTCGTGGACTAGGATGCGTCTAGTACGATCATTAGCGAATACGGTTGGGAATTGCTTCGAATATTAGAGTTGAAGATCACGAAAAGAACGGCGGAGGTCGTGATTTTAGCCAATGTTAAAGGAATAAATATCTTAGGTGAGACTAGCTTTCCCATAGAGCTCGAAGGACGAGTGGCAAGTAATCGATGTTTTGGTAATACCGGAACTACCGCAGTCGCTTATTTTGAGGGCGCACTTTCGGCAGGTGCTAAGGATACCTGCCAACCTGCGGGAAAACTCGTCGCTGTTTAAGGATGCAGGTGACATTGTGAAAATTAATGAGTTACAAAGCAGGTCGAAACTGACAGAGGCACAACAGAAAGAATTGAGAGACATCGTAGACGAAGCGGAAGAGAAAATGGGTAAAGGACTGGGATGTACGAACCAGGTAACGCATAACAGTGAGACTGACGCATCTCCAATAAAGCAACGCTACTATCCCGTTTCACCGGAAATTCAAAAGATAATAGTTTATTTATTTAAGCTTAATACAAGCTATTACATAATAAATACATACTACAATTACAAGCTACAACACAATACCAACACCACAAGCTATAATAAATTATGATATAATAAATAAATAGTAAAAGCTACAATATGAGCTCTAATAGCGGGAGATACGGGCTGGAAGGAAGAAGAATTAAGAAAGACGATCAAGATGGGCAGGATCAAGATATAAGGCTTTGTGAAGGGATGATTTACTCAGATGGGAGTCAAAGGAGGAAAGGTCGTTGACTTTTCGTAGCATCCTGGTAATTGGCTCACTTTGACCGTAGTTTGTGCGATGGCGGTCGAGTTGGAAAAGGGGAGTGGACCTAAGGTTGCGGGGATTGGTATAGATGAGTAAAGACTGCAGGATTGAAGGGCAGTCTATGGCACCACTTAACAGCTGATGGATGAAGAGAATGTCGGAAACATCACGACGTTAACTTAAAGGGTGTAAGTCTATCAGTTTCAGACGGTTTTCATAAGGTGGAAGGTTGAATCTGTCTACCCACGGAAGATCACGTAGAGCAAAGTGAATGAACCTACGCAGGACAGATTCAATCCTATTAATGTGAGCTGTTTGTGTAGGTGACCATACCTGGCTGGCATATTCAAGGAGAGGTCTAACGAAGGAAATATAGAGAGATTTGGAAACATAAGGATTGGAGAACTCTCTGGACCAGCGCTTCACAAGCCCTAGCGCGGAGTTAGCTCTGTTAATTATGCTGTCAATGTGGGAACCGAAATTGAGTTCACTATCACAGATTATTCCGATATCACACAAAGAGGTAACTATAGGAACTGGTACGTCGGTTAGCATGTAGACTCTCGGGGTGGGTGTAAGGCGCTTGCGGGAATAAGAGATGGACTGGAATTTGGAGACATTGAGTTCAAGAAAGTTTTTCATTCACCACGTGGTGAAGGAATCGAGTTCTTTTTGCAGGAGAAGAGAGTCGGTTGTGGAGGAGATATGTTTAATTATTTTCATGGCATCAGCATAAATAGACAGCTCCGAGTGATTGATGACACATTCAACATCATTAATTGTAAGGATGAAAATTAATGGACCGAGGTGGCTGTCCTGGGGGACGCCGGAACGATCGGCAATAGGGTTAGAAATGGATGAGCTGAAAGAACATTGTACCGACCGGTTGTTGAGGTATGATTGAATCCAGGAGATGAATCGGGAGGGGAAGCCTAGGCGATCAAGTTTGAACAAGATAACATTATGGGAGATCTTGTCGAAGGCTTTACTAAAATCGGTGGCGGTAACATCAACATCTTTACCGTTTTCCAGGACACAGTGCTTTTTAGACGAAGTCAGTAAGGTTGGTGGTTGTAGATCTTCCTTTGAGGAAGCCATGCTGGGAGAGGGAGAAAATAGACTTACAGTGGAAGAACATGGAATCATAGACCAGTTTTTCGAATAGTTTAGGTATGGACGATAATTTAGCGATGGGTCTGTAGTTAGACACATCGTTCTTGCAACCTTTTTTGAAGATGGGAACAATATACGAGTTTTTCCATAAATGAGGGAAAACCCCTTGAGTGACCGAGAGGCGGAAAAGCAGGGTAACGGGTTGAAGTAGATGCATGGCAGACTTTTCCAGAACGATGGCCGGAATGCCGTCAGGACCTGGGTTGAAGTCGTCCTCAAGCCCGCTGATGCTGGCGGCGATTAGTTCGGGATCAGGGTCGAAAGACGTAAACGACGTTTGAATGCATTTGTCCAAGAATGAAAAGTAGTTAAGGTCAGGTTGTAGGGAATTTTCGCTGAAGGATTTACTGAAGAAATGTGCAAAGAGGTTGGCGATAACCTTAGGATCAGACGAAGAGGTATTCTCAAGTTTTAGGGTAGAGGGGTAACCATTGGATTTCTTCTTGGAATTAATAAAGTTATAAGATCGCTTGGGGTCAGATATGAGGCTAGTTTCCATCCGTTGGAGGTACTCATAGTAGAGGATATCACAACGTTCATAAAAAGAGGTATAAGCAGATAGGTAGGAAGAATAGTCGGACTCGGTCTGGGATAGAAGAAAAGTTTGCCAACGCTTATTTCTCCTGTTGCGGAGAGAGCGTAATTCCTTATCGTACCATAAGGGGGATGAGGAGTAGTTTTTACGAGGAGAAAGGGGGATATATTGTGTAAGACAAGCGTGTATTTCTGAATAGAACGCCTCTTAAGCAACGTCAACTGGAAGATGTTGAGGGATATTGGCAATGTTAGAGTTGAGGAGCAAGTGATTAAATTTTTCAAAGTCGCCTTTACGAAAATTGAAGGAAAGAGAAGACTCGGAGCTTGAAAGTGCAAGAGGGTGTTCGTAGGAGAAAACAAGGAGCAGGGGAGGATGGTGACGATCGAGAGAGGAAAGGAGATGGTTGCTTTCCGCGACAGCCGAATTAACTGGGTCTGAAGAAAAGATTAAGTCTAATTGTCTGTCCAGAAAGTTTTTGACTCCACTTACTTGAAAGAGACCAGAAACGGAGAGCTGATCGGTAAAAAAGGATTCTTTGGTCGAAGATGCGTTAAGGGGGACAAAGTGAGAACAGTCCTCAGACAATGACCATTGAATACGGGGGAGGTTAAAGTCACCCAATAAAATAAATTCATCGGAGGCGTTAGCGTTCTCAAGCAGGGTATCGATCGCTTCAATTATGGGCTCGTAGGCGTCTAAAGGTTGAGAGGGGCGAATGTAACAACAGAGGATGTACAGAAGACACTTATTTAGTGCTATTTTTATACATAAAAATTCTGATATTGTAGAGTCGGAGGTCTTTAGCAGGGTGGCGTCATAACGGTTGTGAGCAGCTATGAGAACCCCGCGACCTGGTGGATCATTGTTGCCTACCCAACCGTCGACACGGAAAATGGTATAGTTCGGAGGAAATAGTTCGCTGTCGAGAATTCCTGGTGTTAGATTGGTTTCAGTTAAGGCAAAGATATCGTGCGGGAATTTGTGGGAGTTAAGAAAAATATTGGATGTTTTTGTACGAAGTCCTCTTACGTTCTGGTAATAGACTGACAAGCTGCTGGGGAGAGGTACTTGATCAGAGACCGCAGGTGCATTAGGGGGGACTTCAGAAATAGAGAAAGCGGAGGGGTTACCAACGAAAGTAGTTTAAGGAGTCTTTGCGACTTTTTTGGAGATGGGAAATGCGGCGAGAACTGACGTATGCAGCATAGGTGGATAGATCTTCTGAAACCTTATGGGAAGGGATATTGAATGATTCATGGTACTTAGTGAAAAGTTGGTGTAAGACGGTTGGGTCT
This sequence comes from Leptarthrus brevirostris, assembly GCA_964036015.1. Taxonomy (NCBI): domain Eukaryota; kingdom Metazoa; phylum Arthropoda; class Insecta; order Diptera; family Asilidae; genus Leptarthrus; species Leptarthrus brevirostris. The sequence goes on from OZ038375.1 coordinate 67,345,282, forward strand.
GTGGGTAGGCCTTCTTGTTGTATACTTAACATGACGTTTGTGCTGGTTTTACCGTCAATACAGACGGAATTCGGTTTGTCGTGCAGATAACCTAGAAATAGACGAACGTTTTCATAAATTCAACTCAAATCAGTGGTTGTAGGGTTGACGGCTCGGATGGAAGTGTTCGAGGGCTTCGGTGTAAGTGGAACCGAGGGGTTGAGAGTGTGAGAATATATAAAGTTGGGATACTTGACTGAGGTACATAGATTAAAGTTTGGAAATACTCCCATTTTGAGCTGTCAATTGGAGTTAGGATCACTAGGTTTAGGGCTAAAGGTGAGAGGTGCGAAGAGTGATGAGAGATTATGTTATTACTATTGCTAATGTTATTACGATCAGGCTGAATACTAAATTTAGGTATGGAAGAAGGACATTTGAAATTACCTTTGGGATAGTTAGTAGGATTTGGTTTATTAGTATTTAATTTAGGGTTAGATGCAGAGGGCTTAGGGTTAAACTTAACATACTTCCTAGTCCACTTGGAAATTTCGATAGTCCCGAGAGTGAAGATTTTGCTGGAGGGGTTACTGATGAGCCACACATACTTGTTCGGGATGGAGATCTTGAAGTTGCTGAATTTCCTTGCGTCCGAGAGTAACTTCAGGCAGCTAACGGGGATGAATGCGAAATTTCGGGAAAAAAAGCTATGTACCCAGGAAACGTTGGCGTTATGAGGGGCACCCTTAAGAAGGAATGCAGTATGGTCACTTGATAAAGATGAGTATTTGCTGCCTAGTCTTTTTAGTCTTTGTTCCCATTCCGATGCAGTCCAGGTGGTGCCAAATTTTTTAACTGTAGATGCGGTGGAAGTGGACTGGGATGACACTGGTGGAGAGACATTTATTATAACACAAGCACCCGTCGCTATGTCGGGCTCGACCGGACCAACAGTGGCATCAACATCTGGAGCAGACTGCGCCAAGGAGGAATGCGGGTTTGTAGAAACCAATTTCTCGGTTGATCGAGTTGGAGCTGCAGATGATGATTTTTCAACCGTAGATGCGGTGGAAGTGGACTGGGATGATACTGGTAGAGAGATATTGATTATAACACCAGCACCCGTCGCTATGTCGGGCTCGACCGGACCAACAGCAGCATCAATATCTGGAGCAGACTGCGCCAAGGGGGAATGCGGGTTTGTAGGAACCAATTTCTCAGTTGATCGAGGTGGAGCTGCGGATGATGAATCACGGTGAGTGGGACCGAGTGTGGGACAGTGGGGAGAGCATGAATCTAGGTCCTGCTTGATGTGCCGGACACCGCGCCGAATGTCATCTATGACAGGCATTATTGACTCAGCAGATTGGCGGATGGAGGGCGATGGTGAACCAGACGCAGTTTGCATTAACCGCTAAATTTCAAAGATACCTCGCAAATATTGTTGGATAGCAGCGACGAATCAGTTCTTAAAACTTCAGCGATGTGAAGCAGCCTGTCCAGTTTTGAATTCAAACCGGCGCAGTCATTGGACAAAATCTGAAGTCCGGCCAAGTTAAACACAGAACTGGATAAGATATTGGAGGCAGGGGTCGTGGAACCCTAAAATAGCGCTTGGTGTTCACCTGCGGTGATGGCTAGTACGAAAGATGGTACTTATACTTTAGACAAATTACGAGACGCCAAAGTCCGTCTTTTGGCAAGTACCACAACAGAAGGACTTGAAAGAGTATATTGCCTTCACCGTACCTAATCGTGGCCTATTCCAGTTTCGTAGAACGACATTTGGGTTGAGCAACTCCCCGGCAACTTGTCAATGATTGATTCATAAGGTACTATCGGGTAGACTAGAACATGTGTTTGTGTACCTGGACGATGCTATCATTATTACGCAAACATTTGAAGAGCATAAACAGATTTTAAGAGAAGTCCTAGAAAAGTTATAGCAAGCGGGACTAGTGATAAATTACGAAAAGCGTGAGTTTTGTCGTTCGGAGCTCAGGTATTTAGGTTATGTTGTGGGTAAGCGAGGGCTTCAAGTAGATCCTCACAAGGTAAAGTGCATCCTGGATATTCCCCACCCCTGAACGGTCTCCGAGGTACGTAAATTCATCGGCACGGTCGCCTAGCAAACTTCTCTTCAATCTTAGCTCCGATTATTAATCTTCTGAAGAAGAAAGCGAAGTTCTTTTGGTCCGTAGAGTGTGAAGGAGCTTTTCTCTCATTAAAGGAGTACCTAGTTACCGCGCCAATTCTAAATTGTCCAGATTTCAATTATTCTTTCGACAACCACACGGACGCCTCAGAGTTTGAAGTGGGCGCTGTTCTTACCCAGAAGATAAATTACGCGGAGAAGGTAATAGCGTATTTGAGCCGATCATTGAATAGATGCGAGCGAAACTATTTAAAGAAAAAGCGTGAAACCTAGCTGTCTTATGGGCCATAGACAAACTTAGACACTACGTTGAGCGCACGAAATTCACGGTTATCACCGACCACCGACCGTTTTATAAGGGTTAAAGGGACTTAAAGTCACAACTAGTGACTTCCATAATTACTCTTTATGTAGTTCTGACGATATCGTGGCGACTTATATGCGACTAACTGGAGAAAATATACGACGTCGCCTTAATGTCATACGACGATCATAAAAACCGATATACTACCTTATTACATCTACCTAAATTTGCAAGAACAAGTAGTATTGTAGTTATAAGTAGTTGAACTAACCACCTGACGACCATGTTTGTAAGTTATTATTACATGAATTAAGAGCATTGAGACATCATTGTACACATGCATAAATTTTTGTATACAAAAGAATTAACACAGTTTTCTATATACATTATCATTATACATTGTCGCACTTCTACATTTTCGAGAATGTAAATGAATTCAATAAAAATCTTAAAATTACTCCATAATCCTAAATTAATCTAACAATTTTCGTATTAGGTATAGTCAAAGAAAGCCTTAATTTTATGTGCCAAGCATTATTTTCTGTAATAATTACTATTGTAGCCCCGTAAAACTCATTCGCCTTGAAATTATATAAATTTTTTGAAATTAATTATAAATAATCATGATTCCAATTTTGAATACTTTCTGCTATTAAGTGTTCAAAAAAGTTTTGTAATTGGATATATTTATATTAAAATGGTCAGCAAATGTCAATAAAATTATCCGATTTGAAATATTTTAATTTCATTTGTTTTCGTAATTAGCTCCTCCACTTTGTGAATTACACATTTCATGTGGTAATTATTACTATATTAATACCGAGATACAACTGCTATTTTTATAGTCGTATATAAGTTATTTCGCAACCGTTTTTACAACGGAAGTAATGAGTTATATCATCAAGTTGTGAGGGTGAATAGGGTATATTCACTCCGTCGACTGAAATGGGTTGGGGGTGAACTGGGCGTTTTTTAAGGGACATTAAACAGCATTGAGTTGTGGATGCATTAAACGTAACACGATTTGCTCTGCCCCAAGCGAGAACCATAGAAATGTCGTTGTTTAATGATCTAAACATGCATTCCCAATTGACTTCTGTAGCATTTCCACGTGAATTCATTACAGAATCAAATGAGTTCGCGAAATCAAGGGTGCTGTCGTCGGCGAAACTATGAGAGTAAGGGATAAGAGATCATTAATAAAAAGAAGAAATATGGTTGGTGAAAGAACTGAACCCTGAGGTACACCGGCATTTATCTCGTAAGAGTCATATGTAACTCCGTCAATTACTACACGGATTGAACGGCCTGACAAAAAACTCCCTATCCATTTAACGAGAGTAGGGTGCAGACCAAGTGTTTGAAGTTTGGCTAAAAGGGCAGCATCCCAGACTCTATCAAAAGCCTTTAAAATATCAAGAGCGACGATTTCGTACTCACCACAATTATGGAAACAATGATTCCAACGCTCCGTTAGAGCCATTAGTAAGTCTCCGGTTGAGTGGCCAGCGCGGAAACCGTACTGGAAATCGTTGATAAGATGGTTATTTTCTAGATATTTCAACAACTGAGAGTCGATGAGTGATTCAAAAACTTTAGATATGATCGAGGTTAGTGCAATTGGTCCTTTTTTAAATATCGGCTGGACATGAGCAAGTCTCCATACACTTGGAAACATTCCTATTGATTTTGACAGGTGAAAAAGTTTGCGCAGAGGTTTAGCCAAAGCAGAGGCGCAGCATTTTAAAACAAGGGGCGAGAAACCATCAGGCCCAGTAGCTTTGGACAAGTCAAGTTTCGAAAGTACTCTAAGAACTTACCGAGTTCGAAACTGTAGCGGCTTTTTCCTTTCGAATTATAAATTAGTGGTGGTGTTGACAAACAGGTGAAATTGGTTTACGGTTTTTAATAGAGACCAGAAGCCCTTAGTACCCTTTTGAGTAGAAAATACCTTCCGTCTGATGCTCTGGTCGAAATTGAACTTTGCCCGACTAATTGCTGAATTGAAAATATTCCGCGCATCTCTATAGATACGTCTCAATTCCTCTGAAGGGTACAATTTATATGCCTAGAAGGCTGCTTCCTTCTTTTTAATGGCTGCGAAACAGTCATTATTGAACCAATTGGTGTTAGTTGGTTTGATGTTCTTGAAGCTATGAGGAATAAAGCGATGCATTCCAAACCATAGGATGTTCAAGATATAATCGGTGGTTCTGTTAACGCCTCTCATAGAAAAGCAATCAACCCAATCCAGCTCTCTGAGATATTTATTAAGTCCCGCCCAATCAGCATTTTTATAATGCCACACTAATCTTTTGGTGGAGTTTAGGTTAGTGGTTTTCAGAGAGGAGGTGGAGAATTGGGCGGAGATAAGACAATGGTCCGAATTACCCAAGGGAGCCGTTACCGAAACCGAGTACTTTTCTGGATGCGATGTTAGAAATAGATCCAAAAGATGCGCGTTGTGCCATAAGGTATCAGGAACACGAGTCGGACACGTCAAACGTCAAAAATGGAACATACCGACATAGAAGTAGACAAATTAGTTTTAATCAAGGAAGAGAGGTAATCACCATCCCGTTGGCTTTTAGCTCGAGTAACACACACACACAAGGGCACTGATAATCTCACTCGAGTTGCGTCAGTGAAAACCAAAAATGGTTTGTTAAAACGACCCATAATTAAATTATGTGTTCTGCCTATACCAGATAATGACACATACGTAGAAGCTTAGACTTTAATTAGTACAACACACACGTCAACACAGAACTCATCATCCAACAAATTGAATTACCGTATTCCCAACAAATTCCAAATTCAGCCCGTTCCCACTAATCCATTGCAGACAATTCATATCACTAAATTAAAACCTGAACATACCTGCAACAAACTGGATTTATTATTTGTACCCAGAAAATCCAACGGGCCGGAGAATGTTGATGATCATCAATGAAGACGAAATCTGAAAGAATTTAAAAAAGCATCACTAATAATCAATATTCAACATAAATTAATACTTATCTCATTTTAAAAGTTCATCCGTCCGTTGTTTACTTCCTCTTTGTAATAATATATTACATATCTGAAATAGAAATAAATGAACTATTATTGTTAAATTTCTACCATGAATTCATGAGCTGTAAAAAATTGTAAACACGACGGATCTCATGCAATCGTGCGAAAATTAACAATCAATTCTTATAAATTATACATATAAAGTTAATAATTAATAAAATCTCAGAAAATACGCACCTTTAAGTTTACGAATACATATTCTTAGCATGAAAACTATTCACTAACAAGTAATCTGACAAGACGATTTTGACAATTATCTTTTATTTTACTGTTTCTTTGAACTGTTCATTATTTTGGTTTGAAACTTATATATTGTGAAATCAATAAATTTCCAAACATAAAAATGTGTGTGTTTTGATTTCCGGCAAAAGTTATGAAAAGGTGAGACTTAAACACGCCGTCTTGGGGCGTTCACCATTTGTGAATGACGTCATATATTTTACCGTATTGTACTTGTCGAACTTTTCATTTGATCCCCATATCAAATGGATTGTGAAGAAGAGGGTATTCTGCCATCTTGGGGTGTTCGCCATATTGCATTTTTTTATGATGCAGCCCAAGGGACAACCCTATGAAGCGTTAGCATGGTTGTGATTGGAATGGATTTTTTAAGGCTTGCACCCTGGAACCATGGTATGGTGATCGTCCATCCATCAATCCAACACTTAGATCCAACTATTATATTTACTATATTGGATTATCATCGGATCTCCATACGTATGAAAAATCAATGTGTCAATGGGTTGGGTGAACTGGTTTAAAATTAAGTTGTAAAATTTTACCCAAATACAGGGTGTTTCAGATCTGACGAGCCAAAATAAGGTGCAACCTGGCAAGGTAGACAAAGAATTAGAAAAACCGCATTTTTAGAAATCTCTGACTACCTAATTATTTTATTGCACGTTAGGTAGCAAATTCTTTAAGTACACAAAATTTTTATGATAAATGGTCGAAAATGTTGGTTTTGGCTTAACAGGTAATTTAAGTTTTAATTATTGCTGCAAAAAAGTTATAGAAATGTTGGCGTAATTTTGTTTTATTGCCGATATTAGCATGTATTAGCCAGAATTCACATCCTTGTATCCTGGCGTTTTGTTACTCGTACCTGATGAAAATTTTGCTATAAAAAAGGGTCAGTCAGCAAAAAAAATCAATAAGTGCGGGTGTCTTTAAGCAAAAGTTAGTAAAATATGGCAGAATTTAGTTTTGAGGAATACGCGGATATTATTTACATTTATGGTGTAGTAGACGGAAACGAGAGAGCGGCTGTACTGGAATACCAAAGGAGATTCCCTAACCGGCGAGCACCCCAAAGAGGGGTACTGACACGGACTTTCCAAAAGTTAAGAGAAACAGGAAGTATTACTTCACACGACAGGGAGACACGACCCGAAACTTATATTCATATTCATTTATTACCGGAACAAGTACACAATTAAATTATTCAATTTATACATTTGTTTAGGAATGATATTAGAAAAGAATTAATACTTCAAAAATATATGCAAAATAACATAAAAAAATCAATAAATACATGCTGCTTAATTAATACATAGTTAAATAAATTAACAAACTAAAAAATAATCATCAAGAATGCTAGAAGAAAAATGCAAAATATAAATAAAAAAAAAGTGAAAACTGAACAAATAATTACTAAATATAAAAAATACTTAATATTATATATCTATATTAACTCAACTGAAAAAAACTGACATATGTATAATACTATTTAAATTTATCATATAGAAGTTATCTAAAATTACGGCCGTTGCTGCAGCACTTTATAACACGAGAGAGGGCGTTCCACAGTCTCACTGATTGTACAAAACATTGACCTTCAGAAACACGACAACCGAAACGTGGCTGCATTAAGTTGAATGTTCTTACAGATTGAACAAAATTCAATTTATTATATAAGTAAGTAGGTTTCTGGTTCACAATAATATTTCGTATAAGCAAAATTACTCTAATTGCGAGATATGATTTAAGAGTACAACCAAGCACAGATTTGGAGAATTCTGAGACATGGTCAAAGCATCTTAAACTATAAATATAACGAATAGCAGCATTAAAAGGCACATTAAGTTTTTTACAAGATAAAGAGTCAAGTGCATAAAAGATCTCACATCCGTAAATGATGAGAGGAACCAAAAGTGATTTGACCAAGAACATTCGAGTCCTTTGCTGATGCTGAGAGTGCACGAAGAGTATAAAATACCCTTGCAATAACACGATTAATATGATGATTCCAGCTTAGGGTTTGATTAAAAATGATTCCCAGATTATTAATTGATTTATTGTACGGAATAATCCCACCATTTATAATTTAGGCGGGAAAGTCGGATACATCAAACTCATCTTTAAAGATCACTAAAGAGGTAGACTTCGAAGCATTAAGTGTCAACTTGTTGAGCAATGCCCACGATTGTATATGCATCAGATCCTCATTAGCGCGACAAACCGCATCCTCAATCAATCCAAGTGAATTGGAAATATAGAGCTGAAAGTCATAAGCATACATATGAAATTTACAATGCTCAACCACACAAGTTAAGTCGTTAATGAACATTGAAAAAATCAATGGTCCTAGGATTGACGCTAGAGGAACACCAAAAAGGACAGGGAGAACACCAAAAAGTCGAGTAGAATAAGTATTGTCAGCATATTGACTTAGCATATTGACATAGTTATAATAGTATTAAATATAAACGTAAGATACGGAAGCAAAACTGGCAAAATCATCTTAACAAATCTAGGATGTATTCTGTCCTTACCAACTGCATTAGATTTAACACCATCTACTGCTGCAAGCACTTCTAGACTCGTTACCTGCTCAAAAGAAAATCCCGCAGAAGGATCACTAGCGATGAACTCAGCAGAACCGCCAATAGTATGATCATTAACCGCACTAATAGGCGAATAAACAAAACTACACCAATATCTTTGAGATTCATCCAAAGTTTTTTAGTAGGATTTCTAACATCGAACTTAGATCTATAGTAGGAGATCTTGGAATGTAAAATTTCCTTGTTCACTGTATTGCGCAAGGTTCGATAAGTACTCCAACAATCGCTTGTGCGAAAGCGTTTCCATCTGCGGTATGCCGAGTTGCGCTGAATGATAAGATGTTTAATTTATACAGTAAACCAAGGACAGCATGGATTAATTATTCTCCGAGTCTTCGTTGGTACATATTTGTCAAAAAGATATCCAATGCAATTTTCAATATAGCTGACTTGATCATCAACAGATGTAAATGAGTAAATAGTATCCCATTAAAGGTCGTAACATTCATTTAAAAGACCATCAAGATCAACGCATTTAAAATCACGATATGAAAAAAAATGGTTTCTCTCGTTCCAGACACTAAGTCATAAGTAAGAAAAATCAAATCATGTCTAGAAAAACTAGGAATAGAAATTTTATTGAAGAACGTGACGAGGTCCTTGTTTTCAACAATGAACAGATCAAGCAGAGAAGAAGAAGTAGCTGCAAAATGAGTAGGGAAAGTTGTATTTAAAATCTAAAAGAAACCCTTGAATAAGATTAGTCAGTGTATTGGCAGGAGAGCAGCGTCCAGCAAGTCCGCATTAAAATCACCGGATATAATTATATGTGAGTAATGATTCAGAGGCTTATACACAGATCCAATCAGACACTTGGTAGAGTTTACCAGGATTTCTGCAAATATATACTCAACTTCAGAAGAGGGTTTGATTGTGTCACCAAACGAGCACGAAACGATTTCTTAACAAAAAGAACCACTCCACCACCTATTCTGGTAGAACGATCATTACGAAAGGTTGAAAATTGTTGTAGATCAATTAGTTTATTACAAATATGCGGCTTTAGCCATGTCTCAGAAACACAAATAACATCGAGAGCGGAATTTGAGAAGATATATCTAAATTCATCAATCTTTGGCAGCAAGCTCTGAGCATTAAGATGACAAACCTTGAACCCATCCTTTTTATGACTAAAAATATTCAGCATAATTTTACTATTGTCACCCAAACGGGGAGAGGAAGAAACGCCTGGACTAACCATTGAAAAATAACTCACAAAAAATTAAAGAAGCGTATTTAGCAGCAACGAACGTATTCAGTTTAAAGATGTGTAAGAAAATCTTCAAACAAATGCTAGTAGACTCAACAATAATATTAAAAAATAAGTTTAAAGAATTCAAAAGCAAAAAAAACTAAAAAGCACAAGTATGCATATATAGAAGTGAAAAATTCAAGTAACTAGTTATACTATACAACAATTCAGGAAATAATTCATTATAAAAATAAATACCACTAAACTATATATCAATATGTAAATTCATCAACAAAGTTGTCAGAAATCTCTATAATTGAAAAGAAAATAAATAATTTAAAATGAAGTACACTACTTATTGTCAGGCATGTCCAATCCATTAAGCTAGTCAATGTTAGATATCACCACCGCACTATCTTCATGGCTTTTCCGTATGTGTACACGGCCGTTCCAGGTGAATACACTTGCATCCCACTTCTGACGTTTAAGTCGCAACGATTTACGAAATATCGCACAACTATGCTTGGTAAGGCACTCATGAAGAAACACACGACTAGACGAATCAAAACCAACATCCCGCAACCACAACGGTTTCCTGCAGGTTTTAAATCTCACAGATGCGCCCTTCAAAATTGTATTCTTGTCATGTGGAGAGCAGCATTTGATAGCAATAGAGCTGTCTTTATTCCCCTTTGATTTTACACGAAATATGTTATCAATAGCGGGAGGTATTGCATTAATTGAAGAACAAAGCTTATAAAAGATATCCCGCAAACTCTCGTTCGTTGACTTGGGAATACCATTCAAAATTATGTCCGTGGCAATTTGTTTACGTTCCAGACTATCGATTTTATCCGCTAAGCATGTCACACTGGAGCTCAGTTTATAAAATTTAGAATCCACCCTGTCCTCCAGCGCACTCACCAGATCCCTATACATATCGCTGATAATTTCTTGATGCAGCTCTTTCAATTGGCACTGGAAGTCTACACGCAAACCATCAAGTTTCTTACTCAGTACATTAACCACTGATAAAAGATGAGTAATCTCTGTTCAGTTAGATCCGGCAGAAGCATCCGCAGAAACAGCAGACAATGCAGAAACCATGACGTCACCAGCATTGGATGCACTGTTCGTTATTGTAGGTGTAACTGGTTTACGGCTTCCCTACCTCATGTTACATGTTACACCAGGGCCACCCATCTCAGTCAACAAGTACAAAAAATAAATGTATCAAAATCAGAGATTAGAGTTTTAAAAGGCACACACCGCACATTAGGTAGCCTCAAATAACTATGAGTAATATCCGAGTTAACAAAATTATTTTATCAAATTAAGAAACAAAGTGAACAGAAATAACCGGATAAAATTGGGAAATTTACAGACAACTTGATGCTCACGTCTAGCTTGCAGAACTCATCGAAATCCCTGCTGCTTCTTGAAGCAGGACCCTGAAACGAGCACGAAACGAGTCGCAAGGCTATTAGGAGTGTCGTCATCTAATGTTTGGAGGGTTATTCATCGAGAGCGATTACGGCCATATCACCATCACCCAGTTCAATGACAACTAGAGGGAGATTTCGAGAGAAGACTGGAATTAATCATTTGGCTTCTGGAAGGCGACATTGACGACACGGTATTTCTGGACCGAATTCTGTGGACGGATGAATCTAAATTCATCAGGGATGGTATCACGAACTTCCATAACCTCCATACCTGGTCGGAAACTAACCCACGCAGGACAAAGGTGACCTCATTCCAGCAAAGATTCAGTGTCCATATTTGGGCTGGTATCATCGGCAAACTTTTGGTAGGACCATTTATTTTGCCGCTAGTGCTTAATAGTGAAATTTATGCTTTTTGGACAATACATTACCAGATCTAATAGAGCCGAACATTATGGATAATCTTAGGAGAATTTTTCACCAACACATTGTGAAGAAAATACTAAGTGAAAAATTTCCTAACCGCTGGATTGGAGGAGATGCACCGATTCCTTGGCATGCTAGATCTCCAGACCTTACCCCATTGGACTTTTTCTTGTGGGGAACAATGAAGGATGAAGTTTTTTCAAGCCCTGTTAACATTATGGATGATTTACTTAGCAGAATTGGGAGTGAAGCGACGAAAATACGGGAGACGGGGTGGACATTTTGAACAGCTTTTGTAAGTTATTAAGTGTCATTGTAATACATTGTGCATTTAATAAAAATGATTTTTGAGTTAATTTGGGTTTAATTTTTTTAATTTGTTGATTTTAATAATATTCTCCGATAGGATTTCTACGTATAAATTTCTAAATACTTTCCCTAAGTAGACATGTTGCACCTTTTTAGAAATGTTATAAGACGGGGAATCCAATAACTACATAAATTTCGGAAAAAAATGGGAGAATGCTGAAATTTTAGTAATTTCACAACATTTTTTTTAATTTTGGCCGTGACGGTACCTGCAGTGGTAGTAGTGAGATCAACATAAAAATTTTTTTGCAAAGGTCATTAGGATAGTAGTTTTTTAGCGTTTGTTTGATATCGCTATGTTAGGTAGGTCAATTTCCAGAGAATTGTTTGGCGAAAATGTCCCCAAGTTCCGTTTGGTACGGCTTGAACTCTGTTTCTCGCAATTCGTATGTTGCACGATACCCAAACGCAGCCAGAGTACTCACAAGTCAAGTATACATATGTCGATGATACTTTTTCTGGCGGAGACGATTTAGAAAATAAGCGAGTAATTTTAAGACTTTTGTGAAAAATTGAGTTTCCGAAATTTTAAGAACAATTGAGATAGATAAGTGGAGACAGGTGCACTCATGCGAGAACCCAGTAGATTGTGCTAGTAAAGGACTTTCAGTTAGAGCTTTATTGACTCACTCGTTATGGTTTGACAGATCGCGCACTGGCTTAAGGAGAATAAAATAAATGGCCTCAAAATGAATTTAATATAGAAACTGGTCCAACTGTAAAACCGATTTTCTATAGTAAATGTAGACAGTGATGTGCTTTTTATTTTTTCTAGATTTTTCTCATATAGCCGCTTGTTAAGAACTACTTCCTACATTTTCTGCTTTGTCAAAATCTGCAGAAAGCAGGAGGAATTCTGGAATTCCAAGAAATTAACCATAATCGAAATACGAGTAGCAAACAATTTTAGATAAAAATCATACAGAATTATACTTTACGAAGGAAGTCGATGCCCTTAAGCGGGGACCCATTTGGATGATTCTTTTGTTGTTGTTAGAGTATGATCCCCATTGCTAATAGTGACAATTTATGTTCCTAAATTGGAGTGGGAAGTAAGGCGTGGACAGATTTGGATGATTATTTTTGTGATGTATAGAGTATGTTCCCCATTGGTACCGCGACACAATTTTAATCTGTGGGGTTTTAGTAGGGGAGGGGAAGAGTATAATACTCTATTGCTAATATAAGGATAATTAGATTATCGTATTAATTAGTATAGTTAGATTAAAGGAAAAGAAATTTAAAACAAACCACAGTTTAATACTTGTACACGTAGGAATGAATGGAACTTAACTTATACAGGTACATATGGATGAATTTACAGAGGAAGACAAGATGTAGGTCTAACTATATATAGTGAAACAAATGATGTTTGATCATTAAATGAATTTAGTAATATAATTAGTAGAATTTGAATATATAGTACATAGTTAGTAGAATAAGAATTCAGTTATTTTAAACAGAAAAGATCCGCGCAGACATATTTTGATTTCCTAGAAAAGAAAATGAATTATAGCAATTTTCACAATCCATACAGTAATAGACAAGGAGTAGAATATTTCGAATTACTTACCTGTCCTGAGCTTTTTTCCATACACGGCAAAACACCCGGGACACCGCACTTAACCTCACTACAAAACAAACCGAAATTTCCATACAAACTTTATTTTCCGGCGATACTAGAACTAATATTTGGGCTGTCCGTAACCCGAAGGATTGGGTTGTTAGCACTAAAACGAAGAAAAACAAAAACAAACGAATTTATTTCACATGTTAACCTGGGAATAAAATCGAGATTTTATGAACTTCCCGGCACTTAAATATTTTTAAGACAGATGTCAACAGACAGATGTCAACAGAAGCCGAAGGAAGCTTAACGATTTCAAAACGGAATCAAAAGAAGGAAAAGGTTTCGCCAAATAAATTAAGGAGAAAGGAAGCAGAGGAAAGGAGAAGATCCGCAGGAAGTTAAGTAGTTCGTTAATTTTTCATTTAATTTCTTTTTGAGTTTGGTTTTCTTGTGATTAAAAGCGGGAAAGAAAAAATTTGCGCTGATCAGTTTTGTGCCATTTAAGTAGGCAGGTTAGTTTTGTGGCGATTTAGAAATTTAACCTAATATCTTTTTGTTAATTTCAAAAAATATTAAGTAATTTGAGAAAAGTGAAGAGTTTAAATCAGCAACATATGCGTTCTTGGACTCAAAAACCGCGTGGCGTCCAACTAAAATTGGATTAAAACCACCTTAAAGGAAGCGTATAACAAGTTATGATAAAAGTTAAATAGTTTTTTTTTCGTTCGAATTTGTATTTCTTTTTAACTTTTAAAAAAACTGTCCAGATATGTCCAAGTTCTAATTAGTATCAAATTAAAGTAGAAACCCTCCTGCATCGTTAAAAAAAAATTTGGTTGCGACCTTTGAAGAAAATTTCATTTGAAGTGATGTCTACCTTGACGTGTTCGTATTTCATTACAGTGTTCCCACTTATGCAGAAATTTTACGACTTTTATGGCTGCATAATATTTGTTTGGAAAATAAATTACAGTTTTTCTAAGAAACGTTTTCGATTAATGATCTCATTTATATTTAAAGCAGTTGCTATATGACATCCAGGTAGATACATGTGATGATTATTAAGTTTGCCTTTTATATAATTCTAAACTTTATAAAATAATCCGTGATAACAATGTTATGGAATACGAATAATTTGTGCGTATTTAAAAAATAAATATAATAGTAAAATTTTGGACGAAGAAAGAGTTCGGCGATTCTTTCTGACTTTTAAGAAGAAGTGGCAGCTCAGTACTGCACACGTACGAAAGATTGAACAACAGATTGAGTCCTGGTTAACTGCAGTAATGAAAATCAGTGCTAAAAAATTAAATAAAATCTTCCGTGTCATCTCAACCATCAATTTCAACATTTGCGACACCTTCGTCTTTACCTTCTACATCAACATCGGAATTTTTCTCATCAACATTGGAATCTTCTGCATCATTGTAACCTTCTACATTATCCGGAAGAGGCAGACCAGAAAAATCCCTGGATTAGTGCTCGGAAATCACCGAAAAGCAAACTCAAACAGCATAATGAAGATTTATCAACGGAATTAATAAGCCAGTCACTTTGCCAATGGTATACGTCGGAGAAACTAAAAACCTTTATTGTAAAAGCTGGTGATGAAGCTGGTCCAAACCGTGTGAGCAGAATTAAGGATAGTATCGCCACCCCAAATGACCAGCCGCAGAAATTCACTCCAGAGGAAGCTTTGTCCTTGTTTTAAGACTTGGGACTTTCTAAAGATAAGTACAATTTTCTGAGATATGAATTGAAAAAGAGAAACCACAGAAATGCTGCAGAATACCGACACTTCCGCTTCGGTGCCTCTTTAAAATTAGCTTGACTTAACCGCGAACAGAATTTTAAAGATGAAATCACAGGATGAAATCCAGAGCTTAGATGACACCACTTTAGTGTTAGTGAGTAAATGGGGATGTGATGGATCTTTGGGTTCCTCTTCGTTTAAAATACTGTTCTTTGGAAAACTTAATGTGGACAAATCGTCGTCCATCATCTTCTCACTTTTGCAGACATATTAAATTAAAATATTTAAAGAAAACAAAGGAATTGGTTCAAAGTGAAGTGACCTCGTGAAACAAGAAATAAAGGCTTTACTTTCCAAGGAAAT
This sequence comes from Leptarthrus brevirostris, assembly GCA_964036015.1. Taxonomy (NCBI): domain Eukaryota; kingdom Metazoa; phylum Arthropoda; class Insecta; order Diptera; family Asilidae; genus Leptarthrus; species Leptarthrus brevirostris. Next base: position 67,360,759 of record OZ038375.1, read on the forward strand.
AGAAGTAATTCATAGGCATTACATAACAATGTGTGATCGCAGAGTAACTCAATTTGTAACAGACATTAACTCATCGGCAACTCGTACAATTTGCATTTGCCAAAAAAATCCAAAAGATTTTCGAAATACGGAATAAGAATTCGATGTTGATCAAAACGGGCTTTAGTCTCTTCATGCAAGGATTCGATTTATGAAATTTATATTGCACATGCGGTACGACTTGAGTTTCACTGATGAGGGTGTACGAAATATCCCTGATAATGAAATAGTTTTTAAAAACAAAGTTGAACTGACTTTACAAAAAGCGCTAAAAAGCATAAAATAATTTTTAATTTTTTATCTATTACGACATTTCGAAGTCGGTGCAAATTAAATAAAGCAAAGAACTACAAAAAAAAGTACTTAATCGTCCTTTCTTATGATCCCGTGACCTGAAACGTTCAGTTAGTATTATTATCTTCAATTTTGGTTCTGTAGTTGTTTTATTTGTTTAATTTGCACCGACTTCAAAATTTCGTAATAGATATAAAACTAAAAATTCTTTTATGCTTCTTAGCGCTTTTTGTGAAGTCGGTTCAACTTTTTTTTTAAAAACTTTTTTATTTTTTACTTTTTAGTGTCTTCTAGTTTATATAACGAAAAAACAACCATCCAAATCTGTGCACGCGTTAAAAAGTTAGGTTTAACCCCCTACCCCCACCTCCATCCCACTAAAATAATTTTTCTCATGGTATCAATCAAGAAACATACTCTACCCAACAGAAAAGGAATCATCGTCATCGGTCCACGCGTTACGAAGTTAGACTACCCCTCTCCCCTCCCTAGACTTAATTTTTTCTCCTATTAGCAATGGTGGATCATACTCTGTACAACAAATAAAGAACCATCCAATTCGGTTCACGCGTTACAAAGTTAGGCTCCACCCCAACCAAACCAAAAATTTTTTCTCGTGATATCAACCAGGGAACATACTCTACCCAACAGAGAAATAATTTTCCAAATCGGTCCGCGCGTTATGAAGTTAGACTACCCCTTTCCCTACCCTAGAGCAAATTTTTTTCTCACATTAGCAATGGGGGATCATACTCTGTACAACAAAAAAAGAACCATCCAAATCGGTCCACGCGTTACAAAGTTAGGTTTCACCCTCACCACACAAACATTTTTTTTGACATGGTACCAATCGCTGAACATACTCTACCCAACAAAAAAATAATTATCAAAATCGGTTAATGCGTTACGCAGTTTTGCCCGGTCAGACATAAAAAAAATTTATAAAGAAAAAATGTCGAACTTAGAACCTCTTTGTTTTTGGGAAGTCGGTTAAAAAGCAGAAGAGACTAGAGGATAAATACAGGACACAACAAGAGTTCAGACGGCAACTGGGTTTAATTATTGATACACTTAAGCAAGGATTTGAAAATGACGGGAACACCGCGCGGAGGTTTTTTGAATACCCGCACATAACAGAGGATATTACCAAAGTGGACGTGGAAATTATAAAGAGATTTAAGACCATATTAAATGTTCTTTCATGTGGTCTTCCTAAATAATAAAATAAATAAATGCGGAAAAATTTGGAACATATGCAGAACAAATAGAAATATTACTAAATGACAAATATGCCTGGAGAAAATTAACAGCGACAGTCCACAAAGTTTTAAGGCATGGAAAAAATATAATACTGCACTCTCTTTTGCCAATTGGCGAATTGTCGGAAGAAGCCCAGGAAGCCAAAAATAAAGACTACAAGCGCTACAGATAGCACAACAAAATAGAACAAAACGTTGATCTCATGAATATGCTGTTAATATAATTAGATCCATACATCTCATCTTTTCGCAGAATACGGGACAAACGTTTTAGAAGTTGGGAAAATGTAGATAATACGTTTGAAAGTATTCCAGCCACCTGATTAGTATTTGAATATATTTTTTTTGTACATATTCGTAATTTTTTTTAAATTAAATTATGTTATGGAGATAATAAAATAATTAAAGATTAAGTTCAAAATGTTGTTAAAAGTTTTTAAATAACGTTAATAATTCATTTATTGACCACTTAAAATTTTTTAAAGATATTTCGTTGCACCCTGTATACCAATTGAACTTCTTTTTATCAATTAATGGGCAATAATGTCAAGAGTGATTTCCCATAGTTTCATTATGATATCTCCAACACAACAAAAGTTACAGATTGTTGATAGTCATCAAGCCGTTTTGCCCACTGTGCGGCGCGGCGCTTGGCGGTGGGCGTTCTACGAGGCACTAGAGTATTCCTTTTCAACATTGTCAATGCTTAAGTGCACACAAGTTGTATCTCCAAGAAACTTGGTTTTGCGTTAAAAGCTTTAGAAAATTTATAACATGTAAAGGAAAATAGAATTTCAAATTTCATGAAACTACAGTAGCTTTTATGTTAACGAGATGCCGCCTAATGAAATGTAGAATGTGTTAGGCTTTGTGCGTTGATTATTTGACAAAAAATATACATCTTATTAAAAAATGGATATATTAATAAATTTGGTTGCAAGGTACCTGTAAGGGATGTCCGATGGAGTCTACTTAGGCATACAATGTTTTCGGCAGAAAAAGATATAGGCCCGAACGAGTTGTTTTATTCGAAAATCTTAAAATTATTAAGAATTGGAGATACAGCATTTGTGCACTTAACCATCGGTATATGTATATACACAATAGTGGTCTAGCTATGCAGTCAGTTTACAAATTTTAAAAAGGGAGTTAAAGCCGTAGTTGGGTTTAAGTTTTTGAATTTTATTTTTTCATATATAGTGATAATGCGAGTAAAGGCGCAACAAAATATGTCAGCATCAGGGTTGCCAATTATTGAACATGGAGTAAATGCGTTTGGGTGTTAGCCACTACACAACTTGGATGGTTTATTTTAAAAACTGTACCTACATCATTTGCTTGAAGCGTAACGCTTTCAAAGAGGCAGAATGTTGAGTCGGATCACCGCTCTCATTAGCGTAATCCATATGCTGTAGCAACAGTCAACTAGTTCATTATCCTCGACAACGTGATCCGATTAACGTCGCAATGTGCTACAATCACCAAAGTGGCTCGGTAAATCACCAGAATATCGAGCAAACATAACTACATTAATATTCATATTTTATTTTTCAATTAATATTTTGCACTGTTGTTGAATTGATCTCAGTTGCATTAAATAACTTGTCGAAACGAGACGTACTTTATTTTATTCAAGAGTGAACCAAACATTTGTGTTGTACCTATTTACTTTAAGCACGCCTAAACAAAGAGGAAGAGAGTGGAAGGTTAAAATAAAATCCGAAGTGACCGGTATTTGTGTAAAATCCAATTGTGGGAAACTGTTTCGGCGTCGCTGAGAGAAATAATTATACTCACAATGCCTCTAGATACTGAGAGGGTAAGACACCCTTCAGGGTGATGGCGTGTCTAGTCCATAGTTTTCGTGTTCCCGGTACAAAGAAAGTGTCATGTAAAAAGAATCGAAAGAGTTTCATCATGGACGCCATACTGGTCGCATCTGTTTTAGACGGCCCGCTCTGCAGATTAAATAATGTTTAATCTGCTAGAGTGGCGTTAGTGCTGAATGCGTGGGGTCTTTGTGGGGTGACATTGGAACTCATTCAGAACAAGTTATAATTTACTATATAAACTCATTAGTTCCTTTAAATCATTCAATGAGTGAAATTTCTAACTACAAGTGATCCAAATCTTCCGTTATCTATAAACACGCGTCATAAAGCCGCGTAAATATGTAAAATTCTTAAATAATCGCTACTCTCGCACGAGTTCTTCCCTGGATTGTCCTGTAGCAAGAATCGAAAACAATGCACACTTACCGAAAGTACGACTAACGTCAAGCACTCGCAGCTTGTACTTCTATATTAGATTACAAGGCACTTACTTACAAATACACATTGGGATATTTTGTATGGGCAAAACCAGAAGTTTCAAAAGTAGATATTGCTGCAAATAATGAAATATCAGACAAGGTGAAATACTCCCTGTTAACATCCATAGGTTTGTCCAACTGAAAAGGCATCTATAAACCCTACAGTATCCTCCATTTTGTTGAAATTCCCTGGCTTTCGTGGTTGTTGGCGAAAGTATGAAGAATGAATATGAAAGCAAATTAACCAGAAAAAACGGGGTTCGAACAAATTATCCACAAACGTGACTGTAAATAAAAGACTTTATCCTCTTACTTTTGTTGAATATCTGACAGCCGTACAGACTTCTGGACTGACAAGGTATAATGTAGTAGATTTTATATAGTAGATTTATATATGTATACAGGTTGTTTCAGTTCTGACGTGCCAAAATGATTAGGGTGATAGATCTCATCTAGACAAACAAAAAATTGTTTGGAAGGGGGGGGGAGGGCAATCTAACCGTTTGGGAGTTACAGGGTGATTCGCATTACTCTTTTATTTTTATCATTTGATCTACCTAACATAGCGACATCAAACTAACGCTAAAAAACTACTACCCCAATGGCCTATCCAACAAGAATTTTGATCTCACTACTACCACTGCAGGTACAGTCACGGCCAAAATTGAAAAAAGGTTTTGAAATTATCAAAATATCAGCATTTTCCCAAATTTTCTCCGAAATTTATGTAATAAGTATACCACTTTTTTATTTTTGTTAGATTACCCATATTATTACCTTTCCAAAAAGGTGCAACATGGTAAGGTAGACAAAAACTTAGAAAAACCAAATTTTTAGAAATCTCTGACAACCTAATTATTTTATTGTACCTTAGGTAGCAAATTCTTTAAGTAAACAAACTTTTTATGATAAATGGTCGAAAATGTTGGTTTCGGGTTAACAGGTGATTAGTTTTAATAATTGCTGCAAAAAGTTATAGAAATGTTGGTGTAATTTTGTTTTATTGCCGATATTAGCATGTGTTAGCCAGAATTCACATCCTTGTATCCTGGCATTTTATTACTCGTACCTGATGAATATTTTGATATAAAAAAGGGTCAGTCAGCAAGAATACCTATCATAGTTGAAAAAGAAATAAAAAAGGCGGGTGTTCTTAAGCAAAAGTTAGTAAAATATGGCAGAATTTAGTTTTGAGGAATACGCGGATATTATTTACATTTATGGTGTAGTAGACGGAAACGAGAGAGCGGCTGTACTGGAATACCAAAGGAGATACCCTAACCGGCGAGCACCCCAATGAGGGGTACTTACACGGAGTTTCCGAAGGTTAAGAGAAACAGGAAGTGTAACTCCACACGACAGGGAGACACGACTCGAAACTTCGGGAACTTCTGCCGACGTCGAGCAGCAAATAATCACCATAGTGAGGCAGGACCCTGAGACGAGCACGAAACGAGTCGCAAGGCTATTAGGAATGTCGTCATCTAAGGTTTGGAGGGTTATTCATCGACTGGAATTTAGCATTTGGCTTCTGGAACGCGACATTGACGACAGGGCGTTTCTGGACCGAATTCTGTGGACGGATGAATCTCAACTCACCAGAGATGGTATCACGAACTTCCATAACCTCCATACCTGGTCGGAGACTAACCCACGCAGGGCAAAGGTAACCTCATTCCAGCAGAGATTCAGTGTCAACGTTTGGACTGGTATCATAGTTAAACTTTTGGTAGGACCATTCATTTTGCCGCCAGTGCTTAATAGTGAAATTTATGCAGACTTTTTGGACAATACAGTACCAGATTTTTTAGAGGACATCGCTGCGTATAATCGAGCGCATATGTTTTACCAACACGATGGACCACCAGAGCATATCTTACCCCATTAGACTTTTTCATGTGGGGAACAATGAAGGATGAAGTTTATTCAAGCCCTGTTAACACTAGGGATGATTTAGTTAGCAGAATTGAGAGTGCAGCGACGAAAATACGGGAGACGCTGGCTGAAATACGTCTTAAACATTGACTTAGAAGGAGATTGTTGGCATGCATCCAAAGTGACGGTGGACATTTTGAAGAGCCTTTGTAAGTTATTAAGGGTCATTGTAGTACATTTTAAATTTAATTAAAATGATTTTTGAGTTAATTTGAGTTTAATTTGTTGATTTTTATAATATTCTCCGATAGGATTTCTACGTATAAATTTCTAAATACTTTCCCTAAGTAGACATGTTGCACCTTTTTAGAAATGTTATAAGACGGGGAATCCAATTAAATAAAAAAAGGTATATTAACAACATAAATTTCGGAGAAAATATGGGAAAATGCTGAAATTTTAGTTATTTTAATTTTTTTTCAATTTTGGCCGTGACTGTACCTGCAGTGGTAGTAGTGAAATAAACGATGTTGTAACTCTCAAACGGTTGAGATTGCCCCTCCCCCCCCCCCCCTGCCATACAATTTTTTGTTTGGCTAGGTAAGATCTATCACCCCATTCATTTTGGCACGTCAGATCTGAAACACCCGTATATTTTATAGTCTCAGCAACAGTTACAGAATTATTATTTATTATACTGAAGGAGCAAATGTACGTGAGAAGCTCTAATGCAACACTTAAACTTGCGGTATGAGAACCAGCAACGCAAACGAGAACAACTGTCATCTCGGATAAAACCCAATTTTTAATCGAAGTTAAAATCACATATTCTCGAACTTAAATTCAAAAATTCTCTCAGAAAGTACAACAGTCGACACTACAAAAGAGATCATCATGAGGTATGGTTACAAAAAATCCAAAAGAACGAGCAGAACAGAGGGATAATAGAGCTCCAAGCTATTTACCAGTCTCACAATTACAGCATGGAACTTACTCACACCTAGTCATGATGAAGTTGGCTCCGATTGGCAAGTCAAAGATGACAGAACTTCCTCCACTTAAAGAGGTTAATTGTCTGTCCCGCCAACATCATCAGGATTGTAATTTTCTTTTTTTCTTATAGGTCGCTTCGGCAGATTACGCTGCTGGAAATTATGGATAAAAGAATTGGAAAATTTGGCTGCACTGCAATCAAAGATTCAGTCCAGCGGCTGGAGCCCGACAAGCAGCTAAGATGGCTCTATTCCAGTGGAAAATAGAACAAATTTTTACTTTCATATTTATTGTAGGAACTTTCAGATGCACGATAAACAGTCGAAAGCAAAAAAAAGGAAACCGTGTTAAACACATTAAAACGGCGAAAGTGTAAGGGGTTAGATAGTCGGGCTCGGCGACTTACGTTTCAATATTGCTAGGGAGTCCAAAGGAGAGCCACTAAGGGTATACAAAAAGTAAAAATATAAGGAGAGGATCAAGGTTAGTGAAATTTTTTTTCGGTTTTATCTTACCCATATGAGTGATCTTCGGGAATTACGGAAAAACTCATCCTCAGGACAGACATTCCGCCTCATGATTTTATGGCGATACTTTCCATCAACCCGGGTAACACCTAAAGAAAACGCTCTCAGTGCTGCGAATTATATTAGTTTATTTTGTCGACTTCTTACAATTTAAATAATATATTAGATTGTAATTTATATTACCGGGAAGGAAAGAGAAAGGAACACATTTTTTTTGCCGTGTTTCTTTCACGAAATAGTTTGGTTGAACTACGAAATGTTCGCAAGTTTCCTTATCTCAGATATGCAAATCTGAAATTAACGCTACAATCAAAATAGTAATTTTTAACATTTGAGCGGTCACTATTAAACCCTCATGATTATCGCAAGTACTTATCTACCAACGAGTCACAAATTTACAATTAGACGTAACGTAGCTGCTTTCTTTAGAATAAGTATGTAAGTATATAATAGATATATAGATTTTATTTACATACATATGTTGTAAATGTATCACCCATTATAAGTGCAATACTTTAAGCTTAATTAATTTGAAGAAACATTTTCATATTATTGTATTAGTTTCTGATCCCACATTTACTTGCAACCTTTTAGTTGAAACGCCTTGTATACTAAGTTATATCAAGATAAAAATGCCTTTCAACGGCATAAGGCTTGTGGATCTTTACAAGATTTTCTTTCTGTATCATAGTGTAACATTCGAATATACATTTGTTGATGCCGCATAGCCACCCAAAAGTTTTTTTTAATGAAGGAAAGAGAAAAGTAACATTTCCCTTTATTACATATATTTTATGCAAGAGATTTATATGTTATATCCAGATTTATGTCATATAGTAGAGAAAAAGACACAAAGTACAATTTCACTGTAATGTTCAATTTGTATTTAAGAACCAGATGAGCATAAAGTAGTCCTCCCAATTCTTATTGTAGGCATCCTGGAACTATTGAAATAAAATGTTTATTGGAAGGCTGTATAGTTGATATGTTTGAACTTATATTACGTTTTATTGGGATATTCGATTTCACGCATTGCGATAAAAATTTCGTTACTGAATTATTATTGTCCTCGTATGATTGCTAACAGAATATTGAACTCAACGGATATATGTATATATATATATATATATATATATATATATATATATATTTATACATACTGTAACGTGCACGAGGCAGGCCACGAAAAGGGAAATAGTCAACCGTGTAATGTGCATATCCCAGGTGGCCAGAAATCAATAAAACGAAATGTCAAACGGGGAAAGCCAAGGACGACTCGAACCCATGGTGAATATGTGAAGTCAAAATGTGTAACGGAAATATCTATAACTAAGTGACTGAACTTTCTAGAATTAAGCTAAGTAGTATAAATATGGTTGAGCAGTAGCCTAGGTAGTTTTTGTCGATATTTAGACTGCGAAGTGTTTAAATGTGATAATACGAATAGTCAGTTGTACATTAATCAGCGAAGTGATAAGTGTTAATTAAAGGAAATTGTGAAATGAACTAATTCTTCTTCTTCTTCTATTGGTATCAGAAAGGTAGACTATGGGTTGCACTAGCGCAGCTGAAGTACCCAATCTCCTGGCTCGACCCTTTGGGTATAACGCCAAAAAAGTATTGCAAATAAATGCATTTATAAGTTTTGTTTAAGTTATTAGTATTTAACTTTTGTTAGTTAGATTTTATTTGTTTATTTAACATGTATATATGTATAGTTTAATTTTTCACTTGTTTAAGTGTAATTCAGTTTATCCGATAACGGTTTATTCAGTTTTTCGCTTACATTAAATTTAAATTCACTTGTTTATGTTACTATATGTGTTAATTTCACTTAATTTTGTTAATTTTATAAAATATTCGTAACATGGCCGCTCTGGCAAATTAAACATGATTTAATTCGCAGAGCAGTCCGTCCAAAACCCGTCTGATCATCATGGAGTCCCTGATGGAACTGAAATGAACTAATTAAGTGAAGTGAATAAAACTCTGAACACCTGAACACTTGTGATTGAAAATTATTGTCTAAGTTAATCCTTCGAGCCCGAAGAGCCCCATTTACGTTACAATATACATATATATATATATATATATATATATATATATATATATATATATATATATATATATATATATATATATATATATATATATATATATATATATATATATATATATATATATATATATATATATATATATATATATATATAATTCTAAAGGTTATTATGTTTTAAAGTAACTACGACAAAAATATTTCAAGCTTGTTAAATTTGTTTAATAAATTGGAAAATAACATTAAAAGTACTTCCGAAATGGACTTGCACCACTTTCAAAATTATATATATATATATATATATATATATATATATATATATATATATATATATATATATATATATATATATATATATATATATATATATATATATATATAGGATAATCCATGTCAAGTGGATCAGAGCTGTGGCCAAAATTGTAAGTGCCCAAAAAAATCAACGAAGGGCTCATTTTAAAGCTTAGGACATTTACTTTCGAATGCCGTATGCGCCTTCGAAAAATCTAAGATGGCGGCTCCAAGATGGCGACCGGAAGTGATAGGAAAATTGAAAATTTTGCAAAAAAAGCTTGTAGAAAAAAAATAGTGCAAGCGATTGGACCGTACTTTGACTCTAATTGTATCTAATAAACGGCTCTTTAAAGCTGGTGCAGTTAGATAAAAAAATTCAAAATGGCGGATCCAATATGGCGGTCCAAATTACTTTTTATTGGACAAATTCATCAAATCCAAGCGTTTTGTACCAAATTTTGTACACAGGTGTTTTTGGGGTCGCTGAACCTGAATACGAGATTATATTCAAGAAATTAAAAATGGCGGATCTGAAATGGCGACGGGAAGTGATAGGAAAATTTAAAATTTAGCAAAAAAAGCTTGTAAAAAAAAATTTGCTAGAGATTGGACCGTAATTTGACTCAAATTGTATCTAATGAACGGCTCTTTAAAGCTGGTGCATTTAGATAAAAAAATTCAAAGTGGCGAACCCAATATGGCGCACAGCTTTCTCAAATCGATTGATTCCCAGAAAAACTGATCGTCATATAGTATCCGCTATTTCGAATTTTCAAATCTAACTATGTATTCGTGCTCAGCCTCCCCAAAAACCCCCGTATACCAAATTTTGTGCAAATCGATTGATTTTCGAAAACAACCGCCAGCCATATTGGATCCACCATATTGAATTTTGCAAATCTAATTTCTTATTCATGTTTAGCCTCTCCGAAAACCCCCGTTTAGCAAATTTGGTGCAAATCGATTGATTTTCGAAAAAAAAAATTTCAACAAATAATATTCAGTACTTGAACTTCCACGGACAGATGTACTCTTGTGCAAGAATGTTTGCCTGCAGAAGATTTTGTTGAAGAATTATGTAATCGTTTAGAAAAACTTATACCACATCACTTCATATCTCAAGCTCAAACAGAACTTTTATCTAAAACGAAAGAAAATTTACGAGAAGATGAGATATTGGTTCACTGTGATTTTTCGGTAAATATCGCGTATGTTGTACAAGATGCTGCACAAACTTTCCACTATAATAACGATCAATGCACAGTCTTTCCTGTTGTATTTTACTATCGTTCCAAAACTGGGATACACAATAAAAGCATTATTTTACTTTCAGATAGCACAAAACATGATGCAGCAGCTGTGTATATGATGCAAGAAAAGGTAATACCAGAAATAAAAGAGGTATGTCCTGAAGTAAAGAAAATATATTATGCTTCCGATGGGGCGAAACAACATTTTAAGAACAAAACGCAAATGAGCTATTTAATGAATCATAAACTTGATTTTGTTATAGAGGCAGAATGGCACTGTAGTGCAACGTCCCCGAAATCCAAAGAAGTCATGCATTCATACCCACTACGAACAATACACTAACAATTAAAAGGTACTCAAATGCAAAAAATAATGATGATTTAACATAACAATATTAATGATTTCAGACCAGTTGATTTCTGAATATTTTGGACGTTAATTCGAAATAGCGGATACTATATTACGAACAGTTTTTCTGGGAATCAATCGATTTGAAAAACCTGTCCTCCATATTGGATCCGCCATTTGGAATTTCGGAAAGCTGGGTTTATATTCGTGGTCAGCGACCCCAAAAACCCCCGTATACCAAATTTGGTAAATCTCGGTTGATTTAAAAAAAAACGTCCGCCCAAAATATGGGAATTTGAACCGCCATATTGGAGGACCATTTTGAATTATTTTATATAACTGCACCAGCTTTAAAGAGCCGTTCATTAGATACAATTTGAGTCAACATACGGTTCAATCGCTTGCAAATACTTTTTTTTTACAAGCTTTTTTTTGCAAAATTTTAAATTTTCCTATCACTTCCCGTCGCCATTTTGAATTTCTTGAATATAATCTCGTATTCAGGTTCAGCGACCCCAAAAACACCCGTGTACAAGATTTGGTACAAAACGGTTGGATTTGATGAATTTGTCCAAAAAATGGTAATTTGGACCGCCATATTGGATCCGCCATTTTGAATTTTTTTATCTAACTGCACCAGCTTTAAGAAGCCGTTCATAAGATACAATTTGAGTTAAAGTACGGTCCAATCGCTTGCACAATCTATTTTCTACAAGCTTTTTTTGCTAAATTTTCATTTTTCCTATCACTTACGACTGCTATTTTGGAGCCACCATATTGGATTTTACGAAGGCGCACACGGCATTCGAAAGTAAATGTCCTAAGCTTTAAAATGAGCCCTTCATTGATTTTTTTGGGCACTTACAATTTTGGCCACAGCTCTGATCCACTTGACATGGATTATCCCATATATATATATATATATATATATATATATATATATATATATATATATATATATATATATATATATATATATGTATAAATATATATGTTTTGGCTCGGGTTAATAGCAAGGAAAGCCCTTGTATTGAATGCAGCCAGGCCATCGCGACTCCTGGGTTATTGTATAATTATTTTTTATAAAGGAGTACGCTCTTAAAGAGAAGCATTTTATAATAATTATTTTTCAATGAGATATTTTGGGCGGTAGTTAGTAAGCGAGAGTAATGAATTCTTTTTAATCTGCTTTTATTCAAATCATGATTTATTTATAATTATAATTTTGATAGGTATACGGAGATCATTATTGAATATAAATGCTTATTGACTTAGTAGTGACTCAGTGGCATCACCATGCATCTAACTGTAGTAAGACCTTAAGCTTAGGATAAACGTTACATTGTATGAAATTAAATAGATATATATAAATACGTATTATAGACTGTAACATAAATATTTTTTTCTTTTGAAAGTAATGTTCCTGATTTAATTAAGTCTCTATAGGTATAGTCGTTTGATTAATTTATGTGAATATATTGAACATTAACGCATTGAAGTCGAGATGTTTTTGGATCAGATGATTTATTTCAATTTGTTTTAATTTCAGGTCCTCCATGATTCTTCATTCCCTTTTTGCTTCCTCATTCCTTTTAATTTAAATTGTATTTTGTATTTCTGTTTCAGCTTTGATTTAAGGTTGTGCCTGTACTCTTACCAGGTACAGGGATGAACTGGGTTATTAACTGAACCATCGATAATGGGAGGTAGATTTTCTTGTGTTTTATTTTGTTTATTTGTGCGGCTAATAGTACCAGCTGACACCGGGCATGTTGCTCTTCCTTTTATCTATCTCCCGGTTTTTTTTATTAGTTAGTGGCAGACCTGACAGAGGGAGTTTACAACCCTCTGTCGCCACAGGCACGAGAATTCTGTTTAGGTGTGTGATAATATATCCACGAACCCAACCCCCAACCGACGAGCTACGAGCGTGCTGGCGGCTAGGCGTGCCACCTGGAAATCTTGCGGCAACTTGAGGTTGCACATACCGCTCACACATTATATAACATAGCGCCCAACGCGTAGTCAACTAGCGTATAATTGAAAAGAAAGAAAGAAAGTGCATCTTGTTGGACCCCCATGTTAAATAACATACCGCACAACGGTAAGTACGTCTTCTGCTGGATTCGTGCCTCTAAAAAGATGTCATGTCAGCTTAGGCTGATCCGCTATTCCTTTTCCGACTTAGGCGATGTTGGCCTGAACGGTTGTCGTCTCTTCGCCTTTTTGTCAAGCAACTTTAATGTTTCGTACACCCTTGGCCTGAACGGCTGTCGTCTCTTCCCCTTTTTGTCAAGTACCTTCAAGGTTTTATACCCCCTTCCTTGCATGTTTACAAGTGTAAGTAGGCAAGTAAGTATGAAACTTAATGGATACAGGTTTCCAAAACTGCCCCGCCCTCAGCGTAAGATGACCGGTACTAGGGGTTGGTTTTAGTACCTTGAGCGATTCTTAAAGTCGCTCAGTGTATGGATAATTGCCGAAACCATCGGCGTCTTATGCTGTTGGGAGCTGGTGAGTCCAAAGAAGACCGGATATAGGCTATGGCTGATGGGTTACTCCACTAGCCGAGTTTCGTATACGATCTCGAAGTCGTTTCGATATGGCTAGTGGACGTGCTTATCTAGATTGCGTATGTTTAGGTTTAACTCCAGCTCCACAGGCAGGTCAGTAGTTGTAGGCTCGGGAAACTTTTTCTTTTTGCTCTACCTTTCTCGTTTTTTCAAAACTTCCGTTTTAATTTTTTTTTCTTTTTCATTTTTGCTTTCTAAAAATTATTATTGTTGATTATAAACCCCCATTTTTCATTTTTCTTTGATTTATTTCCCTTTCTCTCCTTCTTTTTTTTTTGTTAGTCTTTCTCCTTTCCTCATACGTTCCCAACAGAAATTGGCTCAATCTGCCAGAACTAGAAGTAAAGCCAACAGGACTCTAAACAACACCTATGACATGGAAAGACTGTCGGCAGATTCCGTCAGTGGTGCAGCTACCCAAGATCAGGAGCCTTCTCTGCAACCCCAGCGTAGGCAGAGGCCCTTCCATAGAGTGGCAGGGTACCAAGCCAGACGCCCGTCTATCCTAGCGTCCTGGGGAATCCATTTTACTGGTCGCAACCCGGCTTTCTCCGTTGACGATTTTTTATTCCGGGTCGAGCGATTAACCTTCAGTTGCCGTGTTTCCGACGACGAACTTTTCGGTAATATCCATCTCTTTTTAAAGTACGATGGCGAACAGTGGTTTAAGAATCAGTTCTCTTGCGTCTCCCCGGACTTTTACTGGGGTCTATTAATAGCTCTCATTCAGCAAGAGTTCGGCTCTGCCGATACAGATCTAGATCTGATGCGGACTCTGATGGAGCTCCGTCAGAGGAGGAAGTGAGGCGCACCCTTGAAGCTGCAAGTTACAGTGGTCAACATGGAGTGGAGGAAGTGAGGCGCACCCCTGAAGCTGCAAGTGGCGTGACTTGCTGGAACTGTGGCGTAGTGGGACACTCCTTTCACTCCTGCCCCAGTGAAACTAGGAGACTCTGCTGAGGAAATGAAGCTTCCTCTCAATCGAAGAAGAAGACGATGGAAAGGATTCGGAGAGAGAAAACGTGCAATAAGAAAGACTCGATACTCTTTAGTATCTACTGTAATAACCAGCCATAACGACGGTCGTCCATATGTAAAAGTTGAAATTGGCCGTGAATCCCTCTCGATAGTGGTGCCAGCGTAAGTTGCTTGGGACAAGAAGCCCTAGAGTCTGTACAACGCATTTCTTGCACCAAATATCATCTCTTCTCTCGATGTACTGCCCTCTTCTTCGGTTGAGACGACCTTTCACATATTGAGTAACTCTGAGAGAACCATTGCGCAATTCATTCACAGCACTAGGTTTGGGAAAGACCCACCTAGAAACACTATCCCATTTATCCAGCGATCCAAAAGCTCATGTACGACTACAAGAAGAAGGACTCCTAACCCTTAGCCCACATCGACGGAGTGCTTGGACGAGTGCAGGATACTCACTTCATTTCTTCTATTGACTTGAAGGAAGCGTTTTGGCAAATCCCTTTGGAAAAGCACTGTGCCTGGCAGGCCCTTACACCAATATACTATCATGCCTTTTAGATTGTGCACTGCCCCGCAACGAATGTGGCGCCTGATGGACAAAATCATTCCAGGTCCTTTAAGCCAACATGTCTTCGTATACTTGAACGATTTGTTAGTTGTGTCTCCTGACTTCGAAGCTCACCTGAAAGTCTTAAGAAAAGTAGCTGACTGTCTGCGTAGCGCTAAACTCGATTAATTTCGAGAAAAGCCGCTTTTGCGTCAAGCAGGTCCGCTACCTGGGTTTCATGATTGGAGATGGAACTCTGAAAACTGAACCCGAAAATGTAGCAGCGGTGGCCGTTTTCCCTATTCCTCGCTCTGCTAAGCAAATTCGCAGATTTCTCGGAATGACGGGTTGGTATCAGAGGTTTATCCCCAATTATGCAATCCTGCCAGCTCAGATTACTGACTTAACGAAGAGCAAAGGCTTGGCGTGGACGAAAGAAGCGCGGCAATTATTCGAGAACCTGAAACAAGCAATGTGTAGTGAACCAATCTTAACAACACCTATCTTCTCCAAGAAATTACTTATACAGTGTGATGCTCGTAAGTCCGGTGTGGGCAGTGTTCTATTTCAAGTCGACGATTCCGACGCTGAACGCCCTATAGCGTATATGTCCAAAATCTCTGAATCCAGCGCAGCGCAATGCTATTCTGCTGTGCTGATCGTAAAGAAATTTCGAGCTACCGTTGAAGGACATCCAGTTACCATTATTAGTGATCATTCCAGTCTGAAGTGGCTGATGAGTCACTCTGATCTCTCCGGACGATTGGCTCGATGAAGTTTAAAGCTGAAAGCTTTTGACTTACAGATCGAGCATCGCAAGAGTTCGCAGAATGCGGTTCCTACCACTCCATCCCGAGCATGCACTGAAACGGCAGAGGAGTTGAAGGCAAGTGCAGTCGACGTAGACTTAAATTCGCCATGCTACTCCATGGAAGAGTATGAGCAGTTGAAATCGGCTGTACTTGCTAACCAAGCACAACTCCCTGATCTCTGTGTCTCGGACGGGTACATTTACAAAAGGACCCAACCACGTAGCGGTGACTCGATTCAGGGAGACTTAGCCTCCGTCGGGTCTGACTGAAGGTTTTATCCGTGAGGCTCATGAGCCACCTCAGTCAGCACACGAACGCTACCACAAAACGCTATGCGGACTCCGCGAAAAGTATTACTCGTACTATGCGGGCAGAGCGAGCAGACTTAATATCTTGCTTCCTGGAAGAAGATGTCTTCTCGGTCTTCGGAGTATCCAAACCCATCTTCGTCGACAACGGACGGCAGTTTCTTTCTACCACCATTTGCAAACTGCTGAGTGATTATGCCATCAAACATGTCAAGACCGCTAATTACTCTCCGCACCCTAATGCTTCGGAACGAGTGAACAGATCTATTTTGTCCGCCAGCCGTGCCACAGTGCCACTTATACCTTCCAGTTATAGCGAGTGCGTTCCGCACTTCAGTCCACCCGCATGGGCCCGTACTATGCTGTCTTTGGTCACTACATGGTTCAGCACGGTTCTGCCTACCCAGTTCTGAGACAACTGGAACAGCTGAAATCTGATGACGTGGCTGTATTACCTGTAGCAGACCCTCGCCAATTAGTCCACGCTCGTTTCTCCGATCTCTTCCAGCGCGCTCACAAGACGCACGAAAATACAATGCGCGCTGTCGCGAATTCACATACACTCCCGGTCAGGAAGTGTATTGTAGAGTCTTTGCTCAAAGCGACATGGCGAAAGGTTTTAGTGCTAAACTGGCAAACAAATTGAACAAGGCCATAATTGCTAAGTGCGTGGAAAAGAGCCTGTATCAGCTGAAGGACATTCAAGGCAAGTCCATTGCAACCTTTCACGCCAAGGACATCAGGCAGTGAAGGCTATCCAATAAAAGACAGTTCCATTTTATAAGTCAGCCTGTCCAATCCCCTTAGTCCGTCTGAATGTTATTGTTAGTCCGTCCGTCCGCCGTCCTAAACAAGAATGCCCGACTAAGTCAGTAGAGCATGGGACTTACTCTCAGGGTCGAGGTCGTGCCACACGTTGTATTTGTCGGACGGTGGGAAAAGTCTGCACTCTACAGCTTCTAATTAGAGCTTAAAGGGGAACAACGTAACTCTTTCTTAGACGTGAAACTGATCCTTTTTCCTTCCTTTAGGGAATGAATGTTATGAGAGCCAACTTTCTTTTCAATTTTTCGCGCCATCTAGATGTTCAACCAGCAAATGAATTCCTATCCATTTGACTCACACCTAGTCATGATGAAGTTGGCTACGATTGGCAAATCAAAGATGACAGAACTTCCTCACTTATGTTATGGTGGCACACGATTATATTTCCACTAAATAGAGGCAATCTTAAAGGTCGCTTAGGCAGATTACGCCACTGGAAATTACGGGTAAGAGAATTGGAAAAACACCTATGTGTTTACTTTTACATTTATTGTAGGAACTTTCCCATGCAAGATAAACATTCGAAAGCGAAAGACAGGAAACCGACTAAACATTGGGGTGATCGTATTAAATACATTAAAAGGGCGAAAGTGTAAGAGGTTAGATAGTCGGGCTCGGCGACTTACGTTTCAATATTGTTAGGAAGTCCAAAATAGACCCACAAAGGGTACACCAACGTAAAAATATAAATAAGTTATTGAAATATTTTTTTTTGTTTTATCTTACCCATACGAGCGAACTTTCGGAATTACGGAAAAAGTCATCCTCAGTACAGAAATCCCGCCTCATAATTTTACGGCGATACTTTCACCATCAACCCGGGGAACACCTAAAGAAAACGCTCTCAGTGCTGCGAATTATATAAGTGTATTTTGTCGACTTCTTACAATTTAAATAATATATTAGATTATTTTTTATATTACCGCGAATGAAAGAGAAAGGAACCCATTTTTTTGTCCGTGCTCCATTCAAAATAGTAATTTTAAACACTTGAGCGGTCACTATTACACCCTCATGATCATCGCAAGTACTTATCTACCAACTAGTCGCAAATCTACGGTTAGACAAAACGTAGCTGCTTTCTTTAGAATAAATATATAATTAGATATATAGATTTTATTTGGCAGTAGTTACATTGTTATAAATATTATTCATCTTTGGTGTAAAAAGTTTAAACTTAATTAATTTGAAGATACATTTTCTTAAATATTATTGTATTAGTTTCTAATCCAAAATTTACTTGCAACCTGTTTGGTAGTTGAAACGCCTTGTATACTAAGTTATGTGAAGATAAAAATGCCTTTCAACGCCATTAGGCCCGTGGATCTTTACAAGTTTTTCTTTCTGTATCATAGTGTAACATTCGAGTATACAATTATTGAGGCCGCATACTCACCCACAAGTTTTTTTAAAGAAGGAAGGAGGAAAGTAACATTTCCCTTCATTACATATACATATTTTATGCAAGAGATTTGTATCGTATATCCAGATTTATGCCATATAGTGAAGGTAAAGACAGTACAATTTCACTGTAATGTTCAATTTGTATTTAAGAACCCGATGAGCGTAAAGTAGTTCTCTCAATTATCATTGTAGGCATGCTAGGAATTATTAAAGTAAAATTTGTATTGGAAGGCTGTATAGTTGCTATGTTTGAACTTATATTTCGTTTTATTGGGATATTCAATTTCACGCATTGCGATAAAAATATGTATACTAAATTATTATTGTCCTGGTATGATTGCTAACAGAATATTGAACTCAGAGATTGGCTAAATGATACCGAAATATACATATATATATGTATAATATATATATATATATATATATATATATATATATATATATATATATATATATATATATATATATATATGACGAAACAAAAAGATTTTTGGCTCGGGTTAATGGCAAGGAAAGCCCCTGTACTGAATGCAGCCAGGCCTTCGCGACTCCTGGGTTATTGTATAATTTATTTTTTATATATCACAAAAAGGTAGAAAAAATCCTTAGTACGCTCTTAAACAGAAGCATTTTATAATAATTATTTTCGAATGAGATATTTTGGGCTGTAGTTACTAAGCGAGAGTAATGCATTTTTTTTAATCTACTTTTTATTCAAATTATGTTTTATTAACTTCCCACATATATGGAAGTAATTGTAATGGGCCCGATTTCCAAAATTTTTAGTTTTAAAATTTTTTTACATTTCATGTGTGTGTGTGTGGGCGCGTAAGTACGTACGTACGTACGTTCGGACCCACTTTTTTCGACAACGATATATCGCGAACAAAAAATGATAACGACTTCGCTATAGTGCCATTCGAAGCGTATTATTATCAATAAGAGCTGAGAGAAATTTAATCAATTTCGGTTCAGCTGTTTTTTTGTTTAAACAAAAAAACTGAAAAAAAAAGTTGATTTTAGAATTTTTTGAAAAAGATTTCTTCGATATAAGATATATAACAATAAATAATTGTTTATAACTATAATAAATATATAATTATAAAAAATGGTTTTACCTGATTGAAAATTGATTATGAAAATTTGAAATTGAATACAATATTGAAGATTGTTCATAGTAATTGAAAATTATTATAACCAATGAAAAATTCTTATAAAAATTGAAATTTTTTTTACCAGAAAAAATTTCTTTTATGAATAAACTTTGTTTATATCAATTAAAAATGGTCTATAAAAATTAAGAATTGTTTATATCAATTAAAAATTGCTTATAACAATTCAAAATTATTAATAACAAATGAATTCCAAACAGAGTGCATTTATTTGGTTTTCATTAAAAAATAGTGCTATAACGGAATAATTTTTTGCATCTAATTACAACGAAATTATCATGATATAGTAAATTCATTAATTTATTTATTTATAAATTTAAAATACCAATTTTTTAAGTATTTTTGAATGACATAAAAGTGGGCGAAAGTTTTTTTTTTTAAGGATTCATCTAATCTAATCTAATTGGTTCTGATACAACTCGATACTTCAAAAAAAAAAATATTTTTTTGTAACATTAAAAAAATGGTAAATAAAACCATAAATAGTAGATGTTAATGATAAATAAAACGATAAATCGAATAGTATGAATTTTATTGAGTTTTCACTTACTCGTTTGTACTATGATCATGAAATTTATCGCCATTAACAATTAAATATTGTTAATAATAATTGAATATTGTTAATAACAATTAAAAATTGTTATTAACTGGGAAGTTGTTCGTGTGGTCCTCAAGGGTCACACTAATGAGGCGACACCCAGAATCTAGACCCACCCCACTAGTTTATAATTATAATTTTGATTAGCATACGTAGAACATTATTGAATATAGATGCTTATTGACTTAGTAGTGACTCATTGGTATCACCATTCATCTAAACGTAGTAAGACCTTGAGCTAGGGATAAACGTTACATTGTATGAAATTAAATAGACATATGTAAATACGTATTATAGACTGTTATATAAATTTTCTTTTCTTTGAAAGTAATGTTTCTGTTTAAGGATTTTGAAATCAAGATGTTTTTGGATAAGATTATTTATTTCAATTTGTTTTAATCTCAGGACACCCATGAGGCTTCGTTCCCTTTTTGCTTCGTCATCCCCTCTCCAACATAGGGGTAGTTTAAATTAAAATTATATTTTGTATTTTTGTTTCAGCTTTCATTTTAGGTTGGGGCTGTTCTCTAGCCAGGTACAGGAATGGAGTGAGTTAGTGACTGAACCATCGCTAATGGGGGTGTAGGTTTTCGTGTGTTTGTTTTGTTTCAAGATGGTTCAGTGCGGCTAAGAGTAACAGGTGACACCAGGCCTGTTGCTCTTCGCTTTATCTGTCTCTCGTTTTTTTATTAGTTAGTGTCAGACCTGACAGAGGGAGCTTACAACCCTCTGTCGCCACAGGCACGCAAATTCTGTTGTGGTCTGTCATAGGCTATCCAGGAACCCGACCCTAAACCGATGAGCTACGCACGTGCTGCCAGCTAGGCGTACCAGCTGGACATCCTTCACGTTACACATTCCGCGCACACTTTACAATCCTTTTAAGGAAATTAAGATAATAAGATTGGGGAGAGTTGTCCCAAGATGTACATGAAAGTGTGTGATATGTAAATGATGTATTGTTCCTAAATGGACGCAACGAACATAAACAAAAAAATTGTCCATTAAATTTTTTAGATGATATAATAAGAGATGTGCAGTGAAGCAGGAGTTTTAACAGTTCAACATAACTCTAATCTCTTTTAATTGAAAGCAGAAAGTATGTATGTAGTAATTTGTGTGTTTTATTTATTATTTATTTTGCATCATATATACAGTGCTACACGGTTTGTTAAAGTCTCTAGATTAGTAAACATAAAATATTTAAGTTAAGTCAGCAATTTAAATATCCTAATTCTCAATTTACGTAAGCATTTAACATTCCAAATTCTTAAAATATCAATTACCCAGAATTTGGAGCAATAAACAAAATTAACAGTCGACAACTTCCTCTAGAGTCAAGTTTCATCTTTGTTGCCGGTAAATACTGTGACACTGCACATTTTTACTGAAACTCTGTAAATATCGCAAATTTCATATTGATTAGTTAGCTTTAAGATTTATATAAATATCACGTCGATTATTTGTATTTTCAGAATGGAATAAATTCTCAATTAAGAAGGAAGCCTTCTTGTTTTATTTTATCAAGCCTCAGAGCTAGTGAGTAAATCCTCATAGCTTTAACAAACTGGTGACCCCGACGTGATTAACACTACCTGTGCATCCTAAGTAGTGCTTTAACTCACTATCATAAATTGCAACTCTCTATTGTCATCCATAAGAGAGGTCAAAGTAAGAACCCGGTTCGAGCGTATATCCACAAGCAACAGCTGGCAGAAGGGGATACAACACTCAGCAGCAATTAGATTCTGCTTATAGTAGCAAGCAATACCATACAAGTAGCAGCCACTGGAATACGTCACGGAAGTAAAACTAGAACATCGTTTGGATCACACGTTGTGTCTACAATTAACATAAAGGGTTAGCAGCATTCAAAACATGCGCAGTTATTAGCAACCAACCTAGATTCATCATCGTCCAGATATTCCGAAGTAGCAGTATACTGACAAGTAAAAACATCTGGTGGTAAGAAGCATAACTCTTTTGAGCTACATTTGGCTTTCTTGCGCATGTTTGGCCTCTAAGCAATTTCAGGCAGTGTAAATCCCAATGGAAAACTTCGTTGCACTTGCTGATGCTCAGTCAGAGCTTGGCCGGTCCATTAACCAGCTATTCGACAACTTCAAGAAAGAAAGAATAGATCGGAGAACAGCTGAAAATACAGCTAAATTCCAGTCTTCCCTAAATGAATTCATCAGTAAGTTCAACAAAAATCACGAAGAATTAAATTAAATAACTGCAACCAGATCACCCGTACTTCGTACAGGCTTATCCGTAGCAGGTGGAAGATACCTACAATGACTTTATGCTCAAAATAAAACAAAGGTTGGAGGATAATCCTGCAGGCAAACAGCAGCAGATTGCACCAGCATACACGTCTGTAGACGCAAAACAAGCTGAAGCGACCAAATCTATTAGATTTCTCGACGTAACAATGAAAAAATTGGCCAGACATTTAGAATCAATTGAAAGAGAGCTTGATGATCCCCATTCAAAGGCTTACTTTATGCAAAAACTGAAGTCAATTAATTAATACTGGGCTCAAATTGTCTCACTTCATCGAGAAATCGTCTTAGATTCGCTCAACACTGAAGACTTGGAAGAGGAGGACAGGTATCAAGATGTAGCAATCAAATTACAAGAAAGGCTAGATCAACAACTTCCTGCAAATGGTATGAATGTCAAATTGCCACAAATATCGCTTCTAAATAGAATTAACCCTTCTAACACAGAAGGCGCACTTCTTCGGCAAGGAGCCAAGAAACACTTCACCTATTCCATCAAAAAGATGAAATGATTCTCCCACACCAGCATGCAGAGGAAAACAAAAACAAACAAACAACAACAAAAAAATAAAACAAAGAAACAGAAACAAAACAAGGAAGGAAACTCAGCAACACACCATACAAAGAGAGAGTCACGGGAGCACAGAAAATAGATAGCTCTTAAACATCACCTTATTAAGAGTTAAATCAAAAGCAGGACAAGAATTAACAGCCCTACACATACGATTAATTGGTTCATGCATGCCATAATTTGATCTGGATGGTTCAACATGCAACAAAGGCGGTCTTCGAAGGTTATGTTGGGACTGTCTGAAGGAAACCCTGCTAACAAGCAAGCCTGAGTCTATATTAGAGTTCAGTTGATGAACAAACACCAAGTCAGCGACTTTGCGCCTTTTCTCAAGAGAGGGCAAACCGAGCAACTGTAGGCGCTCGGTGTAGGGCGGGAGTCTAAATGGATCGTCCCATGGGAGCCCTCTAAGCGCAAATCTAAGAAAATTACGCTGCACCGATTCGATACGCTTGGAATGAACAGCGTAGTAAGGCGACCAGACCTGAGATGCATACTCAAGAATAGGTCTAACTAAGGAGCAGTACAAATGCATCAATGTTGGAATATCCGAGAACTCTCTAGACCATCGCTTAACAAAGCCCAAGATTAAACTGCCTCTAGACACGATATAATTATTATGCAGGGTAAAATCAAGCTTCCTATCAAGTTTTACACCAAGGTCAGTTACGGACAGCACGCGACGGAGACCATTCCTTGCAAAGTTGTAATCATAAACTTGAGGATTGGGACTCCTGGAGAAAGACATAGCTTCACATTTCTCAAAATTGAGGTGTAAGCCGTTATGCTCGCACCACGCCAGAAACGTATCTAAGTCCTTTTGAATAAGGGCGGCGTCACCACCATCCTTAATATAAGGGAAGATCTTCATGTCATCAGCGTAGATTAGAACATTAGAGTACGAGATCAGACGGACAATGTCGTCGATGGCAAGAACGAATAGTAGAGGACCGAGATGACTGCCTTGTGGTACACCAGACGAAGCCTTGAAAATTCTAGAGGTAGAGCCGCGGAGCGACACACGGTAAGACCTGTCTCTTAGATAGGATGAAACCCAGTCGAGAAGAACAGGGGGGAAACCTAGCCTCCCGAGTTTAAATATAATTAGGGAGTAAGGGAGTTTATCAAAGGCCTTACTGAAATCCGTGTATATGCAGTCAGTTTGCAAACCTCTCTGGAAGCCAGAAATAATGTGGGAGGTAAATTCAAGTAAGTTAGTAGTCGTTGATCTACCGGGCAAAAACCCGTGCTGATTGGGAGAGATCAAGCCAATACAACGCTCCATAAGCTGCGAATACACTACTGATTCAAACAATTTAGGTATGCAAGATAACTTTGCGATAGGTCTATAATTGGTTATAATATTCTTATGGCCTTTTTTATGAACAGGGACTATAAAAGAGCACTTCCACAATGTAGGAAATTTACCAACTTGAAGGGACCTATTGAAGAGAATCGCCAATGGAGTAAGCAGGGCATCGGAACAGGACCTGACGAAGGCTGGAGGGATGCCGTCAGGACCAGAGGAAAAGTCCGATTTAAGTTCATTGATTTTTTCCGAAATATGATCCCGTGATATAAACGGCAAAAAATCGGGTGACGCGGGACGATCCAAAATATGATCAAAATTATTCGCACATGGCTCAAAGTTATCCGAAGAAAAGGCACTCTCAAAGTATGAAGCAAAATTGTTTGATATGTCGGACACGCTATTACTGGAAGACCCCTCATACCACATCGTAGATGGATAGATGTTCGATTTCTTTAACGAATTTAAAGAAATTACGAGGGTTATTGTGCATATTATCGCGAACACTAAGAAGGTATTCATTATAGAGCGAAGAGGATAGTGCCTTAAATCTTTCATAACAGGTCACAAAGTCAGAATACGCTTTTGCGCTATTACAACGCAAGTAATTTTTCCAGAGTTTGTTCTTCCTGTTCCTAAAACTACGGAGTTCGGCATTATACCATGGGGGAGAGGAGCACGTAGACTTAATCCGTTTTAATGGAACAAGGGAGTCAAGCAAATCATATATCTTGTTATAAAATAATGAAGCGCAGACGTCAATATCGGTATTATTCAGTAATGCCGAAAAATCGACTGAAAGGAGATTAGACGTTATCTCAGAGAAGTTCGATCTCCCAAAGTCATAAGCATGGTGTTCGAGATTGGGATCCGCAATACTAGTACCATCGTAACAGAAGGAGACAAAGATGGGCGGATGAAAACTATCAATAGCAGATAGCTGATCAGAAGCTAATTCAACTATAGTGTTAATCGAATCAGAAGAAAACACAAGATCCAACTGCCTTTCCATAGAGTTCTTTACATCACTCATTTGGTGCAAACCAGAGGAAGCGATGGTGTCAAGAAATTTAGAGACCACAGATGTGGGATAACATGAGGGAAGGAAGTCATCGTCATCATAGTTAGGTACCCATAGAACATTGGGTAAATTAAAGTCACCAAGAAGAAGAATTTCATCTTCAGGGTTCGTCATATTATGGATGAAGCCTAAACTAAGGGTTAGTATATCGTAAAGACTGCGCCCTTCAGTATCAATGACGTTTATCAGATTAGGGGGAATATAGCAACAGAGCAAATATATATTGAGCTTAGGCAGGGAAAGCTTAAGAACCAAGAGTTCAACAGTGAGTGAGTCAGAGAAAGCAGGAACATCAATTAAGCTGCAGTCAAAGTCTGATTTGCAAGCAACCAGTACTCCACCACCCCAACACAGAGATTCAGAATGTCTGTCCCTACGAAAAATCTGATAGGAGTCATGAAGAATCTCTGCATCACAAAGACCATGATGAAGCCAAGTCTCAGTCAACATGATAATATCGTAGCAGCATGCAAGGGATGCTTGAAATAGATGATTTGTCTTAGTTCTCAGTCCCCTCACATTCTGATAGTAACCAACCAACCATTCATGGATCTATTCATTCATTTCATTCATAAACAACCTTTAAGTTCAGCTGAGAAAATGTACTACCTGAAAGCTCATCTTACGGGAGAACCAAGCAGACTTATAAGGCATCTCCAAGCTACAGATCAAAATTACAATACAGCCTGGAAGATACTCACCGACAAATTTAACAACACAAGATGCCAGGTTACTGCAATTCTCAACGACCTATTATCGCAAAGCGTATTATCAGTTTAGTCTAGTGCAGGGATAAAAAGAATTAATGATGTAAGCAAAGAATGCCTGCTTTCTCTTCAAAACCTCGGAATTAAAGTTACAGAGTGGAACCCAATATTACTTCACATCTTACTTCAGAAGCTGGATAAAGAGTCACGAAGGCTGTATGAACAGTCTTTAAAATTTCCGCGTGAACTCCAGCCGATAGATGACCTTTTTACATTCCTTGCAACTAGGTTTCAAATGTTGGAGACCATACATACAAAGGAAGACCGAAGGAAACGTACAACGCTAGTGTCAGTCACTCCGACAATACACTGCCCAATTTGTAAATTGAATCATAAAATTTACAAATGTGAGAAGTTCTGGAATTCTTCATTGGATGACAAGTTCCAACTGGTAAGGCAACTTAGACTATGCCAAAATGGCCTGAAATCAGGTCATAATTCACAGAAGTGTCAATCAAGAAATTGAACTCTCTGCAAGGGTCGAGTACACAGGTCGGTCACAGGTCCAATAGCGACAGAAAGGATGCTGCTTACTCTTACCAGGCACCGGTACAGAACAAAGCAGCATTACCATGTTCAAATCAGACCTCAGCTTCCACAAGTCTGAAAGCATCATCTAGATCTCATATATTATTGGCAACAGCGGTAGTAAATGCGGTCAGTGCAACAGGAGATTTAGTTCCATGCCGAGTACTCCTCGACACAGCATCATAGCTGCATTTCATTCGGGACAGTTTCGTTCACCTGTTGGGTCTACAACGACAGAAAGCCAGCGTTCCTATAATTGGTATTGGCGGAATAGAAACTACAGCAAAATATGAAACTAAGCTGGTCATAAAATCCAAAACCAATAAGTTCAGTGCCGCAATAACAGCTATCATACTCACAAAAATTAGTGACTATCAACCATCAACATACGTGTGCACCTCAAACTGGGAGATACCAAAAAACATCCAATTAGCCGATCCTGACTTCGACAAGCCACAACCAGTTGACATGCTAATAGGTGCTGAGTTATATTACGAACTCTTAGAAACGGGCAAAATAAGATTACCCAATGATCACCCGCTTTTACAAAATACACGTTTGGGATGAATCGTGGCAGGAAGAGCAGCAGAATCTTCAAACAATGCCTTTCAATGTGATATTGTAACACAACCCTCTATAACAACTTTAGGAAAACAATTAGCGAAATTCTGGGAATTGGACCAACACCGTCCGTCTCCGTCCGGTTAATTCATTGTGCAACTGCCATTCCAAGAGCAACCAGAAAACTTAGGGTCATCAATTGAGATGGCAACGAAACGATTATACTCATGGAAGAATATCGGAGATTAGGACACATGCAAGTAATCAAAAACGAGCTTATCCCTTCCGACAATTACTATCTACCACACCATTGCGTCATAAAACCTGACAGCTCCACAACAAAACTTCGCGTAGTGTTTGATGCATCAGCAAAAACCAACACTGGTAAATCTCTCAACGACATTCTTAAGGTGGGACTAACAGTACAGTCGGACATATTCTCCATTCTAATAAGATTTAGAATGCATAAGTATGTATTTACTGGCGACATTTACAAAATGTACCGGCAAATTCAGATCGACCCAAAACAAAGAAGGTATCAACTCATTCTGTGGCGTGAGCAAAGAGACAAACCCCCGCAAACCTACCAACTTAATATCATAACGTATGGTACTGCTTCTGCACCGTTTCTTGCTACAAGGTGTCTAAATCAATTAGCTCTCCTAGAAGAAGATAACTTTCCTACAGCAGCAAATATCCTACGGGACGACACATATGTTGATGACATTTTAACCGGAACAGATTCCGTCAGAGAAACGATCGATCTAAAAAATGAGTTAATTGCCCTTCTCAAAACTGGAAACTTTGAACTCAGAAAGTTTTGCTCAAATCATCCAAGGAGACGAGGTGGTTAAAACATTAGGGATGATTTGGCAGCCTAAGGATGACATCTTCCAGTTCAATACATCGCATTACGAACCGGACAAGCTAAATAAGAGAACAGTCCTCTCAGCCATCACTCGGATATTCGACCCCCTCGGCTTAATAGGACCTGTGACAGTCCTCGGAAAGTTATTTGTTCAAGACCTATGGAAAATAAATATATCATGGGATGAAGACCTTCCAGATAGATTGAAGAGAAGTTGGCGGCTCTTTCAAAACCAACTCAAAACACTCAGTCATCTCAAGATTCCAAGGCACGTTTCGTTTACTGCCCCAGTCGAATTTCAACTGCATGCATTTTCAGATAGAAGTGAAGTAGCCTATGGTGCATGTTGCTATATCAGAATGGTAGATAATTTTGGACAAATACAAGTTCGTCTTCTATGTGCAAAATCCAGATTAGCACCCCTAAAGACAACGACGTTGGCACGATTAGAGCTATGTTCTGCACTCCTAATGGTGGAATTAGTTGAGCGTATACGACAGTGCTTACCGAAAACCTTGTCAAGTG
Organism: Leptarthrus brevirostris; assembly: GCA_964036015.1. NCBI lineage: Eukaryota > Metazoa > Arthropoda > Insecta > Diptera > Asilidae > Leptarthrus > Leptarthrus brevirostris. The sequence continues at coordinate 67,389,721 of OZ038375.1, forward strand.
TTTGATATTACACCGATTCCCAAATCTTTCTCTCATGGATCGGTGCACCATCTTACATGTGGAGTACCTTCGTTGCCAATCGAGTGGAGAAAATTCAACAATTAATATCAGAGAATCAATGGCAGCACATAGAAGGTACAAAAAATCCTGCTGACATAATTTCTCGAGGAATGCTTCCAGACAGTCTGAATCAATCCACCCTGTGGTTTCAAGGACCGGAATTCCTACAAGAGCCAGCAGCTAGATGGCCCAAACATACCTTTAAGCCGCTAAAGGATGTACCAGAAACTAGAAATAGAAAACTCGCATTTTCAGCTAATGTGAGGACTGTAAGGTACACGGACATTATCTCAACAGTCAATCACAAGAACTCATTTTCAAAGTTACAACGAATCTTTACTTATTGTGTCCGATTTATAAAAAACTGCGGAATGGCAAAGAAACATAGGACCACCGGGCAACTGACAATAACGGAAATGGACTTAGCATTAAACGGTTTGGTAAGGAACGTACAGCGTACAACATTCGTCAAGGAATATCAACATCTCAAAGATAAAAAACCACTTGATGCAAATTGTTCAATGCAATCATTAAACCCATACGTGGATGAGGAAACTGGCATTATTCGCTTAGGAGGAGCATTCTCAGCTAAACGCTGCAACAAAAAATCAAACGTTGCTACCAAGATGCCACATATTTAGTGAATTACTATTCAGCTCTCTCCACAGAAAGCATATGCATGCAGCACCGCATACGTTAACGGCTATCGTAAGACAACAATTTTGGGTGATAGACGTAAGAACCTTAGCGCGCCAAATAGTACATAAATGCATCCGTTGCTTCCGATGTAAACCACAAACCATTACCCAGGTTATGTCAGACCTTCCAGCGAGACGAGTAACACCAGCGCGACCTTTCTACACAACTGGAGTGGATTTTTGTGGTCATTATTCACCACATGCTACGCAGAAAGATTCCTGAAAAGGCGTGTTCGTCTGTTTTGTGACAAAGGCGGTTCATTTGGAGATTGTAAGCAACTTAAGTGCCATCGCATTTTTAAACGCCCTCAAGCGATTCATTTCTCGCAGAGGACTCTGTGCAACCATCTACTGCGATAATGCAACTAACTTCGTGGGTGCCAAATCGAAGCTAAAGGAATTGGAGGACTTATTTAAATCTCAGGAATTGAAATCATCACTCCACGAATTTTGCTCTCAAAACCACATAGACTGGAAACCAATACACCCACGATCACCTCATTTTGGAGGATTGTGGGAAGCTGCGGTCAAAGCGGCAAAGACACACCTAATCCGGCAAACTGGAAATGCAAGTCTAACACACGAAGAGTTGAACACAGTAATAACGCAAATTTAAGCCATTTTGAATTCAAGGCCTATAACACCTATGTCATCAGACCCAAACGATTTGGAGGCGCTGACTCCAGGGCATTTTTTGATAGGTGTGCTACTAACAGCCTTTGCAGAACCAGATGTAAGTCTTCAAAATATTAATAGCCTCACAAGATTTAGGCGATTGCAACACATAGAGCAATCATTCTGGAAAAGATGGTCATCGGAGTATCTTCAGGAGCTTCAACTACGGTACAAGTGGAAAAATGCACAAAATGACATAAAAAAGGACACACTAGTGTTGCTAAAGTATACAAATCTACCACCTTTGAAATGGTCACTTGGTCACGTAGTAGACACGTATGGTGGACCAGACAACCACACCAGAGTAGTGAGGGTGAAAAGTTCGTCAGGAATATTTAAATGAGCAATACACAACCTTTGCCCACTACCAATCCAAGAGGTGATTGAAAATCCCGAAGAATATAAACTCACAGGCCAGCAGGTAAACTATACTGAATGCAACGACGACAAAAACTCAGGTATATGTTTACTATTGCACCAAAGTACATCAGAAACAAGTGCATCAACCTCAGACACACCTATAAACTCTCCTGCCAAAAGAAGAAGGTTGAATCCATATAAAAGGGTTGCTCATCCACTAAAGGGAAGGTTCTTGCCAATTAATGCTAACATGCTCCTCGGGTCAGATAAACAAGAACGAGTTCAAAAAACACTCAGAAGTACCTACTTCATCATCAGAAGGAAATCAAGGTAAGACGCAGCATTCTCAAGCCAAAGGTACATTACGAAGAAGTGGCTCGGCAGCTCTTAGTCTCCTAATGTTGACGGCATTTGGCTTGCTAGACTAGGAAGAACGTCAAGCATTCCAGTAAATCCAGTGGAAGTGCTACCATTCACAATCAATCCCAGACTATTCTTCGAATCTTTAGGCCGAGCTCAAATGCTTAACAGCGAATGGAACATCATTGTATATTTCATTTTAAAGGAGTACTGGACTGAATTCCGAGGTTTAAAAGCATGTTTACAGGAAATTGATCATCTCTGCAACGCAACAGCTACCAGGAAACATCACTGCCAAGAAATTCACAATCAGTTCTATCATTAGTTTAGCCAAATTCAAGACGCCAATGATATTTTACACAAGCGAAGTGGTAACTATAGGACTATTAACAAAAGATCACCGCTGGATGTTTTTGGAAATATTGCAAACAAGCTATTTGGAGTACTTGACTCAGATAACGCTAAATACATCGAAGAGCAGATCGAAAAAAGCCGAAGCAACGAAAATTACTTAATGCAGCTTGTAAAGAATCAAACTTCAATTTTGGATGCGACAGCAAATATCATAAGGGAAAGAGAAAACTCCATTCAACAGCAGTTCGCAATCATAGAAAACCACATCAAGGCCTTGCACAAATATATGGGTAGTGTCCAATACGAAAACGAACATATACAAACCTTAAATTCACTATCTATATTAACTACATTGGTTCTACAAAATTTTCATAGAAGGCAAACAGCTCTTCTTGACGTATTAACAGATCTCCATCATAGTAAGATCAACCCCCTACTCTTGTCTCCAACGCAACTTCAGAATCAGCTCGCACTAATTAAATCGCACATTCCTTCTACTTTAACTATACTCATCGCAGCATTATGTTTGTCGAACAAAATATTTTTGGAATTTCTTATTAAATTATCTTGTAAATGCATTAAAACTAAATATGTATTCATCAAGAAAGAAAAATGCATGTATTTGGCATATTTCCATCATGTTCACTTGAGAACGCAGCACTTTTCAATAAAGTCGAAGAGAAAGTTTGGTAGACTCGCCAGAAGGAAACCACTCACGAAGTTTCAAGTATGATTTAATCATTAAAAATAAATGGTGCTGTCCCGCGGACTATACATTTAATGTGGTCTGTGGAACTCAAGTTTTTCTGAAAACACTTAGTGGAAGTGGAATTCTCAAACTACGTCCAGAATTCCTAATAAAACAAAAATCAATGACAATTAGCGGTCATGGACGTTATAAAAGTAAACTAACAGCTGCATTTATTCCACGTATTAACATTAGTTAACCTTATCCAGGAATATCTGCAATCAAACCAAACACCACCACAGCTAACTTCGTCCGAAATTCATCTTAAAACAAACGCAAAAAAAATTAAGGAATTAACGACAAGAATTGAAGATCTGAAGACAGCAACCGCCTTCCCCAACAAAATAAGATCGCATGATGTTCATCACTATACAGTGAGCTACGTAATAATTGCTGTGTTATTAACAATTGCCAGTTACTTAGCCTACTCCCGTTGCAAGAGAACGAAGACCATCAAATTATCCCGGCAGCCAAAGAAGGGGCCTCTATCTCCCATCCCAAAAGAACGACATCAGCAGAACCTAGATGACAAATTTGTGTTGGATACCAACTCAAGGCGGGGAGAATGTTAAAGTCTCTAGATTAGTAAACATAAAATATTTAAGTTAAGTCAGCAATTTAAATTTCCTAATTCTCAATTTACGTAAGAATTTAACATTCCAAATTCTTAAAATATAAATTACCCAGAATTTGGAGCAATAAACAAAATTAACAGTCGACAACTTCCTCTAGAGTCAAGTTTCATCTTTGTTTCCGGTAAATACTGTGACACTGCACATTTTTACTGAAACTCTGTAAATATCGCAAATTTCATATTGATAAGTTAGCTTGAAGATTTATATAAATGTCACGTCGATTAATTGTATTTTCAGAATGAAATAAATTCTCAATTAAGAAGGAAGCCTTCTTGTTTTATTTTATCAAGCCTCAGATCTAGTGAGTAAATCCTTATAGCTCTAACACGGTTATTCCAAAAATTTTTTGATTTTTAGGATTCCGTACCTCAATGGATGTTGATAAAGGGCCAGAGACACCAGCTGATAAAGGCTTTTTCATATTCTTTATAGACTATAAGATTAATTAGAAGAATAGAAGAACCTTAAAATCTATTAGGGGTTGTAGAGGGGAAACATCCCCGTTCCAATTTAAACTGTAGGTCCATTTGCCCCCGCCTATCCTTCCAAACAATTTTTTATTTGGCTAGGTAAAATCTATCACATTGGTATTTATTCAGTTCCAAATTTATTTATTTTTAATTATTTCAATATGTTTGCCAAACAACTGATTTAAATGCTATTCGCTAATATTAGAAACTTTACCATTTCACTGTGGTCATATAATAAATAGCACAGAATCAGGAAATTCAGTTTATTCGACGGAAACAGCGTTTCTCAATGGTTAATTCTTTTAAACTGGAAGCATATAGCGTGAAATACTAAATGTAATCGCAAAAAGTAACTGAAACGTTTTTGATCGAACATCTTGTTAAGAGCAAAACGCAGTCCAACGCCCGCACCTGGCGACCACTCGCCAGACGATGGCCACGAAATATCCGTATTACACATGAGACCTGCTCCAAATTTATTACCACTGTTGCGCTTTTCCGTCATAGAAAGGTGGCCAGTGGCTACTTGAAGGTTCCTTGTTGCTTGTGTTGTTAACTGTTTCAATTACACCGCAATATTAACAACTGAGCCACTGAGAATGGCCACACAAACACCTCTCATTATATCCGAATTTACGATAGGGGACTTGAGATTTATGTATCTGTTTATAATCATATAATTGGAAACAAAGTTAATTTCAACTAAAACCGCAAAAGTCCGTCTACCTGCCAAAATGCCTATATCTTGAGACAGACAAAAACATTAGGTGCAAGTGCTGTTAATGTGCTCCACTTTTCAAGCGTTATTTCAGGTAATTTCTCTAGTGATCAGAACAATTGCACAATATCAAATGTGGCTGCTGGCTATTACCTTTATTTAATCATTATTCCAGCTTGGAAAAAAACATCGCAAAGATTTTAATTGCTCTTAGAGCATTTACCTTTAATGCTTGCTTACCATATACGAATCTTATAAATTTATCCTTTGTTATCAGAGCTTTAACTTGCGCTTAGATGCCCTGAACACTTAATTGTTCCTAACTTGCAATTGTTTTATATGCAAAGTGCAATATTTAGCATCCTCGCTATACATAGTGTTTTACGATATAATATAGCAGATGATATCTCTCACATTATAATTTGGTAAATGTCTTACAATAAAATAAAATTCACCTTGAAGTTAGCAAGTCTATAAATAAATCTCCAGATGATGAACCTGAAGCTGATACACAGGCTCGCATCAATAACACAATAGCAGTATATTCGGAAGCGGAATACTCCGAATCTTTAAATTAAACGTAAAATCTGTTCTTAATTAAATATAGATTATAACATGCAAAGTGACCTACCTGTCAAATAACATCTACAAGCCTTTGCCAACCGGTGTCTCCGTTGCATGCTTAACATCCATTGGCCGGAGGTCATACCAACAAGCCCTGCGTCGATTCACAGGCCAAGACGAGATAAACGGCGGTGTTCTAATGACGAAAAACGCAGTTGTCAGGCCACACACTGAGAAAATAGCCAAACAACATTACTCAGCAGACTCAAATGGACTGGAATCCGTACGGGACCCAAGTAAGACGTCCTATTCCTTACAAGGGGTTAAAAGATGAAGGGAGAGAAATATGGTGAATGAGGCGGACTTTGCTCTAGTTTTTATTTAATGTTAAAAAAAATATTTTCACAGAGCTTAATACAATGGAGATGACACGGTCCAACTTTGTGAAATTCATTCTCTAAAATTAAATAAAAATTACTTGTACCCACTATATTATAAGATATAGTTTCACCAGCACCCCCACCCACACCCTACCAACAATTTTTTTGACATGGTACCAATCGGTGAACATACTCTACCCAACAAAAAAAGAATCATCAAAATCGGTCGACGCGTTACGAAGTTATGCCCGGTCAGACATAAAAAAAAATACGCGTCGAACTTAGAACCTCTTTGTTTTTGGGAAGTCGGTTAAAAATAATGCACAATTACAGAAAGACAACCGTAATCATGTTATACGGAAAAAGTCCGAACCATCCCCGACAGAATGCTTGAAGCACCCTGTCAAATTTCCTACTTCTGTAATGGTTTGGGGCTGCATGTCCTACATATCCGGGCATGGTGGTTGGGTCCCTCCATTTTATTGAGCGTGCAATTAACTCCGAAAAATACCAAAGGGAGTCCGTGTTTCAACAGGATGGAGCGCAAGCCATACTTCAAAATCCAGTAAATCCTGGTTCTAGGTCAATGGAATACAAAAAGGAGTGACCCGCTAATAGTCCAAATCTTTCCCCAAATAGAGGATTTACGGGGAGTTATTAAGAAAAGACTTGGGGGGGGTTCCATCCAGGAGGACCGCCGAGGATTGTGAAAGATTTGTTAAATCAATGCTACTCCGTATTCAAGAGGTTGTAAAACAAAAATGTAATGAAACGAAATGCTGAACATAAGAAATCTACAGTAAATTCTATTTAGGATTTCCTATTTTTCCATTGAATATGTATAATTTTCGTTATTTTGTTGTTATTTATTTGAATTTTTTGTAACTGTGAAAAGAATTTTCAACAAAACAAATAAAATAATTATTGCTATAACGAAATTTTTTATGTACCCACAAAATAGAAAATGTGAAAAAAATGCTAGTGTCCCAATACCTTTGTGGTTGGGTAGTATTTAGATATATAAACGTCAATATATATATATATATAGATATATATATATATATATATATATATATATATATATATATATATATATATATATATATATATATATGTATATATATATGTGTGTGTGTAGGAATCGGAGAATCTGCGTTTGAACCAAGACCACGCGCATGATACTCCATTACCCTCACCACTGGGCTACCAGCGCCGTTGCCGATTCTCCGATCCAAAGTTCTTTTTCATGGAGGAGCCTCGATCCCATATATATATATATATATATATATATATATATATATATATATATATATATATATATATATATATATATAGATATATATATATATATATATATATATATATATATATATATATATATATATATATATATATATATATATATATATATATATATAGATATATATATATATATATATATATATATATATATATATAAATATACAGTAAAACCTCGCAATTGGGTAACTCGGTAATTGGAACAACCTCTCAATAGGGACTCCGCCAGTTACCACCCTTGGAATTTTCATATAAGATACCCTTGATAATCGGGACACCTCTTAATTGGGACAGTAAATTCCATAATTTGTACTGCTACCTAGGACCTCTTAAATTGGGACACACCTCTCAAATGTCACACCAAGCACAACATGTCAAGAATTATGAGTTCGCCAATCGGGACACTAGAATTTTAGGGTAAGGAATATTGCCATTTCACATCCATTTTAAGTTGAATTTCTTGCTCGCCGTGGAACTTTGTACCTAACACTCTTAAATGCATAACATGTGATCATTTTATTTTTCAATTTTTGATAATCCAGTCTGCATCATTGCGTGGCCTAGTGAATAGTCTTTTGCAAACATATCTTTTTTAATAAAGTACATGCGTGTTACTACTTGAAGTGGATTGGTTGTTCGTTATTTTCTCGGAATTAAATGCGATAAAAGGCCAATTTTTTTAGTTGTCTGTTTTTTACGAATTACGCAGTCGTCTAGTTGATATACAAATTCGATTACACAATATTTTTGTCAGGTATGTAAAAGCTTATCTAAAGGAAATTCATACACACTAAATGGATATGTTTTAATTTTGCTTTAAAGGATGAGTAAACAGTATAAAGAAGCTGACTTTTCCAAGAAATTAGAAGGCTACACCCCCGACAACATCTACAATTTAGATGAGACGGGATTATTTTTCAGGGCAACACCATCCAAATTTTTGGTATTAAAAAATGAAAAGGGTGGTAGGCAATCTAAAGAGAGATTAACGGTCGCTCTTCTGTGCAGTGCTTCTGTAAAGAAGGAAAAACTCCTTGTGACTTGAAAAGCGGCAAAACTACATGCTTTTAAAAACACAAATGTTGAAAAGCACCTTAACATCACTTGGCGGAATAACTACAAGGCTTGGATGACCTCTGCAATTTTTACTGAATGGCTTGAAAGTTTTGACAAGGCCCTTAAAAGGCAAAATCGAAAAGTGCTCTTATTTTGGGACAATACCCCCTGTCATATTCTACAAACAGACTGCATTTTATCTAATATCGATCAAGGCATTATTAAGAATATGAAGTTTATTATCGGAAATTCTTAATTGAACAACTGCTGTGCACCATAGAAGAATGGTTGAGACAAGCATAGAATGCGGTTTGCGATAGTACCGTTGTTAACTGTTTTAAAAAATTAGGATTTCCAGTTGCAGTTATAGATTATTTGCTTTAAACAAACCAAAATATTACACCAGAAGAAATTGCGTATGCAGATATAGATGAGCAATATGCAGATATAGATGTGTTTCGTTATCTAAAAACTGGGAGGCAGATTTTTTTCAATCTCTTGAAAATCAAGAAAATGTTGAGATTGAGGACGTCGGTGGTAGTAACTTGAGGGAAGATTCTCCTGATCCAGAACTAGTATCAGAGTTAAATATTTCAGAAACACGGAGAAGTGTAGCGAGAGCAAAATTTTAAGACAGTTAACAGACGGTAAAATTTATCAGTGTGCGTAGATGGTAACAGGAATTAGAAATACAGCTGAACACATTCGCTATATTACGGTATATTCACTTGCCGGCAGAAGTGCTGCAGTATATACGGGTTATATTGGATTTTATAATATAAAGGAGACATTTTCTTCTAAAGGTCTAAAGGTGAAATTAGTTAGAGAACAAAGAATCACTCGACCATATACGAGCACATTTGAAATTTCATAGGCAAAGCGAATTTATTTACCTTACAAATTTTTGGCGTTTGAAATGGGGAAAGGCAGAAAACTTAAAAATCAAAGCACTTCAGCAACTATAGAAAGCTCTGATGAAGAAGATGATGTAACAATTTATAAAAACATGGTAAAGGATTTAAGAGAAGCTCTGAAGGAAAAGGACGAAGTTCTAAGTAAACTTATAGAAAACGATAGGGCAACTAATAATTTACTTCCAAATACTTCTGTAGCTAACACGATGGGATTAGGAGAAGCTTCTTGGAACCATTTTTCATTTAGAGATATAGAAGATTCGCTAAATACTTTTACGGGGCAAGATGGCTACATAGTTGAAAGATTCATTCAAGATTTTGAGAGTTCTGCGGATGTATTCCAATGGTCGGAAAAACAAAAAATTGTTTATGCTAGGCGATTAATAAAAGGTACTGCAAAGTTGGCAATCCGGTGCAATGATTCCTTAAATACGTGGTCTCAACTAAAAAGTTTTTTAATCGCCGAATTTCATGTAGGAGAAAGTAGCGCTGACCTACACGAGAAATTAAGAAGACGCAAAAAGCTCCCCAATGAGACTTATTACGAATTTTTTTTGGCCATCAGAGAACTGGGTAACAGAGCAAACTTAGATGAGGGTTCAGTTGTCAAATATACCATAGATGGAATTGATGATCTAGAAACAAACAAAGTGATACTCTACACAGCTAAGTCATTATCGGACTTTAAGGAAAAGCTTCAGATATATGAGAGAATGAGAAGAGTAACTGTAAAGAAGAGAAGGGAAGCTCCACACAGAGATGAACGACAGGTTAGGGATAACAAAGGCTGCTTTCTATGCGGAAAACGTGGGCACATTCAGATGACTTGTCCTAATAAAAATGACGGGCCTAAATGTTTTATCTGCAATTTGTTTGGTCACAAATCGAACGATTGTCCGATTGTTTTCATTCAGGTGAAAACAGAGTTGCTTTTGTGGAGAAGGAACAGTTTCAGAATGATGATCTGATGAAAGTAATGGATGTTAATGGTACTACTATTCGTGCACTGATAGACACTGGAAGTGACTTAAGTTTAGTACGAGAAGACGGCTATGAAGAATTGAGTAAACCCGCAATTAGTGGTTCGATTATTTTCAAAGGTGTTGGGTCACAGCCAATCAAATCTTTGGGTTCTTTCCAAGCAGTTGTTGAAGTTGATGGTCACCAATACTTGGAAGAGTTTCATGTTACGACGAAAGACATACTACCTAGAAAATTTATCATAGGTAAGACATTTCTCAAAAAGGCTGACGTTCGGGTCGAACGTGGACAAGTCAGTATAACTCCGGTCCAGGCTGAAGCCGAATTCAACTGCTTAGTAATAAACCAAGATGAAGTTAGTCTTGATTATATCCAGGACAACGAAAAAAGAAAAGACGTAGAGAAGATTATTCGAGAATATAAGCCCACCAAACGCAAAGGACGGCTTGATTTTGAGATGAAGATTTGTTTGAAGGATGAAACACCGATATCCCAACCACCACGACGCCTTTCAGTGCAAGAGAAAGATATCGTGGACAAACAGATAGAGGAATGGCTTGAAGAAGGCATTATAACAACTAGCAATTCAGAATTCGCCAGTCCCATAGTTATAGTTACGAAAAAGGACGGCAGCAAAAGAATATGTGTTGACTACAGGAAAATGAATAAAGTCATCTTCAGAGATCGCCAACCGCTACCACTTATAGAGGAGCAAGTTGATAGATTGGTTACAGCCAAAGTATTCTCTACGTTAGACTTGCGCAATGGATTTTTCCACGTACCTTTGGAGGAGAAGAGCCGAAAATTTACGTCATTCGTCACCCCAACTGGCCAGTACCAATTCACCCGGGCACCATTTGGTTTGGCTACGTCGCCGACGCAATTTCAAAGGTATATTAACTCTGTATATGCAACGTTGATTAAAGCAAAGAAAGTCCTAGTGTACGTTGATGATATTATCGTGCTAGCTGCCACTGAAGAAGAAGCATTAAAACATTTAAAAGAAACCTTACAAGTCGCAGAACAGCATGGATTGGAGATAAAGTGGTTAAAATGTAAATTTTTGCAACACAGCATTGATTATTTAGGCTACCATATCGAGAATGGCAAGGTTTCACCATCTAGTGAGAAAATTAAAGCTGTTACTAAATTTCCAGTACCGAGGAACATAAAGGATGTACAATCATTCCTTGGCCTAACAGGCTATTTTAGAAAATTCGTCAAAAATTATGCTCTGTTAGCTAGACCTTTAAGCAACCTCTTAAGGAAAGATATCAAGTTCCAGTTTAATGAAGACCAAATGGAAGCATTTAATAAGCTGAAAGAGGCCTTGAGCACGAAGCCAGTCCTAGCGATCTACAACCCCAAAGCTATTACGGAACTGCACACGGATGCAAGTAAACATGGGTATGGAGCTATCTTATTACAAAAAGAAAGAGAAGAAGGAAATCTACATCCTATCCATTACCTGAGTCGAAAAACTTCCCTAACTGAAGAAAAATATAGTAGCTATATGCTAGAAGTTTTAGCTATAGTTACAGCACTCAAAAAATTTCGTGTCTACTTATTGGGAGTGAAATTTAAATAATAACAGATTGTGCAGCGTTTGCTTGCACAATGGAAAAAAAGGAAGTCATGCCAAAAATTGCAAGATGGGCGATGCTACTTTCCGAGTTTGAGTATACCATTGAACACAGAACCGGCAATAGAATGAAACACGTTGACTCATTGAGTCGATACCCTGTAGTATTAACAGTTCAAGAAAATTTGCTGCACATGATACGGTCTGCCCAGGAAAAAGATGAGAAAATCAAAGCAATTTCAGAAGTTCTCAAATACGGAGAGTTCTAAAATTATTTTAAAGAAGGAAATGTGTTGTACAAGTCAGCGAGTGGACAAAAATTATTAGTGGTCCCAAGAAAATTGCAAACAGAAATATTTCGTCATGTACATGAACAAGGTCACTTTGGAGCCGAAAAGATGGAAGAAGAGATCGGCAAAAAGTATTATATACCGAATTTAAAAAAAAGGATTCAGGACTATATCACAACCTGCATCACTTGCTTAGTTGCTAACAAAGAGGGTAAAAAAGAAGGCTTTTTACATCCAATCGCTAAGGACCCTCTACCCCTCGAAACGTATCACGCAGATCACCTAGGACCTCTTGTTGCTACGAAGAAAGGATATCGCTACATCCTCACGATAATTGACGCATTTACCAAGTTCGTGTGGATTTATCCCACCAAAACCTTCACGACGAGTGAAGTTATCCAGAAATTAGAATTGCAAAAAGCTACTTTCGGCAACCCTCGCAGAATTATTACCGACAGAGGACCATCCTTTACAGCTACTGCCTTTGAACACTATTGCCAAAATGAGGGAATAGAGCACATAAAAGTCACGACAGGAGTTCCAAGAGGCAATGGGCAAGTCGAAAGAATCCATCAAATCATAATTGCTGTATTAACCAAATTGTCAGTTCAGTCAGAAGACCGCTGGTATAGCCATACAGATAAAGTACAAAGATGGCTAAATGCTACATACCAAAGAAGCATAGGGACAAGCCCTTTCGAATTACTGATTGGAGCTAAAATGAAAAATAAAGAAGATCTTAAATTAGCAGAACTAATTGAGCAAGAACTAATAAACGAGTTTGAAAGGGACCGAGATCAGCGTCGACAAGTTGCTGTCAAGCAAATCCAAAAGATACAAAATGAAAACAGAAAAGATTTTAACAAAAGAAGAAAAGAGGCTGCCAAATACCAGATAGGTGATTTAGTCGCCATCCGCAGGACTCAGTTCGGAACATGCCTGAAGATTAGCCCCAAATTCTTAGGGCCATATAGAATCAGCGATGTGAAAGGCAATGACCGATACGAAGTGCAGAAGCTAGGAGATTGTGATGGTCCAAGTTTAACGACAACCGCTGCTGATTACATGCGCCCTTTTACCCCATTTCAATCAGAAGATGAAGAAAGTGAGATGACAACGAAGACGAAGAAGCATGCCCAACCGAAAACACTGAACTGTCCCCAGACAATTTCAGCCGTAATTAAGAAACCAACGAAAACGACTATACCTAACTTTAAGAATTCAAACTTTATATGAAGTCTCGCAACCCGCAAAAAGAATAAATGAATTAGTCCAGAAGTATGAGAGTCATACTTATTAGTTTTTAACATGACATACAAAGGATATTGAAGTATACTTTACTCCCAAAAGCTTGAACTATTTACAGTAAATAATGTTGAAGAATCTATCTTATCCACAAGCCCCACAATCCGCCACACAACCGAATAGTAAGACATGATGCCTAAGGATTTCCACGATACCTCAGAAGTGGATCCAAAATGACTCCTGCCGAAATCACTGGAGAAGATGTAAAGATGTTCCTAATCATTATCGACTTGACCCAAAAGATGAAAGACGTAAAGATGATCTTAGAAAGAAGTTGTACTAAAAGATGTTCGAATTTCTAACAAAGCCGTCTACATAAGATGTTCCCGAAGAGGCTGGGTTCGCAGATATTTGTGTATCAGATGAAGAAGGAGTCATTAAAGATGTCCATGGAGGAGTCATACCCTGAAATATTCGGTGAAAGTGCAAAGTGCCGCATAAGATCTACGATGTGAAAGCTTGCCGTTAGAAGAACTACAGTAATAGCAGTTCAAGAACCTCAAAATCAGTCAGGCTCTCGAGGACGATACGCCAAGCAGGATGGCCGAAAGTGGGATTTCCAAAAGAAAGGTAGACAACCCCTGCCACAGAAAGAGGTTGTCAATCCCTGCAACCTACTCTAGCGGTGCTCTCTTGCAATATCTTCGCACAACTACAGTCGGAAAAACACACGCAGAGTCAAGCAGCATCGCTTTAAAGAGGAGAACGGCGAAGTGCAGTTTTTTCAGTCTTCATCCAAACATTGATTCAAGCGCACGCAATAATTTGTATTTATAGATTAAGTAATGAAGTCATTGTAATAAAGTCATTGTAAACTTCCGTGAGCGTTTGTAGAAAAAGTCTTGACTAAAACCAATCCCACATATATATATATATATATATATATATATCTATGTGTGTGTATGTGTGTGTGTAGGAATCGGAGAATCTGCGTTTGAACCAAGTCCACGCGCATGATACTCCATTACCCTCACCACTGGGCTACCAGCGCCGTTGCCGATTCTCCGTTCCAAAGTTCCTTTTTATGGAGAAGCCGCGATCGCACAACTCGGCCGTCCTGAAATGACATCTGCCCCAGATGTCCGTCTTATACGTCTTTTAATTACCAATTGTGAGGCTACGTCGTATGAGGTCTTCTCCATCCCACTTCTGACACCAATTTGTAGGAATCGGAGAATCTGCGTTACAAAGAACCATTTGGTCAGATGGGCTTGAACCGAGACCATGCGCATTTGCCGATTCTCCGTTCCAAAGTTCTTTTTCATGGAGGAGCCTCGTTCCCATATATATATATATATATATATATATATATATATATATATATATATATATATATATATATATATATATATATATATATATATATATATATATATATATGTATATATATATATATATATATATATATATATATATATATATATATATATAAATATACAGTAAAACCTTGCAATTGGGTAACTCTGTAATTGGAACAACCTCTCCATAGGGACACCGCCAGTTACCACCCTTGGAATTTTCATATAAGATACCCTTGATAATCAGGACACCTCTTAATTGGGACAGTAAATTCCATAATTTGTATTGCTACCTAGGACCTCTTAAATTGGGACACACCTCTCAAATGTCACACCAAGCACAAAATGTCAAAAATTATGAGTATTTAGATTTAATCCGCAACAGCGAATGCAGCCATCTACCTCTAGTAAAAATGATAAAATCAACAACACCGTTAAGTGCTTCAACTGTAATGAGCTGGATCATATTTCGTTGAAATGTCCAAAGCCGCAGAAAAAACAAAGATGCTCAAAATGCTTTTAGATCGGACACAGTGAGAAAAATTGTCACAATATTGACAAAGTAAATAAAGTTTCATTGATCCGTCACGACGAATATCATAAGCCTGTCATGATTAATGATCAGCATAAAACTATACCTTTGTTGATATGGGTAGTGACGTCAGTATTATTTAAATGTCTTTTGCAAATATTTGTGAATTAACGTGGGAACCCTATACGATTTCGTTTAATGGCTTTGGAAATGGAAAATGTCACACGATAGGACGTGTAAAAATCAAATTGTCAATAGATGCGGTTTCAGCTAAAAATTTTGCTTTAATTGTAAACGATCAATTAATGCAAGTTGATTTTCTTTTAGGCAGAGATATCATAGATTTGAACCATATTGTCGTAATCAAAAGAAAAGGAAAGCTTACGATTAAAAACAACGAATCGGAGTCTGCTGATGAAGAGCTCAAGGATAAATAAGTCATGTAAAATGGTGATAAGCAAGCAGAAAAGTAACCAAGTACTTAACGATATCACTTTAAACGAAATGAACGTTGCAGATATTTCCGGGGAACAATGTAAACAACTCCAAAGTCTGATAAACCGATTTCGAAAATGCTTTGCGCTAAACGTATTTGAACTGAAATGTTCGAGGAGTGCAAAATTGCAGATACAGCTAAAAAACTCGATTTTTGTTAACTCACAACTGTCCATCACAATTCCAAAGGCTAATGAATAATATGAAAAGACGCATACACTCAGGAAAAATCGTGGTATACATGGATTATGTCCTCATTCCTTGTGAAAGTTTCGAACACGGTGTTGCTGTGCTTACGGAATTTCTAAATGTAATTTTGGAAGAAGGCCTTACGTTGAAATTAAGAAAGTCGTACTTCTTCAAGTCATCTGTTGAATTCCTAGGATATGAAGTATCTCCAGAAGAAGTGAGACCAGATCGCAGAAAGACTTCAGCGGTACGAGAATTTAACAGACCTCAGAACGTCCATGAGATCAGACAGTTCGTTGGACTTACCGATTATTTCAGAAAATTTGTCCCGGAATATGGAATAATTATACGACCTCTGACAGAATTGCTGAAGAAAAATGTTAAATTTGGTTGGGCAGAAAAAGAAGAAAAAGCCTTTAATACACTGAAGGATATATTGTCATCGCGACCTTTGCTGACTTTGTTTAATCCACGTTTTAAACACGAGGTTCATACAGATGCTTGCTCGTCCGGACTTGCAGGAATCCTTCTACAATGGGATGTTGATGAAAAGTTAAGGCCTGTAAGCTATTTTAATTGAAGGACTTCGGATGAAGAAAAAATTTTACCACAGCTACGAATTGGAAGTTTTGGCCGTAGTCGAAACCCTTACTCGTTTTCGCACCTTTTTGCTTGGGGAGCACTTTAGGGTTGTCACAGATTGTCAGGCCGTGAAAATGACTGCCAAGAAGAAAGACATAATTCCACGAATAGCCAGATGGTGGCTAACGCTTTCCGACTTCGACTTCGATATCGAATACCGAAAAGGTCATCTAATCCAACATGTAGATTGTTTAAGTCGGAATCCGCATGAACTTCCAAGAAACATGGAAGAGATAGCAGCAGATTTATTTTCGCTAAACATTGAGAATGCTGATTGGTTATTCTCAATTCAGATCCAAGACAAAGAACTCACAAATATCGTGTCTATCTTACAAAGAACACCAACTAACAACGAAGAGAAGCAGTCCCATGCTGTTTTAAGGTTAAGGTGGGTAGTACCGAGATGTGCGAACGAATCGTTAGAGCATGTCATGATGATTTGGTTCGTCATGGGTTAGAAAAAACGCTAGAAGTTCTTAAACGTTCCTATTGGTTTCGCAGAATGAGAAACAAAACGAAGAATTACATTTCATCATGCGTTAACTGTGCCTATTATAAACAACCCGAAGGTCGCTTGGAATGTGAACTACATCCTATAGAAAAGGTGACGGAACCGCTTTTACGTCAAAGGATTTCAAAACCTTTTGTAAGGATAATTCTATTCATCACGTTCTTATCGCTACAAGAGCACCCAGATGATATGAGGTTCTTACCGCCTTAAAGACGACTGCAGAAGGAGATAAAAACTGGGATGAGCTCATAAAACCCATTCAATGGAGCTTAAACTATACGCGTAGTCAATCTACAAAGCGCACACCCCATGAGCTATTGTTCGGATTCCAACAGCGAGACACGTTGCAGAACAAAGTCCTTCTTGCGCTCCATGACGACAATCCAGAGCAATCGATCAATCTTGAAGAATTAAGGAAGCAGGCTACAGAAAACATTTTGAAATCGCAGAAAACTCAAAAGTACTACTTTTGAAAAATCAGTTTACTACATTTAAATATATAAGTAAAAATTTTTAATGTGACAACTTAATCCAATCACATTAAAGACAATTTCAAACTAATAAATAAATAAATATTTTAACAAATACGAATACAATGCAAGTAGGTCAAATCGTTAAAATAAATGTAACGGCCCGTCTATTTACATTTAAGTTTTCAGCAACGGTCCTTTTGATTTCATAACATTTATCTGAAGTTCTGCAATAGCAACTTTGTCAGGATGAATCAGCAAGGCCGTTTGTAGCGACCTCTTATAGTCACTAAGAAAAAGGAACAGGAAATTCAAGGTTCTTTAAAAATAAAAAAGGGAAGTCAGCTTAAAATACGTGTATTTACCTATTGTTACAATTCTACACTATGACTAAAATATTACTAATTAAACTATATTTCATTAACAAGGAATTTCAATTAATTTACTCTAATTTTAATATTACTACTCCAATTCTATAAAAAAGAGAAAAAAAATGTTTTTATTAATCGCAGTTCAAATATTCTTCACGATATGCACATACAAACGACACAAAATATTAGATAATTATTTGTTGGTAAATAATTATCAATTTTTTACAACTGTTACGTTTTATTCCCGAAATTAAATTTTTAGTAATCCAAAACGAATTATTAAAACGTTCGAGAATTATATGCTTGGTGATGTGCCCACTACAAATAATTCTTTACTTTACCTAGTCCCTCCAAATGTTGGATTAATTTTTATGTAAAAGATAATTACCTGGTAATAAAGCCAGAGTAATTACTTTCTTGAGCCTAACCTTAAAATCCCACACAAAACAAGGCTCAAATTTATTGGCTGGGTAATAAACCCACCTCCAATAATTTGATTGCTTATTTTGTTAGTAATAATTCAAAAATTATTTGTTTGGTGATGTGCCCAATACAAATAATTCCTTACTTGACCTAGTCCCTCCAAATGTCGGATTAATTTTTATATAAAAAGTAATTACCTGGTAATAAACCCAGAGTAATTACTTTCTTGAACCTAACCTTAAAATGCCACACAAACAACCACGCTCAAAATTATTTTCTTGTTAATGAGCCCAATTCCAATAATTTTTACTATTTTTACATAAAATTAATTACCTGGTAATAAACCCAGAGTAATATATTTCTTGCACCCAAGTAGTATAAATATGCGGGTTCTGCCGCAAATGTGCAATGTGCACCTTAAAATTGGTTAAATTGTGAGGGAAATCAAGGTCTGACGTCACATTTTTGCACATTTTTCATGCGGCAGAAACCTCATAACAATTTTTGGATGTGCAGAGATAAGAAAGGTCAAAGGTCAAGGTTGATGATTGTTTAGTAAGATAAGGCACCTGTCGGCCATCTTGGATTTCGGTCTTGTAGGCTACAATTGAGAGATAAGGAAAGGAGATAAGGATTGTTGGGCATCTTAGGAGCAGAAGAGAGATAAGGATGTCGGCCATCTTGGATTTTGGGTTTTCGGTCTTATAGGCTACAATTGAGAGATAAGGAAGAGAGATTGTCGGCATCTTGGATTTTCGGTTTTCGGTCTTGGAGGCTACAATTGGTCTTCTTCTTCTTCTTTGGTTTGCATCTGGACACCTGTCGGCCATCTTGGATATTGGGTATTCAGTCTTGGAGGCTACAATTGATGTTGAAGATAAGAGTTTGTTGTTTTGAGTTTTTAATTACGAAGTACAGCTTTATCAGCTAAATGAAATAACATGATGCGAATTTAATTGGAAAACAGAATATTGCGTAATAAAAGATTTCACCATTTTGAGTAAATAGATGAAGATTATTTTTTAATTTCTTTTGCAAATTCTTATTTCTATGATATCATTTGTTTTCAAGCAAGTTTTAACATGTTTTTCTGCTCGAGCTGTGATTGATAAGCGAGCTGGTGACTGCGTAGAAATTAATAATTTGGCGGCAATGTTAAGGTCGTTGGGTGATAAGGTTTTGTAGATGAACCTGGCCTCGTGCTGAAGATAAGAGTTTGTTGTTTTGAGTTTTTAATTACGAAGTACACCTTTATCAGCTAAATGAAATAACATGATGCGAATTTAATTGGAAAACAGAATATTGCGTTCTTGTATAAATATCAAGCGTTCTTAGGTAGTCTTTTAGTATTCACAGTGAAGTCAAACAGTGAAATTCTTATAATTAAAATTCGTGCTCTAAGGCAGATTGAAATAATAAAAAATAAAACAAAAAAATTTAAAATGTATCAGCAACCGATCAACGAAGCAGTCATCGAAGACTTTGAAGTATTGGAAGAGTTAAATTCTGCAAATTTTAAGCCTGCACTCGCTGTTAAAGATATGGAAGAGTCTCAGAATTATAAAATCATAAGCTGCAGAAGAACAACAACAAAATATGGACCCAGGATCCTTTTAGAACTGGAGAAGCACCATGTTTTTTTGCCGCCTAGGTTCGACGCTAAAATTTCTGAGCATACAATTGAGAAAATGAACGATGGAGGCTTCTTTGTTGAAAGGAAAGCAGCAGCTGGCAGCTATTTTAATTTAATGTTTTCTAAGATAGCACCTAGCACTGGCTATTATTTAAATTTTTAAATAAATAAATAAAAGTACTTTTATTAAATATATGTTTTTGTTTCATTTTACCTCCTTCAATTCTCTAGCTAAAGTTAAAAAAGTCCAAAAATTTTGCTTGATTGACATTTGAATCTGTAAAAAAAATACTTCAACAAGTCGCCAGCGGTCTAATAATTTCCTAATCTAGCTGCTGAACCGCGGGGTCAGTGGAGTACTTTTAAAAGTCACATTTCTTAAGAGATTTCGAATGGATGCTATAAATACCTGTACCTTCATCGATAAAAACGTCAGTCTAGAAAGATGTTTTGGTCTGAAACCGTAAAGGCAGACAGTAAATTTTGTGTCTGCGAATGAGGGTGGAACAATTTTAGAATTGTTAATGTAAGTGTGGATCCTAATGATGTTTTAGAAGTATACATGACTCCAGAAGATGGAAACAGGAGTCTAATATTACGCTTGAGATCTGGCGAGCCGATTTTTTCCACATTTCATTTTGATTTTAATTTTACGCCCTGGCAGCATGTAAAGTTAGAAGTCTACGGTAATTGAATTGGTATAGAATCAAGCAAATATCTCTCCTTATATTGATTTTAGAAGGTGACATTGTATTGGTTGGTGAATCACAAGATCGCACAGTTAGATATAAAGCTACAAATCATTTCCCCAGGAACTGTCCCTTTGGTGATGAGGATGATTGGAATTGGAATCATCCTATGAAAATTAAAATGGAAAATAAAAAAATTGAGGGGGATGCTATAAATATATCAACATCATAAAATTCATTTAGCTCTTGAGTTCAAGTCAACATATTAACATTAAAAATGGCTAGACGTTCAGCAAGTCTTTTGCTTTTATCACTATGCATCTTACACATCAATAGCTTACAGATCCCGTTAAGTGAAAACCTAATGGATCAAAGTAGTAGCAATTTAGATTTTGCACTAACTCTACCCAATAACGATACTATACAAATTGGCTTATCTTTTAAATTGATGACTTACAGTAACGCTAGCAATCCCAAAGAAGATATAGTTTCTACTTCAAAAGAAATTAATGACGAGCAAATTCCTACTACCACATCAAGGATCACTACGAATGATAATCCTAAAAAGAAATTTGTGTCTATTGACGAGGCCATCGAAGGTTTCAGGCAAGAACTATTAAAGAAAGAAATGGATATTGCAGGAATTATTGAGAGCAAAGATATCTTTTATAGGCACTTTAAACTTGAATTCGATGACGAAACTATGCTAACCATTCGTTGTACATATGACAGTAATTACGTAACTCGCTCATTGAAGATATCATGCTATGAATATCGCGAGTTTGAAACTGAAAGAATTCTAAGTAGTGGTGAAGTAGAGATGGTGAAACAAGTTGATGCTAATTATAAAAGCGATGTGGAATTAGTGAATTTGAGAGGAATGAAACAAACATATCAAATGAATATTTCTAAATAAGCAGCTATAAAAGAAAGTCTAAGCCGTTTTAAGTCATTTTAAAATTATTATGGAGTATCTTCATACAAAAATAATTTTGGATAATATTTGTAATTTAATTGAACTAACAGATTATAATAAACTTATTGCTGAATATAAAAAGCGAGATTTATTGACTCCTGCTATCAAAGAGGTTATAAATGTAAAACCAACAACATTTTTCATTTATTTATATATATTATAATTATTTTTTTGATAGAACGAACTTTTGTTTAACGATTATCAAAAGCATGGGAGGTTCTTTCTTAAGATTTCTAAATCTGATTCAGCAGCATATAAAGAATTCAAGAATATTTGTAGGAGTTTGGACCTTCAAGATGTTTTGCTTTTGCTACAAAGAGAAGAAGAGAAGACCAAAGTAGTTGGAGAAAAAGTAGTTCAATTCAATATCATCCCAAAGATACATTTCGTTCCAATATACGATCGCAAGGGTCCCTGGCAAACATTTGCGTTAGACAGATTTCGATTTCAAGAGCGAATTCGAAATATGAAGGATATTTTGGACCCCATTTTATTCATCTCGCATAGAAATAAAATTTATAGGTTAAGATTTAAAAATTTTAAATAAAGTAATAAAATAAGAACTCAAGTACTTTTAATATAAAATATATATTTGTATAACAATATTATAATACATTATCTTTCTTAATCCAAGAGTTGTGTTTTGATGAAAATCCGAGCCATTTAACATAAACTTTATCTTCGGTTCTCTTCAATATTTTTTCTATGAGGTAAACATCAGGATTCTTCGTCTTTTGGAGCTTCATTTCATAAAAACTACCCTTTATTGCGGTTCCTTCATGGTCTTCCAAGAGATATGTTACAGGATTCGTTATCTGAATTTTTGCGATCTTGAAGATCTCTGTAGTCCAGTTTGGTGTATACCCCTTTTCAAATACATGTTTATATTTACTAATGCGAACAAAGTCTCCCATCTTAAATTTTGGCAAATGAAACGTCTTTAAATGATTGTAAACTGTTGATAGCAATTTCTTCTCATTCTGCTTTGTAACATCACGTGGTCTCATTTTTATTGTTCGATGATTACTTGAGTTATATTTTACGAGTAATTTCTTAACCATATATATCCATCGGTATGAACCCTGCATACTAAACTCTTTCCACATCATGCTTTTTAATGTTCGATTAAATCGTTCAACTATAGATGCTTTTAAAGGGCTATATGTAGAAAAATGATTAATGCAGGAGTTTTTCATTAAGTTTTGAAATGAGCTATTGAAAAACTCTTTTCCATCATCAGTTTGCAAATTTGTGGGAGTCCGACCTTCTTTTAGTATGGATTTCATAGCTTGAGTAACTTCGACACCAGTCTTTCTTTTAATAGGAATTGCCCATGCATATTTAGAAAACCCATCTATTACAGTTAATAAAAAATTGTGTCCATTATTGCTTGTAGTATAAGCACCCATTTCAACTAAGTCGGCTTGCCATAGATCATCTATTCCCTTACTTATAACACGTCTTCTTATGAAATTTTTTCTGGCTGGTTTATGAAGCTCATTAACTACTTTTGTTTTATTCATTTTGAAATTGTCAGAGATTCTACATTAATTAACGCCTTTAAAGTGTCTTTCATTTCTTGTATATTTAGATCTATATATTTCATCAACTTCTCATTAACGTCAACAATTGCTTCATTTGCATATAATTCGGCTGCTCTCTTCAATCGCTCTTGCAGATTCGTAATTGTTTCATTCGTATACAATTGACTAATGTTTTTATCTTTTTCACTTGTTATATTGATTATGTTGTATAACTCCTTTAATTCTCTTTGTAGTACAGCACTTTCCTTATGTATTTGCTCAGTTAGATTGTTGCTGACTAACTGGATTTTTTCATTAACGTAGGAATTACTTAAATGTATGATCTTGTCAGCTACATCGTCAACATATGTTTTATTGGTTGCATCATCCCTATCTAGAGGGCTCTTAAGGTATTTCAAATTTTTAAAACTTAGATTGAAATCTCCACTTTCAGTGAGCTTAAAGCCCACACCACTTAGACCTTGTATTCCTTGTTCTCCTTGAGGACCAGGTTCGCCTGGTAAGCCTCTAGGACCACGCTTACCAGTAGATCCTAACTTTACCTTTTTAGAATATCTCCCAAACTTGTCGACACTCATTATTACATTAAAACTGAATATGATTAAAGATGTTATTTATACTATAATGCCGCCTTCTTTTAACTCTTCAATAATTGATATAATTTCATTGTTGTGGTTAGTATGCCCAGCACTTTGTGATGCTATTAAAAGACGAAGTCTATCCACAAGTTCATTAGGATCATTCCAATAAACATAATCAATATTATTCTTGGGTATATGCATCAAACCCTTGCCTTCATGAGAAACCAGGTTACTTATAATTTCTAAGTACTTGAAAGCTCTACTTCCTTTTATTTGACCAGCCGCTTTATGATCTCTTTTATAGGCGTTAGTTTCTTTTAAGATAGCTTGATAATTTTCCAAGTCATCCTTACTATACAAAGTTTTTGCAGGTTGTTTCATAAAAAGCAATTCACATAGACCTAGCGTTATTTTATACGATTTTCCGTTAATAAGGAAAAAATCTTTCTCAATTACAATCTTTGAATTTCCAATTTTCCATTCGTTATCATCATCTAAATAAACTCCATAAGTGTTGTCAATTATCGGGTTTTTTTAAGGTATAGGTCTAAATATTTATCAACTATACCGCTTGATAAATTAAGAGGAGAATCTTTCTTTTCCATCAAAGTTCTAGAATGTGTAGGTGTTGCAAAGTTATCATCTTCCGACATTAAGGAATAATCTGAACGTTTTATAGGTGTACTGGTCGGCTCCATTTTCGGAAGTTTCATTTTAGGAGTAAGCTTTATATTACCATAATCATGATCATCATCATCTCCATATTCTTCTTTAATTTTAGTCTCATGCTTTGCTTTTGTTATGAACTCATGAAGTGGTTTTGTTATGGGCTTAAATGTCTCCTCAAGACGAGTTTCAGTTTCAACTCGTCCAGTTTTCACAGCGCGAAATTTCTTCTTAATAGCATTTCTAGTTTTGATAAGATTTTTTAATAGTTCGTCTCTCTTTTTAACCATCTTTGTAATAAGATTTGAACTGGTCTGTGAACTGGGTTATACTGATCTAAATGGGTCTATGGATGGCTCTTATCAGGTCTGTGAACAGCTTTTGACAGCTCCGTACCAGCTCTATAAAACAGCTCAAATGGGTTTATGAACAGCTTTACCAGGTCTACGACCAGCTCTTATCAGGTTTATGAACAGCTTTACCAGGTTTGTGAACAGCTCTTACCAGGTCTATGAACAGCTTTTACCAGGTCTGGTGGCGGCGTTGGTGGCGTTGGTGGTGGTGGTGGTGGCGGCGTTGGTGGCGTTGGCGTTGGCGGTGGTGGTGGTGGTGGTGGCGGTGGTGGTGGTGGTGGTGGTGGCATTGATGGCCATGAACAGCTTACCAGGTCTATGAACAGCTTTAACAGATCTATTACCAGCTTTAGCAGGTCTATGAACAGCTTTAACTGATTTTCTTTACTAGATCTTCTAAAATTATAGCGAAATGTATGTATCGATTCCTTTTCGATAACGTCCTTTGTTCAACAAACTATCTTTATCGATTACTAAAAAGCCATAATTGTCTCTCCAACAAACACCGCAAATACTACGAAATTTTTCGAAGGTCATGTCTGTGTTAACATGATCATTATATATATGCCTAAGATTCATATCATCTTGTTTAAATAAAATAAGAAAGTTAGCGTTGTCACGTATTAAGTGCTTCGGTATATGGGTATAAGTCTGACAGAGATAGAAACTATCAATATTATTATGTCTACCCATGCAAAAATAATCACGTATGTTATTTTGTTTCCCACATGCTACATCATCGAAAATAAAAATTGAATTCTGTTTAGCTTCCTCAGGAGATATAACTTCGCAATTATCAGAAAACGTGTAGTAGCCCAGACCAACAATAGGACTTATCTACTGTTCTAGATACTGATATTTGGGTTGTTGTAGTGATTTTGAGTAGATGTAAATATTCTCGAACTTGAGTCCATTTGAATGTTCTATAAGACCAATCATAAGATTGGTTTTACCGCAGTTTGAAGGTCCCACAAGAATACCTCTTATATTATTAGGTATAAGCGAGCTATGTCTTTTGAATTCATTTGTAGATTTAATATCAAGATTTTTTATTGATAGAGAGTCCTTCTGCTTCACGAACTTCATTATTAGAACTGAAATATTTATTACACAACACTGAACTTTTATATCAGTCATCAACTCAATGTGCTGTTGTGAGGACGTCTAAAAGGTTTATCTTATCAGTTGAATGATTGATCATTCAAAGAATCAAAATCGTTCTCGCCAACGTAAATGTCGAAGAGGTGGCGGTTTGCTAAATACAGCAATTAGCAATTTACCATTTGAATTTCATTTGCCTGGATATCAATATTGCGGTCCTGGTACTAAACTACAAAAAAGATTAGCAAGGGGTGACCCTGGAATTAATCCTCTTGACGCAGCTTGTAGAGATCACGATATCGCATATTCTCAACATAAAAATATCGAAGATCGTCATATTGCTGATCGTATATTATCCGGTAAAGCTTGGGAACGAGTGACATCTTCAAACGCATCCCTTGGTGAACGTAGCAACGCCTGGCTTGTAACAAACGCTATGAAGGCGAAAGTAAAATTTGGAATGGGGTTAAGAAAAAAACCTAAAATTCACTCTAGGAAGCCAAAAAGAAAATTAACTCTACAAAAAGGAGTTCATGAAGCAAGAAATATTTTAAAGTTAAAAAAGCCTGATTCCTTAAAAGAAGCTATAGGTCTTGCACTTGCTGCTACTAAAAGTGTATTTAAGCGAAAGAAGAAGGATGTAAGACCACCTCGAATTATTCCGATTCCAAAGGCTGGAGGAGTGCTACCTCTAATTCCTATTTTTGCTGGTCTTTCAGCACTAGGTGCTTTAGTGGGAGGAGTATCAGGTGTCGCAAAGGCTGTTAATGCTGCAACAAATGCTAAAGAACAGCTAAAGGAGAGCAATCGACATAATAATACGATGGAAGCTATTGCATTAGGAAAAAAGGGAAGCGGCTTATATTTGAAGCCATACAGAAAAGGACTTGGTCTATTCTTAAATCCACCTTCAAAAAACGTCTAAAACTGCTACCTAATCGAGCATTAAATGAAATCGATTTATATAAATATGCGAATAATTTACCACATTTTAGAGGTGTTTTTATGCTTGATGCTCTCCCCAAAAAGCCTAAAAAATATGAGTGTGGAATAGTAAATTTGGACTCTATATCAGGTCCTGGTAGTCTTTGGGTAGCATATTACAAAAGTGAATCCAAAAAAGAATACTTTGACAGCTTTGGAAACTTGCAACCACCAAAGGAAATATTAAGCTATTTAGGAAAAAACATTGTTTACAATTATAAGTCTTACCAACATTATAATATGATAAATTGCGGTCATTTATGTTTAGAATTTTTATATAATCATTACAATAATAATAAGTAACTATAAATTTAATAGTATAATTAAACATTGTAAGATAACAACTATAAATAAACTTTACATAAAATAACATCTGCATTTCACTTTGAGCTACTATGTCAGAATAGGGCTTATAGTGCTAAACGTCGGCGCAGTAACCACCTTCCGGCGCCCTGGGTATGGGGAAACTATCTCCGACGTTTCCTTCGTCACCGAAAGCCTAGCGTCGCATATACAGAGCTGGAGAGTTCTTGAGGATTACACTGGGAGCGACCACCAGTACATCGAGTTCGACATCTGCGACGGGGGACAACCGCGCAGGAACACCCGATACGCATCGATTAGGTGGAACGTTGAGAGAATGGACGCCGAGAAGTTCGCAACAGAACTGGCAAGAGGCGAGGAGATTGGAAGAGCAAACCCGAGCGGAAGATCAGGCGCGGAAAACCTCGTAACCTCAACCATGGAGCTCATAGTGAAAGCGTGCGATACCTCTATGCCGAGGAGAAAACCACGACACGAAAAACAGCCGGTGTACTGGTGGACTCAGGAGATCGCGGGCCTACGCAGAGAGTGCCTCAGACTTCGGCGCGTTGCACAAAGGGCAAGAAACCGGAACGAGGCAAATCTCCGATCCGCAGAGTATAAATCGGCGAAAAAGGAGCTTCGGCAGGCAATAAACCGAAGCAAAGCCCGATGCTGGCGAGACTTGCTAGATGACGTCAACAGGGACCCATGGGGGCTCGGGTACAAACTAGTGACCCAGAAACTCGGAGCCCTAAAACCTACGTGTGTGATGGAGGCCGCCACCATGGAAAACATCGTGGACGCACTCTTTCCCGAACATCAGGTGAGAGCAGACGCTGACTTCGGTTCAGTTGGGGTCTTCCCGATGTTCACAGCGGAGGAGTTGGAGAGAGCCGTACTTACCATGAAAAACAAGAAGGCACCAGGTCCAGACGGTCTACCAAGTGAAGTCTTGAAGATGGTGTATTGGCAAAACCCGGAGCCGCTGCTGCGCATGTACAACACATGCTTGGAATCGGGGGTCTTTTGCTCACGCTGGAAGATAGCGCGCTTATTTTTAATAAGTAAAGGTAAGGGGGAGCCCGGGCAGCCGTCTGCCTACCGCCCCTTATGCATGTTGGACACTGCTGGAAAGATCTTTGAAAAGCTCATCAGGGCGAGACTTACATCAGCGATCCGAAACGCCGGCGATCTCTCGCCGAGACAGTATGGCTTCAGGGCGGGGCTGTCCACGGCGGATGCAATTCAGGAGGTCATCGAGGCGGTCAGGAAAGCTGAAGACCATAGCCTCTACTCGCGTAGAGTGGTGCTTTTGGTAACACTAGACGTCAAGAACGCCTTCAACTCCGCGCGATGGGTCGACATGCTGGAAGCCCTAGAGGGCTCGTTCCAAGTGCCGAGATACCTCTTGCGGATACTGGACGATTATCTGAAAGACCGATGCTTGTTGTACGAGACTAAAGAAGGACAGCGAATAAGGACAATCACGTCGGGGGCAGCACAGGGATCGATACTAGGACCGGATCTCTGGAACGCCACCTACGACAGCCTGCTACGAATTGAATTGCCCGAAGAGACGTCCCTGGTCGGGTATGCGGATGATGTGGCTGCACTGATATCAGCACGCGACGTGCAACAGGCGCAGCTAAAGCTGAACCAGGTGATGCGATCCGTAAACAGCTGGATGACGGCGCACGGACTGTCGCTGGCCCTTAGTAAGACGGAGGTCGTTGTCCTGACCAAAAAGAGAATCCCGACAATCCTTCCAGTGCGATTCGGAGAAGAGACCATACGGACGAGACCATCGGTGAGGTACCTCGGCGTTACAATTGACACCAAGATGAGTTTCTTCCAGCAGATAAAGGAAACTGCAGATAAAGCAGCAAGAGGCGTCACATCACTGAGCAGGCTGATGGCCAATGTGGGAGGTCCAAGCTCGAGCAAACGCCGCCTCCTGATGACAGCAGTACAGTCAACCCTACTGTATGGTGCAGAGGTATGGGCGGAAGCCCTAAGTAAGGAGCAATATCGGAAGAGACTTGGCCAGGTACAAAGGCGCGCAGCCCTGAGAGTGGCCTCAGCGTACCGCACTGTCTCCGAACCGGCTGTCCTGGTGATTGCAGGGGTGGTTCCCATCGACCTGCTCGCCAGAGAACGAAGGGCGATTTATCTCAGGAAGGCAGAAATGGACAAGGCAACGGTTCGCAGAGAGGAAAGGTGCTACACCATGGAAAGATGGAAACAAAGATGGAGAGATGAGAACAGGGGACGATGGACAGCGAGGCTCATCAGTGATCTGGGCCCCTGGGTCGACAGAGGGCATGGAGAGGTAGGTTTTTACATAACCCAACTCCTGAGTGGCCACGGGTACTTTCGTTCGTACCTTCACCGAATGGGAAAGGTAGTGTCACCGGAGTGCCTCTATTGCCCAGGCCAAACGGACACCGCAGAACACACTTTCTTTGAGTGTCAGAGATGGGCTCCCGTGAGGGAGCTAAGAGTCCACCTAGGAGGGGCGATCGCCCCGGAAACTATAGTCCAAGCCATGATCGCCGACGAAGAAACCTGGAATCGCACGGTCAGGTACGTGGAAGATGTCCTGCGCAGGAAAAAGAAAACGAAAAAACGGTTCCAGGCTAGTGTCCGGAGAGAAAGGGAGGTGTTTTAGTCGGTAAACTGCGCCACAGGAGTCCGACACTGCTGGGAAGGAGTGCCCCAGCGTGCATAAAGCATTTCACCTCCCTCACAAAAAAAAAAAAAAAAAAAATAATGTCATTAACACTGACTGTTACTGGGGATTCATCTGTGCTTACAGTTGAATACTTTCCTCCGTTGGACTTAAGTTCAGAATACGTTTGCGGACTTATTGATTTACAGACATATAATTCAATTCCTAATGTGGATAATAGAAATAACTTACTTCATCTGGATGATGATGACGAAATTAAAATTCCAGAAGGCTCCTATGAAATTGATGATATTGCAGGATTTATCAAAAAGGAGCTAACTAAGACGAAAACTAAACCTATAGTACAAATAACAGCTAATAATAACACCTTGAAAACAGAAATCAAAAGTTCTACCCGAGTATTTTTGAATAAAAATAACTCTATTGGATCATTATTAGGATTTAGTAAACGCGTTCTAGAACCTAATATTTCATATCAATCTGATTTACCAGTAAATATAATAAAAGTTAATGTGATTCGAGTTGAATGTAATATAGTATCAGGCTCTTTTATAAATAATCAACAAGTGCATACATTACACGAGTTCTCTCCTACGGTAGGTCCGGGATATAAAATAATTGAAGTTCCCAAGAATGTTATTTATATGCCACTGAACATCAAACGGATAAGTTCTCTTACGCTGAAGTTCGTGGATCAAGACGGTGATCTAATTAATTTTAGAGGAGAAACGATTACAGTGAGATTGCATTTGAAGCCGCAGCATGTTAATATACAATAATACCATTGATAATAAATACAAACACAAAAGTGTTAACTCTTCTAGTCAGCCTAAAGCCACGCAACAGTCAGGAATAAAGCTAACAATCGCTAACAAGCAATTCTTAAAAACTCTTGGTCTTAAGTTAAAAAATGAGTGAAATACTCGATATTACTCAAGGTGCTAGCTATGATAATAGTATTACAAAAGTTGAGTATCATAGCTACTCTCCGTTTTTAGCATCATATAAGAATAGCGATGAAGTTCGAATATCATTACAACATCAGGATTTGTATATTTTACCAAGTGAAAGCTCCTTATATATAGAAGGTGCGATAACAAAATCAGATGGGTTGGCCTCAACAACGGCAAAATTAACTAATAACGCCATAGCTTTTCTATTTGACGAAATTCGCTATGAATTAAATGGAGTAGAAATTGATCGCACGAGAAATCTGGGATTTGCTACAACAATAAAAAATTATATATCTTTAAATCAAAATGATAGCAATGTGTTACTAAATGCTTCCTGGTCTCCAGATAATTCAATATTACCTACAAGAGGATTTTTCAATTTTTGCATTCCTTTAAAGTTGTTGCTCGGCTTTGCTGAAGACTATAAGAAAATTGTTATAAATGCTAAACATGAACTTATATTGAATCGAAGTAGAGGCAATGAAAATGCTTTTATATCACCAAACGATGAAGTTAAAATAGATATTTTCAAACTGCAATGGCGAGTACCCCACATAAGTGTAGCTGATGAAGAAAAACTATCGCTGCTTAAGTTAATCGATACTGGACGGCCAATACAAATGAGTTTTCGTAGTTGGGATATATACGAATATCCTATATTACCTACAACTGTTGATCATAATTGGACAATTAAAACATCTACTCAGTTAGAAAAACCTCGATATGTAATTTTAGCACTTCAAACGGATCGAAAAAACGAGAAGAGTAAAGATGCAAGCAAGTTTGATCATTGCGAACTTTCAGATGTGAAGCTTCACTTAAATTCTGAAACATTTCCATATGAAGACTTAAACATTAAATTTGATCGTGAGAGATATGCTTTATTGTATGATATGTATACGAAATTCCAACAATCGTATTATGGGCGGATGCATCAACCGCTGCTTACCCGAGAGAAGTTCAAGGAAAGCGCTCCAATTGCTGTTATCGATTGCTCACATCAAAACGAGGTGATCAAATCAGGGCTAGTCGATATTCGTATACAGTTTAAAACACTTAGTAATATTCCCGCAAACACAACAGCTTTTTGTTTACTTTTGCATGAGAGAATAGTCGAATATAGTTCATTGACGAGTGAAGTTAGAAAAATAATTTAAGACAACAAATGGCTGCAATTGTGGATATTCAAGGATTTAAAGACGATCATAACAAGTTTATTGTGAAGGAATTGGCCATTTTGACAAACGGAAACCAAATACAGCACTTTATTTTTCAACCTCCATTCAGATTTAAGGATTTAACACCTGCAAAGAGAAGAGAAGCGAAATGGCTGCATGATAATTATCATGGATTCAGATGGACCGATGGATATATTCCCTATCATCAATTACGTGCTATAGTGATGCCTTTAATAAGAAATAAAATACTGTATGTGAAAGGTTGTGAAAAAGTTTGCTGGATCAAAAATACATTTGGTGAAGGTGTAATAGTATATAATATGGAAGAAGAATTGCAGTGTCCAAAATTATCCTCTCTTAAAATTTTTTATAAAGTACCATGCTGTTTAACTCATCAGGGACAATGCGCTCAAGAAAATGTTTATCTTTTAAGAAATTTTCTAGAAAAATAATAAAATTTAGAAATAAGAAATAAATGTCTTATAATTTTATACTAATAAAAGTCTTTCTGTTAATGTTAAAATAGCATTTTATTAATTTACTCATTTATTTTCCTTCTACATATATTTATTCATAATTCTTATTTTAACTATTTTTAGATAATCTATAGTGACCCCAAGCATATGTTTGGATATCATCTTCTCTTATAAATCTTTTATCGTCAAATGGACTCAACGCTACTTTATTAATATATTCCGTATATATTGTATGCAATTTACTTCTAAATCCTAACATGTTGGCATAAAATAATTTTTTCTTATATAAACAATCTCTGTAATTATCTAGAGTTAAAGTATTTACAGCTGTTCTTTTAATACCTTTAGCTTTTTTTATTTCGGTTTTTTCTTCAATACTTAAAGAGTACATCTTTGATCGTAAACCTATAAACTCAGTCATAATTTTTCCTTTATTCTCATCTTTCATTAAACCTAAAACCTTTTTATTTACTAACGGTATATTATAAGGATTGTCGTGGGGATATTCTGATGTATCGAATCTTTCATCAATATCTAAAATAATATCATTATAAAAATCGTTAACAGAAATAGAATATATAAAAGAATCTGTGTCCATATAGTTCAAGGAGACCATATATTCATATATTTCATATATTCATAATGAAAGTTATACATTTTTAGCTTTGATAGCTCTAAGACTGTAAAGCCTAAGTAAATTGGTTTATTATAAATTGTGTGAACTCTTTTTAATTGAACTGCAGTCATATTTGATGTAAAATGAGAGAGACTATGAAAATTAGGTTTCGCTATAAGAGCACGCAAACCCTGATGTCTACCACGGCTTTCCCACTCTGTTGCAATTTTTACATCTTTCCTTTTATCTACATTTTCCATAGTCTTTCCATACACCGAATTATTTAATAATTTAAAAAAGTCTTTTTCGAAATTATTTTTTGCGGCAGTTCGATGGAAATTATTTAAATCAATGTAACTTTTTAACCAATTTGATTGTTTAAACATTAAAACTCTATGAATACGCTGCAGTTCTAATCCATGCTTCACACACTGTTGTAAATTTCTATAGTGTATAACATAATTATATTTATTTTCTAAATCAGCAATCAACTTTTTAATCTTGGCTTGAGGAGGTAATTTATTTTCAGGACAAAAGGGAAGATCATTATGATCGTCATGAGATAAATCTGGATAAATTAAATCAACTTCTAAAATATATCCTACTTCTGAATTTTCAGGAATTTTCATGAAATCTATATTATCAAAGTTATCTATCCAAACAAAACCTGCATATGGAAGTGATTCCGACATAGCCCATCCATATAAATTGTTAGCATCAAGATAAACCAAGTATTTTGAATCGATTGCAGGATTAAACTTTTTCATATATTTATTATTAGCTAGAGAATGTCTTAAGGAACATTGTGTTAAACCTCCTCGAATACCTCTTTTCATGAAATTATACATATTTATATCTGTTAACAATTCTAATTTAATTTGAGTATGTTTTAACATCGCATCCCACGGCAATCCTGGTGCTGTGTAATAATGACATGGGTCCAACTCATAGATATTTATGCATACTCTTCTAAAATTCTCAAAAATAAATAATAATAATAATTAAATATAAAAGTAAATATTGGGAAATATCTCTACAATTAAATCTGTTCCATACGTTAACAGCATGTTGATATTCTGCTTCTGTGCATTCATTGTTTGTAAGTTTATTAAAAAATTGTTCGCGAGGAGGTAGACATGTTTCATTTAATTTATCAAAAGAATTTAAGTAATCATATGGAAAAACCCCCTTTCTCCTTATTAAATTAAAATATTCATCATCTCTAAATTCATTACGGATTATTCTAAAGTCTTCATCATTTAGATTTTTTGCTAAAGTATCTAAACTCGCAGGCATAAAACGAATGGAATCTAAAAACCGTAATTCAATCGTTTTATACTCAAAGAAAATTTTCTTTGACATTGATATATATACCTCTTTATTTAAGGGAATAACGTTAATAGAACCTTCAATTTCATTTAATGATTTAATAAATAAATGACTGTCATAACCAGAAAAATTGTGTAGAAAAACTGGGAAAAATGTTGGTACTCTATACCTTAGATTGCATTTATTATGAGCTGGACCCCTATACTTTCCGGTAAGATGACAATGATCAATAACCCTATCATTCGCTAATAATTGCTTACAAATATGACAGTATTGCTCTTCTCGTTGCATCCTTATTTCATTTGGTGACATGGGAACAAGCGGCTTACACTTTGAAACATGATTTTTATAGATGTCTTTCACGTCGTCTGCTAATAAATGTACAAATCGACTAACAGCATCTTCACCTTGATAAATCCTGAACTTGCTTAAAGCGTCATCAATGGATAAAATAAGAGAAAGCACAGGGTATGTGCTCTTGAGTGTTGGTTGTTGAAGACAGCATAGGATTAGGTATGCACGTTTTAATTTCCTTTAGCACGCATTCAAAGTCAGCATAAATAACAAATGGCACACTTAACTTGCGTTCATACTTCTCAAATTCCAAAAAAGCTTTTTCCGAGGTAGGCATAGAAGTCACTATTTTACAGCATTCATTTTTATGTTTAGCAAAAGATTCTACATTAGAACAATGTTGAAAACACGAATTACAAAAGTAAATTTGTGTTTTATGATGTGTTACTTGTTCCTTAATCAATCTGGAAATATTCTTAATCCAGACATAATGATTTAGAGTTTCATCTTGAAGAAGCAACAAATTTATATGATTTTCTTTCTCATTTGATGTACAATAAAAAGGTCCCACAATTTGACAACTACCTTGTATAAAATCGTAGCCGAAAACATTCACGCTTATATTTGGATTGATCTCTTCGAATACTTTTATATCACGCAAAGGCATGGGAAATTCCAACCCAGTAAAATCTAATTTCACTCCATTTATAAGCTCTATTTCGCTATCTGATATATCTGAAACTGAATATGAAGACGTTCTATCAGAATTGTGAGTTGGTGGGTGTAGAGCTGATATAACAGCCCACTTAAAGCAGTAAATATCATTATTTTTCACATTAAGACATGCTTTCTTGTCCATTATAACCTTTGGTAAAGGTATGTAGGAAGAACCTCTTAACGGGTGATATTGGTTAATGTTGATTTCTAAATGAATTATTCGAATCAACGACCATCCACTATCTTTCTCTTGAAATTCTTCTGATTTGGTGTTAATGCAGTTAATCATATTCTTACATAAAGTTGATAAATCGCTGTCGTTGAATATGACAGTCATTTTGGATTGAAATGATTTTATTGAAGAAATAATTTCATTTTCGTCTTCTGAGTTTACAACTTTGATATATTCTGCAAAAAGCTCAATATTGAACTTATAAGAAATATGCTTTTCTAACGACATATTTAACACTTCCAAAAGTTGATGATTAGATTCTTGCAAGAATTTATTTATATCGAGTAATCCTTCATCTCCATTTTCAAGAATAAATGTTTCAATTCGTCCCCCGAAATTTTCCTGAACACACCTAAGATGTTCCTTTATAGGTATAGACGCTTTCTTTTTATGAACATTGGTACGTAAATGATACGTCCAGTCTTTTATTTTAATTTGTAAATTACATGCCTGACAAAACATATGTGTTAAAGCGTCCTTTAATGATATTTTTAATGATGACGAGGCGATCTTGTATCCAATGTGCTGCTGTGTATACTTTTTATATGCCCCTGTAGGTTGAAACCCCTTTTAAAGGTCTTTCCGCACATTTCACACAAAAAGCACTTCATTTCTATTATATTCCACTTCTTGTACAATTATAAAGAGTTCTTAAGTAGTCTTTTAGTATAAATGCACACTTTAAAAGTTTAAAATAAAGTTTTCTTATTCTTTAGAAAACACAGTCTTAAAAACATTCAATAAATCACGCTTGATTTAGTTTAGAAAACTCAGATCCAACTCTCATCTAATTAGAAATAGAACTAGAGTGGAATGCCAGCAGCACGCGTCTTTTATTAGGCGAATTTATCACATTCAATTATAATTTAGGAAACCGCAATATTCTGCTTTCCAATTAAATTCGCATCATGTTATTTCATTTAGCTGATAAAGGTGTACTTCGTAATTAAAAACTCAAAGCAACAAACTCTTATCTTCAACACAATTAAATTCGCATCATGTTATTTCATTTAGCTGATAAAGCTGTACTTCGTAATTAAAGACTCAAAACAACAAACTCTTATCTTCAACATCAATTGTAGCCTTCAAGACTGAATACCCAATATCCAAGATGGCCGACAGGTGCCTTATCTTACTAAACAATCTAGGTTCAGATCCAAGGTTTAGATCTAAGTCTAGATGCAAACCAAAGAAGAAGAAGAAGACCACTTTTCCTTATCTCTCAATTGTAGCCTACAAGACCGAAAACCCAAAATCCAAGATGGCCGACATTCTTATCTCTCAATTGTAGCCTATAACACCGAAAACCCAAAATCCAAGATGGCCGACAATCCTTATCTCTCAATTGTAGCCTATAAGACCGAAAACCCCAAAATCCAAGATGGCCGACATTCTTATCTCTCAATTGTAGCCTATAAGACCGAAAACCCCAAAATCCAAGATGGCCGACATCCTTATCTCTCTTCCTTATCTCTCAATTGTATCCTATAAGACCGAAAATCCAAGATGGCCGACAATCCTTATCTCTTTTCCTTATCTCTCAATTGTAGCCTACAAGACCGAAAATCCAAGATGACCGACATCCTTATCTCTCTTCCTTATCTCTCAATTGTAGCCTACAAGACCGAAAATCCAAGATGGCCGACATCCTTATCTCTCTTCTGCACCTCCAAAAATTGTTATGGGGTTTCTGCCTCACGTAAAATGTGCAAAAATGTGACGTCAGACCTCGATTTCCCTCACAATTTAACCAATTTTAAGGTGCACCTTGCACATTTGAGGCAGAAACCCCATATTTATACTACTCACCCAATTCGTAAAATCCCCAAAAATATATAAAATTATTGGCTTGGTAATAAGCCCAACTCCAATAATTTTTCACTGTTTTAATGTATACTCACTCACAATGCAAACTTCTCCAAAATTCTGCACGCCCTTTGAAATTGTTGACCTTACTACTTGGCACTTCAAGACTGAATGAATCTTCAGGCTGGACCTGGTATTTAAGTCCACGTAAATTTCTCCTACATGACATCAATGAGATTGGCTGAAAAGAGACGGCATGCAACTTCCTATAATTCCAGCTTTAGGTTTCACTGTAACTGAGCTATGCTTTGCTGGAAATGTGAATGCGATGACATCCGATCCCTTCACAAATTGACAGCTGAGACCTGTCACGAAATATTTCTGACGAGTCATTGTTTGTTTACTTTTGTTGCCAGTTCTGCCGTATCCATTTAAGGCATTATTATTTTTATCAGCGATATGCTGCAACACCGTTATTGTCATTTAAAGAATCTGATTTGTTGCGCATTATCTCAATTGTTTCGCAGACCCACAAATCTTCGTAATTATAAATTTCTTTTATCTGACTAAGACTGGGCACTACCTAGCTTTTTCCGAAGCGTTTCGTCGTATTTTCGAACCGTCATAGCTTCGTTCTGAATAATACCAGAGAGCCCAAATTTATTAATACCTTAAATACGTCAATTTCGTCACTCATGATCATCAAAACCTCCGTCATCAAAACCTCTAGGTTATTTCCTGAAGTCTTAGAAAGCTGAAATTTGGTATGCCTGGCTAGAGTTAGCAGACAAACAAAGAAAATATTCAGAAATCTGTAACTCTCACCCTCCACCCCACATAAATGGGGGTTCAGTTTTGTATATAAAATTTCTTATTGGTAGGTACTTCCAAAAGTTCTAAGCTGACATTTGATATCAAAGTTAGATGATATTAGAACATAAACAACTAAAAAGTGAGTTTGCTATGAAGAAAGGCGCTGTGGCGTGCAAGAAATACCTTCTTAAGCCGACAACGCCAAAAGGAAGGGTCGCCGGTGTTGAGTTTTCTTTGAACTCGTCCTAGTGCCTAATGTATTGCTTCTATGAAAAAATTGTTTTGTTCTGTTTGAACTTGTTATGAGAAAATCAGACAAAAGCCCGTCTTGCACTCAAAAGAATAAAATTGTCAACACTTATTATCTTCCCGTGGCCGTGAGTAAACGTATCGACATGCAAAGTGTTTACCGTGCATGAAAGTAGTGAGCAGGTGCGAATGGATTAGTTTATGGCCAGCAATTAGGTATTAGAGAGTACGAATGAGTAAGCATCCCACACCCTTCAAAAAGATCCTCATAAAATCCTAATTATCCTTTGTGTTAAACGGTACTGTTTGAAGTGGGCTCCTAGGAAGAGTAGCAGATATTTTACAATCCTTTTATTATGCTATCTTTCCCAGAGATCCCTAGAGTGTATAAATGGGTAGCACTTCAAGTGTGAGGATCTATTCACTGTCGTGGCCACGGGTTGATATTTAACAAAGTTTTTGAAACGTACAGAAGTTTTTTTGATAGAGTTAATTGAAATGTGTCGATTATAATCTTAACAAAACAATCTTTCGACTAAACTTTCAGATTTAATCAGAGATTTCTTGTTATTTCGGTTAATAAAGTGTAGTGTTTTTGCTTTGTTGGAAAGTCTGCTTGAACTTAATATAAATAAAGCACTATAGTCAGTTGAATATAATCGGTTAATAGCTAAGTACCACCCTGATTTATCACTTATTGACAACAAGGAAAAGAGGCAACGATAGAGAGTGGCATATAAAAAAAGAATAGCTGACGCACAAGAAATACAGCCCGGAAAAATAAAAAGAACTAGGGCATCTTGCAAAAAGAAACGAAATCGCACCAAAAATATTTCATGTAAAGAAGGTTGCCAATACTCACAAGCTCATACCGCTTTCACTGTTAAAAAGTTATCAGATCTCATTTGGAGCAAAGTCCCTAACTCTACAAGGCCTTACCAAAGATTACTCTACTAGATAAACGGCTTCGAACAAACTAGTAAGAAATGTTGGTTGCTTTTGTATATTTCCCGCATCGGGCAACCCTGCAGTCAGAATTAAAAATTTTTATTTCCGGGAAAGTTTGTGTATAAGAGACAAGTATACTTTTCTTATGTTTGTTTACAAATGCCAAATGTGCTTCACTCATTAAAAGAACGGAATACATTGACGGTTTGAAAGTCTCTTACGCACACGAGTAACTAGCTCAGTCACGTGCTTCACATGAATTCTTTTTATTGGTGGTACTTTTTAGTACATTTCTCTCTTCGACAAGATTTAGCGGTACTTTTTTGACAGAAACATGTGATTCTCTCCGGATGAGAACAGAATTTTGACAGGATTAAGTGATTCTCTCAAATAATTTTGACAGGAATAAATGACTGCACACTACCTGTACTCTTTATTTGCATGTATATTCTTATGACTTTAAAATCTGAATATATTTCGTTTTACTGTGGTGCCAGTGTTACTTTTTCAAATAAGCTGGGTAATTTAGGGAGCTGGTTATCTAGTAGTAAGTAATCTTTGGCCTTACTATACAAACTCTTACTCTAGAAACACTACATCTTGGTCAAAAAGTATGGCTTTGCCGTTTCGTGGATCTAATGCATGACACAACATTATAGACCAGTGACTTAATTTCTTATCATAAGGCCGTGGGAGTGACTGTGCGATGGCCGCGAAACTTTTGACCAAGATGTAGGGTTTCTAGAGTTAGGGGTTGTGGAGTTAGGCCTTATAGAGTTAGGGGCTTGGCTACACTTGAGATATGATAACTTTTAAACAGTGAAAGCGGTATGAGCTTTTGAGTCTTTTCAACCTTCTTTACATGAAATGCTTTTGGTGTGATCATTTCTAAATTTTCTGGTGTAATTCCATGCTTATTTTGTTTTCTCGTGTTCTTCCCATCGCTGAATTTTCTTCTTTTATAAGCTTTGCTAAAGCTGTTATCTCTCTTAAATTTTTAATGTTCGAAATGTGATCTTTTACCCTTTGTTTAATTTTCCTTTTTGTCATTCCGATAAAAAATTTGTTGCAGCCGTTGCATTCTATTTTGTAGACTCCCGACTTTTCAGATTTTTCGATTTTGTCTTAAGCCCAATATTTTTTTAAATTTATGTGTAGAAGAGTATGCTATTTTTGTGTTATGTTTCTTCAGAGTTTATTAATCTTTCCTGTAATTGAGTAGTAATAATGTACGTTTTGCGCTTACCTTCAAAAGCGTTCAACCTAGTTTCCTTCTTAAAATACGTTTCCCAAGCTTCTTCCTCCATCATATTAACATTATAATCTGTTTTTAGTTCATTGAAAACATCCAAGTCCAATATATATTTTTTATCTTTAAGTCGTCTTTCTTTATTAAATGGAATATTATACTTGCGATGTACCATGCTCTGAAATTCTGCTGCATATTTTAGTTTGAAGCTATGGAAGGAATCATTGGGAATATATCGGGAAGGGGGGGGGGAGGGGTATGCGTAGGTTTGCTATATATATCAAATTCTTAGGTTCCATTGTTTTTAATAATAACTATGTCCAAAAAAGGTAGTTTACTCTCATATTCTACCTCATAGGAAAAATTGATGGAGACATATTGATTTTTTAATAAGTTTAACGTACTTTGAATTTTATCTTTCTTTTCCACTGCGAATATGTCATCCACGTATCGTATCCAGATTCTCGGAAAGTTAGGGTCTTTTTTCAATTTATTTCCAAAATGAAACATAAATAAATTTGCAATAAATGGGGAGAAACT
This sequence comes from Leptarthrus brevirostris, assembly GCA_964036015.1. Lineage (NCBI taxonomy): Eukaryota > Metazoa > Arthropoda > Insecta > Diptera > Asilidae > Leptarthrus > Leptarthrus brevirostris. Next base: position 67,431,023 of record OZ038375.1, read on the forward strand.
GTTACCCATTGATGTTCCCTCAGTCTGTTTAAAAAATTCTCCTTTGAAGCTAAAGATATTTTGTTCCATGAACAATTTGGCCAAGTCAAAATACATTTTCACTCTCCGTTCATCTATATTTTGGGTAGAGAGTCAATCCATTAAAAAAAAAAACGGTGTGTACTTAAGACCACATGGCTGAAGTGAAAACTTCATCAAGGCAATGTTAATATTACTTAATACAACTGTTTTTCTTTGATCTATATTCATAAAGTAATAACATTTACAATATATATAATTATAATTATGCATAAATTACTCTGGTAGATCTTACTCTCACTGATCTTCATTTGTATCGTACTCTAAAAGTGAAACAATTTGTTTGTGGTGACTAAAATATGAAATGAATACTTTTGATTGAAAATTTGCTACATATCTAAAAAAAAATCAACACCGACAGTGTATAGGCGATGTTCTATTCTCTACGTCTCTGCTTTGTGTGGTCCTTCGTCTGCCACTACCAACTTTGTGCATCAAATATGCATCAAATTCTACTTTGTTTAGCTTGCAATATAAATAATTTAACTCCTTTTTTAACCATATAGTTAGCATGTATGAAAAAAAGCCGAGGTGAGTACCTATTAGATAAGTTCATTAAAAACTTTATTTAAATATTAAACAAAGGCAATAAAACAACCTTTACTAACATTGTTCACCAAAAAGTTCTGGATCTTACGATAGCCATTCCAAACTTGGATAACAACATTACTCTCTCTATAAGATCATAAACACATAAGATTTGATATGGAGGCCCCTCGCGTGCAGCTGGAAGCGGTCATAGTTCCTAAGATAACTAACTGGGAAATCTATCGAGAGCACATCAGGACGAACATACAAGAACTCTATGGCGCCCCGCTAAAATCCCAAGAGAACCTAGAAAGGGCCTCAAACCAGCTACAAGACCTGATAGTCCAATGCTACGAAAATAGTAATCCTGTTAGACACAGAGGGGCAGCCAGAGATGTGCCTTGGTGGAACAGGACACTTAGTAAAATAAAAGCTAAATCGAGAAAACTCTTCAATAAAGCCAAGCACAGGCCCTGACTGAGTATAACAAAGAATTGAGGAGGTCGAAGAGGAAAACTTGGAGGATGTGAAAACTTCATTAAGGCAATGTTAATAATACTTAATACAACTGTTTTTCTTTGTTCTATATTCATAAAGTAATAACATTTACAATATATATGTATAATTATAATTGTGCATAAATTACTCTGTTCTTTGAGGAGATTGACGATCTACCTACAACAGCACGCCTCCAAAAGTACTTTTAAAACAACACTACAATGGTATAAGCCTCCTCCAGCGGACTGATAGATCCAACACCAGTGTCAGAAAAATATAGAGGAATTCAATCACTCAACTCGCGCTGTGGGTCAACACGCCGACTGAGGATCACCTCGGGTAACGGACAGTAAGGTGGGCCATTAACTCCTTTAAAGCCTACAAATCTCCCGGTGGTGACAAAATCTTCCCAGCTCTCCTGCAGCAGGACCTAGATGATCTGTTGCTAACACTCAGCAAAATCTTTAGGGCCAGCTATCAACTCAGATATATCCCCAATCTATGGACAGAGGTAAGGGTAGCCTTTATACCGAAGGGTGAGAGGTGACCAGCGGCTCAACCCAAGGAATACCGTCCGATAAGCCTATCCTCCTTGCTTCCTAAGTCAATGTAGAAAATTATTGACCAACATATCAGGTACGGTGCTCTCAAAGACACGCCACTACACGGCAACCAGCACGCATATCAAGTAGGCAAATCAACCATAACAGCACTACACAGTCTAGTTGAAAAACTAGAAGATGCTGTCAATGGTAGAGGTATTGCCCTTTGTGCTTTCCTTGATATTGTGCTTTTGACAACACGTCGATCTCATCCATTGAGGGAGCAGCCATTAACAGAGGTATATATATGTCCGATGGATTGGGGCAAAGCTAAGTAATCGGAACATCACGGCGAGGCTGGGGGACAAATCGGTAACAGTACCAGCCACCAGAGGCTGTTCTTAGGGGGGGAGTTCTTTCCCCACTGCTGTGGTCACTTGTTATTGATGGTCTCCTGGCTAAACTGACTGATGCTGGCTACGAATGCCAGGGCTACGCAGATGACCTGGTTATTACCATCATGAGCAAGCAGGACAGGACTTTGTGAGTAAGACTGCAAAATGCTCTCAATATGTTACAATCCTGGTGTACTAGGGAACGGCTCAAAGTCAACCCTAGCAAACAACCTTTGTAGCTTTCACAAGAAAAAGGAAGCTTAGGTTAGAGGATCCTACTCGTGAAGGAACTCGGATAGAATTCACAAGTGAGGTCAAATATGTAGGAGTGATTCCAGACTAACATGGAATCATCAACTCAACTTTTTTTTTGTAATTTGCATATTTATAGTCGAGTAGTAGTGTCGGTCTCGTCTGCGTCTGGTCCCAGTCTATACTATATGATGTCTATGTTCAACATGCTTGTTGTTAAGGTTATTATTAAGGTTATATATATATTGATACGCGTGAAATAAAATTTAACTTATATTGATGACTTTATTAACAGTGCGACATAAAAATTAATATTTATTTACATACGTATACAGTTGATGCTTGTAAGCTTGTAAGCAAGTGCACGATAATGTACTGTAGTGACTGTGGAAATTAGTAACAAAATATTTTCCAAGGTAAAAACCAATTTTCCTATGTACAGATTGGGGTTGGAAAGAAACAGCGGAAGGCAATATTAAGCCGAATACATATAACAGAAAATAAATTAATACCCGATCATCTCCTGAAAACTTTTTGTGGCAGCTGTGAAAAGGGTTGTTCTTCTGTAATATGCGGCTGTAGAAAACATGGACTGAAATGTATTAACTTGTGTTTAAATTGTTTTAATTTAGAAAATTGATCAAATGCTGAACTTCCACAACTTTCTATAGACGAAAGTGACTCGGAAGAAATGGAACTGAAACAGTACTCAATGAAACTGTCGAAAACACTGAAGAATCGTTCAGTTTTGTTGCATCTGACGAAGAAAATTTCCAACACTCTGCAAAGAGAGCAAGATTAGAGAGAAATTCATGAAGAAGACTTTAATGCATACTTTTTTCAATTGGCGAGACCGGCAGTGAAGTGCTTCGATTTTTTCATGACGTATTAATTTTAATACAATTTTGATTTATAAAAATACTATTAATATATACATGTTCCGTACAACATGCAATTACTTTCTTATGTTTGAAAACCACTCTCCAAAACTCGTATCATTCCACTCCATTACCTATTGTATGAATACATATTGTTCAGTTAACTAATTGATTTCGAGTAAAATACAAAAATGGTTTATAAAGACATATTTGGGATGTGCATTTCTTATGTTTTCTTTGATAATAACAATCCTATGTACGACGATCGTAGCAGGCATAAAAATGCACACTATACTTTTTTGTTAATTAAATAAAGAAAACATAACAATGGCAAAAAATTATTCATTAATTTGTTTCTGAATAATCGTCGTTAACGTGAATATGCAAATTACCACGAAGTAAAGCTATATTTTTTATTTTTTCAATTTCCTGGTAATTTTTTCCATTTCAGTATACCTTTTTTTACGATTTATCGAAAGTAGACATAAGTAAGTGAGCCAAAACAGAACTCCAGAGGAAGCGTAGTTTTAAGAGGAATCGCAGTTAAAAATTTTGCTGTTTAAAAAAAAAGCCGATAAATTTAACAAAAACCTCTTAATATTTCCGTTTAAAAAAATTACTGTCCTTTTGCAACACTAAAAAGTATTCCGCCATTTTTCCGAAAAATTTTGAGGTTAAGGTGAAAATGGTAAATACAAAAGTTGTAGATCTTTTTATTTCCTACAACTTTTACATTTAACTTTTTTTGGTAAAGTTGCACAGTTTAGCAAGAAATCGCGAATAACTTTTTTCATCCCGTAAAAATCTACCCTATTCCACCCCGGATAGCTGCTGTCGGTTCGATTTATTTTTTCCTCTTTTACAAGAGCTTGTTCTACAATATTACGCTGTCAGAGTGCTATAACGAATTATTATTTTTTTTTCTTATTGTTACGCCTATTTCTACTGGACTATAATGCATGACGTATTCTGCTAAGTGCATTCGAATTTAAATATTTACCTGGTTTGTAATCAATTTTGTAGTCAAAATCACACAACTTATAATGGAATCTTACAAGGGACGTAAGATACTTCACATTAAATACACCTTTAAGCAGTTTGTGATCTGTGTGAATTGTAAACGGAAATTTCGGGCTACCCATACCACTGCTAACAACTCCCTTTCGATTGTTGAGTAATTCCTTTCTGCTTTATTCAGCGCTCTGCTAACATAGGCAATTGCCTGCTTATTTCCGATTTCACCTTGCGAGAGTACTGCTCTAAGAGCTTCTTCACTCGCATCAGTTTTTAACCGACTTCCCAAAAACAAAGAGTTTCCAAGTTCGACGCGTATTTTTTTTTATTTTTTTTATTTTTTTTTTATGTCTGACCGGGCATAAGTTCGTAACGCTTCGACCGATTTTGATGATTCTTTTTTTGTTGGGTAGAGTATGTTCACCGATTGGTACCATGTCAAAAAGAATTTTGGTAGGGTGGGGGTGGGGGGTGGGGGTGAAACCTAACTTTGTAACGCGTTGTCCGATTTGGATGCTTCTTTTTTTGTTGTACAGAGTATTATCCGCCATTGCTAATAGAAGAAAAAAAATTTGGCCTAGGGTGGGGGGAGGGGGGAGTGGTAGTCCAACTTTTTAACTCGTGGACCGATTTGGATAATTCTTTTTCTGATGGGTAGAGTATGTTCCGTGGTTGATACCAGGTGTAACAATTGTTGGGGGGATGGGGGTGGGGGGTGGGGGTGGAACCTAACTTTATAACGCGTGGTCCGATTTGGATGGTTCTTTTTCTGTTGTATATAGTATGATCCCCCATTGCTAATAGGAGAATAATTTTGTCCTAGGGTGAAAGGTGTGGTTGGGGGGTAGGGGTAGTCTAACTTCGTAACTCACGGGATCATAAAAAAGGACAATTAAATATTTTAGTTGTAGTTGTTTGGTTTGTTTGATTTGCACCGTCTTCAAAATGTCGTAATAGATATAAAATTAAAAATTATTTTATGCTTTTTTAGCGCTTTTTGTGAAGTCGGTTTTGTTACCGTCGTGTTAAGGTCACGGAAAGCATTTCCGCATTTTTCAGACCACTTAAATTTTACTTATTTTCTTAATAATTGGTTAAGAGGCTCTGTTTTCCAAGAAAAATGTGGTATACATTTCCGATAGTAATTAGCGAAAAAAATTTTTGTAATGCATTCAACCCTAAAAAGATCGGGTAGTACTCCTTCTGAAAAGCAGACGTGTCCAGGTACACATCCGCTGGCTAAACCTAAGGTAGTAAAATAGCGAGCATTACCAAGTTGGTCTAGGATTTCTTCAATTCGAGGCAGAGGGAACTCGACACCTATTTTAAAGCCGCTAAGATTGCGGAAATCTACCAATATAAACCATCTTTTTTTACCGAATTCCCAAAAACAGAGGTTCTAAGTTTGACGCGTATTTAATTTTTAATTTGTTTTTTTGTATGTATGACCGAGCATAATTTTGTAACGCCTACACCGATTTTGATGATTCTTTTTTTGTTGGGTAGAGTATGTTCCCAAATTTGTAGTGTGTCAAAAAAAAACCTTGAAACCTAACTTCGTAACGCGAGGGGAGGGGTAGTCTAACTCCGTAACGCGTGGGCCGATTTAGATGATTTTTTGTTGTTGGTAATGTTTGGTGAGGTGGGGGTGCCGAGTGCGGGTGAAACCTAATTTTATAATGCATGGACCGATTTAGATAATTCTTTTTGTTGTATAGAGTATCATCCCCCATTGCTAATAATGAAATGCGTGGTGGGGAGTCAGGCGGGATATGTGTTCTAATTTCGTAACGCATGGACCGATTTTGATAAGTTTTTCTTTGTTGGGTAGAGTATATGTATTGATATATGATATGTATTGATATATAATAGCCCATTGCTAATAATAAAAAAAATTCTGGCTTAGAGTGGGGTGGTGGGTGGAGGGGTAGTTTAACTTCGTAATATGTCGACCGATTTGGATGATTCTTCTTTTTAATGTGTAGAATGTGTTGCATCAGTGATACGACGACAAAAATTTATAAGATGAGGAAGTGTGCGGAGGGGGCGCTATCCAATTTACTAATTCACACACCTATTTAGAAGATTCGTTTTTGTTATGTAAGATCAGGATCATATCTTACATAACTCCTCTATGGAAAAAAGTTGACTTTGGGTTGGGGTGGGGGAGGAGAAACCTAATTTTGTAACGCGTGGATTGATTAAGATGATTCTGCGTAGAGTATCTATTTGTATTCTGATAAAAATTGTGGCTTATGGTGAGAGTTGGGGGATGTGCGACGCCTAGCTTCATAAGGCATAGCTCGATCTTGATTCGGTTGTACGGAATACGTTTCCTGATTGATAAATGATAAAATAAAATTTTTAGAGTGACTACGATAATAATAACGGTCACCCTAGTCATGTTAAGAATTTGCTAAGGTATTAAAGGTTGACCGTGACTAGTTTCGTAATATGTTGCCGGGTTTGGATGATTTTGTTAGTGCACTACCTCTGCAACTTTTGAAATTGCTTTGTTCGCACGAGCAGCATTCTTCGAGTCATATATATGAAGACAGTAAAAAGTGAAAAATAAAATAGTTTTTAAAAACAGCTTTTTTCTACTTCATTGTGAAGTCCATTCAAATTTTTTCATTTGATATCTATTATGACATTTTGAAGCCGGTGTAAATTAAACAAACAAAGCAACTACCCAACCACAATTGAAGATAATACCTATATAAAACTACCTGAACGTGTCAGCTCACAGAATCATAAGGAAGGACGATTAAATACTTTTGTTATAGATAGAAAATGAAAAATTATTTTATGCTCTCTCTCTCTTTTAATAGATTATTGATTTCTTTCTTGATTTGCCTTAAAAGGAATATTATGTTTAATAGCTTGCGTGTGAATAACTTTGTTTCCAAATAAATGAGATATATCGTTAAATTCTCTGCAGATATTAATCCCTTCACTCTCTTCCTCATTTAGATAATATGCTAATTTGATTTGGGTCCCTTGAAGCCTTAATCAGTTATTTATGTGCTCTGTTATTTTTGTGTTTTCTCCAAGTCATGACTATGTTATCAACACACTTTCAACGCCTTAATTTCACTGAAAGAAAATGAAGTCTATAGTAGAAAAAAATTTAACTAGTTTTGTTATTTTTGTCAGTGTTATTACTACCCTTGTGGATAAGTCTTTCTATTCCAGTTTGATCTTCCGGAGTTCTCTAATCTTTATTTTTCTTTGCTTGGGAAAGTTTTAATTTAAAAGGATTTAGGATTTGGTCCTTTTCGCTGACATTTAAAATTGCGATAGTCAATTTTACCGAACGTTTCAACAAGACTGTCTGTTACAAATATTCCTGGACTTACCTCTTAAAACTCAAAGCACTCCTTTTTCTAATCTGTCTTGTATTTCTGGGAGTTTCTCGAAGTGGGCTTCTTCTTCACTTCTTCTTCAGTCTGGAATTCATAGAATTCATTGCATGCAACTGCGCTTTTAACATTTTTAGATTTTCCTGAAATACTTATATCGGGATTTTTAGGCGGATAGTTTTTATTTTCATTGCGGTTTTTATTGTTAATTACCAGTGTGTGATTTACTCACAAATAAAGAGGATACCGGAATGACAACAGCCTTAAGTTTTAATCAAAAATGTTTTTAATTCAACAATAAAAAATCTTAAAGCTAATATCACAATGTTTAGCTACAAAAGTTCAATATTCAAAAATAGTAAATAATTCAACAAAATAAAATTCAATAAATGCAAGAATAAATATAAAAGTTCAAAGAAAATCCAATATACGATATATAAAAATCCTCCGGGGAAAAGACCTCCTACTTTCCACTGGGTGGAATCTCTTTTATACATCCACGATGAAAGGTTCCCCTACTTTCCACTGGGTAGTACCTGTAATAAATAATAGCAACAAATTAAAAGATTGCACTATAATTAAACTTTCGTGCAATAATTATCGGGTGAAAAACTCAGATTAAACTCTGAATATAGTAGGTGAAGAGGATTGCAGATTAAACTCTGCCTGAGGATAGGAATGTTCAGTTAAACCCTAATCGAGGACTGGATGGAATTTCAGATAAAACTCTGAATATATCGGGTGGACAAAATTGCAGATTATTCCCTGCTTAGGTGGATAGGAAATATTCAGATTAAACTCTGAATAATATATTGCAGATTAAACTCTGCCTGGGTGATAGGATGTGTCTAGATTAAACTCTAAATGAGGAATGGATATAATTCGCCTAGTTCGCCGGCCTGTTATACAAATTTTCACTATGGCCATCTTTTTTCGACTTTTGGCGAGTGTATGTGGCATTATTGTTTTGCCAATTCGCTTTATGGCAAGTGAAGTGCCAACTGTCAAATTTTATTTAAGTGACAGGAAAATGACAGGCGATTAAGTTGGAAAAATGTTGTTGTAAATTATTTTTATGCAAATTTTATATTATTTTAATAATTTTAGGTGATGCATTTTTGCTGGAGAAGCTATAGGAAGGATTTGGGTACAAAAAGTGCACTTCCCGTGCATTATTTAGATAAGTATTATTGTTGATTCAACTAAACTACTGATACTTTGTGTTTTATTTTGATCTTTTTTAGATTTATTGATCAGGAGAAGTATTTGTATTGGATATACCTTTAATTTTGTTTTTGTTAACTCTTATTTTGTTTGCAGGAATTTGTGAGTGGACCGAACATCCTCCCGCCTCCAAACTAATTAGATACACATTTATAAATAAACTTACTTTTGGTTGATGGAAAATGTGTAATTTGCCTTGTTTCTTCTTCTTTTCATGGTAGTTTTTCCTGGCAGGTCCCATTTGAAAAAACCTTTGGCCTTTCTAATATTGTCCCACAGGGATATTGGCCGTTTTTAGTTGATCCAGTACAATGGGACTAGCAACGATGCTTTGCTCCAAATCTCGTGGAATACCTACATTGTGTTGGTGGTTTAATGTCAGTTATTGGAGTGTCCCTGAATTGGTGGCTCAATTGGTGCATCCATAAACTGTATCATTGTGTCGATAACTTCTATGGACGGTTTGTTGATAGTTACCTCGCATATTGGGTTTTTTTTTTTGGTGTTATGGTCGGAATCGGCCTTGGCCGTGTTGGTATTCTTATACCAGGAGCGTAGATAGTTGGCCGTGGTTTAAAAACAAAGCCCCCTTTGAATGTGTCGACTGTCCATATTCGGTGGATTGTTGGCGCTGCTTTTAATGCCTCAAAGGGTCGCCTTTTCGTCCTAATTGGAGATGAGTGGGCTGGCGCTGTAGCGCAAAGTTCAATATTTTTAACTTTTGGTGCGCGCCAAATTTGACATTTCCGAGTTAGTTACAGCGCCACGTATTCCAGCCTAGGGTGGCTGGCACCATGTATAATAACAGCCAATATTAAAACACCAAAAAGTTTTTGCCTCTACAGCAACTCAAGTTTTATGCTACAACTTACGCGTTCATAGCAACCACAGCCACTTTTAACATGACAGAAGAGTGGAAGTCAAATTAATTTGAAAGGAGTTTGTCAACGGTTTGAGACCCAATCAGTTTACATTCATTCTTGTAAGCTTTGCTTTTGTACTCTGCATCGACATTACTTTCAGTATCTTCTTTGCTTTATACGGATTGTGCTATTTCTTATTGTTTCAAATATGGATGTGAAAAATATTAATACGAACAAAGGGAAAAATGAATCTGTTTTAAATGTTTATTTCAATCACTTAGAAATACATACGAACACAACATTTAATTGGTGTTGCGCGAAATGAAAAAACAATTTGTGTAAGGCCGCATACACATTGTTGAGTGATTAGCGGTGAGCGGTGTGCGATAAGTGGTAAGTGATGAGTGATTAGGGATGAGGTGTGCTCATTGGTTTGGTGCAATTTTTAAGAGCTTAGTATTTAACCGACTTCCCAAACACAAAGAGGTTTAAAGTTCGACGTGTATTTGTAACGCGTAGACCGATTTGGATGGTTCTTTTGCTGTTGTATAGAGTGTGATCCTCCATTGCTAATAGGAGAATAATTTGGTCGTAAGGTGTATGGTGTGGTTGTGGGGGGGGGGGGGCATTCTAACTTCGTAACGCGTAGACCGATTTCGATGATTTTTTTTCTATTGGGTAGCGTACGTTCCCTGACTGATACCACCAGAAAAAAAAATTTGGTCGGATGGTAGTGGGTGTAGGGGGTTAAACCATACTTTTTAACGCGTGGACCGATTTGGATGGTTCTTTTCTTGTTGTACAGAATAGAGGACACTTAAAAGTGAAAAATAAAATAGTTTTACAAAAAAGTTGAACCGACTTCACAAAAAGCGCTAAAAAGCATAAAATAATTTTTAATTTTATATCTATTACATTTTCAAGTCGGTGCAAATTAAACAAATCAAGCATGTACATCAAAAGTATTTAATCGTCCTTCCTTATGATCCCGTGAGCTGAAACGTTCAGATAGTTTTATGTATTATCTTCAGTTGTTGTTGGGTAGTTGTTTTGTTTGTTTAATTTGCACCGACTTCAAAATGTAATAGATATAAAATTAAAAATTATATTATGCTTTTTAGCGTTTTTTGTGAAATCAGTTAAACTTTTTTTAAAAAACTATTTTATTTACAAAATGTTAAGAAGGTTGATTTTAGCCGTGTTTTTTTAATGAGAGATTCATCAGATCATTAAAAGAACGATTAGGGAAATTTTTAAAATAAAACTGCAGCTCACTTCCCAAGTTACATATTTACATATTTGTTTTAGACGTTTTAAGTTTCTATTTTACGCCAAAGACAAAGCCCAATCGTAAACAAGAAGATATGAAATATTAAATATATTTAAAACGCATTGAAAACAATTGTGTTTGTGGAATTAACCAACATTTTAATTTCTTTCGTTTTATTGCACATTCACAAAAATGATATTTCTATTGAAATTGAAGTTGGCAGCGTTTTATTTTCAAGGGAAATTTCTTAAATTCCCTTGAGCGGGATAGTGAACTAGATCATGAACTGGTTCAGCAGTTTGTGTGGCGGAGATCTATATAGCTCATTAAAAAACACAGCTTTTGAGAAGGAGGAAGAAGAAGTTAGCGACAAGTGAATTAAATAAAAATCCATTGGAACTGAGATCATTTGTAATTTGGTTAACGGTTGTTCCACAAACACTCTTCAGTTCGCACTTGTGAAATTAAAATTTCACGATCGGATACAGATAACTTAACTTTTCCCACTTCGAAATTTAAAATTGGTATATTGTCCCGACGTGATGCGTTGAAAAACTAACTTGCATAGCTCATCGATACCGCTCACAATCTAGATTGTTTAGGCGGTGAAAACACCGCTTGCCTGTCCACCGCTCATCTGTTAAATGTGAACATTTCCGTTTATTTGCGTTTGTTGCGCAGTGTTTATGCATCGCTTACCGCTCATAGCTGACCGCTCACCGGTTATCGCTCTTCAATTGTTATCGGTTACTTTTGGGAATCCATCTTTACAGGCAACCAACAAGAGCTGAGGGGCCCGCCTTGCTAGCCGTGCTATGCTCGCCGGATCGGGGTGAGATCTTGCCTCACACTCCTCGGTGCACTCACCCGAATTTTATTGCGGGCACTCTTTATGTCCTATCGACGGACCGAAGACTCAAAAAGAAAAGGGAACGCACAAAATTTTTAAGGGGATGGGAACAAAAGGAATGAAAAAAAAGAAGACAACCTATGTCATGCCCCTGACGAGAGCCACCTCAGCCTCCAGATGACATGAGGCTAGTTGGGCTAACCCTCCCCATCCTATGACTATGTCTAGCCCTGGTTATGACATAGTCCCAATAAAAACCTCCGACCGATGTTCGGAACTAAATGTTAGGGAATAGAGAGAGGTCGAGAGGGACTAGGGTGGTGTCTAGTATCCTATCATTCTAACTGTTTGACGCGCAAGAAAATTTATTCTGAGAGGAAAATAAAAATATATATTATATATCTTCCTTAAAGTGAAATAAAGCCTTTGGCTAGATAAACAAAACTATGGCAGGCCCTTAATTTAATGTAACACCAAAAAAAAATTACTGGTCGTAGCGACTGGCTATTATAGTTATTTCATTTCCAAAAATCAAGAAATGCTAAGGGATATATTCTGTTCATATGATTAGCGATAATAATTTTTATAAAAAAAAATTTTTTTTTCGGAATAAATGTAGTTTTATTGTTCTCTAAAATATATATATACATCAAAGAGATGAATGATTTCACAGAAGTAAATAATAAAGGTAGTATTTATATCGCCACTGAATTTTAATAATCATAAAATATATTTAAATTGAAACTAAATGAGAAAACTCCTAACGATTCTACTAAACATTTTCCAATGTGTTGATGATCCTTTAAAACTAAAATTGGTAGGTACCACACCTGGATTATTTAAAAAAAACTTTATATATCTTTATGAATATTTATCTACTTTTAAATTCTTTACCTTGTTATTGTTATTGGCACTTATAATGTTCTTCGAGTGTAATATTTCTTACTGATGATATTCAATATTAAAAAAAAAATCATTTTAAGTTTTATTATTTGTGCTGATATTATTACTTAACAACAAATATATTAACAAATTGTGCGCTCAAATTAAGATGACAAAATAATGTGGCAAAAAAATTTTCCCGGGTCCATATTGAATTATATATTAAGAAAAATGTCGGATCTTCGCATTTAAACACTTTTTTTCTTTTAATTAAAAAAAATCGAAAACTTTATATTTCTGTATTTGTATTTGAATTTAGGTACTAAAACTTCAAGGTTTCTATAGTGTTAAGAGTATTTCTGTTGACTTGGTAAACAAGTCTCTAATAATCTAAAATAATATAAACAAACTCTATTCACTTCCCCAAAATTCTTTATACATATAAAAAGTAAACTAAAATATATTTTATACAATCAAACAATCAAGAAAGCATATATGTGACTAAAAATAAAGTTGTACAAATTATAACCATTTGTAATATGTATGTATCTTTAAATTTTAATTGTAAAATTTCTACTGCTGTCTGTTAATTTATGTAAAGCATTACATACAGAGGTGTTAATCATTAGTTGTGCACGTTTCGTATTTAACTGTCCCAAAAAGCCTATTTCAGTTTACACAATTTAAACCATAAAGCCAAATCTAGTATTATTGTTAAATTTTTATTTCAATACCCACATTTGAACATATATATATAATATATAGCTATGAAGAAATAGACATGAAGTAAAAGCGATATTTATGCAGCAAAAAGACAAATTAATTAAATTTCGGCTGAATCAATATAATCTAATGTGTTGGGCTTCCAACATGTGGGTCCCAATGTTCTAACTCAATCGGCGGTGACCCATGCTTGTATTCTTTTACAAGCTGATCTTACGACGTCAGATATAGGTAGACTAACAGTGGATATTGCAAACAACATATTATGTGAGCGGCTTTTGGGATTCGGAAATTATCAAAAAAAAAAAAATATTATAAGTTAACCAAAAGTAATTGTACGCATTGCAACTGAAAATACTCTGTGCATTTTAGTGTGCAACTAATTCAATATCGATGAAAACACTTTCGTTCTTGGTAATTCTTATAGACGTTTATATTTATATATTTGTTTTACTGCACTGGCGTTGCCACATTTAAAAAAGAAACCATCACCTTTTTACCCCGAAAATTATTCACAGATATTGAAGTTTTTAGTGATATATTAAATCACGTGCATATTATAAAGATCCATTGAAATATCAGAAATAATTTAGTGCAACGTAAACTTTTAGTATTGGCACAATCTTATTTATGCCGCGCTTTTCTTTTGCACCCCACCGATTAGAAGCCTCTATCTTGCAGACTATAAAAAAAAGTACCAATAAAAATCTCCTACCTCATTTTCCTGATTACATTCAACCCAAAATCCAATTTTCTTTTCCTTTCTGCTTTTCCGTTATAGTATAGGCAATCCAGTCTTTAAAATTCGTCATCATGTTGGACCAGGGTTTTTACCGGTTTCTAAAAAGAACGGATCCTTCTCATCCGTTATATAGCGGTCCGCGTGACCCGGCTCCGGTCCTGAAAAAACTCCCTGATCTTACTTCTTTTTTCCTTTCTTCCTTTCGATCCTTGTTAATTCCCGATTCAGAAATATTTCTTCACCTTTTTTTTGTAAAAACTTTTGCGTTACATTTTAAAAATAAGAACTTTTTCCCAACTTTTCTATTTCTTATCAATTTTTCTTCATCTTCTACACTCGTTGACTTTCCGGCTAACACTCCCAGAACTCTTTTGCTTCCTTTTCATTCTTGCCCTTCCACCACTAGAGAATCCCCTCATCTATGCGCTTTTCCAGCAGTCTGTCAGTACTGCCAGGCGGACATCATTGACACCAGGGATAGCAGCGAAATTATTTCGCTGTTGGCCATGTCAGATTGCAAATCCACCGGCAGCATCAGCAACAGTACGGACAATAGCAAAACAATGTCGCTGCCATCTGTATCAGATTGCGCTTACTCGACAGCATTCTTTTACCTAACAAATGCCACTGCGAGAATCGTCACTTCGGAGTCAAAAGCAAAAAGTTAATCGTGTTGACCGCGAGAGTGCACCACCAAATTAAATTAGGATTAGGGATGACTGGGCAGCAAGAATATTTTCTGCCGACTGGTCGGGTCACATGATTCGTATTAGTCACAAAAAAATTACTTTGCTGCTGCTGCTGCTGCTGACACAATGCCGCCAATTGAATGAACTAAGAAGAAGAAGGCCTTCAGTCAACAGAAGTAAGCTGTCAACTCCGCTGGCTCACATAACACAATATGAACATGTTGTAAAAAAAGCAAGTACTACCAAACAGTTACGATCCCATTGTCTATGAAAAACATGTGTCAACCACCAACAACTCGGTTAAAGCCAAGGCAAAACCTTGCAGTCAACTGCGTTCAGAAATCATAACAAATTTCGTCGTTGAACCTGATAGGCACTGTCGTGTTTATTTGACCTCTAATGGGCACAAAAAGCAAAAATAACCAGAGCTCGGTCGGGATGCTTAAAAAAACCAGAAAGCTTAAAAGTTATTGAAATTCCTGAGAACTTAAAAAATTGCAAGGGAAATTTATTCATTTTAAATTCATCTGAATTTTATAATGAAAAAAACGTCATATTAAGTGCTCGGAGCAGTTAAAACTTTTTGCGGAAGCTAAGAGCTGGCTAGTAGACGGAACTATCCACTTTGTTCCATCTATAATGACTCACGGAACACGGAAGTAACTGTAATTCATTGTTTTTTGTATAATGAGCCGAAAAACGGATGAGGCCTACACACAGTTTTCTTAAATTAAGTAAAATAGCCTGTGAGTAGAAAACTCCAGAAAGAATACCTGCCAGAGATTTCTTTCCTTCAGCCCAATATAATATATTTACTTCATTTTGGGCAGATAATCTGTCGTAAAATACAAAAGGAAGGATTGAGCAGGAGGTATAAAAATTGTGAAGAATAAAAATAAGAATGTTGAAAAGCTTAAGTTTTGTTCCAAATAATGATATTTTAAGGTACTCAAAGTAGTGTTGAGGCATGCAATGTACGTTTAAAAGTGGTTGTGTGGAAAAAATATGGTGTGTACCAATTAATTAAGAATCTATCAAAAGAATTGATAATTGTTAAAACTAATGTGGAGAAAGTTAAATCTGATAAAAAGTAAAATAATCGTCAAAAAAACAAAAACATAACCTCTGTATTACAAAAAAGAAATTCTGTTGAGGAGATAGAATTTTTAAATGCATTGCAGTTAATAATGCGTTGGTATAAAGTCTGCTAAATTCTTTTTTAAATATGGATAAGATTTTCTTTTATAATTTGACAAAATAAACAAAAATTATTACTTTGTACCTATTATTTGCGTTAACTTAAAAAATATTAAAAATTCAAAAAATTCAAAAAACACAAAATATAAAAAATATATAAAAAAAAATAAATAACTTAGAGAAAACAAAATTAAATCTAAAAAAAGCGATAGAAAAAATATGGAACCTAAAATCTGCTATGTCCTCGTCGTCGTCGTGCGTTAACTTAAAAAATATTAAAAATTCAAAAAATTCAAAAAACACAAAATATAAAAAAATATAAAAAAAAATAAATAACTTAGAGAAAACAAAATTAAATCTAAAAAAAGCGATAGAAAAAATATGGAACCTAAAATCTGCTATGTATGTCGTCGTCGTGTAATCTAAACATCTTTTTTAAATTTTGACTTCAGTGAAAATTTGAAATTCCGGGATTTTGTAATTCCTTGCTTTTGACTTCCGAAATTGTGTACCGATCCCTTTGGAAAGTCGGTTAACAAAAAAATTGTAACTGTACTTCTATTTGGAAAGTAGGTTAATAAAAAAATTGTTAACTGCACTAAAAAGTAAAATTCATTCTAAATTTTCTTTCATCGTAATTTAGATTGATTCTTGAGTGCTTGAGATGATACATCCACTTCATTAATTTGCGTCCAAATTCACTAAATCGTGCCTCCTAAGTAATTTCTTTTAATAAGCCTCCGCCTGCTCAATATTTATAGAAATCAATATCTCTCATAGAAATTTAATTGAATAAAATTAACGGTACTGCTAAGTGAAGGTCTCACCATCGGATATTATGTATTAATGGCCCGCTGGCTGTCAAGCTACTCTAAACAGGTTGCCTTTATTGTCTGTCTAAAATTGATTCCCACTTGTTCGTGCAAGTTCACCTGTTGAAGTAAATTTTTTCCTCACACAAGGAGCCAGTTTGTTGACCAAGGAATTGCACGGCTTCACGAACTCGTGCGTTGGCTGATGCCACAGAAATCATAACGCAATATGCATACGTAATCGGTTCGTGGGATTTTATTTGCTTGCCATTTTAGTTGTGTTTGCTTTTACCTGTTGCAGTTTGATTATCTCTACTTTTCTGGGTCATCATATCATATCAGCATCAGTCTATTATTTCTTTCTTTTCGAACACCTTTTCTTATGGAAATTACTGCATTATTAATTATTAATTCTTAGAGAAACTATCATATTTAGAAAAATGGAGGTGTGGGAGACAGATCACTTAACCAATCCATTTTTTCATTGTCTGATCAATGTTGGGTACGTGAATCTTATCCAAAGCAGCCAAAGAAAAAAATAATATTCACTTAATATAAAATAATAGAAATGGAAGAACCACAATCTTTACATATGTATTTAGAAAGTCTAAAACATGTAGTCGTTAAAATTCCCAAAAAGCTTTTACTATACCTTTCTGAAAGCTCTTGCTAATTACAAAAATGTTCTGCATCCAATGAACATTTGAAAAATTCTCATCTTTTGTTTGTACAAACTAGAAGGTAGCAAAATGATTAATGTTTGATAAAATTTTAGCTTAAGCCAGTTACTTCCGCCAGATCACTTCCCGTAATAAGTTGCAATTTGAACAGAAAAGTTTTCCATAATGTTATTTTACTAGCATTACCCTCTGTTGGATAAGAGTTAACATATTAACTTTCCAAATCACAGGTTTGAATCGCGCTGGAGGTGAGTCAGCTGTTTTCTGCTGACGAAAAATTATGCTTGGGTTTGCGGAGTAATTTCGGTGTTTTGGAATCGATTTTAAATTGTAAATCCACTTGTAATCTTTGCTTTCGAATTGGTGTGACGGTGATTTTGGCATAATAAGATTCTCCAAAGCATTATTGAAAAAAAACTATTTAAATTGCTTTTTTCAGTAAAATAAAAGGTGTATCCACCCACTAATTGCCCAGAAATCAAAAACCGACCACATAACTATGGCACGGAGCACGCAACAACACCTATACTATATAAGTCACCACATCAACCCCACTGAAAGTCCAGCGATAGACAATATAACTGGAGTTACGCAGGATACCAGCTTACAGGTGACACCTAATCAACGTTACCGAATATGTTGGGCCATTGATAGCGAATTACAAGCTTTGTGCTTATAATGGTGTGGGGTTAAGGTGGGATAAGGGTTGGGATGGAGTGAATTGTTGACATTTTCAGCCGAATTTCGCAAAACGAAATCTAGGGTGTTAGGGGATTTGGAGGATTTTATTGCTGTATGCATTATGTATACCTGTTGTTACTAAGCCAAAAATTGTGTACTTATGGTGGGGGTAGAGGAAGGGGAGTCCAACTTCTTAAGGAGTGGATTGCTACGGGAATCGGAGTAATATTTCTACTATGACCTTATGATAAACGCGTCCGGTCTTCTTCATTCCCAGACCAGATACTTCTGCGTTTACCTTAAAACGTGGTAGTCCAAGAAAGTCAGCGGCTTCAACAGAAATAAAGGACGTCTGTGAACATTGATCAATTAGAGCCCGAAGAATTTCTATCCTTCCATGGTAACCTTGGGCATGTACTATTGCAGTGGAAAGTACTACTTGTTGAGTCTGCTTGACGTTCAACAATTGAGTGAGTGTTTCGGGTGTTGGCTTTGTTGTAAATAGGTGAGCTGTAGTGTACGGTTGTCGTGGCTGGGTATTCACCGTTGGTGGGTGTAGCAATACATGTATGATGTTGACGATGGAAAATATTACAATTATATTAACCTCGGCAAGTTTCATTAGTATTGTGCATCAGACAATTAATGCACATGTTTTTCTTCTGAACAAATTGTTCTTTTTAGTAATTGGTAGTCGGGTGAATCTTGGACATTAGTATAATTTGTGGGAATCTTGACAATAACAGCAGTTCTGTTGTTTATTCGCAGTGGTATGATATGATTTGTATTAAATTAGATTTGATCATTAAATTATATTTGATTTTTATTCCCAGCTGCATTGATATCTTTTTTTTCTGTCCCGTAATGACTGTAGCGATTGCAATCGGTTCTACAGATTGGCTTCAGTTCCGCTTATAATGTTCAACCAGGGGGCTAGGATATTTGGAATAGTATCTACCAGTACTCCAAAACCGTCTTCTTAATGTAACCAGCTAGGTGAAGCTGAGTTCTTGTGATTGGAATAGTATCTTTAGCTATTCCAGAAACGTCTTCTTAGTGGATATAACCAGCTATTTAAAGTTACGTTCTTGTGCTCGAAGGACCGAATGTACAAATTATTAAGTTAATCTCTTACCACTGGTGGGGGAGATTACTTATTGTACCGCTATTGCAGGAACCCTTACCGCTGGTGGGAGAATTCGCAACAATGAAATTAACGCTGCAAGGAATGAAGAATCAGTGCCAAAAGTCAGTTTTACTTCTCATTTTTATATACATACTATATATTGCTTAGTTAGCTATAATAAAGTTCATATTTTATAATTCCAGGTACCTAAATATTGATTACTTAGTTATAACTTAGTTATAAATTATGAACTTAGTTAAGTTCATAATTTATAATTAAATACATTTGGCATATATAAATTCATAATTGCTTAATAGGCAATTGACATTACCTTTACTTTAACATAAATAAGAAAAAACTCAATTGACCAGATCAGCATTACGTAGTCGGGTTCTTGAACGGCTGTAGTGTTTTGAAATTTGATGCCGCTTCGCATGCTTTTGGTTCAGGTAAGCTGAATAAAATTTCTGACGGCATGATCATTCTGATCAACTCTACACGACTGCAAAAACTCCAAAATATACTGTGACACTCTTAGTGATTGCTGCATAAGCCGCCAAATTCAAACCCGTGTGCAACCAAGTGTTGCAAGTACCCATGTATATACACAATCACATAAATCAATTAACGGACGTGCTTCAACCTTTTCGTGAAAATGCAACGATGAAGTTCGCGGTCATTTTCGAGTAAGCTCGAAAAATTTGCGAAGAACTGGATGTTGAATTTAAACAATAGGGATGGGCGATCTTAGATTCGATCTCGACGGATCGATCTTTTAGCCTTCGATCTGCCGATTTTTGAATCGATTTTTCGCGGGACCGATTCAGCTCGAATCGATTAATTTTTTCCGATTCCTATCTATTTAAGACAAGACTGAGCAAGCTCACCTGGAAATATTTTCGCATCATCATTAATTTGTCATAATCCTTCAAATTTAAAATTTCATACCAAAAAGTTATCTGTATATCAGTGAGTACCATGAGCAAAGATTACTATTAGTAGATAAACGGCTGCGAACAAAGTAGAGAAATTTTTTGGTTGCTTTTATATATTTCCCGCATCGAGCAACCCTGTAGTCAGAACTAAAAATTTGTTTTCCGGGAGAGATTGTGGGTAGGAGACAAGAATACTTTTCTTATGTGCATTTACAAATGTAAAATGTACTTCACTCATTAAAAGATCAGAATCTAGTGACAGTTTGAAAGTTTCTTACGCACACAAGTAGACTATCTCAGTCATGTGATTCATGAATTCTTTTTATTGGTGGTACGTTTTGGTACATTTTTCCCTTCGACAAGATTCGGCGTCACTGTTTTTAGGGAAGGCTGTAATTCTCTCCGGATGAGAACAGAATTTTGACAGGAGTAAGTGATTCTCTCAAATAATTTTGACAGAAGTAAATGACTGCACACTACCTGTACTCTTTATTTGCATGTATATTCTTATGATTTTAAAAGCTGGATATATTTCGTTTTACTGTGGTGCCAGTGTTACTTTTTCAAATTAGCTGGGTAATTCAGGAGCCGGTTATCTAGTAGTAAGTAATCTTTGACCATGAGTATCTGGCAGTGCCAAACAGGTTATTTGGAAGCACTCAATTTTAGTGCAGCCCTGGTTAACTCTAAGGCTCTTGAAGATTTCTCGCTGCTAACTAGGATGGCTCGAAAATAGTTCTGAACCTCTTTAACTAAAAATTAATTCTTAATATATTGCTCATAATAAGAATACCTTGAATACATCTTTCACTATATGCGATTACAACTACTGGGTTCTCTCCATCGTTTTGTTCGATAGGTGTTAAATCCGCCCACTCCGTCCTTCCTCTATATGGTATTCAGTCTGGAGCAAGAACTTCTTCTTAACTCTTATCCCTTGGTGATTATAATTTATTGTCATGTGATGTCCACCGGTTTTTGCTAGTTATGACAAATTGAGCCTAATGAAGCGACACAAAATGTATGCTTCTTCAAATTGAAAAGCCAAAATAAATGAAATCGATCTATAAACATCGATCTTTTTAGGACGATTAATCGATCTTCGAAATCAGAAAAAAAGTACAGATGGATCTGTACTGAATCGATTTTCTCAGTTCGATCCCCCATCCCTATTAAACAACATCGAGTGGTGACAAGGCAGTCCCACAGATCAAATCAACCATCTCAGAATACGGAAGGGTTCTTCAGAATATCTATCTTCGTCCCATATTTAGACTCAATCATGAGTTCTCTGAGAAATCGATTTTCTTCTACACACAAAAAGCATTTTCACTAATGCAGCTCCACCCAGAAAATATAAGAAAATTTGATAAATCTTCATTTTAAGCCATTGCAGAAGATATGCAGAATCTTTACGGAGGCCACTACTAGATGTTTAAGGCAGATGAAGTGAGTGATGTGGCTTTAATAGTATAGGAGTACACTGAATTGAACAACTTTGGGCAACAACCTAGAAGCCTTAGGTGGTTATGCGTGTCATTTTAATAATAAAAATGTATGTGTAATTTCTCTCATTGTGCAAGTGCACCACCCTCTTTCCGGTTAAAAGAAAACAGTAGCAGAGACACTTTTACTAAATGATATCAAAGATCACCAAAATCAATTTAAAATTTGGCTTAACCAATTTAGCAGAACTTTGTCAGAAATGGTGTGTATTTGCTGGATAAAGTGACACACAGTGTGTATATAGATTTTATAAAATTTTTAAATCGATATTTCCAAAGGAATATAATTATCCGTTCCATTATAACAAGGATTGTGTATGCTTCTTCCTGTCGTCGAGTAATATATGTCATAAAATGAACTCAACAACTTTAGTATGATATATACCATTTCCCATTTAAGTACAACCATTTCCCAATTAAGCAAAACTAAGACCCAATGGAAAAGACACTTTTTCCAATTTAATTAAATTTATCCCAATGAATTTGATATTTTTCTCAAATAAATTAAACTTTTCTCCATTTGAAAAAAACTTTATTTCATTGTAATTAAACAATTTTTCAAATAATTTAACCCTATATTCAAATATAAAAAACTTTAACTTATTTAAATATACAACACTTTTTTTTAACATAATAATTATGAAATGCATCTTCTTTCGTAACGAAAATAGACAGGTCATCAGCATACGCTAGAATAAGTGGCCTTATAGTAGTGTATGCTAGGTGAACTGAATATTGTCTCAACGATTGACGAAGAATTACTAGCAGCGGCTCCAGTGAAAAGTCATAAAGCATTCCTGACAACGGGCATCCCTGACTGATACCCCGACGAAACGGAATAGGAGACAATATATGCCCATTATGCTTTATGAGAATCACTGAATCTCTATACAGACCACTGATGATCTCAATCCATCTGGACGGAAGCCCAAATTTACCGAGCACTCTCAGTAGATACTCATGTGAGACGCTATCAAACGCCTTTTCTTGATCTAACAAGATCATGGCCATCTGCGAACCAGTCTTTTCGTGGTAGGCGAAAATATGTTTTGCTACGGCGATGTTGTCGTAAATAGTACGACCTGGTATGCAGTAGGACTGTTCCGGGTGTATTACCGGAGCTATCACTGAGCTGAGTATAGTTCCGAGTGCTTTGCAAACTATCTTGTAGTCGACATTGCACAACGTAACTGGCCTCCAGTTTCCCAGCCTCTGAAGATCTCCCTTCTTGGGTATTAGACGCATAACGGATCTCCGCCAACTTGAGGGAAATTCGGTATGTCCAACCACTGCAGAAATGAAAACCTTCAATAGGTCTGGAATCAAAAGATTCCTGAAGCGTAGAAAAAATTCTGGAGTTAGACCATCATAACCAGGAGAGGTATGACGGCGAAGATCCTTCGTTGCGGTAAGCATATCGTCGAGGGTTAATGCTATGTCCAGGAATTCTCTACTTTCATTGGAGAAAGCAGGAACGTACTGGAAGAATTCATCAGTGGACGTAGATGTTGGCAAAGTCGGCACAGCATATAGCCGTGTGTAGTAGTTTCGGATATAATCCGCAAGCTCGTCTCCGTATAGGAGTTGCCCAGATTCGGCAAGCATCGAATCTACTTCACAAGAAGCGGTACGTCGTCGTGTTGTCTGGAAGAAGTACTCGGTCGGAGACTCGCCCTCTCGCAACCAGCGCGACTGATTCCGGAGTACAAAATCCAAACTATGTTTGTAATTTTGTACTCTCAGCCGTTCTTTTAATCTCTCGTATTGCGAGAGCAATTCTGGTTGCGCGGGCAGAAGAGTACCAATCCGGGTGACTTCGGCCGTCAAACTCGATGCAATATACCTGCTTCGATTGAATCTCGTCTCGATAAATGAGCGAATCTGAAGCTTTCCAACATCCCACCAATGACTAAGGTTCGCGTAGTCATTTTTCCTTTCTCGCCATTGATGCCAAAACTGTATGAATTTTTCAATGAACTGCTATGAATTCAACAAGTTATTGTTGAAAATCCAGTAGGCAGTTCGCTTTTCGACCAAAGTGCTAGTTGCCACAACAAGAAGGTGATCTCTTAATGAACACACTTCATGAGTGACACTAACGAAAAAGTTAAGAAGGCTTGACGAGACGTAAAGTATGTCTATCCTCGAACCCGAAAAGCTACCCCGGACATTTCGGGAAACCCTTGTGTATGACCTAGTCGTTGGATTAAGCCAACGGTAGACATCGACAAGGTTGAGCTGTCTGACTAGGTTCCGCAATCGTCCCGCGTTCACTGAGTTGAATTCAACTCCGGAATGGCGGTCGAGCGCAGAATCCGATGTACAGTTGAAGTCACCCCCAAGGATAACTTCACCACCGAAGTTCGCAAGATGCGACAGGACAGAGTCCATTACCTGTCTTGCGATATCCTGGTCATGCGGTAGGTACACGTTTACTATCCTTAGTGTTTTGTCTCGCAAGACGAATTCTAAGGAAGACGCGAAACCTGAGCAGATGTCTGTGTATACAGGAGACGGTAGTGTAAAACTGTTCGACACAGCAATTGCCACACCAGATCCTCTACGAGGAGCTGGTGTGGCAAAAACTGTGTAACCTTTGTGTAAAATAGTGTTTCGTTCGAGTTGTGTAAATGTGTCGAGTGTGAAATTTGTCTCCTGTAAGAGTGCAATGTCAGTATTCCAATGTTTTATGTCTTCAAAAATGGCGTGTAGACGTGTAGGTGCACTTAAGCCCCCAGTATTTAGAGAGACTATCCTACACATTCAATGGGAGAGCTGAACTGGGATTATGAGTGTTCGACTCTATTGAAGAAGATCCCTGTCCAGGCGCTGCTCTTCGAGGGCATCCACTACTTTATTGTAGAGGCGCTCGAGCCTCGACACCTCATTATAGCGAGCCCGCTTCTTTCCTTCCTGCTTCAGAAGCAATAACTGAGGCAGGATCCTGGCTGGATCACCAATCTCTCGCTTGAGTATAGCCAAGATCCTGTCTTCGCTCTTTTTATAGTGGAGACTGTCAGGGATCGTGCGGAGCTTCACCCTCGGCACCTTCACCAAATCGGGGTCCAACTCGAAGCGGCTATTCATCGACGCGGTACTGCCGCACGATTCGTAGCCGCTCTGAGTTGGACCGGCCGTCTCGGTAGCGGAGAGAACCTCGACGTCTGAGAGGGCATCAGTGACATCTTCTGATGCCACCGACGACGCACTCGGAGCGACAGGTTTTGTCTCCTCTGCCGAAACCCCCCTCTTGCTCAGCACCTTTTTTGACGGAGGTGCAGGCATGACCTCCTGGTCAGGCTTTCGCTTTGTGCGCCTCTTCTTCTTCATCCTCTCCTGACCTGACTTGGTGAGCTCCTCATCCGAGCTCACTGCCTCTACCCGTGTTGAGGTGGCACCGTTTATAGCCAGGACCGGAGTGGTCTCTGGAATAATTTCCTCGGGCACTTTGACTATGGGTTGCACCAAGAGACGAGGCGCAGCAACAGGCGAAGTCACTATTTCGGGCGCAACTGCAGGTGCAGGAGCACTCTCCACGGTGTTTTCTGCCACTCTCCTCTCTCTCTTCGGGCACTCCGCTGCAGAATGCCCTACCTGTTGGCAGGCGAAACATCTTGCCTCGGTGCTCACCTCAATCCAATTTCTGGACCCGAGCATGCTCCAGAAGAAGCCCTCTGGAAGCACATATCCCTGGTTTAGGGAGACGTATGCTCCCCGGCTGGAACTGAGGATGCCCTTGTCCAGACCTTGGTCCCCAATTTTATGTGGAACCGCTCGAACTTTGCCGTGAACCTTGCCAAACCTTTGCAAGAAGGCTGCGAGGTCCTCTGGCTTAGATCGAATTGGGACCCGGGAAAAGCAGACTCTCGTCGGCTTCACTGTCACCGGGTACGGTTGGAGGTGTCTACCACCCACATCGATGCCCCCAAGCATCAGCTTCGTGGACGCTTCAATGGTAGTGGTATACACCTCCATCATACCGCGTCCGACCAGACCAAAGGAGAATATCTTCTCCAATGGGACGACCTGTAACAGGGCTCGCAGGTATGTACTTTGTGCAACTCCACGGAGGTGCTCAAAGTACATACCGTACCTATCATCCTGCCACTGGTCGTCAAAAAGCCCTTGCAGGTCCGCGCCTGATCTAGACCGAGACTTGACTAAATCAGCCGGGGGCTGACGAGGAGTCACTTAACTACCTGAAATGGTAATAAATGAACTTCTAGTGGAGCAACCACTTACCTGTTGGGCGTAGCTACTTCCTGCTACTACCACTGAACTGGTTGGTGCTGCTCCCTTTGGCGCTGTGTTGCTGGATTCGGCTTTCTTGGCCCCTGAAAGGCTTGGCCGTATTATGACGCTGGACGGTGCTGGAGCATCTTTCGACGCTGCTCGAACTACATCCGAGAGTTTAGGCAATTTCGGCGCTGTCGTCGCAGTGACAGCTTTTGCTGTCTTCGCAGTGACAGCTTGTGCTGTCGTCGCAGTGACAGCTGGTGCTGTCTTCTCAGTGACAGCTGGTGCTGTCTTCTCGTTGACAGTGGCTGCTGTCTTCATCAAAGCGGCGGCTGCCGCTGATTTTTTTGCGGCTGTTGCCGCAGACACAATTGCAGCGGATGCTGCAGCATTTTTGCCTCCGGACGACGGAGACACTGAAGACACAGGGGCTGCAGATGTTGCTGGCTTTGGGTCTTCCCTCACTACTGTCTTAGCAGGCACTTTTCCCACATCCTTCAGGAGTCTGGCCTCTTCAGTGTGCCCTTTTTTTGCCTCTTCGGTGGGCACTTTTTTTAAAAATGTTCCGAGGTCGACCTTTTGACCTCGCTCCTTCTTCTTTCGTAATTTGGGGGGCTTTTTACTCCCCCCAGTATCGCTGCTGCTACTGCCGCTCATTTAGAGGGCATTAGCAAAAAATCTTTCTATTTTACACTTATATGGCTAATTTAATTTTAAAATTTTGATAGGTAACCAAGGAGATAACAAAGAACAAATAATTTTTTCAGAAATGTCAATTTTTTCACTTTTTCCAGATTTTTAATTAAGTTCATTTTTCACAGAATCGTTTATTTATTTAAGCTTAATACAAGCTACTGCATAAAAAAAATAAAAAAATAAAAAAAATGAAATACAAGCTATAACTTACTACTAATTCTACAAACTACAATAAATAAAAAACAAAAGCTACAATATGAGCTATAAATACAGTAGATACTGGCAGAAGGCGTAAGGAAGAAGAATTAAAGTAGGCGATCAGGATCAAGATGGGCGGGGTCAAGATATAAGGCTTTGTGGAGTGATGATTTACTCAGATGAAAGTCAAAAGAGGAAAGGTCGTTGACTTTTCGTAACATCCTGGTAATTGGCTCGCTTTGACCGTAGTTTGTGCGATGGCGGTCGAGTCGGAAAAGGGGAGTAGACCTAAGGTTACGGGGGTTGGTATAGATGGCTAAAGATTGCAGGATTGAGGGGCAGTCTATGGCACCAGTTAATAATTGATAAATGAAGAGAATGTCGGAAACATCACGACGTTTGCTTAGAGGTTGTAAGTCGATCAGTTTCAGACGGTTTTTATAGGGAGGAAGGTTGAATCTGTCAACCCACGGAAGATCACGTAGAGCGAAGCGAATAAACCTACGCTGGACAGATTCAATCCTATTAATGTGAGTTGTTTGTGTAGGGGACCATACCTGGCTGGCATATTCAAGGAGACGTCTAACGAAGGAGACGTAGAGAGATTTGGAAACATAAGGATTGGAGAACTCTCTAGACCAGCGCTTCACAAACCCTAGCGCGGAGTTAGCTCTGTTAATTATGCTGTCAATGTGGGAACGGAAATTGAGTTCACTATCACAGATTATTCCTAAGTCACACAAAGAGGTAACGATAGGGACTGGTACGTTGGTTAACATATAAACTCTCGGGGTGGTGGTAAGACGCTTGCGGGAATAAGAGATGGACTGGCATTTGGAGACATTGAGCTCTAGAAAGTTTTTCATGCACCATATGATGAATGAATCGAGGTCTTCTTGCAGGAGAAGAGAGCCAGTAGTGGAGGAGATATGTTTGATTATTTTCATGTCATCGGCATAAATGGACAACTCTGAGTGTTTGATGACACATTCAACATCATTTATTGTGAGGATAAAAATCAATGGACCTAGGTGGCTGCCCTGAGGGACGCCGGAACGAGCGACAATAGGGTTAGAAATGGATGAACTGAAAAGAATATTGTACCGACGGTTGTTGAGGTAGGATCGAATCCAGGAGATAAATATGGGGGGGGGGGGAAGCCTAGGCGATCAAGTTTGAACAAGATAACGTTATGGGAGATCTTGTCGAAGGCTTTACTAAAATCGGTGGCGATAACATCAACATCTTTACCGTTTTCCAGGGCACATAGGGTTTTAGAGACGAAGTCAGTAAGGTTGGCGGTTGTAGATCTACCTTTGAGGAAGCCATGCTGGGAGAGTGAGAAGATAGACTTACAGTGGAAAAACATGGAATCATAGACCAATTTTTCGAATAGTTTAGGTATGGATGATAATTTAGCGATGGGTCTGTAGTTGGACACATCGTTCTTGCAACCTTTTTTGAAGATGGGAATAATATACGAATTTTTCCATAATTGAGGGAAAACCCCTTGAGGGACCGAGAGACGAAAAAGCAAAGTAAGGGGTTGGACTAGATGGATGGCACACTTTTTCAGAACGATGGCCGGAATACCATCAGGACCTGGGTGAAAGTCGTCCTCAAGCCTATTAATACTGGCGGCGATTAGTTCAGGATCAGGGTCAAAAGATGAAAACGACGTTTGAGTGCATTTGTCCATGAATGCAAAATAGTTAAGGTCGGGTTGTAGAGAATTGTCGCTGAAAGATTTACTGAAGAAGTGTGCAAAGAGGTTAGCGATAACCTTAGGATCAGATGAAGAGGTATTCTCGAGCTTTAGGGTGGAAGGGTAACCATTGGATTTCTTCTATAAAAAAAAGCTATAAAAACGCTTGGGGTCGGATATGAGGCTAGTTTCCATCCGTTGGAGGTACTCATGGTAGAGGGTATCACAACGTTCAGAAAAAGAGGTATAAGCAGATATGTAGGAAGAATAGTCA
This sequence comes from Leptarthrus brevirostris, assembly GCA_964036015.1. NCBI lineage: Eukaryota > Metazoa > Arthropoda > Insecta > Diptera > Asilidae > Leptarthrus > Leptarthrus brevirostris. Next base: position 67,459,858 of record OZ038375.1, read on the forward strand.
GACTCAGTCTGGGTTAGAAGAAAAGTTTGCCAACGTTTTTTTCTCCTGTTGCGAAGAGAGCGTAATTCTTTGTCGTACCATACGGGGGATGAGGAGTAGTTTTTACGAGCAAGAAGAAGGATAGATTGTGTAAGACAAGCGTGTATTTGCGAATAGAATGCCTCTAAAGCAACGTCAACTGGGAGATGTTGAGGGATATCCCCAATATTAGAGTTGAGGAGCAAGTGATTTAATTTGTCAAAGTCGCCTTTACGAAAATTGAAGGATAAAGAAGACTCGGAGCCTGAAACGGCATGAGGGTGCTCGTAGGATAAAACGAGGAACAAAGGAGGATGGTGACGGTCGAGGGAGGAGAGAAGATGGTTGCTTTCTGCGACAGCCGAGTTAACTGGGTCTGAAGAAAAGATTAAGTCTAATTGTCTGTCCAGGAAGTTCCTGACTTGGCTTACTTGAAAGAGACCTGAAACGGAGAGCTGATCGGTAAAGAAGGCTTCTTTGGCCGAAGATGCGTTAAGGGGGACAAAGTGAGAACAGTCCTGGGACAATGACCATTGGATACGGGGGAGGTTAAAGTCACCCAATAAAATAAATTCATCGGACGCGTTAGCGTTCTCAAGCAGGGTATCGATCGCTTCGATTATGGGCTCGTAGGCGTCTAGTGGTTGAGAGGGACGAATGTAACAACAGAGGATGTACAGAAGGCACTTATTTAGTGTATTTTTATACATACAAATTCTGATATTGTAGAGTCGGAGGTCTTTAGCAGGGTGGCATCATAACGGTTGTGAGCAGCTATGAGAACCCCGCGACCTGGTGGCTCATTGGTGCCTATACAACCGTCAACATGGAAAATGGTATAGTTTGGAGGGAAAAGTTCGCTGTCGAGAATTCCTGGTGTTAGATTGGTTTCAGTTAAGGCAAAGATATCGTGCGGGAATTTGTGAGAGTTAAGGAAAATATTTGTTGTTTTTGTACTAAGTATTCTTACGTTCTGGTAATAGACCGACAAGCTGTTGGGGAGAGGATCATGATCGGAAACCGCGGGTGCAATAGAGGGGAAGTCAGAAATAGGGAAATCTAGGGGTTAGGAACGAAAGTAGTTTAAGGAGTCGTTACGACTTTTTTGAAGATGGGAAACCCGGCGAGAACTGACGTACGCAGCATAGGTGGATAGATCATCTGAAACCTTATGGGAAGGTTTATGGAATGATTCATGGTATTTAGTGAAAAGTTGGAGTAAGACTGATGGGTCTGTGGGCAGGCCTTCTTGTTGTATACTTAACATGACGTTGGTGCTGGTTTTACCTTCAACACAGACGGAGTTCGGTTTGTCGTGGAGATAGGCTAGAAATAGACGTACGTTGTCATAAATGCGACGGTCCCGTAAACGGGACAAGAGGTATCGTCCATCGCTAGAATCAGCAGAACGCAAAGTCAATTTAACTGTAGGTTTGAGAAGGGGATCGATAAATGAATGATGTTCGGATAAAGGAGTTTTGGCTAGCGGAATGGGCGGGTTAACGGAGGTAGAAGTTGTTTGAGACGGGGCGACAGTGTAGGAGGATGACGGCATGGAATTAGGTGGGCACGCGGAGGAAGTAGCGGGTGCACGGTTTGGCGTATATAGAGGAGAGGTGGCACGGACGGGAATCAGAGCAGAGGTGGTGGAGTGGTCGGAAGAAGTTGGCTTGACGTTAGGAGGGCACGCGGAAGAATTTGGGAGTGCATGGTTAGTTGGGTGCGCTGGACATACGGAACTCAAAACAGTATTGGTTGGGTTGACGGTTGAAATGGGCGTGTTCGAGGGCTTCGGTGTAACTGCAGCAGGGGGGTTAAGGGTGTGATAATATTTAAAGTTGGGATACTTGACTGGAGTACTTAGATTAAAATTTGGAAATACTCCCATTTTGAGCTTCCAATTGGAGTTAGGAATAGTGGTGAGATGTGCGGAAGAGTGAGCAGTGATTATGTTGTTACTAGTTCTAAGATTCTTATGGTTAGGGTGAATACTAAATTTAGGTATGGGTTAAGGTCGTTTGGGGTAGTTAGTGAGGTTAGGTTTTTTAGTATTTAATTTAGGGTTAGGTGCAGAGGGCTTAGGGTTAAACTTAACGTACTTCCTAGTCCACTTAGAAATTGTGATGTTCCCGAGAGTGAAGAATTTGCTGGAGGGGTTACTGATGAGCCAGACATATTTGTTTGGGATGGAGATCTTGAAGTTGCTGGATTTCTCTGCGTCTGACGAGAGTAACTTCAGGCAGCTAACGGTGGTGAATCCAAAATTCCGGGAAAAAAAACTGTGGGCCCAGGAATCGTTGGCGTTATGAGGTGCACCCTTTAGAAGGAATGGAGTTGTGCTTGATAAAGATGAATGTTTACTGCCTAGCCTTTTTAGTCTCTGCTCCCATTCCGATACTGTCCAGGTGGTGCCAAGTTTGCTGATCGTAAATGTGGTGGAAGTGGGTTGGGATGACACTGTCGGAGAGACATTGATGACAACATCAGCAACCTTCTCTATAACGGGCTTGACCAAACCAGCAAGAGCATCAACATCTGAGGCAGGCTGCACCAAGTAGGAATGCGGAGGAATCACATTCACGGTGGATTGAGGCGGAACTGCGGAATTTGCATCCCGGAGAGTGGAGCAGTCCCCATCAGAAGATGTAGGTCCAGAAGAAGAAGAATTCTCTATAACGGGCTTGACCAAACCAACAGGAGCATCACCATCTGAGGCAGGCTGCACCGAGGAGGAATGCGGAGGAATCACACTTACGGTGGATTGAGGCGGAACTGCGGAGGTTGCATCACGGAGAGTGGAGCAGTCCCCATCAGAAGATGTAGGTCCAGAAGAAGAAGAATTCAAACATCTGTGGTGTCAGACCGAGGAAAAGACGGGCCGAGATAGCTTTTTGTGGTTAAACTCTTAATATCAGAGCCGACTGAGCCAATTAATTCAAAGCTCTTCACAATGGCTGTTGAGCACGAATCCAGATCCCGCTTGACGTGCCGGACACCGCGCCGAATGTCGTCTAAGATTGGCATGATAGATTCCGCAGGTTGGCTGATGGAAGGCGATGGTGATCTAGCGCGGAGGTCATCCAAGGAAGCGACCAGGCCGCTCAGCTTTAAGGAAAGCTCGCAAATCCTGCTTGAAAGAAGCGATGAGTCGTTGGTGAAACCCTCAGCGATCTTAAGCAGCTTGTCCAGTTTTAAGTTTAGACTAGCGCAGTCATCGGACAAAATTTGAAGTCCAGCAAAATTAGTGGAGATCTCGTTGACCTTATCAGCGATATACGATTGATCCGTGGAAAGCGTAGCAACGACTTCCTTCATGAGCCGTAAGACGTGACAGGGCCTAATGTTGGAGCACTCTTTACATGCAGAAAGACCACGTGAAAGACAGGTGCCATGAAAAACACCTCCACAGATGCCATCACAGGTAACACCATTGTCTAGCAACTCATTAGAGCATGACTTCCAAAGGGCCATTTTGTGCGTGAAGAATTGGTCGGAAATATTTAACAATAAAAAGTTAAACAAAAGACTTTACACCAGGTTGCAGTAATACCATATTAAAACAAAATAAACAAACTGAGTCACTTCCGTTTGAAAAACAAAAATATTTCCCGGCACTGTAAAAAGCGAAAAAACTAACTGAGTCACAGTTGAAAATAAGGTCACTGACAAAAATTTAAACAAGGAGAAACTGTGTCAGGTAAGTTATTGACCGGGAAAGAGCGGCACTCACTTTGCTGAGACACGCACAAAACACACGAAACGAAAATACTGCGAAGAAATTGAACTGAGTGAGGAGCGATCACGCAACGCGTCCGATCAATTGGGCGGTAATTTGAGAAATGCAAATTGCAAATTTCAAAAACTTTTTACAGGCACTATTGACACACTTGATACGCTTTCTACACTTTTTACTTTTTTAAACACAGTTTTTGACACTTTTTTTCGCTTTTATTAAAATTGACGCGTCCGTACACTTCCACACAATCAATAATAATAATTTTTTTTTATGTATATAATGGCACTTTATTCGGCACAATCGTTATAAACAAAAAATCCTACAAAACTCTAGCTACTCTAAAAAATGTACAATATTCAAAACAAAAGACACAATAGTTAACGATCAAAAAGAACATATGAAATGACACGCTATGTTACTATTAAAATGTTTCGTAAAAACGACTCTAAAACTTGAAGGCAAAAAAATATAGTAAAAAACCTGTAAAGAAGAAAATACAAGAAATTTTAAAATGCCTCCAAGCGAGTGCCAGCTCTTAGAAAAGTTCTCAAAAATTTTGAAAAAATTCCAAAACTAATCCTAGCACTAAACAAAAATATCCGAAACCGTGCATAAACTTAAACAAGAACATGATTGTCGGAGTGTTCCCAGAGGGTAGATGCAGCACCGGGCGAAGTTCCTACTTCGGGAACCTCTGCTCCCAAGCAAATGCCCTCTCCGTAGAGCCGTTCGCTACTTTTCTAGTCCTCCGGGAGCACTCATCCAACTATGTTCTAAACGAACGCACAACAATTTCGAACCGATTAGAGTCCCGCGGGACCAGTCTGCAGAGTCATTGACGTCTGCAAACTGCTCCCATCATTCTCCCAGTTCTACGATTCCAACGTGAGACTTGTCCTTCTCGCAGCACTTGCAGCAATACCAAAGCGAAGAGAAGCTTCGTGGACAAGCTGCTGCAAGTCTGCGGCCTGTTATTCCCAGTGAAAGACGAGGCTTCCGTACCACACCGACGATAAAGGTTGCCAGGTGCAGTTGAATGTGTCGGCTTTTGTTGCCATGAACTCTAAACGTAATCGCCTCTTCAATCTGGCAATGAAGTGGTTCTTTAGTGCATGTTTGTGAAACTGTGGGTTAGTGGGCTGTTGCCCAGGCTCGATCCGCATGCAGTACAGATGAATTGTCGATTTAGCAAGTGTTAAGATAAAGCTTATCAAGCAATTTACCTGGTTACATGTCCTTGGCCCCAGTAAAAACGACGTTCTTGTAATACTGAATGTCGGGCAGATATGCTGGCACATATCGCGAACAAGATTATTAATGTCGCACAAGGTCGGGCATGTGAAGTATCTGTGGAACAGGGTTCCATCACCACCACAAACCGTGCAGGCTCTTTGAATTCGTCGATCGATATGCGACAGCTGGTTTGGATGCACGAGGCTGTGATGGAGCAGTTTGAATGCCACATCAGAGCCTCTGTAATTGGACGGATAACTATAGACGACTCTGCTAGTTATAGTCCCCATTACTCCCAATTCCACCCCAAGATGTGCGCGCCATCTATTGTAGTGCTGTATCCACCAATTCGTTTAATTGTGTTGTGTGGGGGTGTATAAGTGTGTTCCCAGAAGCATCAATGATGTCTCCAAGAACTGTGAGTTGTCCTGTATCGGCCGTTACACCTCGAGCATTACTGAACACCGAATCTACTAACTCAGGGTTCAATAATAATAATAATGCAGCAGTGATCAAAGCCGACAACAAACAAACACCACTTGATTTGCACAACAGAATGCTGGATAATACCCTTAACATAGCCACACACACAGATAAACAGCAAGCATGGTCACAGAAGTCTCTCCACGGAAGACATTACACTGACTTGAACCAAAATCATGTCGACAAAGATGCGTCGAACGCTTGGCTCAGTCGCGGTGATTTATTTCCTGAGACGGAGGGATTCATGATTCAAAGTCATTAGCACGAGGAATTATAGGAAACACATCCTTAAGGATGCGGCAGTTCAGGGACGACACGTGTAGACTTTGTCATTTAGCTTCTGAAACAATAGAACATATAACGGCTGGATGCAAACTCCTTACTCAAACAGATTACTTGCATAGGCACAACCAGGTTTGCAATGTCATACACCAACAGACAGTGTTCTTGAAAATTCCACACATAAAATATATTATGATCGGTCAATAATAACTGATCGGACAATACACCACAATAGACCGGATATTACTCTCATAGATAAATACAGCAAAACAACATACCAAATTGACATTGCAGTACCCAACACCAACAATGTGCAGAACACTTTTAGGGAGAAGATTACGAAATATACAGATTTGGCACACGAGGTGCAGCGGATGTGGAAAATGGACAAAGTGACTATCGTGCCAATCATCTTGTCTTCCACAGCCGTTGTACCGAAAACACTAATCACAAATATACAAGCACTAAAGTTACATAAAAACACTACACACACACTACAGAAAGCGGTTGTTCTTAACACTTGCCGAACGGTTCGTAAATTCCTGGACTACGGACAGGACGCTACAGACAATACATAAGGACATAACGAACGAATGACAAATCCCCGAAGTCTTGGCATTACGCCCGACGTAGGGGAAAGCTACCGCCACGCCGGCTAAAAACCGAGATGACACGCGTCAAAACCGAAAAATAATAATAAATGTTTATTCTTCAAGCTCCAAATGACAAGTTTAGGCTTTTAAAATCAGAATTAATAAACAAAGACAATGGCTCCGAGGCCGTCTGTCGTGGCTGGCAAATTCTAAAATATAAACCTAATTCCTATCAATTTAAATTCAATTCCATTAATTAATATACAATAGTTTGATAAATTTAATAAAGCTAATATATCCTATACTTTTAAAATCATAAATATACTTCCAAAAAATATTATCGGGTAGTTAGTTGTTATATTCATTTACTAGCATTTGTCTGTACTTCCACGCCGTTCTTGCGTACCTTACGAGACCGTCGAAATCTTCACCGTTTAGGATAGATATTGTTTCATCTTCTGTAAGATAGATTTTCCCAAAAGCTGACATCCTCATTTCTTTAAGAATTGGGCATATAGCTATGTAGTTCATAAAATCTTCGTCCTCATCCAAGTTACACAGTGAGCATACCTTGCTTGCATTTAATTGCAACATGCCACTTCTGTTTAAAAGAATTGATCTTGAACTGAGTGAGGAGCGATCACGCAACGCGTCCGATCAATTGGGCGGTAATTGGAGAAATGCAAATTGCAAATTTCACAAACTTTTTACAGTATGAGGCACTATTGACACACTTGATACGCTTTCTACACTTTTTACTTTTTTAAACACAGTTTTTGACACTTTTTTTCGCTTTTATTAAAATTGACGCGTCCGTACACTTCCACACAAACAATAATAATAATTTTTTTTTATGTATATAATGGCACTTTATTCGGCACAATCGTTATAAACAAAAAATCCTACAAAACTCTAGCTACTCTAAAAAATGTACAATATTCAAAACAAAAGACACAATAGTTAACGATCAAAAAGAACATATGAAATGACACGCTATGTTACTATTAAAATGTTTCGTAAAAACGACTCTAAAACTTGAAGGAAAAAAAATATAGTAAAAAACCTGTAAAGAAGAAAATACAAGAAATTTTAAAATGCCTCCAAGCGAGTGCCAGCTCTTAGAAAAGTTCTCAAAAATTTTGAAAAAATTCCAAAACTAATCCTAGCACTAAACAAAAATATCCGAAACCGTGCATAAACTTAAACAAGAACATGATTGTCGGAGTGTTCCCAGAGGGTAGATGCAGCACCGGGCGAAGTTCCTACTTCGGGAACCTCTGCTCCCAAGCAAATGCCCTCTCCGTAGAGCCGTTCGCTACTTTTCTAGTCCTCCGGGAGCACTCATCCAACTATGTTCTAAACGAACGCACAACAATTTCGAACCGATTAGAGTCCCGCGGGACCAGTCTGCAGAGTCATTGACGTCTGCAAACTGCTCCCATCATTCTCCCAGTTCTACGATTCCAACGTGAGACTTGTCCTTCTCGCAGCACTTGCAGCAATACCAAAGCGAAGAGAAGCTTCGTGGACAAGCTGCTGCAAGTCTGCGGCCTGTTATTCCCAGTGAAAGACGAGGCTTCCGTACCACACCGACGATAAAGGTTGCCAGGTGCAGTTGAATGTGTCGGCCTTCGTTGCCATGAACTCTAAACGTAATCGCCTCTTCAATCTGGCAATGAAGTGGTTCTTTAGTGCATGTTTGTGAAACTGTGGGTTAGTGGGCTGTTGCCCAGGCTCGATCCGCATGCAGAACAGATGAATTGTCGATTTAGCAAGTGTTAAGATAAAGCTTATCAAGCAATTTACCTGGTTACATGTCCTTGGCCCCAGTAAAAACGACGTTCTTGTAATACTGAATGTCGGGCAGATATGCTGGCACATATCGCGAACAAGATTATTAATGTCGCACAAGGTCGGGCATGTGAAGTATCTGTGGAACAGGGTTCCATCACCACCACAAACCGTGCAGGCTCTTTGAATTCGTCGATCGATATGCGACAGCTGGTTTGGATGCACGAGGCTGTGATGGAGCAGTTTGAATGCCACATCAGAGCCTCTGTAATTGGACGGATAACTATAGACGACTCTGCTAGTTATAGTCCCCATTACTCCCAATTCCACCCCAAGATGTGCGCGCCATCTATTAACCCCTAAGGTATCCGTAGGATTTACTCCTACGAAGAGCTCGCGCAGCCTACGTGAAGTGAGTGTACTGAATGTCGTATGCGGCGGTCGATTAATAACGAAAGCGTTTATCACCTCAGTGCTAGGTTCCCTAGTAGAGAGACGACTAAAACGCTCTCGTGCTGTATCCCCCAATTCGTTTAATTGTGTTGTGTGGGGGTGTATAAGTGTGTTCCCAGAAGCATCAATGATGTCTCCAAGAACTGTGAGTTGTCCTGTATCGGCCGTTACACCTCGAGCATTACTGAACACCGAATCTACTAACTCAGGGTTCAATAATAATAATAATGCAGCAGTGATCAAAGCCGACAACAAACAAACACCACTTGATTTGCACAACAGAATGCTGGATAATACCCTTAACATAGCCACACACACAGATAAACAGCAAGCATGGTCACAGAAGTCTCTCCACGGAAGACATTACACTGACTTGAACCAAAATCATGTCGACAAAGATTCATGATTCAAAGTCATTAGCACGAGGAATTATAGGAAACACATCCTTAAGGATGCGGCAGTTCAGGGACGACACGTGTAGACTTTGTCATTTAGCTTCTGAAACAATAGAACATATAACGGCTGGATGCAAACTCCTTACTCAAACAGATTACTTGCATAGGCACAACCAGGTTTGCAATGTCATACACCAACAGACAGTGTTCTTGAAAATTCCACACATAAAATATATTATGATCGGTCAATAATAACTGATCGGACAATACACCACAATAGACCGGATATTACTCTCATAGATAAATACAGCAAAACAACATACCAAATTGACATTGCAGTACCCAACACCAACAATGTGCAGAACACTTTTAGGGAGAAGATTACGAAATATACAGATTTGGCACACGAGGTGCAGCGGATGTGGAAAATGGACAAAGTGACTATCGTGCCAATCATCTTGTCTTCCACAGCCGTTGTACCGAAAACACTAATCACAAATATACAAGCACTAAAGTTACATAAAAACACTACACACACACTACAGAAAGCGGTTGTTCTTAACACTTGCCGAACGGTTCGTAAATTCCTGGACTACGGACAGGACGCTACAGACAATACATATGGACATAACGAACGAATGACAAATCCCCGAAGTCTTGGCATTACGCCCGACGTAGGGGAAAGCTACCGCCACGCCGGCTAAAAACCGAGATGACACGCGTCAAAACCGAAAAATAATAATAAATGTTTATTCTTCAAGCTCCAAATGACAAGTTTAGGCTTTTAAAATCAGAATTAATAAACAAAGACAATGGCTCCGAGGCCGTCTGTCGTGGCTGGCAAATTCTAAAATATAAACCTAATTCCTATCAATTTAAATTCAATTCCATTAATTAATATACAATAGTTTGATAAATTTAATAAAGCTAATATATCCTATACTTTTAAAATCATAAATATACTTCCAAAAAATATTATCGGGTAGTTAGTTGTTATATTCATTTACTAGCATTTGTCTGTACTTCCACGCCGTTCTTGCGTACCTTACGAGACCGTCGAAATCTTCACCGTTTAGGATAGATATTGTTTCATCTTCTGTAAGATAGATTTTCCCAAAAGCTGACATCCTCATTTCTTTAAGAATTGGGCATATAGCTATGTAGTTCATAAAATCTTCGTCCTCATCCAAGTTAGACAGTGAGCATACCTTGCTTGCATTTAATTGCAACATGCCACTTCTGTTTAAAAGAATTGATCTTATTCTTTCGACACTGTTGCTATCTTTGAAATAATTAAGCTCTCCTAGGTCAAAATTTAGTTTATTATAAAGTCCTTGTCGAATTGTTTGCCTTGCTTTTTCCTCCGCTTTTGACCATTGCCATCGCTCCTCCTTTTCCAGGATTGTCGTTAAAACTGATGATAGGTTCTGGATATTATTTTGCACTGCTAATTCAATTTCTTCGTTATGTTTCGTTGAAAGATCTCGCCATTCAACGTACCAATATGCCTCATTTTCGATTGCCTTAGTAGCTAGAATATGTGGTAATCTGTCGTCAGCATATAAGCAGAGAACTTTGAGCATGTAGTCGAAGTGGCATTTTAATGTAAACATGTACAAACTTTGCAGTTCCACTTCCAGCGTAAGTACATAATTGGGAGTTTTTGTGGTAGCCGTAATAGTTTTTTAATAAAGCAACGCTGCAATTTTTCGACTTCTTCATATTCAGCGAAGCCACACACTTGAGCTCCGTAACACAGTACTGATTTTGAGGTTGCCGAGTAGATTTTAACTTTCGATGAGTGGTTTATATTGCTGCTCTTAATAAAGTTGCTCCAGGTACTGCTGATTACGCCTTTTGCTGCACTTAATCGCTCCTTTAGATGGGTTTTCATTGAGAGCTTGGGTATCAAAGTAATTCCGAGGTATTTGAATTCCTTTACAACTTCAACGTCGTGTACTCCGTACCAGAAGCGTGGAGCATTCAATATAGTGGGAAATGTTGCCAACGCTCTTTTCGGAGTACTGGATCAACAATATGCAGAGGAGATGTCGAAAACAATACAATCCATTAACAATAATGAAGAACACCTGATGACCTTATTAAAAAACCAAACTTCGGTTATTGATTCAACCATTAACATCGTCAGAAAGAATCAAGCAGCAGTAAAACAAAAATTCGACTCCTTAGATGACTACATCATTCAAATAACGAATCGTTTAAATCAACTTGATGAGCAGAATAGTACAATACGAGCACATCGACAATTCATGTCGCTAGCATTACAGATGAGCCTAGTCACCACAAATCTGCAACAGATACAAGCTTTAATAATTGATGTTATCACTGACACAAATTACGGAAGAATAAATCCTCTCTTGGTAACACCCAACCAGCTGCAGCAAGCCGTATCAGTGATAAGAAATAATTTACAATCAACGCTTAGACTACCAACTCATCAAGACAACATCTTGGAATTATTCAAATTGATGAACGTAAAAGGCAGAGTCACTCAAGATCATGTCATATTTCCAATTAAGATCCCTCTAGTCAACTGGGAAACTTTCGATTTGCTGAGGATCTTTACCATCCCAGTTTGGATTTATAATTCGTTCGTCGCTATACACCCTCACGCTCCCTTCTTGGTTATATCGCAACATCGAGATCGTTTTTATCCTATCACAGAGTTGGAACTTTCGACATGTATTACCATAGAAGAAAAAACACACCTTTGCAGACAAATACATCCGATATATCATCGAGGTGCATGTGAAATGAATTTTTTGAACAACGATCCAAGAATCGAACACTGCAAATTTACCCAGACGCTAGACCACCCGATTTGGTCACCATTAACTAACGCTAATCAATGGATATTTGCGGTTAATGGCAATACTTCGATTAATGTTGTATGTGACAACCAAATGTTCTCCAAGACAATGTAATGGAACTGGATTATTAAAAATTGAGCCTCAGTGTACAATAAAAGAGGAACTGGTCACGATACATGGACATCGTCTATTCACAACTGACGTCAAATCTTCTTACACGGTCATGGGCGTATCAATGGACCACTTATCTGCAGCAAGGTCTCCACTAACTATCAAACACGTCACTGCATATTACCCTCAATTAAATGAGTTGCTGGAGTTACATGAGCGCATCACAAATCTGAAGCTCGATCGCTTACCTGAGCGAATCAAAAATAACACCACACACCAATTTTCAATCAGCTACCTTGCACTCTGTGCGGTACTACTTGTTGGCATATACCTAGTCTGGAAACATGGGTCTGAGAGCTGCAAGACGAAGCCACGACCAACACCTAGTCCAAGGCAACATATCAACCAAATCCACCAAATTTGAACCAGGGTTCAACGCGGGGCAGGATGTAAAATCTTGCATTCTTAAATTAAGTAAAAACATCTAAGCGAAGAAAATAATTATTTCACAAAGCAATTTTCTAGACACCTGATCAGCATTATAAGGTGAGTGCACTCAGAGAAGTGTCAAGTTTCCGAGTTCACTCACTGCATAAATGCCGATCAATGAGCTTTTTACTAATCAAATATTTTGTAAGCGTAGGCAATTAAATTATGTTCATAATGTAATGAGTATATAGATTTCCGATAGAAATTAAACTTATGAGTAAGCAACTTTTATATATAAATATCATCAGTAATAAAGACTAAAGTGAGTTCTGATTTAACCGGGAACAAACAAAGTGTTTTATTTAGTTAGCTTAATAATAAACTGTCCCTTTCAGAATTTCTGTGTATAGTGGTTTAAGATCCGCTGCATCACTCATCAGAAGCCAAGGTATAACACCTTGACTTACTCATTTTAACAAAGAACAAAATAGTTCTTTTTACAGGTAATAAGATGGGCAATCCAATAAAAATAAAAGAGAGGTATACTAATTACATGAATTTCGGAGAAAATTTTAAAAAATGCTGAATTTTAGGTAATTGGAAATTTTTTTTTTCAATTTTGGAACTGACTGTACGCGCAATGTTAGCAGTTAGATCAGTAAGGTTGACATTTTTGGAAAGGTCATTAGGATAGTTGGTTTTTAGCGTTTGTTTGATGTGTTGGGTAGAGCAAGAGATAGAAGTGAAAGAGCAATGTGCATACCATGAAAAACTGACATTTATGAATCACCCTGTAACTCCCAAACGGTTGACACTGCCCCCCCCCCCTCTCTGCCATTCAATTTTCTGTTTGTCTAGTTGAGATACAATCAAACGATTCTCTTATTTTGGAACGTCAGATCTGAAACACCCTGTATATATAAGAGTACTTAATTGTCAACAAAAGAATATCTTCTTCCATTAAATCTTGTACCTCTGTTCACACAACTCTTCCTTCACCGTCTCCTTTGAAGTTCCTTCAATTCAATTCCTCCTTAATTTGCTTAATTTGAATTTGATTTATTTTAACTTCACGTTTTACACAGGAGAAAGGTAAATTATTGTGAAAAGATCACCTTCCTTGCTGTTTTTTGTATATGGTTTACGCCCCACCCCCATGTAACAAATGCACACTTTTCTATTATTCTTAGGTACCGTGGGGCGGTGGGAGAGGCGAATAAGCCCAAAGATTGTTTTTCACTTCCCTCAGCTTCTATTGAAGCTATGACAAAAGCGATGATAAAAGTGTAGAGGACGCTTCGAACACTATAACTTTATCCTTTATAACTTTCGCCGTAACTGCAATGGTCAATGATTGGGGTTGGGGAAAATTTTTTGGGAGCAAGCCTGTTTTTTTAATAACATCACTGATCAAAGATAATAACAATAAAACAAAGCCCAAAAGTTCAGCCGTCACAGAATGATCAAAGATCATAAAAACAAATAAAATCCAAAAGCTCTACACCCAAGAAAACCGTCACCAAGAAAAGTGCAGTCCATGCAAAACAAGAGGTCATTCCCCAGGTATGGAATCCCCTGCAATCAACTTGACGTCACAAGCTCTACAGCACGATGAAGTTTTGCTGACCACTCTTTTAATTATTTTAAGCAGGCATAAAATTGTAAATACGTTGAAAGTTAAAAAATTGCTTAATAATCAATAAATCTATATATAAATCGATGTAAGTAAAGAATAAATTCAGAATATTTTTCAAGTCTAAAGAGTGTATTACTTCAGACTATCTTAGCCCCACCCGTGGTAAGCTAAATAGTCTTCATCATCTTATTGCGCCCTCACCAGTGGTAAGCGCAAAAAACATTATCTGACTAGTAAAGTTCCTCAACATCTTGTTGCGCCCCCACCAGCGGTAAGCGCAAAAGACATTATCTGACTAGTACAACTCCTAAACATCTTGTTGCACTTCCACAAGCGGTAAGCGCCAAAGACATTTATTAACAGCGATCTTGCAAATAAAATGTCTTGATGAAATTATTCAAATCAAGACAAACTTTAAGAAAGATTCCAGTAAACAAAAGAACAGAGCCTACTTACAGGCAAGATTAGATCGCCTTGAGACCTTTTGGGCAGAGTTTCTAACACGAGACTTAGAAATAAGAAAACTCAAAGAATCTAATCCAGACCATCAATATTTCGCAACAAACTTTTTTGAAAAATCATAGAAGCACTACAACTCTGTGTCAGAATTGCTGTTAAACAAATTAGAAGAGATTGAGATACAAGAGAAAAATATGGCTGAGGAAAAGCAGAGACTAGCAGCCCAGGCTTTAGCAAAAACTGTATTGGACGGAGACTATCAGTCGTGCACTCTGTTTCACGACATATTTGTCCGCCTCATCTATAATAATAGTAGATTAGGAGAGGCCGAGAAAATGGAGTACTTCAAAACCCATATGAGGAAAGAGGCAGCTAGTCTACTCCAGAGTTGCCAATTCGGGCGATTTCTCGCCGATTGGGCTACTTGAGCCATCAGTTGGGCGACAAAATTTTGCTCTCTGCGACTACTTACTTTTTGGGCGATTTTTTAATTCTTGCTGGGCGCTTTTGGGCTATTTGCTGTCACAGTAGAAACATTTTTGCTATCGAGTCATCTCAAATTCTAGTTTTGCGTGAATAACTCTTTACTGAACTCCGAACAAGTCCAAACTGATATTTATCGCAATGGCATTTTTTCGCTCAAACTGTGTATGTTCATTTTTAATCCCACCAATTGCACAAAGACAGTTCTTGGTTATGTTTTGAAAAGGGGCATGCACGATTCAATAAATAATAATTTTCGTTTTCCTTTATATAAATAATAATTCGTGAATTATTGAAGACTGCGACTATTTGTAATTAGATGTATTTAGGTGTACTTACGTATATTAGCGTCAACAATTTATTAGACTTTCTGGGAGGAAGAGGTGTGACTTTTAGTTACTTCATTAACTGTCCTCCCGCCAGGGAATATATTTGTATAGTAGTACATAAAAGCGGAACTTTCCCGAAAACAAAAGTACACGTAAGTACACGTAAGTGCAAATAGTCACTTCCATTACTATATAATTAAGAGTATTTTTTTGTTTTTCACGACGCCTCTACCAAAATTTTAAATTTGTATTACTTGTATCTGTTGTTGTTATTTTGTAATTAATATTACATTAAAGTTGTTAAAACAACAATTTTAATGAATATAAAATCAAAAGGCGATTTTTGGGCGATTTCAAATAATGGCGCGGCGACTTTGGGCGACTTCAGCATCACGGCTCGGTGACTTTTGCTCCATACCGTCTGGCATCTCTGGTCTACTCCAGCATTTGACAATCTAAGATGCCAACTACAAGACCGCTTGGCAGTTGCTCAACGAGAGGTACAACAAAAGAAAGCTATTCTCCGCGCAGCTCCAAATACTTCTCTCACAACCAAAATTAGAACACGAATCGCCAGTTGGAATTCGCCAACTCTATGATACAACCAAGGAGTGTCTTCATGCCTTATCCAATCTTGGTATAGACAGTACCAATTGGGCCCCGCTCATAACTCATATAGTAATCCAAAAATTAGACCATGAGAATCATAAACTATATGAGGATTAGAAAAACCCATAGACCTCATCATTGGAGCCGATATCTACCACAGTATTATTCTTGAAGAAATCAAGAAAAGCAGCAACCTTATAGCCCAGAAAACAGAGTTCAGATGGATTCTATCGGGTCAGCCAGCAGATACTACTGGTACAACAATAACTTGTATGGTTTCCTATACTGATCTCGACAATAAAATCAAACGATTTTGGGAGATTCAAAATGTAGACAGTCCTATAGACAAGATGTCACAAGAAGACCATCAGTGCGAAGAACATTTCCGACAAAAACATCAGCGTATCGCAGATGGAAACTTCACTGTACGAATTCCGTTCAAAAATAGCATTCATAAACTAGGAGAACCCAAACGTAGAAATCAGAAACGTTCCATTTCCAACAAAAAGTTAGAAAACGACTACAAACAGTTTATGCAAGAGTACGTTAGCCTAACCACATGTAATTGATGAAGGATTCTTTCTTCCGCATCAAGCTGTTATCAATACCACAACTGGTATTAGTCTCAATAATATCATGTATGTTGGGCAAAACCTCCAGAAAGATATTACTACGATGGCGAAAACACCGATATGTCTTCACTGCTGACATCGAAAAGATGTACCGGCAAATTTAAGTACACAGCGAGGATATGAAAATCCAGAAAATTTTATGGAGGCCGTCTAATACTCAACCAAGAATACTACTTAAACGCAGTAACGTATGGTACAGCGGCGGCTCCGCTGTACTTTTCATTCAGCTAGCCTTGGATGAAAAGAAATCTTATCCACGAGCGTCACGTATTTTAACTACGGACTTTTATGTAGACGATTTGATAACTGAAGCAGCTACTCGTCAAGAAACAAAATTAATTCAAAAAGAATTAACTGATCTTCTTTCATCTGGAGACTTTAAATTACGAAAATGGACCTCGAACCAACAATACCTATTAGATAGCATACCAGAAGACTTAAGAGAAAAAGGACTGCGGGAGATCAATGATGTCTCTAGGTGTACATTGGCTACTATCAAGCGATTGTTTCCAATTTAGAGTCAAATTATCTCCAGCAAATCAGTCAGCCACAAAGAGGTCGGTCCTTTCAGATATCGCTAAATTTTTCGACCCCTTAAGATGGCTCTCACCTGTCACCATATAAGCAAAGATGCTAATGCAAGAACTTTGGATCACGAAGTTATCTTGGGACACAGAACTACCGTCCGAATTGATGATAAAATGGAATCAGTTTAAAAATGAACTTAATGCTGTGCAATCAATCAAAATATATCGTTGGATTAAGCATAATAGTACCAATTTTGCAATGCCTCCGAAAAGGCGTATGCAGCAGTAGTGTATAGCAGGATTGAAAATTCACCTGGAGGGTTCTCCATTACAATGCTCACTGCAAAAACAAAAGTCGCACCAATTACGAAGAAAACAACACTTCCTCGCTTGGAGCTATGCGCTGCAGTGCTACTTGTACAGCTCCTCAAGAAAGTCGCAAAATCATTAGACATCACGGAAGGTACTTTTCATGCGTGGACAGATTCCTCTATCACCCTAGAAAGGATAAAAGGTGATCCCAGCAGATGGAAGAGCTTTATCGCACATAGAGTAGCAGAAATCAAGACCTTCATCAAACCAGAGGCTTGGTGTCATATAAAATCCGAAGACAATCCAGCAGATTGTGCCTCCAGAGGAGTAAGCCCGAGTCAGTTGAAAGCACATAAACTATGGTGGACAGGTCCAAAATGGCTCTCCTTACCTAAAGAACAATGGCCTGACTTGTCGGTCACCACGTACAAAACAAGTAAGGAAATACGTCAACATCATACAGTTCTTCTAAGTACCACTGAAAATGTAGAAATAATTCGTAGATTCTCAAGCCTTTCACGAATGATTCGAGTGCTAAATAATTGTGCACGATTCATAACCTGTTGCAAAACAAAGAGAAGAATAGCGAACGGACTTACGACAGAAGAACTGCACGCTACTCTAATGAATTTAGTGAAGCTGATCCAGAAAGAATGTCTCCATGGCGAAATACACTAACTATCAAATAAGCAGAGCCCTTCTAAATCCAGCAAGCTGTTGTCGCTCGCACCATTTCTTGATGAGAATGGAATATTGCGAGTAGGAGGAAGATTGGACAACTAAATGCTCGCCTACAGTGAGAAACACCCAATAATATTACCCCACAAGCACCATTATACAACATTAGTACTCCGAGATGAACATCTAAAGACATTACATGGAGGAAACCAGAGCACTCATGCGTACGTACTTCGCAGATACTGGATAATTGATGCTAAACATACGTCGTATGAAAAAAAATTTCAAAACAATTGTTGTGCTGCACCACTTATCGATAACCGTTGCAGTTACGACGAAAGTCATAAAAGTATAATGGTCGAAGCGCCCTCTACGCTGGTATCATCTCTATTGTCAAAGCTTCAATAGAAACCGAGATAGATACTTGAAAAACAATGTCTGCACCTGCTCGCCTTCCCCTGCCCCCGCGAGAATTAAAAAGTATAGAGAAGTGTAAACTCCCGACACTCAGAGGGGTGGGGGGGGGGGGGGGGGGGGTAACAATTCCCTTTGGACTGTCCCCTTCACATACTAACGATCTACATTTAGAGGAAATCCACAATGATACGGACATTAAAGTTTGATAAAGAATTTTATTAAAAATAAAAAATCTGTAAACAAATCAACAACGTTATAACCTTTAATTCACTGAGTAATAATTTATTATGGAAAAAATAACAAAAAATTATAAACAAGCATAATACGCATTGAATAGGACAATGCATGTTATGAAACGGACAAGAATACACTCGCGTTACAAACGCTAGTGTGTAATTCCACAGGTAAATACGATACTGTTCTTATAAAAGTTTTATCGAAAAATCACTAAATTGCTATTTTCAGCTACTGATCAGCACTGCAGTTAGGTTTAAAAAGAATTCCTTTGAATTTACAGCATATTTTCTACTTTCAGCACAGATCAGCATGGGAATAGCAATTGCGCTCGCATCTCGGCAACTGATAACTGCTAACTGAAACTCCGGATCGGATTGCACATGCAATTGAACTCAGCAAAATATTGATTTGTTTGCTAACGGCATACAATGTAGCTAAATGTAAATGTTTGGAGTTTTCGAAATAATTTTTTTGCGTTTGTTTATATATATATATATATATATATATATATATATATATGTATATATATATATATAATTATATATATATATAATTATAGAATTAATCCTTCTAACTCAGAAGGCGCACTTCATAGGCAGAAGCCTAGAATCAATTGACCTATTCACCAGAATATAACGTATATTGAGATGAATGAGGCTCCCATAACCCATGCAATAAAATATTAGTAAGCAACAAAACAAAAAGAAAAAAAATCCAAAACACGCCCACACAAACAATCAGGGGTGCACAGACAACAGAGATCGTTTCAGCAAATCCTTAGGTCAAAATCAGGACACACATAGTTAGACCGAGAGTGAGCAACATGCAGTAAAGGCAGTCTTCTTAAGCTATACGGGGTATGCTTATAAGAAACCAGACCTGCGAGAGTGCAAGAGGCTATGTTCGAGTTCAAAAGCTGGTGAATAAAGACTAGGTCAGCAACTCTACGTCGTTCTTCCAACGAGTGCATATTAAGCAATCGGAGGCGATCCACATAAGGAGGAAGCCTAAGTGGATCATTCCATGGAAGGTCTCTTAGTGCGAACCTAACAAAGTTCCGCTGCACCGACTCAATGCGTCTGGAATGAACAGCATAGCAGGGAAACCAAACCTGAGATGCATACTCGAGAATTGGCCTGACCAAAGAAAAGAATGAGTGAATTAAGGTCTTCCGATATCATAACTGTTTCTAACGCATGAGCAAATCTTCATATCGTCTGCATAGATTAAGAATTTAGAGTGCTTAATCAGAGGAACAATGTCGTCAATGGCAAGAATAAACATCAACGGCCCAAGATGGCTACCCTACGGTACGCCAGAAGTAGCCCTAACGACTCTGGATAAAGTATTACGGAAAGATACTCGATATATCCTGTCCTTTAAGTAAGAGAAGATCCAATCGAGCAATAAAGGCGCAAAACCAAACTTTTCAAGCTTAAGCATAATCACAGAGTGAGGAAGTTTATCAAATGCCTTGCTAAAGTCGGTGTAGACGCCGTCAGTCTGGAAACCTTGTTGAAAGGCAGAGATTAGGTGGTATGTAAATTCAAGCAAGTTAGTTGTCGTCGATCTACCGGGCAGAAAGCCATGTTGATTAGATGAGATTAACCCCTTACACTGCCCTACAAGCTGTGAGTATATAACAGATTCGAAAAACTTGGGTATGCAGGAAAGCCTTGCGATTGGCCTATAATTTGTTATTATGTTTTTATGCCCCTTTTTATAAACAGGAATTATAAAGGAGCTCTTCCATAACGTAGGAAATCTACCGGCCTGAAGGGATTTGTTGAAGATGAGTTCCAGTGGAGTGAGTAAGGCGTCGGAACAGCATCTCAAGAATGCAGGTGGAACACCATCGGGACCAAAAGAAAAGTCCATTCTAAGTTTCTTGATATGATCTATAATAATATCACGAGATATAATGGGCAAAGCAATGGAGGCAGCGGGACGATCGTGGATATGATCAAACTCTTCCAGGGAAGGCATAAAATTGCCAGATGCAAAGGCACCCTCGAAAAACAATGCAAAGTTGTCGGCTATTTCGGGCGTGCTGCTACTAGAGGATCCATTGTAGCATATTGAAGACGGATAATTATCAGTTTTCTTCTTCATATTAACAAATTTAAAAAAGGTACGACAATTTGCAAGTTATCGCGAACATTATCGAGGTATTCCCTGTACAAGGATGATGATAACGCTAAAAAGCTGTGATGACAATAAACGAAATCACAATAAGTTGATGTGTTTCTACAGCGTAAGTACGTTTTCCATAGTCTATTTGTCTTATTTTTAAGTCTACGTAGATCTCTAGTATACCACGGGGGGGGGGGGGGGGGGGGCGGGGGGGACTGACAGGATGATCTTGGCCGTTTGAGTGGTACACACAAATTAAACAGATCATTAATCCTATCATAAAACACGGAAACGCACTCGTCGATATCGCTATCATCAAAAAGAGATGCGAAATCGATCGAAAGGATCCTGTTTGAAAGATCAGAGAGAAAGTCCGCCTTTTAAAATCAAGAACGTATTGATCTACGTTGGGGTCGGCAGTATTAGAACCATCGTAGCAAAAAGAGATGAAAATGGGCGGATGCAAACTGTCAATAGCGGATAAGTTCCGAGAAGTCGGTTCGACTATAGTGTTACACGAATCAGAAGAAAAGATAAGATCTAACTGTCTTCCCATAGAGTTCTTTATATCACTCATTTGGTGTAAACCAGAGGAGGAGCTGGCGTCAAGAAAATGGGAGTCTTTAGCATTAAGACAATTAAAGGGAAGGCAGTCATCGTCATCAGCGTTGAGTACCCATTGAACGCTGGGTAAGTTAAAATCACCAAGAAGGATGATTTCATCCTCTGGGTTTGTCATATTACTAATAAAATCTAGGTTAAGAATTAAAATATCGTAAAGACTTCTACCATCTACATCAACATAGTTTGTCAAGTTTGGAGGGATATAACAACAAAGCAGGAAAATTTGCATCTTCATCAGTGATATCCTAAGAGCTAAGAGCTCAATTGTGAGCGTGTCGGAAAAGGCAGGTATATCAACCAACCTGCAATCCAAATGCGATTTACATGCAACCAGCACGCCGCCCCCACGAGCCATAGAGTCAGAGTATCTATCCTTACGAAAAATCTGATAGGACTCGTCAAGAATTTCAGCATCATTAAAACCGTTATGAAGCCGGGTTTCGGTCAGCGCGATGAAGTCATAACAACAGGCAAGAGAAGCCTGAAATAACTGGCTTGTTTTTGTTCTTAATCCCCTTACATTTTGGTAGTAAAGGGATAGCGTACTTAGTTTTTTTGGTTGCTAACAGATGTTCTAGTCTGAGTGCTTCCCGCGACCCTACGACGGGGCACAAACTCGTGAGCTATGATATTCTCGGGCCAGAAATCGGGGGCAGACATTATTTCAAAAAGATCCGGGGACGATGTCAACTTAAAAGACGACATGAGTCTTTGAGAATGACGAGATCCTAGAAGTTGAGAACGGAGGAGTGCAGAATCTTCAGCGCCACTCCTCTCCCTCACGTAGCCAATAACGTCGTCAACAGAAGTCGATGGATCAAGTCGGAAGACGAAAAAGGACCTCGGTGGTTGCGAAATCTTCAGATTGAAACCCTCATTTCGAGACACATTAATAGATCGCAACGGTAAAGTCTCTTGCAATGATAGGTGATTATACTGCGAGACACTGGGAGATATGTTCACTGCTGAAGCAACATTCGGTAAGGCAGGGTGATCAATGGCGCGCAATCGGCGGGCACGCCTACGGGCAGCACGGGAACGTCGTGCCACACCATCACGAGGGCCAGGCGAGCCGCCATCACCAGTTGCAAGAAATACAGACGAGGGACTGCCCACATCCAGAGCCGGAGCAACCAGGGGCTCGGAGGTAGAGTCGAGAGATGGACAGCCTCGAACCTCCGGGTCAGAACCACGTTCAGACAGACAAGTTGCCTCCAGGGGCACGGGGAAGGCCCTACTACAAGCAGAAAGAGCCTTAACATCCGTCGCAATAGCCCCAATTAGGTCACCATTGGCTGAAACAGCCGCCGACCAAGCAGTGATATCGGCTTTTATATTTCTGACAGTACGACGTATGTTGTCAACTACCGGAAATAACGGTGAAGAACCCACAGAAGAGGCAGTGGCGGGATCAAGGTTAGCGATCACAGTCTGCACATCAGTAAGCGAATCAGAAATCGCCACGACCCCAGTCGACAGCTCATGTGATCGCTTCAAAAGTGCACAGGAGTTTGACTCCAAAGTCATGGTAATCTCCAACAACTTGTCCACCTTGTTGTAAATTATATTGGTCTCATCGGACAGGACCTGAAGATCGTTCCAACGGGCGGAAAACGAGCCGACCTTATCAGCAACGAGGGCCAGGTCACCAGTCAATGCCTCGATCACGCCCCTCACCAGCCTAAGGATATGGCACGGTCTGATGTCCGAGCATTCACGACAAGTAGTGGAGCCAGAAGACACAGAACTGGAGCCTAAGCACGAAGAGTGGAACCAATGGCCACAAACGCCATCACAAGCAACCCCATCCCCGGTAACTTCATTGGCACAAACCCCACAAACAGACATATTAATATATAAAAAATAAATAAATAAAAAATGTGAAACAGGGGGAAAAATAAATAAAAAATAAATTACCACAGATATAAACAGAAAATAGAAACTAAAAAATTTTAATAAAAGGTCGGTCGGATCAAAGACAAATTCAATAAAGTCACAACCACAAAAAATGGAAAAACACGAAATCGCAAAGGAAATAAAATTTAATGTACTTGAAATAAATCAAAAACACAAAACAAAAACAGGAAGCGCCACAACAATGATGCACACCAGTATGAAAAAGAAAAATAAAAACGGAAAAATTGCAGACAACGGACACAGTTTCAAAAGTGCAACGACCGACACAGATCTAAACAAAACGGCTACACCGACAACCAAAACAAAGATGCAAACAGCAAACGAAAACACAACAAGAAACCGCAAGCCCACAATCAAACGGATCTCATACATATGTATATTAGACCAGCCATGAAATATATGGAAAGTTCAAAATTGTGTTTTTTTTTCTGCTCCATGTGGATTCTTTTGTAGATAATGACAAAAAAATAAGATTAGTAAAAAAAATAAGTTAGTCTAGTGGAAAAAATCCATGCGGTATTCAATTAAAGCCGAAAAGTGGCTTAAAAATCATTGATTATTGAAATTAAATTAAAAAAAAATTCTGGAGATTGGTCTAGGGCATATTTTTATAG
This sequence comes from Leptarthrus brevirostris, assembly GCA_964036015.1. Classification (NCBI taxonomy): domain Eukaryota; kingdom Metazoa; phylum Arthropoda; class Insecta; order Diptera; family Asilidae; genus Leptarthrus; species Leptarthrus brevirostris. The sequence continues at coordinate 67,483,820 of OZ038375.1, forward strand.
AGAATCGAAAGATAAACACTTTTTCCATACAAACTTTTGATGTACGAATGATGTTCTAGTTGGGAAAAGTCAATTTTCCTTGAAAAATTTTGTTTTTTTTTTAATAATTCTTTTTTAAATTAATCTACATACATTGAACTGATCACAAAAAATTACAGTAGAACCGTCTAAAGAACTTTTGGAAAGAAAATTTACTTTTCTTAACTAGAACATCACTCGTACATCAAAAGTTTGTATGGAAAAAGCATTTGTCTTTCGATTCTCTATAAAAATATACCTAAGACCGGTCTCCAGGATATTTTTTTAACATTTATATTTCAATCAATGATTTTTAAGTCATTTTTTTGGCTTTAATTGAATACCGCATGGGTTTTTTCCACTAGACTAACTTATTTTTTTACCAATCTTATTTTTTGTCATGATCTACAAAAAAAATCCACATGAAGCAAAATAAAAACACACTTTCCACATTTGGGTGGTCATATATATACATCCCGCGCAACAACAAAAAGCCGCACGTGGTTTTTTTTATATTTTTCCGGCACAATTCGTACTAGCTAGTCTCCAAGGTGTACAAATTGCTTTTAACGGTTGTTGATGTGCAATAGCACTTTTTTGCTACGAATATTCACTGTGTACAGTTGCATACATACACAGGGTTCGTGCAATTTTAAAATTCAATTTTAACACTTTTAATTTTTGGAAATACATTTTTAAGTTTAATAAAAATAAAGAGATATTGTTGACTTACTGTATTTTAAATTTTTTATGAAAAACAAATTACATATTGCATAGAAAATAATTTTTAATTGGGTTCTATATTATAACATACGCTGTAGTCTGGCATAGGCTACGTGATGAAAACGAAACCAAGTTGTACAATGCGCATGTCCCGAATTTCGGAAACCAGAAAAACGTCAGATGCCGTATAAAGTTAGGGCCGACTCGAACCTGTGGTGACTTAGTGTGGTGGAAATGAACAACGGAAATTGATAGAACTAAGTTGCTGAACTTTCTAGAATTAAGCTAAGTAAAATGAATAGGGCTGAGTAGCAGCCTAGTGAGTTAGTTGTACTTTAACGAGCGAAGTGATAAGTGTTAATTAGAAAAATGAAACATTATATGGTGAAGAAAACATGTAAAAGAAATTGTTAAATGAACTAATTAAGTGAAGTGAATAAATTTGTGAACAGTTGTGATTAAAAATAACTGTCTTAATTAATCCTTCGAGCCCGAAGAGCTCCATTTACGTTACAATTGGTGTCAGAAGTGGGATTTATTAAGAAAAAAAAAAAAGTGAATTTGAAAAAAAAGTGTGACTGTGAATTTGAAGTGAAATAGTACAGCCAGTCTGAATATGGAGCGCAAACTGAAGTAATTACGTGTCCAAGACTTGAAGGGGAAGTTAAGTAAACGTTCCCTACGTACAGGTGGAAATACATGTGCCCTGGCAGCGTTACTACAAGAAGTTATGGAAAAAGAAGGAAAGGATCCAGAGGCTTTCTTTTTTGAAGACGAGCTAGAAGAAGAAGAAGAAAAAACAAGAACTCCAAGCATGAAAGATCTTCTCAATGCTCTGATGTGTGAAATGAAATCTTCCAAGGAGCAGTTAAATACAGCAATGGACGAACAGAAACCATCAATAGAAGGGTCCGTAAACGAATTAAAGGCATTAATGGCTGAACAGAAATCGTCGACAGCTGAGTTAAGAGCATCTTCAATCAAAACAGAAATTGTCGACGGCTGAGTTGAAGTCATCAATAATAGCGGAACTTAAGGTATCTGTTGAGGAAGTACATATAAGCTTAAATGGAAATTTCTGCAGAGAAGAAACTGGAGACCATAGAAAACTCTGTCAAAGTCAATCTCGAAAGCCATATGGATAATAAAATGGGAGAGATAAAATCAATCAACGAATACTTAACAAGTTAAATGCGAAATGGAACAGTCAATGAAGAAAAAATTCGAGGAAATCAGGACTGAACTAGAAAGTGTCCAGAAATGGCATTTATCGACTTTATCTTCAGATGTGACTGTGAACAAAAGGCTTCATCCTCCAACATTTGACGGTCAAACGCCCTGTCAAACATACGGACTCCAGTTCGAAACGGCAGCAACAATGAACTTTTGGAGTGACGAAGAAAAAGCAACAGCTCTTATCTTGGCACTTAGAGGTGGAGCAGCAGAATTGTTACAGACTATCTCGGTGGAGCTAAGGTATTGCTATACATCTCTAATACAAGCTTTAGAATTACGGTATGGGGACCAGCACATGCAAGAGGTTTAACGTCTTCAGCTACGGAGTCGGACACAGAAGAATAGAGAGCAGTTGCAGCAATTATGTGCGGGCATAGAATGGCTAATTCATTTGGCTTATTTCACATTTAGCCAAGATTATATTAACTAGATCGCAAGAGAAGCATTTATTAACTCACTTTCAGATCGAGACCTGCAGCAATCAGTACGGCTGTCTGAAAAAAACACCAATGCTGAGGTTCTGGCTTAAGCTTTGGCATATGAAGCAGCGAAGAAATCCTCAAAGAGTACTGTCCACCTAAGAGAAGTAACCGAAATAGAATATACCATCAGTCGGGTCAATACATCGGAAAAACGGAGTAGATTTAAATGCTGGAACTTTAACAAAGAAGGCCACCTCCAAAGAGATTGCAGAAAGAGACGAAGATCAGACTCCCCACAAAATGACAAGAGGAAATCCGAGTTTGGCCGTGAAAAATGCAGAGAAAGAGAGCGAGTGGAAGAAAGAAGGAATGGAGCTGTAAGCCCCATACCAATTCTATGCTCGCAACAGGGAATCGAGTAAAGCCTAACTCTGCGGGGCAGGAGTTGGCCAATAGAATCGACGCCCCCGGAATCATCATCAATATTAAGAAATTGCAGGCAAACGATAGCAGTTTAGTATTCAACGGGAGTGTGGGAAGATGGCTAGAAAGATTGCAATCCTATGATTTCGAAATTATCCGGAAGGGTAGATCCCATGGAAATGCAGATGCACTTTCACGACGACCATGTAAGGGTGATTGTAAATACTGTTCCCGTCTGCAAGCAAAATGCGACCATGTGATTGTGAAAAGAACAACTGTAGTACCCTTGACAGGATGGAACAAGGAAGAATTTCAAGCAGCACAACGAAAAGACGAGAATATTTCTCCAATTTTGACGCAATGGAATTCGCTGTGTGTTGAAGATGGAATATTAAAACGCAAATGGGGAAACACCCGTCGAGTCATCATGCCGGATGCAGGTATTGTTTCCCAGGAATAAAATAAGGGATGTGCTGGAAGAATTCCATAACGATGCTTCAGGAGGACATCGTGGTGTCAATAAGACTTAGGAGAAATTAAGAGAACATCTTAGATAAGTATTAGATGAGCATCAACGGGATTGGGATAGCTGCATTCCGATATTTCTACTAGCTTATCGAACAGCCGTCCATAACTCAACAGGACAGAGACCATCTAAAATTGTGTTTGGAAGACAGATTCGACTGCCCAGTGATTTGAAGTTCGGAACACTTGAAAAGGATGCTGAATCCACTGAAGAATACATAACCATACTTCGGAAGCGTCTCGCAGAAAACCATGAACTGGCAAGAAAAAACCTCAAGACATCCATCCGACAGAATGAAAACACGATACATCAGAGCTTATTCTAGCGGATTCAGGGAAGGAGACCTCGTCTGGCCATTAAACCCACGGCGACAAAAAGGAAAATCACCGAAGCTTCAACAGCAGTGGCAGTGGCTTAAAGCCATACCAAGGAGATACAACTGTTCAGGACGAACAGTTCTACGAGGAGGGCAGTGTAACTTGCACTGTAGTCTGGCATAGGCTATGTGATGAAAACGAAATCAAGTTGTACAATGCGCATGTCCCGAATTTCGGAAACCAGAAAAACGTCAGATGCCGTATGAAATCAAGGCCGACTCGAACCTGTGGTGACTTAGTGTGGTGGAAATGAATAACGGAAATTGCTGGAACTAAGTTGCTGAACTTTCTAGAATTAAGCTAAATAGTACAAATATGGCTGAGTAGCAGCCTAGTGAGTAAGTTGTACTTTCACCAGCGAAGTGATAAGTGTTAATTAGAAAATTGGAACGTTATATTGTGAAGAAAACGTGTAAAAGAAATTGTTAAATGAACTAATTAAGTGAAGTGAATAAAATTATGAACACTTGTTATTGAAAATAATTGTTTTAGTTAATCCTTCCAGCCCGAAGCGCCCCATTTACGTTACAATATGAATAATGTAAAATACAGAAAAATTACATAATAAGTTGTTGTTATTTACCTTTTATATCACTTTATCAAGAAAATTCCACGTGCGGCTTTTTTTGTTGCGCGGGGTATATATATATATAGTGTTGTCCACTATCTATTAATTAATATTTGATTGATGCTGCAAAGGAACTACTTATTTACAGATTGTAAAATGCATGATGTATTAATTTCACCTGCGGAGCACTTGTGGGAGAAACTTGCGCGTTGTTTGAGCAAATAAAATATGCTTACCTGGTATGGCGACGATGTTATGTTACCACCGGTGCTGATTTTCTTGCAATAGATTTAAGTTTTAATATTGTAAATTAGTTAAGATGTTGCATGATAATTAAGGTAGATTAGGTAGTTACTATAGTTAGGATTTGGTGAACTTAAAAGGCAGTAGAAATAGGTTAAGAATTTGAATTTAGATTTGATGGATTAATTTGATTTTCACTTGATTTGATGGAATAATTTAAATAGAATTAATCTTGCATTAAATATGATAAATTGAATTGAATTGAATTGAAAATTTTACCGAAATTTTTAATTTTTTGTAAAAAAAAAATGCCAAAAATCCAATTTTTACTTTATTTTTTTTCCTTCGTCCAAATTCTAGTTTAAAGTATTAACCAAAACACGTATTTTTTTTTTACTTCAGTTGATCCTGTAAGGAGTTCTGCTGTCAACTCGCAAGCACCTTTTTTCCGAGGGGTCATCGGAAATGACGTAGCAATGGCAGAGTTTTAAATATTTTTCTACAAAAATTTCAGAAATTCTTTTTCAAATATGTATATTTAAGGCAATAAAAAGTTTAAATGAAATATTTCATTTTTTATATAAAATTATTATTTTTTAAATAAGCCGTTTTTTACCCGAGGAAACCCATGTAACCCCTTATGGAGGAGATTGTCCAATTTGCAGAATTCTCGCGCTCTCTCGGCCGTGTTATTGAAGATACAAATAGATATTGTGACCAGGCCAATGTTTGAGTAAGAGCCTTAGCTGTAAGCACGGACTCCACCGCCGACCAAGCCGACGATCAGACCTCAGCGGAAAATGTATTGCTCGATTGGCTGGAAACTTCCCTTACGGAGGCCAGCTCAGACGAAAATTTTGATAGTCCACTTGTAGACAAACAAGTAACTACGCCACGCACAATGGCAGACTATGCAAAGGTTGTTAACTGCGCAAATTGTGCCCATTTTTTCAGGTGAACCATGCCCGTATCTCGGTTTAGTGTTGCAAACATTCCTAAATTGCTACCGCCAGGCATTACAGTGTCTCTCCGAAAAGGAGCAAGACGATTTCCTCAAGATACTCCCCACAACACTCCGAGGAGGAGCCTATCAACTGTTGGCCTCAGATGTACCGACAACCTTTCAAGAAGTCGAAGCCAGATAAACGCGGCTTACCTTCCCAGAAAAACCTACCAGGAACTGGTAAATAGGCTCATAACAGCTCATCAAAACCCCTTGCGAAACGTTCACCGCCTTCACGACTAGAGTGAAACAGCTGCTGGCCCTCTGTAAAGAGGCCGCGCAAACCAAATATGGAGCTGAGGCCACCCCAGCTGTTACAACGCAGCTGGAGGACTTCGCGAAGAACGCAATCCGCAGCGGGGTTATGAATCCGCACCTATGCCAACATCTCCACACCGTTACCGACGGCACGCTCGAGGAGCTGTCCCATAAAGCACTCGACATGGAGAAACTACTGCAAGGCGCCCAGTTCCCCTAAACCACAACCACCCAAGACTTTTCTACCCCAGTTGTTGTAGAACAAGGCACACCCTTCCCGGTCGCTATGGGCCCAACTGCCAGAATACGGGCATTCCATAGAACCCCATATACGCCTGCTCGAAACTTTTCACCGCAAACGTTGTACAGGCCACCGCCATAGCTAAATTTCCGCCGACAGACGCGGCCATATACGGCACCACCTCAACGCTCGTCTCCCCCACGAATCGACTTCCGATATGCTGACCGCCGCCAGAACCTTGACCAGCTAAGGTGAAACATCAAATGTAATTTTTGCCAGCGAAGAGGTCACACTTACGCTGAATGTATGAAGCGTAAAAACACTCCCTTCTGCTCTAACTACTAGCTTTGGTACCCGAAAGACGCTGGGAACATGTCAGGGTAATTTTACATTAAAGAATAATATTCCCTGCAATTTCCAGGTTATAAAAAACCTAACCGGCCTTTCCGACGACGGCTTGCTGGGAAATGACTTCCTAGCAAAGAATTGTAACGTTTAGGGCCCGAAGGCATTGCGATTCCCTCGAACGGAAAACAACCCTGAGGAGTTTGCTGTTCCAATAATAGCTGTTTTGGATAACCCGTGTTCTGAGGAAGTGGTCAAAGTGAATAGCCGAACAGATAGCTCAGGGCCCAGACAGGCCTATCTGATTTCTCAAAAGGAGAATACTGACCGCCGAACACCGAAATGCGAGATGGACAACCCGACTGAGAATGATTTGACCTGCAAGATGAGGTAGCAACAAATACATCTGAATGAGCCTGTATGCATACCTGCTAGGTCACAGATCATAGTCGAAATTCCTTTGCAGCTTCAGTAGGAGATGCTCTGTCTAGCGAGAGAGATATATCAAGGAGTCTTCCTAGCGAATGGCCTGTTCCCCGCTGGTTTTAAAGCAGTGTCTGTTGGATTTCTCAACACACACAATTCACAAGTAGTTCTGACTACCATTAGTCTGCATATAGTATCTGTCCACAACTACACCACCTGAAACCAGGAATTACGGTGACACGAAATCACCAGCTCCCATGCATAAAGGAAAAAACGGAACCAAAGGAAAGGAAAACATAATAAAACAAACGTCGACGTCACCTTGACAGAAGGAATTACGATGACAAAAGCCCATCAGCTCCCGCGCCCTCTCAAAATAATACTTCGAAACACGTCGACAATGGAAGCGAGCTCACCACACCTCGAAAGCTCCAAAATTAACTTTGACAGTAAGTAAACCGTGGCGAAAGGGCCCATTAGAAGACGATGGCGAGTTCACCTCAGACATGGCAACTTACGGTGGTTCCAAAACCCCAACTCTATCGTCATTTAGAATTAATAGTGATTCAAATAAAATAAGTAGGGGTAAAAATAAAAATAAATATAAAAACATTTCTCATTTAAACGAAATAAGTAGGGGTAAAAATAAAAATTAAGATAAAAATATTTCTAGCTCCGAAAAAATGGCCACTTTACAGCATATAAAATATTTATTCCCCCAGTATGAAGACCCAGACGACCCAAATAATAATCCGCGTCTCCCCAGGTTAGACGAAGAGCTCAACCTGGACGAAAATCTGAGCGCGGAGGAAAAACAAGATCACAACTCTGTTACGAGTATAAAGAAACCTTTTTCCTTAAAGGTGATCGGCTCACTTTCACAAACACCATCACTCATGATATACCATTGGTGCAGGACCAAGCACCAATGAACCAGAAAATGTATCGTTTGCCAGAGACGCAACGAAATGTAATAAACGAACAGCTACGCGAAATGGTAGATAACGACATAGTGCAGCCAAGTAAAAGCCCTTGGAATCCACCTCTCATAGTCGTCCCCAAGAAAGCGGGACCAAACGGTGAAAAGACACGGCGCGTCGTCGTCGACTTCCGCAAATTAAACGAAAAGACGATAGGAGACGCCTTTCCACTGCCTCGGCTCGAGGATATTCTTGACCAATTAGGTCATTCTAGGTATTTTGAAGCCCTCGATCTCGCAAACGCCTATCACCAGGTGCTCGTCGATCCACAAATTCAACCAAAAACTGCGTTTAGCACCAATTACGGCCACTACGAATTTAGGCGTATGTCATTTGGGCTCAAAGGAGCCCCTGCCACATTCCAACGCTTAATGAATTTCGTCTTAACAAGATTGGCAAGGCTTGGAATGCTTTGTCTACTTAGATGACATATACGGTACAAACCTTGCGAACCACAATAACAAGCTCCGCAAAGTCTTCAATCGCAGAGAGGACAACCTCAAACTGCAGCCGGAATAGCGCCAGTTTCAGAGAAAAGAGGTTATTTATCTAGGCTTGGAATGCTTTGTCTACCTAGATGACATAGTCAGCTACGGTAAAAACCTTGCGGACCACAATAACAAGCTCCGCAAAGTCTTCAATCGCTTGAGAGAGAACAACCTCAAACTGCAGCCGGAAAAGTGCCAGTTTTTGAGAAAAGAGTTTGTTTATCTAGGTCACAAGTGTTCCAGTGAAGGAGCACTTCCAGACCCCAGTAAAACCACTTGCGTCCAAATTTTGCCAATTCTTAGAACGGTGCGATAAGTTAAATCCTTCATTGGACTTGCCAATTACTATCGAAAGTTCATCCCCGATGTCAAATTCACATGGACCCCTTCACTCCTTATATATCCCGATTTCTCCAAACCGTTCAATTTCACCACGGACACAAGCACCGAGGCATTAGGAGCCGTCCTCTCGCAAGGACAAGTATCTTTGCCTACGCCAGCCGTACACTGAACAAGGCGGAACGCAACTACTCAACTATTGTAGAAGAGTTGCTCGCCATAGTCTGGGCTGCGCGTAACTTCAGATGTTACTTGCAAGGCCGAAAATTTACGGTCTATACAAATCACAAGCCTCTCAAAGGAATTTTTAATGTAAAATACCCCACTTCCAGTCTGGTGAGATTTCACCATAAACTTTCCCAATTCGATTATCAAATTGAATACAAACCAGGAAAGTACAATAAGAATGCCAACGCGTTAAGCCGCATTCCACGGAAAGTCAGCGAAAAACGCTAAAATAGTGTCCAAAAGCCTCGAAATACACACGCCTCGCGAAAACGAAATAGTTCCAAATACAGAAGAGGTCACAACAGAGAACCCGCCAGATACTAATCCGCTAGTGGACGATAAACCTAAGCTCGCTGAAATAATCACAAGCCCCAAGAAGATACAAACGATCTTACATAATAATCACGACTCTCCTTTTGGCAGCTATCAGGGCGTAAATAAGACATATAAGCGGATTCGAAGGAAGTAATGGTGGAGGCACATGCTTCGCGATATCAAGAAATACGTTAAGCGTTGCTCTAAATGCGAAGAAATGAAGGTATCACCTCAATATAGAATGCCGATGGTCATCACATACACCGCAGAACAGCGCTTCGATAAAGTCTATCTCGAAATTGTTGTTTGTCGATTGGTACGCCATACCTAACAGGAAAGCCGTTACTGTAGGGCAAACCTTCTTCGACGACATCGTCACGCGCTACCGCATCCCTAAACGAATAGTCACTAATCAGGGAAGTAACTTCCTGAGTGACCTTTGTAAAAAGGTATGTAAACTGCTAAGGGTTAAGAAGTTGCAAACTTCTACATACCACCCACAGTCAAACGGCGCACTTGAACGTGCACACAGGCCGTTAATCGAATACTTGCGTACCATAGTGGACGAGAATCCCAAATCATGGGATTAATATCTGCGAACCGCTGCATTAGTGTAGAACAATAGTGTACACGAAGGGACAAAATGAACCCCCATGGACTGCCTTTACGGTTTTACAGCGGGTTTTCCTTCAAATTTAAAACGAAACCCTGAACCCGTGTATAATCACGAGAGCTACTACCAGATCCTACGATGCAAGCTCCAAAGGTCTTATGCCACGGCACGCAGAAATTACTCGCTAGTAAACAACGGTCGAAATTATACTACTATAAAGCTGTTCGACTCTTATCATTTCACATAAGTGACAAAGTCTTACTCAAGAGCGAAAGTCGAAAAAGTCGAAAAGCTCTCTCAAATCTGGGTAGGATCATATCTAATAATTGGTTTATCATCGTCAGTAAACACTACCATAAAAATGGGTAAGCGTACAGTCACGGTTCACAAAAACCGTCTTAAGCCTTTCTATAAATAGATAATTTAAGTTGAAAAAAATTGTGTTTTAAGCGCGTCGTGGCGTGCTACCACAATCGACGATCTAGATGAAGATCGTAACGCAAAGCAAGCACAAAAATCAAGATGGGAACAAGAACGGCCTTTTAACAACTCAGTTCAATGGGGTCCAATCCAACTTTCATTATAAATCTATTTTAATTCCTTTTCAGCTTCTACTTAATTTTAAATCCCGTAACGTAAGATCTCCCATCTCACCTATTAACCGTGCTTAAAACTACGAAGTACCAAACAACAGGACTTCGCTACCTTTTGCACAGTACCCTATAATTGGAAAGAACAGAAAAAACGACTCCTGCTAAAAGTCGAACCCTAGAATACAAGCTCGAAACAACTCTTGTGTTATTCAGTCAGAGACTCCATCTCTTTAATGCTATATCTAGAAATTCCTCCTGATGACAAACTGAATTGTTGATACACCCTACTTATCTTCTACACCCCGCGATCAAAGAGATAATTATAATAACATGTTCTTTTACTGCCTTAACAAGGGACCCCTCACTCTAATTTACTTTGTCTAAGGCTAAGCCTCCACACTTTCACTGTATCTACACAATTGTATTTTAATTTACACCCACTTTGATCGAACATTACCTCGTAGTTTTTTTTTTCACCTCCGAGGCTTAGCCAGGAACTTCTTACTGATAGTTCCTTGCCTTGAAGTCTTCCTCATCTACCTTCAATATACTGTATATAACAGTAGATACCAAAACAACTCACTTTTGATTTGATTTTTATTCTTTTACACATGAACCCAAAGATAAATCCTCTGTTATACCCACTTCCCGTGTCCTGAAGTCGACCTGCGGATATAAAAACCCGCATCCAACAACTTCGGAACATTACACTGGAAAATACATATGAAGTCTATGTTCAGGACGCAAGTAGCAACAGCTGGATCAACCTAAAGGAGAAGAAAAAATACACAAAGAAAATATTCAAACTTTTAATTAAATTGGTACTTATCTAAAGCCTGTAGAATAATTTCCATTTTTAAATGTAGCTTCTTCATTTATGAATTATTTCTGAAATTAAATTAATTTGATTGATTTAGTAAAATTACAAGCAATACAAAAATGTAAACAAACAACTCATCGAAAATGTAAACAAAAACAACTCAACTTACCAAAACAAGAAACGATTTGGAAGCCAAAAACGACATAGAACACATGAAACAGTCACAATAACTAAACGCATACGAACCAATTCCCGAATAAAATTAAACACATAATATTTATTTTTCACAAAAATATTTACTTACCATTTTTCAGTCTATTGACATTTCCTATGGCAGACTAAGGGCAATAGTGCCAACATTTAATAACTAATTTCACTCCAAAGGCTATCGATAAGTTTGGGCGAATTTAGACTAAGAAAAAGATAGCATGTGTGAAATGGACAATTTGCATGGGGAAATATAAAAGAAACTTTACCATATTTGGAAATGTTTCTAGAATTTCTCCTTCGATTTCCTTTTATGTTACCAAATATGGTAATTTACATTGCAAGAAGGAGAAACAAGGGGGTTTGTTTCGAATCCTGTATCAGTTATCAAGTAATCGGTGCCGGAAAAAGACTGAAATTTTGAACTCTCGAAATCTGTAAAAATTTGAAATCCAAAAAAGTTTGAAACCTCTTAAATTTTGAAATTCGTGAAATCTTGAAAGTTTTTGATAAAGTTGAATTTAATTCCAAGTCGCCAATTCGAAATCGTTTTTTCTTTAAAGGCAAATTGTTTGAATTGTTCGCAGTATTTTGATTGGAATTGTAAAGTGGAAATTAGAGAAATTTTTGTGTGAATAAAATAATGAAATTAGACTTGAATGTCTTTTGACTTTTAGCCCCATTTTTCGTGAGAAAGTTTGGTGCAATTGAAGTGGTGCTTTCGTGTGAAGTTGGTGGACTCGAGTTCGAACCCAGACAAAGTGGAGGAAATTTTTTTTTAATTCCGTTTTTTGTGGTTGAAATCATTTACTTTTGTTGAATATAAAGAATCTCTATTTTCTTATAAAGGACATCATCCTTGAATTCATTTCATGGTCCTTCGAGCCGGATATTAAAAAGTGAAAGCAAAAGTGAAAGAACACAAGTGAAAAGTGAAAAAACTGAACTCAAAACATTTTGTAAACAAAGCTACTTCAGGTGGAGAAAGTTTGCTGTGCGCATTTTTGGTTCGAAATTGAAGTCACATCAAATCTGCAGCAGTCATAAAATCGGTAAGTCGCATTTGGTGGTGGGAAAAGCTCATTAAAATGGAAGGCTTAATTATATTGCAATATGCTCAAAAGGAGGTTATAGAAAAATTTATTATGAACTACAAAAAAGGCGGGAAAGATAGAAGAACAGCGGCATATTATAAAAAAAGGTTAAAAGACTTTGAAAATTTATGGAATGAATTTAAAGAACGACATATGAAATTATTAGTAATGAAATATGCGATTAAAGATAAATCCTTGGATAAAATTGATTATTTCGATGAAGATGTATTTGCGAGTGTAGAATCGTCATTCTTTTCAAATTTCGCATTAATTAATGACAGATATAAACACGAATATCCGCCTCAAAATTCTGTAAATGAAGATTCGCGTGAAAATTTCCCTGCAAAATCAAATCATGGATCATCCATTAAACTGCCCAAAATTACTCTTGACAAATTTAGTGGAGATTATAGGAAATGGCCAACATTTCACGATTTATTTAAATGATTAGTGCATGAAAATCATTCGTTATCTCCCGCACAAAAATTGCAGTACCTAGAATTACATTTAGCTGGTGAATCAGAACATTTACTGCGTCATTTGCAAGTTACCGACGAAAATTATAAGGCATCTATGAGAGTTTGAGTTGAACTACTGACGGGGACAGACGTGCCGCCGTGTCTTGCCCCAAAAAAAAAATTAACTTTAAATTCGGTTGCGCAAGCGCGATTTTAAGTTAAAAAATTTCAAAGTGCTGCTGCCATCTTCGCCGGGGTGAGGGGCTTTTATGCTCTATTTAAAAGCACAGTCTGGTGAGTCCGTTCCGATTTGTATCTATTTTCTTCCATCCAACATTCAATGTAGTACAATCGTGCTGCATTGAATGCGTTTAACGGGTCTCCACTGCTGAGCATTTGGCTGCCTTTGTCGAGATCAAAGTTCAGTACAGCAGGCTTAACACTGCTGCTGGCATTGTTCTCACAGAGGCGGGTTTGCTTCGCATTTGTGGATCCCGTTCGTCAGTCCTTGTGTTTGTGTACGTTTTTGTTTTGTTTTGTTTTGGGCAAATTAAGACCGGGAGTATGCAAAAATTTTTATTTAATTTTTGCAACATTCGTGGCTTGAAAAGTAACCATTTTTCGGTTTACTGCCACTTGATCGCGGAAAATCCGGCTGTTTTTGCACTAAGCGAAACCAAGGTTGTTTCCAATTCTGATATTAATCAGTATCACATCCCTGGTTATCACTTAGTGCCACTCTTCTCTCCTCAGAGGGGAATCGCGGTTTATGTTAGAAAAGATGTTCCATTCTCCCTTCTCCCTCAATTTTCTTCTACTAATCCAGAATTTAATTATGTCTGGATTAGATTTAAACTCTATCGGCACATCATTCATTTTTGTTTTTTATACCGCAGCCCGAATATGTCTGACACTGACACTGTGTGTTCCTTTGATAAGTTGTCCTCCGATATCGATAAGATTTTGGAAATATCCCCCTCTTCTGAAATCGTTCTTGCTGGCGATTTCAACGTCCACAACACACAGTGGCTCAGGCATTCTTCTACCACAAGCCCGTCTGGAAGACACGTCGAGTTATTTAGTGAGTCTTTTAATTTACAGCAACTGGTTGAGTGTCCGACTCGTGTTCCTGATACTTTAGGGCACAACGCGCATCTTTTAGATCTATTTCTGACATCGCATCCAGAAAAATACTCGGTTTCGGTGACGTCTCCCTTGGGTAATTCGGACCATTGTCTAATCTCCGCCCAATTCTCCATCTCCTCTCTGACAACCACTAACCTAAACTCCACCAAAAGATTAGTGTGGCATTATAAAAATGCTGATTGGGCGGGACTTAATAAGCATCTCAGAGAGCTGGATTGGTCCGATTGCTTTTCTGTGAGAGACGTTAACAAGTGTACCGATTATATCTTAAACATCCTTTGGTTTGGAATGCATCGCTTTATTCCTCATAGCTTCAAGAACATCAAACCAACTAACACCAATTGGTTCAATAATGACTGTTTCGCAGCCATTAAGAATAAGGAAGCAGCCTTCCAGGCATATAAATTGTGCCCTTCAGAGGAATTGAGACGTATCTATAGAGATGCGCGGAATATTTGCAATTCAGCAATTAGTCGGGCAAAGTTCAATTTCGACCAGAACTTCAGACGGAAGGTTTTTTCTACCCAAAAGGGTAGTAAGGGTTTCTGGTCTCTAGTAAAAACCGTAAAGAACAATTTCACCTGTTCGTCAACACCACCACTCATTTATGATGGGAATATTTTTACTGACTCATTGGACAAGGCCAACCTGTTTGCTGCTAATTTTGCTGCTAATTCATACTTACGACCTTCATCGCAGCCACTTCCATCTCCATCACAATGTACTAGTAGGCAAAAGACGCTACTCTTTCGCACTCGCGAAGTTTTTAGATTACTTTCAAAACTCGACGTGTCCAAAGCTACTGGCCCTGATGGTTTCTCGCCCCTTGTTTTAAAATGCTGCGCCTCTGCTTTGGCTAAACCTCTGCGCAAACTTTTTCACCTGTCATATTCAACAGGAATGTTTCCAAGTGTATGGAAATTTGCTCATGTCCAGCCGATACTTAAAAAAGGAGAGGCATGCGACCCCTCTAACTACAGACCAATTGCACTAACCTCGATCATATCTAAAGTTTTTGAATCACTCATCAATTGCCAGTACGGTTTCCGCACTGGCCGCTCAACCGGAGACTTACTAACGGCTCTAACGGAACGTTGGAATCATTGTCTTCATAATTTTGGTGAGTCTGAAATCGTCGCTCTTGATATTTCAAAGGCTTTTGATAGAGTCTGGCATGCTGCCCTTTTAGCCAAACTTCAAACATTTGGTCTGCACCCTACCCTCGTTAAATGGATAGAGAGTTTTTTGTCAGGCCGTTCAATTCGTGTAGTAATTGACGGAGCTACATCTGATTCCTACGAAATAAATGCCGGTGTACCTCAGGGTTCAGTTCTTTCACCAACCTTATTTCTTCGTTTTATTAATGATCTCTGATCCCTTACTCTCAATCCTATTCATAGTTTCGCCGACGACAGCACCCTTGATTTCGCAAACTCATTTGATTCTGTTATGAATTCACATGGAAATGCTACAGAAGCCAATCGGGAACGCATGTTTAGATCATTAAACAACGACATTTCCAAGGTCCTTGCTTGGGGCAGAGCAAATCGTGTTACGTTTAATGCATCCAAAACCCAATGCTGTTTAATGTCCCTTAAAAAACGCCCAGTTCACCCCCAACCCATTTCAGTCGACGGAGTGAAATACCCAATTCACCCTCCCTGAACATCTTGGGTATCGAGATATCCAGCAATCTTAGCTGGACTGATCATATATTTGCAATCGCTAAAAATGCGATGAAATGTTTGGGTTTTCTACAGGTAAGAAATATTTCACCCCACCTGACTTAGCGCTGATCTACAAGTCCCACATTAAGCCTAGACTTGAATATAATTCCCATATTTGGGCAGGGGCCGGACACACCGCACTGTCCGCGTTAGACAAAGTCCAGCGTAAAGCTGTTAAGCTTATTGGCGATCCCTCAATCTCTGAGGGTCTTGACTCTCTGGAGCATCGACGGAATGTCGGTTGTCTCTCACTCTTCTATCGTTATTTCCATGGCCGTTGTTCTAACGAAATTGCTAGCCTGATTCCTTGTAGACTCATGACAACGCGCGATACAAGATCAACAATTCGCTCCCACCCCTATACTCTCCAGGTCAAATTTGGACGTACCGTCAAATTTCGGGAAACTTTTCTAAGCAGAACAACACGAATGTGGAACAGTTTACCATCTTCTGTTTTTCCCTCGTCTTATCAGCCTGAAACTTTCAAACGGGGCGTACATCGACACCTCCTTCACCCAAATTCCTAACCCATTTCCCTCATCCTTAATTCCTTTCCTGCCAACGCTGTGCTTAAGCATCATAAGGCATCCCCTGAGTTTTGGCATCATCATATATAAAAAAAAAAAGCTTGGGATTTGTTAAAGTATAGGTACAATAATAAGAGAGTTCTAGTGAATGCCCAATTGAAAGTCTTATTAAATCAAAATTCGGTATTTAATGAATCTGCGAACGGAGTAAAAGGATTATTGGATAATACTACTGAATGTTGGAATGCTTTAACCAATATAGGTGTGGATACTGCCGGTTGGGACCCACTCATTGTGTACTTAATCGTCTAAAAGCTACCATCCGAAACGCATCAATTGTGGGAACAAAATGTAAGCCGAAATAAAGATTTACCTACTTGGGAAGACTTGAGAGAATTTTTGAACGCGAGATTTCGAACTTTGGAAGCAATTTCCACTAAAAAACAATCGAATGTTGGACAGCAAAAGAATTTTATTATAACGTGTAAGTCTACATCTCAATCGTTCCATGTCTCAGCGACAACTACGTGTACAGTTTGTTTAAGTGGCCATAGTATTAGATAATGCCCAAAATTTTCATCGCTTAATGCTACAAAGAGACTAGAGATTGTTAAGAAAAAGGGATTATGTATCAATTGCCTTGGTACCGGTCATATGTCTTCGAAATGGCCCAGTCAACAAAGGTGCTATCATTGCAAGAAAATCATCATACGCTCCTTCATAGAACTTCAAATGATTCAGGTGTAGTCGGTTCTGCAGTATTTCCTGAAAGTCAACGAGTTAATAGTATGAATGATTCCACTAATATAAATAATAATAATTACCATGCAAGTATCGTCGAGCACACAGCGGATACAGTTACGAAACTACCGAATCTGCAACCACGCCAGCTTTTATTCCTGGTACCATACCTTCTACATCTACACAGTTGAATTAGTTTTTGGTAAGTCGCACTCCTAAAGAGCATATTCTCCTAGCTACAGCATTAGTGAAAATCATATCACCATCAGGCCAAGAAAAAATAGCCAGAGCTTTACTTGATCAAGGCTCGCAAGCATCTTCTGTCACGGAATCCATAGTGCAGAACCTAAAACTAAAGAAAGAATCTATTAGCGCGAACATACATGGAGTTGGGCAAAGTCAAATAAGTCGTTCAAACTATAGAGTGAATTTTAAAATCAAAGCTCTCAATAATGGGAATCAAATTGAGGTTTCTAGTTTCTGGCGTAATTGGGAGCATGTGAAAGGGCTTGAACTTGCTAACCCGCAGTTTTATCAGCCTGGAAGGATAGATTTACTTCTGGGAGCAGATGTTTATAACTCCATCATCATGAATGGTCTGATAAAGGGACCTAAGGGAAGTCCAGTGGCTCAAAAACAGCATTAGGCTGGATACTTAGTGGTAAAGTCCGAGAAGGTGACCGGGATTTATTAGTTGTGAATAATTTCCACGTATGCACGGACCTAAACAACTGTCTTAAAAGATTCTGGGAGCTGGAAGAAATACCAGCTACATCTACATATAATACAGAAGAACAAAAATGCGAGGAACTTTTCGTAAAAACCTACAAGCGTCTGGACAATGGACATTATGAAGTAGAACTACCCTTTCGAGAAGAAAGTGAACAGAATCATCTCGGAAAATCAAGATCTGTTGCCATCGCTCGTTTACTTCAGTTGGAAAAGGTCTTCCATAAAGATTCAACGTTCAGGGAATCATACAGCAAATGCCTACAAGATTACTTGCAACTGGGTCACATGAAACGAATAACAACAAAAGAAGAAGATCACAAACAAACCTCGAATGGAATAACTTCATTTACCTGCGCCTATCTGCCACATCATGGAATTGTAAACGACAGTAGTACGACTACAAAACTTCATGTTGTCTTCGATGCGTCAAGAGCGACTCAAAGTGGAATCTCCTTAAATGACATGTTGTTGAAGGGACCTGTGATACAAGACGACCTGGCAGCTTTACTATTGAGATGGAGAAAATATAAAGTAGTATACACAGCGGACATTGAGAAGATGTATCGGCAGATTTGGGTAAAGAATGAACACACCGAATACCAAAGAATTGTTTGGAGGGAATAAAGCTACCAATACAGGATTACAAGTTACTTACGGTAACCTTTGGAACCAGTTTTATGTTGACGATCTCATCTCAGGAGCAGATACAGTAGAAGAAGCATTGGAGGTTCAAAACCAATTGATAGATTTGATGAAGTCAGGAGGATTCTCACTAAGAAAATGGAGTTCTAACTGTGAGCAATTGCTGGAATCAATCCCAAAAGAAAATATTGAAACTAGTACTCCCTTCGATATTAACCGTGGTAAAGTTGTAAAAACTCTTGGAATATCTTGGCATCCACACAGCGACTGCTTTTCTTATTCTCTTATCATTGAAGACAAAACAAAGAGAAGCATTTTAAACAGAGTTGCACCAATAAAATCGGTGTCCCTGCCTCGATTGGAACTCTGTGGAGCTACATTGTTGGCCAAACTTCTGCATTATATCAAACAGAATTCAAAGATAGAGTGATAGAGATAGAGATCATGCGCGGACCGATTCGGAGATTGTTCTCGCTTGGCTAAAGGCCCATCCATCAAAGTGGGCAACTTTCGTGGCGAACCGAGTATCGCATATTCATGATCTTCTTGGGCAAAACGTATGGGCACATGTCCCCTCTAAAGAAAACCCCTCTGACTGCGCATCCAGAGGGATGTATCCTGATGAGTTGCATAAAAATAAATTATGGTGGGATGGACCAGTATGGCTTGGGAAACCTGAAATACATTGGCCAAACAAAAGACACCTTATCACTACCGATCTGAAGAGAAGGAAAACTTCAACGCATCATGTAAGCATACAATCAGAAGACTTAGATAGTCGATATTCATCTCTAACAAAACTTTTACGAGTAACTGCGTTCTGCCTTCGTTTTATTCAACATATTCGAAACAAGAAGAAAGCACAGAAACAAGAATTTGAAGAAGAAATCACAGATTTAAATTCCAAACAACCCGTAAGTCGTACAAGCAGACTGGTCAAACTTAAGCCATTTCTCGATCCTAATGGTTTGTTGCGGGTACGAGGCGGATTAAGACATTCTGATCTTCCATACGATGAAAAGCATCCTGTTAGATGCTGCATCTAAGCATCCCAAGTATCAAGTAGACTTAGTAAATTGTAATCCACATAGTCATGTAAGCGTTTATTGTAATTTTATACGTTTATACATTTAATGTAGGTCAATAGCCAAGATATGTAATACTAAGCTTTATTCATGTCATTTACCTCAAGTCATTCACGAAATGTAACACCTTGCACTTCGAAGAATGTTTGCTTGAGTCATTAACCTCATGCAACGTTTGGCATGAAATTCATTTCTGATGATATTGCATTATAAACATTTTGAATATCGATTGACCTTGTTAGGTTGAACTAAGCTTTGTTGCACTAAGCAATTATTAATTATTGTTGTTAATGTTAGCATTATTTTTGTATTTAAGTTTAATTTAATAGTAATAAAAGTTCAGTTGTCTTATTGCATTTGGAGTGTTTTAATTAAAGGTTCACATCGGTTCTTTTTACAGAAGTCTGAGTAGTTACAATTGATAATCATCTTCGGGCGAGTGCTTTGTTAATTAATTAATAATTCATTACCTTACAGTTCTGGTATTCGGTTCAAGTGCCGTTTATACCAGCGAGACTAAAACGAGTTCATAGCCTTGGTATAGTGGTTCAAGTGCCGTTTATACCTCAGCGTTGAAGGCTAATTTAAAGGAATTATAGACAGGGCAAAACAGTCCTGACTTAACATTTGGTGACCCCGACGTGATCAAGTGAGACGCTTGTATCACGATCATCGTTTAAACTAGAACATCGCTCTCATAATTCAGCTTGACATTGTCCTCATAGATCCAGCAAGGTATCGAGATGGCTACTACAATTGATTCGTTGGTAGAAAAACAGGCATTCATCGGACAAGAAATTCAAACCATCGTAAGGAACTACAAGAAGGATTCCAAAAATAGCAAGTCTACTAAAACGTACTAGGTAGAACGCATCAAACGTTTGACTGATGCTTGGACTCATTTTGAAGCAGTGGACAATGAAATTAGGGAAACTCCTGACGTACCACGAACACACTCCTACCTCACTGAGGATTATTATAACTCAGTTAAGGCAATCTACGAAAATTATCATGAGGAGTTCACAAATAAGTTAGAACTACCTGTGCAACAAGACACAGCTTCCGCCAGCCCACAACAAAATTACAGTGAGCAAGGTACAAGCAAACCATGCGACAAAAAAGTAAAGGAGTCGCAGCAAGATTACAATGCCTCATCAAATTTGTCATGCTCTGGAGATCAATCGCCACAGATTGGCCAGATAATGAGAAGACAAAGGAGAATTATTCAGAATCTACGGCATGTGCTCAGCTCAGCAAACTCGACTGATCCAGGACAATCAAGGCAACTTTATGAATTTAGAATGAAAACCATCAATCAACAATGGGCGCAAGTGGAAGAATGTGACCACAGATTATGGGAGCTAACCGAAGACCCCACCCAGCAGGGCTATGATACCGAAGATTACATAAAGTTACAAGAAGATGTCGATAAGTGTCTGATTTCATTCACGCATTCATCAGCTATGAATTCAGGCTCAATGTTGAAACTCCCCAAATTAACACTTCCAAAATTCGATGGAGACTACTTGAAGTGGACCCAGTTTCACGATTTGTTTACACAAATGGTACATAATCAACCAATGCCAAATTGTCAGAAGTTATGGTACCTCAAGGCCAATTTGTCTAGAGAGGAAGAACGACTAATTAGACATTTTCCTACTTCAGAAGAAAATTACACAACGGCTTGGCAGACTCTGAAGGATCGGTACAACAATCGCTGGTTGCTGGTAACAGCATTAATGAATAAGCTCCTATCTCAGGCAACACATGCGAACGAAAGTCCTTCCGCCGCTGCGATTAAATCGTTACATGACACCACGCAAGAATGTTTGTTAGGATTACAAACTTTAAACGTGCCTACGGCAGATTGAGACCCACTTCTTTTGCACATTCTGACGAAGAAACTAGATAAGAATACATATGCGTTATATGAACAATCTTTGGCCAAACCGAGAGAGATACAAGGTATCAAAGTGTTTTTATCATTCCTGGAAACCAGATTCCAGGCACTAGAAGTTCTTGGTACCAAGTGCAAAGGTGATGAGCACCAAAGAAGACAAGCCAATAGTAGAGCACTAGCGTCAATAGTATCATCAACATCTGGTCGTTCACTATGTTTGTCGTGCAAGGGGAACCATCCTCTCTATTCTTGCAACAATTTCCTAAAATTGAGTCCAGCCAGTCGTCTCAACTTTGTACGTTCTCAGAACTTGTGCTTTAATTGCTTCAAAACAGGCCACAGCAAAAGTCGGTGCACACTTCGAGGATGTACAAAATGCAACAAAAAACACAACACACTCGTACATCTGGAATCTTCAGAAAAAACGGACAAATCTGATGGTAGACCAAATAAAGGTACCACAGCGATGGATATGCCAACATTGAATCTGGGCAACATATGCCATCAACCAGCTGTGGTAGGAAATATCATGAACCAAAAACCACGATGTTATGTTCTCCTAGGCACAGCGGTAGTCAAATTAATGACCGATAAGGGGAATACAGTCGATTGCAGAGCCATTCTTGACTCTGGCTCGCAAATTAATATAATAACGGAAAGAATTGCCAAGAAGTTAAGGTTAGCACCAACTTCAGAAATGATCACCATACATGGTGTTGGGATCAAGAAAGGGAAGATTCAACACGTTCGGTTGGAATCAAAGGTAAACAATTTCGCCACAAGAGTAGAAGCCTTTGTGTTACCAAAAATTATATCACCTCAGCCATCGCAATCCTTCGATACATTCGCATGGGGCTTACCAAAGAATATCAGTTTAGCTGATCCCAAGTTTAATGTAACCGATTCAGTGGATTTGCTTCTGGGAGCAGAATTTTACTATCAATTACTGTCAATTGGACAAATCAAGTTGGCGGATGATCTCCCAACATTACAAAATACGGTTCTTGGATGGGTCTTGACGGGCAAGATTAATCAAGGCACAGCATCTAACGCTATTTGTGGTATATGTACAGAAGATCTACAAACAGACCAATTACTTGAAAGATTTTGGAAACTGGAAGAAGTAGCACCAGCAAGAGATATCTTCACACAAGAAGAAAAACAATGTGAGACCCAATTTAATCAAACTGTTCGAAGAGATAACAATGGGCGATTCACGGTGACCTTACCATTTCGTGAAGACCCTAAAAGAGTTGGCGAATCCAGAAGCATTGCTCTAAATAGATTTCTTGCATAAGAGAGAAGATTGTCCAAGGACGCAGCGTTGAAATCTCAATATGTAGAATTCATGGCGGAATACATTAATCTTGGCCACATGAAGGAAGCAGTAGGTGATACCACTCACGGCCCACACTATTTTCTACCCCACCACTATGTCTTAAAGCCGGATAGTAGTACCACCAAGTTAAGAGTAGTATTCGATGCATCAATGAAAACGACATCTCAAGTATCACTAAACGATATTATGTGTGCAGGACCAACGATTCAAGGTGACTTATTTTCCATACTGCTCCGTTTTCGGTTACCACGATTTGTGTTTACGGCAGACATTCAAAAAATGTACCGCCAAATTCTATTAGATGACGCTGATCAGAAATACCAGTTGATTTTCTGGAGAAACGATCCAAATGAATCGTTAAAATGCTACCAATTATGTACCGTCACATATGGTACTAGACAAGCACCCTACCTGGCGACTAAATGCAGAGGTTCTGAAGAACGATTTTTATGTCGATGATTGCATTTCTGGTTCTAACAGCCTTACAACAGCCGTAGCAATGAAGAAGGAGCTCACCGAACTTCTCTACGGAGCAGGCTTCCGACTAAGAAAATGGTGTGCTAATCACACTCGCTTACTACAAGGAATACGACTAGCAGATCAGGAAATAGACCTTGATTTTGAGAACAGCACAGAAGAAAGAGTGAAGACATTAGGACTTACTTGGCTACTAAAGTCAGATCAATTCAGGATTAAGGCCTACCCTAGCGAGAGATCCAGGATCACGAAGAGAGTAGTCACATCCGACATCGCCAAATTATTCGATCCCTTAGGTATACTTGCTCCAGTAGTAGTTGCAGCCAAGATATTTTTACAACATCTTTGGCAACTCAGAATCGATTGGGATGCTGCATTGCCAATGGAGCTTCACACCAAGTGGGTTAATTTTCGAAGTACCCTGTCAACACTAAATAACGTAACGATTCCCAGGCACGTATTCGCAAATGAAGTGACGAAACACATACAAATTCACGCCTTTTCGGATGCCTCGGAGAAGGCTTACGGCGCAGCTATATATATACGGTCAATCACTAAGGATGCTAGAGTGATCGTGAGGCTTATGTGTGCTAAATCTCGTGTAGCGCCACTACAAAAACAAACTCTTCCGCGTTTGAAATTATGTGCAGCGTTATTAACGGCGCAACTTACAAACCGAATAAAGGAAGACCTAAACCTAGAGGAAACACCGACATATTTTTGGTCAGACTCCGAAATAGTGTTATCATGGATTAGATCACCATCAACATCATACCAGACATTTGAAGCCAATAGAGTGTCTGCTATTCAAGAACTAACTATAGCGACACAATGGCGCCATGTCACATCAAAGGAAAATCCAGCCGACGTACTTTCCAGAGGTTTGGAACCAGACAAATTAAAGACATGCTACCTTTGGTTTCACGGAAATGAAACCTTTTGGCCAGCCCCGTATCAAAACACAACAGAGTGTCAAATAGAAAGGAAGCGCACAGCCTTGTCCACCACAGCAACAGCTAACGATGCATCAAGTATCATATATAAGATCAACCATGGAGGGTCTTTCCAGGAACTTCAACGAATAGTGGCATATGATGAGATTTGTGAGGAATACAAGGGGAACAAACAGTTCTCGACCACGCAATAAACTCACAACATGTCAGGAACTAGATGAAGCCTTATACATTATTATAAGGGCAATGCAACAAGATGAGTTTAAGGAAGAAATAAACCAATTGAGGAAACATGAAGAGGTACCTAAGGGGAGTTGTTTAAGCAGCCTAACACCATTCCTAGATGACAAGGACATCATTCGAGTTGGTGGACGCTTAGAACAATCATCTCTCTCTTACGATGCTACACATCCTGTTTTACTACCCTATTCGGATCCTTTAACCAAATTACTAATGTTAAAAATTCAGATGGAAAATCTGCATTCTGGGCCACAGGCCTTGCTTGCTGACACCAGACAACGTTTCAGGCCAATCAAGGGTAAAATAATTGCCAGATCCATTGTTCAGCATTGCGTAACATGTGCAAAGGCCAACCCAAAAATGTTGTCGCAAATCATGGGAAATCTACCCTCTACAAAAGTTCAACCAACACAACCATTTGTGAATTCTGGCGTCGATTTTTGTGGTCCCATCCGGGTACATTACAAGGTCCGAGGAAAAAGACCATTCAAGGCCTATATCGCAGTCTTTTGTTGCTTTGCAACAAAGGCTGTTCACCTGGGAATAGTCAGTGACTTGTCAACAGAAGCATTCCTTGGCTCCCTAAAATGTCGTAGGGGAAACTGCAGAAACTTATATTGCGATAACGCAACTAATTTCGTGGGGGCACGAAACCAACTGCATGAACTATCTACCGCCATACATTCTCAAGAAGCCAAGGAAAACATAACCGAAACATGTAGTAAACGGGGCATTGATTTTCATTTCATTCCTCCGAGAGCACCACACTTCGACGGATTATGGGAAGCCGCCGTCAAATCTGCAAAACATCTACTTCTAAAAACGACGTCAAGTGGATCTCTCTTATGAAGAAATGGAAACACTAGTTGTTGAAATAGAAACAATCCTAAATTCCAGACCTTTAACTCAAATGTCAAGTGATCCGAATGATCTAACTGCTTTAACTCCTGGTCATTTCCTCATAGGAGAACCGTTGACAGCAACTACCGATGTGCAAGCGAAAGAATTAAAAATCAGTCTACTGGTAAGGTGGAACCTTGTATCTCACCTGAAACATGGGTTTTGGAGACGATGGTCTCGTGAATATTTGAATCAACTGCAATATCGACTCAAATGGAAGGAGCGTTGCCAAGATGTCACGCCAGGCACCATAGTGGTCATGCAAGACGACAATCTTCCAGTGATGAAATGGCCACTTGGTAGAATTGTCCAAACACACAAAGGAAACGATGGCTTAGTTCGAGTTGCCGACGTAAAAACAGCTTCGGGTATCCTACGTAGGCCAATTCACAAGTTGTCACCATTGCCTTGTGATGATGAGCCAATGAGAAACATCAATGAAGGTAAAGGAGAACTATCTAACAATACGACCTCTGAAACAAAACTATCATCTCAGAGGAACAGTAAAGTTGATAAAGGCGCAATACCAAAAAAAAACGATTACGAAGCTGTTAGGCACTGCCATTGTAACACTGCTCCTAGCTTGTTTAGCTCTACCCCCTATACTCGGATCACCCATCGTTGTTGAGCAGTTCGACTCTAAACCATTACTATATTTTGAAAATCTTGGAAAAACAAATTTTATATCTGCCGAATGGAATTTAATAGTGTACTACGACTTGAAACCCTATTGGATGGAATTTGAAATATTATCAAATGGCACGAGTGCATTAACTCATTTATGTCAGCAAATCAAGCAATCGAGTACATGCCGGCCGATAATATCGCAATTCGAACACATTAAAGAAGAATTGGAGACTGATAACACACTTTTATATACTAAAAGACAGAAACGAGGTGCTGTTGATATCGTTGGAAATGTGGCAAATTCACTTTTTGGAGTTCTTGATTCTGAATATGCAAAGAAAATGTCTGAAACCATTGATGCTATTAATGAAAATGAAGAACACTTTCTAACATTATTGAAAAATCAGACATCACTGCTTGACTCAACGATCAATGTTATTAAAAGGGATCAATTAGCAACGGAGAGAAAATTGAAGGAACTAGACAACCAAATAACCCAGTTGATAAATCGCATTCACCATACCGGAGAGGAAACATATGAGTTAAGGATAGTTCACTTGTTTACATCTTTGTCTATTCAATTGTCATTAGTCGTATCACATCTCCAGAGAACTCAATCTTCAATTCTTGACGTGTTAATAGACACACATCACGGCAGAATCAGTCCATTACTTGTGACGCCTCAGCAATTGAGCAACGAATTGATCACAATCAGAAATCATCTACCACCATCAGTTCGATTACCTGCAGATCAGAACGATCTGTTACAGCTCTACAAAACCATGTCCGCAGCATCAGGAGTGGCAAATAATCATGTGATCATCAGAATTCCGTTGGTAACTCTGGAAAAATATGATCTCTTTAAAATAATACGACCCTGCGACACATATATCGCCCTAAGTCCACACAGAGATCAATACTACTCCATGGCTACTCAGGACTTATCATCATGCAGAGCAACAGAAGATTTGAATCATATAAGTCCTCTGAATCATCCGATATATCACAAGAAAGCATCCACTTGCTCCTGCGAAATGAATCTATTCAACAACTCACCGTACAAAAATTGCAATCTGCAAAGGATAGAAAATAGTCCTGTTTGGATTCAACTTCATAACCCAAATCAATGGATCTTCGCAGTCGCTGAGCCTATCATTGCTAATGCATTATGCAAGGAGGAAGCAGTTCCTCTAGTCTTGCAGGGTTCTGGTCAGTTGAAAATGTTACCAGACTGCGTAATTAAGCATGATCTACTGACAATCCAAGGGACACACATATACCCCAGCAGCATTAGAACTTCCTACAAACGAGTAAGTGAACTAATTAACATCTCCACTCCAGAACGATTAAAACCTGTCATTGCTAATTCAACTACCTACGAAATCCAAAAGGAACAATTTGAGGCTTTAAAAACAATGGTGTCATCACAGCTACTAGAAGAATCGTTCAAAAGGGTCAACTCTCACAAGGTCCACCATTTTACCATCGGATACCTGTCATAAATTTTAATTGTAATATTGGCCAGTGTCCTGATTTTCAAGTCTTGAAGTGTTTGTCAGAACCATCCAAAGCCGCCAAAACCAGCTCCACGACAGCCCAAGGAATTAGACTTCAGCGTTAACGTTTGATCGATCTGCAGTTTTGAACGAAGATTCAACGCGGGGAGAATGTTAGATGCTGCATCTAAGCATCCCAAGTATCAAGTAGACTTAGTAAATTGTAATCCACATAGTCATGTAAGCGTTTATTGTAATTTTATACGTTTATACATTTAATGTAGGTCAATAGCCAAGATATGTAATACTAAGCTTTATTCATGTCATTTACCTCAAGTCATTCACGAAATGTAACACCTTGCACTTCGAAGAATGTTTGCTTAAGTCATTAACCTCATGCAACGTTTGGCATGAAATTCATTTCTGATGATATTGCATTATAAACATTTTGAATATCGATTGACCTTGTTAGGTTGAACTAAGCTTTGTTGCACTAAGCAATTATTAATTATTGTTGTTAATGTTAGCATTATTTTTGTATTTAAGTTCAATTTAATAGTAATAAAAGTTCAGTTGTCTTATTGCATTTGGAGTGTTTTAATTAAAGGTCCACATCGGTTCTTTTTACAGAAGTCTGAGTAGTTACAATTGATAATCATCTTCGGGCGAGTGCTTTGTTAATTAATTAATAATTCATTACCTTACAGTTCTGGTATTCGGTTCAAGTGCCGTTTATACCAGCGAGGCTTAAACGAGTTCATAGCCTTGGTATAGTGGTTCAAGTGCCGTTTATACCTCAGCGTTGAAGGATAATTTAAAGGAATTATAGGCAGGGCAAAACAGTATCCGCAAATGGTAGACCATATGAACTCAGAAATCGCAGCAATTTCGGAAAATGAAGTAATCAAATTTCATTTTATTCCTCACCTCATTTCGGAGGCTTGTGGGAGTCTGGAGTTCGTTCAACTAAGCATCACATTAAAAGAGTACTAAGCAACACAGTACTCACTTATGAGGAATTCAATACAGTTTTGACTCAAAACGAAGCCTGCTTGAACTCCAGGCCATTGTGCGAATTAAGCAGTGATCCACAGGATTTAAACCCATTGACTCCAGCACATTTCTTAATCGGAGACGTTTTTTTGACACCCCCGAAACCATCACTCTTAGACCAAAAATTAAATAGACTGGATAGATGGCAATTCCTCCAGAGATTATATCAAGATTTTTGGAGACGGTGGAATGCTGAATACCTCTGTAGACTACAGCAAAGACCAAAATGGGCGACAAAGACAGAAAACGTAAAAATTGGAGATTTGGTCATTGTTGAAGAGGAAAATATACCACCATGTCGTTGGATTTTAGCACGAGTAATAGACACTCATCCAGGCAAAGACGGATTAGTGCGTGTTTATTTATTTAAGCTTAACACAAGCTATTACATAATAATAATACATACTACAATTACAAGCTACAACACAATACCAACACTACAAGCTATGTGTTGTAACACTAAAGTCCAAGGAAAATGTATTGAAGAGACCTATAACTAAAATTTGCCTGCTACCAAGTTCTGTACGAGCGAATGCAGAGGAAAGAGGAACTGATGCATAACCTTAGAATAAGTAACTACAAAAAAAATATTATTTAATAATCAAAATCTAATTTTCATTATTTAAAAATGAAACTAATGCTTACCTTATAAACCCTGGTACCTCCCAAAACTGCAATCCAAATAAAAATTCCTTGTCCGTTGCAAAAGTCCATATCATTATTTCCAACATCATACACTCCTAAAAGTGAGTAAAGGGCACTATAACCCTTCCCTTGTTTTCCATTGAATTTTTATTTTAGACAGACGGTTGTCGTAGACGAGAAGTTTCTTGGCCAAGTCGTCACCAGAGAAGACTTCGAAGACTATATTGTCATCTTCAATCCGCAAAGATGCCAAGGCTGGATCAACCTAAAAGAGAAGAAAAAATACACAAAGAAAATATTCAAACTTTTAATTAAATTGGTACTTATCTAAAGCCTGTAGAATAATTTCCATTTTTTAAATGTAGCTTCTTCATTTTTTTTTTTTTTTTTTTTTTTTTTTTTTTTTTTTTTTTTTTATACGATGTGGCCAAATCCTAGGGGACAACCCTTTGATGCGTTAGCATGGTTTTGGCCGGAAGGGAATTAGGGTAAGGGAAGTGAGGAAAACTTGAGTCTTGTTTGCATTGCTGCGAGCTAGACAACAGCCCAGAGACGGAGTGGATTATTTTTTAATTTCTTAATAAAAGCTCACGGTCATCTGGGCTCGAACCCGGGACCCATGGCATGGTGGTCTTGCCGCTCAACGCATTGATCCAACTCCGTCTCCATTTATGAATTATTTCTGAAATTAAATTAATTAGATTGATTTAGTAAAATTACAAGCAATACAAAAATGTAAACAAACAACTCATCGAAAATGTAAACAAAAACAACTCAACTTACCAAAACAAGAAACGATTTCGAAGCCAAAAACGACATAGAACAAATAAAACAGTCACAATAACTAAACGCATACGAACCAATTCCCGAATAAAATTAAACACATAATATTTTTCACAAAAATATTTACTTAGCATTTTTCAGTCACACACAGTCACAGTGACATTTCCTATGGCAGACTAAGGGCAATAGTGCCAACATTTAATAACTAATTTCACTCCAAAGGCTATCGATAAGTTTGGGCGAATTTAGACTAAGAAAAAGATAGCATGTGTGAAATGGACAATTTCCATGGGGAAATATAAAAGAAACTTTACCATATTTGGAAATGTTTCTAGAATTTTTCCTTCGATTTCCTTTTTAGTTACCAAATATGGTAATTTACATTGCAAGAAGGAGAAACAAGGGGGTTTGTTTCGAATCCTGTATCAGTTATCAAGTAATCGGTGCCGGAAAAAAACTGAAATTTTGAACTCTCGAAATCTGTAAAAATTTGAAATCCAAAAAAGTTTGAAACCTCTTAAATTTTAAAAATCGTGAAATTTTAAAAGTTTTTGATAAATTTGAATTTAATTCCAAGTCGCTAATTCGAAATCGTTTTTTCTTTAAAGGCAAATTGTTTGAATTGTTCGCAGTATTTTGATTGGAATTGTAAAGTGGAAATTAGAGAAATTTTTGTGTGAATAAAATAACGAAATCGGACTTGAATGTCTTTTGACTTTTAGCCCCATTTTTCGTGAGACAGTTTGGTGCAATAGAAGTGGTGCTTTCGTGTGAAGTTGGTGGACTCGAGTTCGAACCCAGACAAAGTGGAGAACATTTTTTTTGAATTCCGTTTTTTGTGGTTGAAGTCATTTATTTTTGTTGAATATTAAGAACCTCTATTTTCTTTTAAAGGACATCATCCTTGAATTCATTTCAGTCTACGATAAGTAAAATATAACTCTCCCGACTAAACAAAATAAAGAACTCGCCGCAGGTAAAAGATTTGAATTATGGCTTAAGGGGAGGTTCTTTCAAATTTGGCCGAAAAAAGGCCTAAGTTTGGAAATGATTTGTGGCATGATGAAAAAACATAGTAACATCCGGTTTTGACAGTTAAATTGTTTATTTATTATACAATAATATGATATATTTTTTGTAACAAAATTCAAAATGGCGGCTGAACAATGGCGGCTTTCGTCGAGCACTGCCTGAAAAATCTCGTCTCCCAATTTCAAGCCTACAGCCTCTTGTAGTAATTTGAAGTGAAAAAGGTTTTTTTTAAATGAAAGTAGATAAAATTTTCTATGGCTTATACCTAACTGTAATGTTTTTTGACCAAATAGTTACTTAAATATGAACGCTCGAAAAAAAAATTTTTTTTGCCACTTTTTTTGTTATTAAACCTTAATTATAAATAACAATTTAATAATAACTTATGCTCGTTTTAGGTATACGCCATACAAAAAATGATCACCTTTCAAACATGCTTTATATGAAGGAAATCAGAACAATAGATCAAGAGATATCCTTGAAATTCACATGGAAAACGTGGTTCCGAGAAAAACGCGTTGAAAGATAGCAGCTCCGAAAATGACATTTTTTGTACGAAACATTTAGCCAGGAAATAAATACTGAGAAACGTTCGAATAACGTTTAAAATAATAAAATTTGAAGATTTCTAAAATTTTCCAAACAATTTCTTGTTGAATATGTTGCATTATACTCACATCAAGATCTTAGTCGCTTATTGTTTAAATATCGATCGTATCGAAAAATCCTGTTGCATTATACTCACATCAAGATCTTAGTCGCTCTGATTGTTTAAATATCGATCGTATCGAAAAATCCTTTCGTACACATATTCTACGAACATACAGCTTTCATTTTATGTGAAAAAAAAACGATTTTTTCAAAAAAAATTTGAAAGAACCTCCCCTTAACCACACCGCCAACAACAATAAATTGGCGTAAGAGCCACCATTACCACCCTCGCCTCTAGGGCTACAAGAGGAACTTGTCCTTGCCCAGAGGTATACCCGTGGAATATAAAACAAGCATGAAACCGCTTTGGATAAAATCTCCGCTTAGTAAATAAGAAAACAAATTTAGTAAACCTCCATTAACCATATTCCTCTCCCCAGGTATGATACAAAACGCTATCATTCTCGGACATATGCACGTGCTGATGGAAAACATCAATCAACGCACTAAGGTAATTAAACAAGCTGTTCCCAAATCTACTAAAATGAGATCTCGACGGAATCGGAAACGCCATGCACCACCTATTCGGCACCATGGACAGTGCCAATGAACACGAAGCCTATAGCCGCCTAGATGAGTTGGAAACTAACCATCAGGTACTCGCTGATTTGGAGAAACAACAAATCTGTGCAGTCAAGACTGCGCTGAATAAAATCCAAAAACCTTTAAATTCACTGGTCGAAAGACAACGTAAAATAGCCTACCAGATGAATGATTTCCATAATCATCGGAAACGCCATGCACCACCTATTCGGTACCATGGACAGTGCCAATGAACGCGAAGTCTATAGCCGCCTAGATGAGTTGGAAACTAACCTTCAGGAACTCGCTAATTTGGAGAAACAACAAATCAGTGCAGTCAAGACTGCGCTGAATAAAATCCAAAAACCTTTAAATTCACTGGTTTGAAGACAACGGCAAATAGCCTACCAGATGAATGATTTATATAATCTGACCGACAAACAAAATGAGGCAGGAAATATTCTCTAGTCTCTTGCTACAAATGGTAGAAATCGAGTTTCGACAGCTGGCGCTTCTGGATATAATAACCAGTATCCGAAATAATCAAATTCATCCCCTGCTGATCGCCCCTTATGCGATTCTTGAGATTTATCACAAATCCCATGCCACGTGTTCGAACGCCCAGAATTGTTTATCAATTCTCTATCAAACGGCAAAATAACGAACACACTTGTTGCAAGAAAAATTAGTTATCAGAAAAACATTACCAAACTTCAATCTTCCAAAAATTAAGTTGCAACGAATCAGGTGCTTCCCGATATACACGGAAGCAAATCAATTATTGGTTCCGGAAATATAATATTCCCTTATAGTGAGTCAACTCTCGACTCAGGAATTTCTATCATTAAAACCGGAAAACATAAAAGCCTATCAAAAAGTCACTCGAGGTGTCAACGAAGATACTTACGCTCGGTTGCTAAATACGCCGGTAACAAAGGCAACACAATCGGATGAATGCGTAATCAAGTTGCTCTTCAATCCCCTGGAAGAAAATCCTAGGTGTTCACCCAACCAGTGTGCTTTCCGAAAACAAACGAAACGGCTAAGGAGATAGATTCCTTCCTTTGGTACCCAGTAGGCGACTATCTTACATTGCAACACCGACAAACAATAGATCGCATACCCACTAAGCGTTCTGGTTTGTCGGAAATTGCCACATTATTTGATCCACTTGGCTGGATATCTCCAATAGTTGTAACCGGGAAAATTCTGATGCAAGCCTTATGGCTCTGCGGATGTTCCTGGGATGATCCAATTCCACCTAATATCAATAAACAATGGCAACAATTCAAAACCGAATTACAGTCATTGACCAGATTCGCATTCCAAGATGGTTGCACACCAAAAGTAATTTTCAAGGCTGTCAAATTAATGGGTTTTCAGACGCCTCAATTCATGCATATTCCGCCGCGATTTATATTCGAGTCATCGACGACGAAAATAATATTCATGTAAACTTGCTCTTCGCAAAAAGCAAAGTAGCACCTGTGAAGCCAGTTTCCCTTCCCCGATTAGAGTTGTGTGGCGCAGTTTTATTAACTCGTCTAATTAAACGTGTAAAAACTGATCTAAATTTAAATCGAGTACCAATTTTCGCCTGGACTGATTCGGCGATTGTTTTGTCATGGATTCGCAATCACGCAAATAAATTCAAAACATACGTCGCGAATAGAATTGCAGAGATACAAGAATGCACTGAAATTGATTCTTGGCAACATGTGACATCTGAGGATAATCCTGCAGATTGCAATTCTCGCGGTGTTAAAACGTCTGCTTTAAACGGACATAATCTTTGGTGGCATGGACCTAACTGGTTAAAAGACCACGAAGAAAATTGGCCAAAGACTAAGGTACCAGGAAATGTATCTGACGAAATTGAAGAAAAAAGGATTACACATGTAGCAAACGTAAAATCAATGCAAGACAAAGTAACAATCAGATTCTCGTCATACTTTAAATTAATACGCACAATAGCTTATTGTATAAGGTTTTCTAATAATTGTCGTAAACAAAAACATCAACGAAAATTGGATTTTCTTTCAACAGGCGAAATACAAGACTCAAAATTGGCATTAATAAAACTCTATCTCTCAATCCGTTTGTAGACAAAAACGGCATTTTACGTGTTGGAGGTCGTCTACAAAATGCAAATATTCCATATTCTCAAAAACACCCAGTCTTATTACCAAAAGATAGCCACTTTACTTCCCTAATTATAAGACATTTTCACAATCAAACGCTCCACGGAGGAACCCAACTAGTGCTTACTTCTTTAAGAAACGAATTTTGGATTCCTCTAGGACGAAAAACTGTTCGAAACATAATCCATAAATGCATTACTTGTTTCAAGCAATCTCCTCAAACATCAAATCAATTCATGGGAAATCTACCTTTCCATCGCGTCAACATATCTCGTCCTTTCCAACATACTGGAATTGATTATGCAGGACCGATACATTTGAGAATGTCGAAACATAGGGGTAATCGAGCATATAAGGGCTATATCTGCATATTTATATGTATGGCCACCAAAGCCATTCATATAGAGCCTGTTTCTGACCTGTCAACAGCAGCCTTTATTGCGGCTTTCAGACGCTTTTGCAGCAGAAGAGGACTGTGCTCCCACATATATTCTGACTGTGGCACTAATTTCATTGGCGCTAGTAAGGTGCTGCAAACTGAATACGAAATTGCAATAAAGGAAGCAAATAAGGCAATTGCTGAAAGTATAGCAACTGAAGGTATAGAATGACATTACAATCCTCCATCTACGCCTCACTTCGGCGGTTTATGGGAAGCAGGAGTGAAATCTATAAAATTTCACCTTCGAAGGGTTCTAGGCAATTCACTCTTCACATTTGAGGAATTCGCAACAGTCTTGGCTCAGATAGAAGCTTGCCTTAATTCAAGGCCATTATGTCCAACATCCGATGACCCTGATGATTTGAACGCCTTGTCACCCGGTCATTTTTTAATTGGTAATTCAATAATTACAAATCCAGAACCATCGACTGTAAAGCATACATCCCTAACATCTCGTTGGAATCAC
This sequence comes from Leptarthrus brevirostris, assembly GCA_964036015.1. Lineage (NCBI taxonomy): Eukaryota > Metazoa > Arthropoda > Insecta > Diptera > Asilidae > Leptarthrus > Leptarthrus brevirostris. Next base: position 67,519,091 of record OZ038375.1, read on the forward strand.
CTGCAATTGTTACAACAACAACTCTGGTCGAAATGGTCTAAGGACTACTTAAATTTGCTACAAAATCGTCCTAAGTGGAAAACACCAATTTTGAATCCCAAAATTGGAGATTTAGTCATCATTAAAGAAGATAATTTACCATCTTCTCGTTGGCTAATTGGCAGAATTACAAAAATTCATCCAGGTGCAGATAATTTAGTTAGGGTAGTAACAGTCAAGACAAAAAATTCTGAATTAAAAAGACCAATTTCCAAAATATGTTTATTTCCACAATCAAATTAATCAAAATCAAATTTTACAAAATTTTCAAATTCAAAATTATTAAATCAAAAATCAATGTCAAAAATCCTTCAGTGCTCAAAAATTCAAATTCCTAAATTAGTCAAAATCAAAAATTTCAAAAATTCAAAATTGAAAATTCTTCAAATCGAATTTCACAAAAATTCCGAAACTCAACTGTATTTTCCATTTGAAAATAAATTTACAAATGAACCCGTTAAAACAAATCTCAAATCAGAGACAAATCGTCCGTTACATTTATATATATTCTGCTTGCATGCCAGCAAAATTTTAGTTCGATCGCTACAAACTAGTAACGCGTTTGAATTCGAAATAAAAGTCTAAGTGTAATTTCAAGTGTAACAATGGAACCGCGCGAATTGGATTTAAAATCAACAGCAGAACGAGAAATTAATAAAATCGTGGAAAACTTAGAACGCCCTATAACACCTGGAAAGGATAAGGAAGATCATCTAAGAAATTCCGATGATGACACGCTATTAAGGGAAATACAGGAACTTCTAGATGACATCGAGCACAAAACGACGGAAGGGAATTCCTCAGGACAGCTTCGCCACTCGACGCAGCAGCCACCCAACATTGAGCATTTGAGAAAAAGATTTAATGGAATCAAGTTGGAAGAAACAATTGTTGATCCAGAGGTTATTGTCATAGACGACGACGAAGGTCTACCTCCATCAACTCGCCGTCCACCGAAAATACAAATCCTACAAAATATACTTCTCGTACCAGCTACAAGTTCCAGTGATGACCTTTTTGTACATTTAGTAGACGAAAACATCCCGGAAAAATCGGAAACAATTCGTGTGTCTTGGACGACACTGCGACGGTCGAAAAAAAGGAAGCAAAGAATTACCTCTCGAGCAGGAACTCGTGTAAATATTAAATTACTGGCAACTGGAGATATTAAAGTATCATATAAATAAAATATTTTAATTGAAAACTTCATTTGTCTTTTATTTTTCAAATCTAGTTCCAGTCAAATTTAAAAGCTTGATTTCAAATCTAAATTTTATTTCGTTTTATTCCTAGCTCTTCATTTTTATCGCATTCATCTGGCAATAGCATAAAAATTCTACAGCATAAGAACATCACCTTTCCTATAAAGATGATGTTCAAGGCAAGAATGGTACACGTACACACACACAGTCTGGCCAAAAGGTAAACATAGCATAATACATCAACATAACTTAATCAATAAAGGTATGTCACTTTATTCAAAATTAAAACTTACAGGTAACTAGTGTCAATGTACATTTATTCAACAAATAAATTTTACACAATACAATCACAAATCAAATTAACAACATTATCATTCAAATTTTATTAACCTAATCCTAAAACTAACACAAGACCTAAACATAATTCCATCTTGAAAGGCGCAACCTTTCAAGGGGGGGGGGGGGGCAGCATGTGCGGATTCCTCATAAATAATCCTCCAGTTTCCTAAAATAGAACCAATTAATTTTATGCCACAAAATTGTACATATTTCTTACCTCATAACATTGCCGACGGCATCCAGCAGAATTCCATTCTCAAGCGAAATCATCCCATCCTTGTCCAGCTCCGACTCTGAAAAATAAAAGAGAAAAAATCCACAAAGAATCACTTCTTTTTAAAACATAACATAAAACTTACCTAATGAAATAATAAATTTCAATATTTCCCACAGCCACCTACATCCAAAACAAATAAAACTTTGACACATCTTGACAGTATCAAGTTTCTACACTGCTAAACGGCTTTGACCAATTCTCTTTTCTACATGCAACAAAACCTTACAAATGTCACAAAATTAACTCAACTGCGCAAAACGACGATACTAAGGAATTAAATTTATTGCTACAAGAAAGTAAATATAATTTATTATTATATAAAAGTAGATAATAAATAAAGATCACAAATTATTGTAATAAATTTATAAAAGACATGAGTGGGTAAAGATTTCAAGAATTGGAAAGTGGTAACACTAAAGAAATTACGTCATTGATGGCACTGCGGATTCCGTTGATCCCTCTCTTTTATCATTTGGCTTTCGGTGAGTAAACATTAAAAAATATATTTGCGTAGTAATATCCACTTTATTCAGGGCATTGACTTGAATAAAGATTTTATTCCACTTTATTCTTGGTATTGACAAGAATAAAGATTTAGTCCCACTTTATTCAAAGTATTGACTTGAATAAAGATTTTATTCTACTTTATTCTTGGTATTGACAAGAATAAAGAATTTATTCCACTTTATTCAGGGTATTGACTTGAATAAAGATTTCCTATCACTTTATTCTAGGTTTTCGACTAGAATAAAGATTTCCTTACACTTTATTCAGGGTATTGACTTGAATAAAGATTTCCTATCACTTTATTCTGGGTTTTCGACTAGAATAAAGATTTCCTTACACTTTATTCAGGGTATTGACTTGAATAAAGATTTCCTATCACTTTATTCTGGGTTTTCGACTAGAATAAGGATTTCTTTACACTTTATTCAGGGTATTGACTTGAATAAAGATTTCCTATCACTTTATTCTGGGTTTTCAACTAGAATAAAGATTTCCTGTCCGTCATTTTTAGAATACGACATAAACGATCAAATTGCAATATAATATTAGTTATACTACTTTATTATATAAGCGACTATATTAACACAGTCATCGTATATTTGAACTTTTCTATTTCTTGAATTTATACTTTAAAAAAAATATATATAGAACTGTTTCCGAAATCTTTTCTTTTTTCACTTATTTTGCGTGTTCGTCCTGTTACGGGCAGAACACGAACTGTTTTCGGAGCCTCCGGCGATGACCCCGTAGCCAGAAGCTCTTCTGCGTCCAGAATGCATTGCGGAGCACTGTCGGATCGGGGGGGGGGGGGGGGGGTAGAAAGGCGCCGGAGATCCCTGCTTGGGGGGTTCGTCAGGACACAATGCGCACAGGAGGAAAGATATCCCCACACCAGCAACATGAAATTGAGAAAGGAAATCAGAATAAGGTAATTTTTTTCGGAAAGAATGGCTTACCTGAGGTGTTCCATGATTCGCCATAGCCACCGAGTACGTAGTCCACCATATGTGTAGAATCGGCGCCGCCCCTGCTGGACCAGATACAGCAGGACCGCCTGTTCGGACGAGACCACTAAAGGCGGACAGGCCTGCGTAAACCCGGACGATCCGAATCGGCAAGCCGGTGTCGGCTGTTTCGCAGGATAATAGTGTGCCCGTGCAGCAGACCCACAAAATGAGTTTGGGAAGTTGAAACCATGGTTTGTTTTTTTTTTTTTATATATGATGATGCCAAAGCTCAGGGAATGCCCTATGATGCTTAAGCACAGCCTTGGCAGGAAAGGAATTAAGGATGAGGGAAATGGGTTAGGAGTTTGGGTGAAGGAGGTGTCGATGTACGCCCCGTTTGAAAGTTTCAGGCTGATAAGACGAGGGAAAAACAGAAGATGGTAAACTGTTCCACATTCGTGTTGTTCTGCTTAGAAAAGATTCCAAAAATTTGACGGTACGTCCAAATTTGACCTGGAGAGTATAGGGGTGGGAGCGGCTTGTTGATCTTGTATCGCGCGTTGTCATGAGTCTACAAGGAATCAGGCTAGCAATTTCGTTAGAACAACGGCCATGGAAATAACGATAGAAGAGTGAGAGACAACCGACATTCCGTCGATGCTCCAGAGAGTCAAGACCCTCAGAGATTGAGGGATCGCCAATAAGCTTAACAGCTTTACGCTGGACTTTGTCTAACGCGGACAGTGCGGTGTGTCCGGCCCCTGCCCAAATATGGGAATTATATTCAAGTCAATGCCTAATGTGGGACTTGTAGATCAGCGCTAAGTCAGGTGGGGTGAAATATTTCTTACATCTCTGTAGAAAACAAAAACATTTCATCGCATTTTTAGCGATTGCAAATATATGATCAGTCCAGCTAAGATTGCTGGATATCTCGATACCCAAGATGTTTAGGGAGGGTGAATTGGGTATATTCACTCCGTCGACTGAAATGGGTTGGGGGTGAACTGGGCGTTTTTTAAGGGACATTAAACAGCATTGGGTTTTGGATGCATTAAACGTAACACGATTTGCTCTGCCCCAAGCAAGGACCTTGGAAATGTCGTTGTTTAATGATCTAAACATGCGTTCCCGATTGGCTTCTGTAGCATTTCCACGTGAATTCATAACAGAATCAAATGAGTACGCGAAATCAAGGGTGCTGTCGTCGGCGAAACTATGAATAGGATTGAGAGTAAGGGATAAGAGATCATTAATAAAAAGAAGAAATAAGGTTGGTGAAAGAACTGAACCCTGAGGTACACCGGCATTTATTTCGTAGGAATCAGAAGTAACTCCGTCAATTACTACACGAATTGAACGGCCTGACAAAAAACTCTCTATCCATTTAACGAGGGTAGGGTGCAGACCAAATGTTTGAAGTTTGGCTAAAAGGGCAGCATGCCAGACTCTATCAAAAGCCTTTGAAATATCAAGAGCGACGATTTCAGACTCACCAAAATTATGAAGACAATGATTCCAACGTTCCGTTAGAGCCGTTAGTAAGTCTCTGGTTGAGCGGCCAGTGCGGAAAGCGTACTGGCAATCGTTGATAAGATGGTTGTTTTCTAGATATTTCAACAACTGAGAGTTGATGAGTGATTCAGAAACTTTAGATATGATCGAGGTTAGTGCAATTGGTCCGTAGTTAGTGGGGTCGCATGCCTCTCCTTTTTTAAGTATCGGCTGGACATGAGCAAGTTTCTATACACTTGGAAACATTCCTGTTGAATATGACAGGTGAAAAAGTTTGCGCAGAGGATTAGCCAAAGCAGAGGCGCAGCATTTTAAAACAAGTGGCGAGAAACCATCAGGGCCAGTAGCTTTGGACACGTCGAGTTTTGAAAGTACTCTAAAAACTTCGCGAGTGCGAAAGTGTAGCGTCTTTTGCCTACTAGTACATTGTGATGGAGATGGAAGTGGCTGCGATGAAGGTGGTAAGTATGAATTAGCAGCAAAATTAGCAGCAAACAGGTTGGCCTTGTCCAATGAGTCAGTAAAAACATTCCCATTATAAATGAGTGGTGGTGTTGACGAACAGGTGAAATTGTTCTTTACGGTTTTTACTAGAGACCAGAAACCCTTACTACCCTTTTGGGTAGAAAAAACCTTCCGTCTGATGTTCTGGTCGAAATTGAACTTTGCCCGACTAATTGCTGAATTGCAAATATTCCGCGCATCTCTATAGATACGTCTCAATTCCTCTGAAGGGCACAATTTATATGCCTGGAAGGCTGCTTCCTTATTTTTAATGGCTGCGAAACAGTCATTATTGAACCAATTGGTGTTAGTTGGTTTGATGTTCTTGAAGCTATGAGGAATAAAGCGATGCATTCCAAACCATAGGATGTTCAAGATATAATTGGTGCATTTGTTAACGTCTCTCACAGAAAAGCAATCGGACCAATCCAGCTCTCTGAGATACTTATTAAGTCCCGCCCAATCAGCATTTTTATAATGCCACACTAATCTTTTGGTGGAATTTAGGTTAGTGGTTGTCAGAGAGGAGATGGAGAATTGGGCGGAGATTAGACAATGGCCCGAATTACCAAAGGGAGACGTCACCGAAACCGAGTATTTTTCTGGATGCGATGTTAGAAATAGATCTAAAAGATGCGCGTTGTGCCCTAAAGTATCAGGAACACGAGTCGGACACTCAACCAGTTGCTGTAAATTAAAAGACTCACTAAATAACTCGACGTGTCTTCCAGACGGGCTTGTGGTAGAAGAATGCCTGAGCCACTGTGTGTTGTGGACGTTGAAATCGCCAGCAAGAACGATTTCAGAAGAGGGGGATATTTCCAAAATCTTATCGATATCGGAGGACAACTTATCAAAGGAACACACAGTGTCAGTGTCAGACATATTAGGGCTGCGGTATAAAAAACAAAAATGAATGATGTGCCGATAGAGTTTAAATCTAATCCAGACATAGTTAAATTCTGGATTAGTAGAAGAAAATTGGGGGAGAAGGGAGAATGGCACATCTTTTCTAACATAAACCGCGATTCCCCTCTGAGGAGAGAAGAGTGGCACTAAGTGATATCCAGGGATGTGATACTGATTAATATCAGAATCGGAAACAATCTTGGTTTCGCTTAGTGCAGAAACAGCCGGATTTTCCGCGATCAAGTGGCAGTAAACCGAAAAATGGTTACTTTTCAAGCCACGAATGTTGCAAAAATTAAATAAAAATTTTTGCATACTCCCGGTCTTAATTTGCCCAAAACAAAACAAAAACGTACACAAACACAAGGACTGACGAACGGGATCCACAAATGCGAAGCAAACCCGCCTCTGTGAGAACAATGCCAGCAGCAGTGTTATGCCTGCTGTGCTGAACTTTGATCTCGACAAAGGCAGCCAAATGCTCAGCAGTGGAGACCCGTTAAACGCATTCAATGCAGCACGATTGTACTACATTGAATGTTGGATGGAAAAAACGATATGAAATGGAACGAACTCACCAGACTGTGCTTTCAAATAGAGCATAAAAGCCCCTCACCCCGGCGAAGATGGCAACAGCACTTATATATTTTTAACTTAAAATCGCGCTTTCGCAACCGAATTTAAAGTTTATTTTTTTTATTGGGGGCAAGACACGGCGGCACGTCTGTCCCCGTCAGTAGTTCAACTCAAACTAAACAAACTCAAACTTGGTTGACCAAACCGCGTACAATGAAAATTAGACTCGGAATGAGGAGTATTCCCCTCCAAAGAATACTCCTCTTATTCGCGGGGGGAAGGAAACATTTGTTGTTACTTACTTTTCTGACAAGCCCATGCACCTCCGCAGGAAAAGTACGTTCCCAGCGATAACACACAGTTTTCTTTAATTTTTGTATTTACTATAAATTGAAACAACCAGTCTGCTTATCAAAAATACAATTAAAATTACTCTAATGTGTTTAACGAAATTTGTCTTCACTATAAATAAAACAAACAGTCCGCACATCCACAAAATATTATTTGCCAATCTAATCTCACAAAATTTGTCTTTACTATAATTAAAATAAACAGTCCGCTTAACTAAAATTACTCTAATGTCTTTAACAAAATTTTTCTTCACTATAATTAAAACAAACAGTCCGCTTTATTAAAATTACTCTAGTGTCTTTAACATATTGTGTCTTCACTATAATTAAAACAAACAGTCCGCTTATCATTAACACAACTAAAATTACTCTAATGTATTTAACAAAATTTGTCTTCACTATAATTAAAACAAACAGTCCGCTTATCATTAACACAACTAAAATTACTCTAATGTCTTTAACAAAATTTGTCTTCACTATAATTAAAACAAACAGTCCGCTTATCATTAACACAACTAAAATTACTCTAATGTATTTAACAAAATTTGTCTTCACTATAATTATAACAAACAGTCCGCACATCCTCAAAATATTATTTTCCAATCTAATATTTATGACTGTTCGTTTGTCGTGTCGAAAGAAAATATAAAAATAAAAATAAAATGAATTAAAACACTCACTTTCTATTGATTTATTTATTAACTTTATTGACATATATTTCCGCGACCAAAACTTAAAAACGCAGTTAACTTTCTAATCTAATTTCAAGAAAGGTGCTGATCCACCGTCTGCGATTTAGTGATAATTCAGATTACTGGAATTTTTATTTGTGACTTGAAATATTAATGCTTGGGAAATAGAATGTTGAAAAATAGAGTATCACATTTCGGTAATTAAAATGTCTGATCAGCTATTTAGTAATTTATTTTAAAGGAATGTGGGGTTTTCATGATTATGTTAGCGTTGGATATAACTTTTATTTGTATAATTAAATTATGTCAGCGTTGGATATAACTCCCCCCGCCTTTGCCTGAGGCTCCGACGAAGTTATGTCAATATTTATATCATTAGTTTTGTTCTTTTTTTGTTTACAATAAAATATTATTAACACAATAACAATTGCAATGACGCAAATAATTGTTGTTATATTAAGACCTAGGTTCATATGATTTTGATTTACATTATGGTAATATATTTCTTCTATTTGTTTTCTGTTTTCAATATTTTTTACATGTAATTCTTCCAGGTTAATTTTCGGTATTGTGGAGTTTTCTTTAATTTCGGTTGTAAAATTTGGAATACTAGGTGTATCGTAAACATTAATTTCAATATTTTTGTATACATTTTCTTTTATCTTAATTGTACAATTTTGGAATCTTATGAGATTGTTGCCTTTTATATTTATTTTTAACGCATTGCAATTTTGTAAAGTTTGGGTGTTTTCCAAATTTGTTACAATAACTCCATCGCTTATTTCTTTTATTGTTTCTTCTTTATTGATTTCCATGTTGCAATAACCTATTTTAAAATTTGCTATATTTTCAATACATTTGTCTTTGATCTCAATTAAATTTTTCTTCATATTATCTTTTACAGGTAACTTAAAGGCTTAATTTTTTTGATCTGTCAGTATCTCATTTTGCAATAGGTGCAAGGATTTGTATTCTTTATTTGGAATAGGTTCAACTAATATTCGATTATAAATAGTTTCAGAAAAGGTCGGAATAAATACGATGATTATAATTTGGTCTTGCCATAGAGCTAGTGCGATTTTAATATTTTGCAAAGTTTCTAAATCTTTTACAAATTTGAGTTCTTTGTTAGTTAGTATATTTTTAGTCAGTATTCCTAGCTTACTTGTGAAAATGATTTGCTCTATCTCGTCTAAGTGAGTTAATAGTAGGTGTATATCGTAATTAATTCGGAATATTTCTTGCATGTAAGTTATTTTATGTTCCAGGTTCATTATTTTGCTTGTCATATTCCTGCTGAAGTCGTTTATGAATTTTTCTATAAGATTTGGTTGTGTTCTGATGTGGTAATGTTCTGAATTGACTCTGAAAGATCTTTATTAATTTGAACTTGTTTATTATTTTCATAGATCAATTTTCTATTATTTTTCGTAATGGCTTCTAATTTTCCTCTTATTTCTATTTCATCTTCGCTATCCATAGTACCTGCTAATAACTTCAGTCCCTTGCCTAAGATATTTATTAGACCTCTTTTAGTTTTAGTATGTGGTTTGATATTAAGAATTTTGGTTTCTAATAGTTGAAGGCTATGTTCCATTGTATTAAATAATGGTCCTATTTCTTCTGAATTTAGTCTTAATGTTTCTATATTGTTCCTAATGCAATTTGTTGTTGTTTCGTATTCGGTTATATTAATTATGTGTATTATCTTATTATAATTCCTAATTAGTTTTATTTCTGCTAATTTTATTGTTACGTAACCGTTGTTGTTGCTTGAGTCTTGTACTTCATTTTTTGAGCCACTGCTAGTAGAAGGTAGGTCAGGATCAACGACTGATTTTGACCATTATCTGAAATGATATTTCGCATTTTAGATTTATGTCTATTAAGGTTTTCGTCTTCTTTTATTGGGAACCTAATATTATTGCTATCTTGAAATTTTCTTTTTATTCTTACATGAGTTTTATAATATTTATGCCCTGTGTCCTTATCTACTACGTGTTCGTCGTCAAATAAGTTAGTATTTATTTTTCTTATTTTCTTATTTCCTTAATGTAATTAACTCCCGGTTCCAGATTGTCATTATCCCTACTTTCATTTAATTTATTAATAACTATACTCTTTTTTCCAGAATTCTTTCGTAAATTTCTTTGTATTCATCCTCATTAATTTTTCCTTGGACGAAATCTATCGGTTTTCTTTTCGTCGTGGAATGTATAGTGTTGTTGTAGTACCCGTTAATTAGGATCATTTGCTCTTCTATTGAAAGGTTACCTCCTCGATGTTTAAAAATTCTCAAATGTTCGTTTACAGTATTGTGCAGACTTTCGATATCTGCATTACTATTATGGTTAGAATTTGATGTGTAATGAATTTCGATTCCATGGTCTTTAAGGAATTTCCTCAATAGTTTGTACTTCATGCCTAATTCATTATCTGTTACCACCCTTTTTATTTTAGCATACATACTAATACAAACATTGCTATTTTAGTAAATTTATCTACCATGGTAACAAACAGGGTTTTATTAATCGAATAGAAAACGTCCAAATGTATGATTTCATTTGGTTTATCCGGGGTATCCGATATTTCAAAAGGAATTTTCATAGGTTTCCTTTCATATTTCTCTAAAATACATATTTCACAATTATTTATAAGTTTAGTAATTTTAGTTCTCATATCTGGGAAATAGTATTCCTTTTTTAGTTCTTCATACACTTCACTTATTCCTCTATGATTATTTCTCAGATGCTCGTTTTCGATAAGCTTTTCTAACTCATTTTCGTCGGTTACGTCTTTTAGCAATATTTTACATCTGATTATTTTATATCCTGAAAAGTTTTTCTCATATACGGTGCGGAATTTTTCGAATAACTCATCATCCAATAGTATCGCATTTGTGCGTTTAGGATTTAGATGATTTTTAATTATTTGTTATAAGGTTTGGTCGTCCGCTGTTTTTAGGGCGATCGTTTTGCGGTTTTTATCAAATATAATTTCGGTTTTCATTTGTAATGCTCCTGGCATTTGTTTCTTGAATATTACTTGATTTTTATACAAGTTGATTGGAGTTACAGTTTCCACTATCATACACATATTCGTAGTAACTTCGTTATGATTTATTTCTATTCGACTTAGGAAGTCGGCTACCTTGTTTTCTTGTCCCATTTTAAATATTGTTTCATACTCGTATTCTTCGAGTTATAGTTTCCAACGAATTAGTTTGCTGTTCGGTTCTTTTAGCTTACTAAGCCAAACTTATGGTTGATGGTCGGTGTACAGTTTCATTTCCCTCCCATATATGTATTGTGTGAACTGTTTAAGACAACAAACTATGCTGAGCAGTTCTTTCTCTATAGTTGAGTAATGGATTTCGTGATCGTTAAGGGTCCTTGAAACATAAGAAATTGGTTTATTTCCTTGCTCCAGTACTCCTCCTATCGCATATTTGCTTGCGTCCGTTTTATTGAAGTCGGGGTACGTTAGTATTGGAGCGGAAATCAATTTATGTTTAAGTGTTTCAAAACTGTTTATGTAATTTTTATCATGCACGTCTATTTTTGCCTATTTCTTTCACGCCTTTCACGGTCATCGGCTTGTCTATGTTGGCGAAGTTTTTTAGAAATTTTCTATAATATCCCGCTATAAGGAACCTCTTAATTTCTTTTGTGGTCTTTGGTATAAGATAATTTTTAATAGCTTGTATCTTTTTGGGATTTGGATGTATTCCATCTTTGTTAACGACATGCCCTAGGAATTCTATTTCCTTTCTCAGAAATTCACATTTGTCTAACTTGATTGTTTGAGTTTTCTAAATACAATTTTAAGATTTTTTATATGTTCCTCTAATCCATTTGAAAATACTGCAATGTCGTCCATTCTGTTCCTATATTTTCTCGAAATATGTTGTCCATGAGCCTTTGAAATGTACTAGGTGCGTTTCTTAAGCCAAATTCGACAAAATTCATAATGACCATTGTCTACTGAGAATGCGGTTTTCTCAATATCTTCTGCGCACATCTCTATCTGGTGAAATCCACTCTTTAGGTCGATATTTGAGAAGTAATTACTTTTCCCTAAGTTATCCAATATTTTGTCAATATTTGGTATAGGGTAAGAATCGGCAATGGTTTTCTCATTGGGCCAGCCGCCATTTCGGTTGGCCCGAAGAATCTAATTTGTTCGGAACGATCCAGACGGGGCTATTGTATGGACTAGAACTGGGTCTAATTATTCCGCATAAAAATAAAACCTAGCTGTAGTCAGTAACCTGATGATGCCTCTATAGGGCGAAACGCGTCGTTAAAATTTATAAAAACCGCGAGTAAAATTAAGTTTTGGAACAAAACAAGTATTTTATTTTTATACAAAATAAAATGTTCCAACAAGTGCCTTCAAAAAACGCACTTAGTTACTAATTATTCCATCCTTTAACATTTCTTGTATTTGTTTTTAACCGACTTCCCAAAAACAAGGAGGTTCTAAGTTTGAAGCGTATTTTTTATTTTTTTTTTATTTTAAATTTTTTTTTTTTATGTCTGACCGGGCATAACTTCGTAACGCGTCGACCGATTTTGATGATTCTTTTTTTGTTGGATAGAGTATGTTCACCGATTGGTACCATGTCAAAAAAATTTTTTGGTAGGGTGGGGGTGGGGGGTGGGGGTAAAACTAACTTTGTAACGCGTGGTCCGATTTGGATGGTTCTTTTTTTGTTCTACAGAGTATGATCCCCCATTGCTAATAGAAGAAAAAAATTTTGGTCTAGGGTAAGGGGAGGGGGGGAGGGGTAGTCTAACTTTGTAACGCGGGGACCGATTTGGATAATTCTTTTTCTGTTGGGTAGAGTATGTTCCGTGGTTGATACCAGGAGAAAAAAATTTTGTGGCGGAGGGGGTGGGGTGGGGGTGGAACCTAACTTTGTAACGCGTGGTCCGATTTCGATGGTTCTTTTTCTGTTGTATAGAGTATGATCCCCCATTGCTAATAGGAGAATAATTTGGTCCTAGGGTGAAAGGTGTGGGTGGGTGGGGGGGGGGTAGTCTAACTTCGTAACGCGTGGACCGATTTGGATAATTCTTTTTCTATTGAGTAGAATATGATCCTAAGTTGATACTACGAGAAAACAAATGTTGCTGGGGTGGGGGGGAGGAGGAGGGTGGAACCTAACTTTGTAACACGTGGACCGATTTGGATGGTTCTTTTGCTGTTGTATAGAGTGTGATCCCCATTGATAATAGGAGAATAATCTGGTCCTATGGTGGTGGTGGGGGAGGAAGAGGGGTAGTAACTTCGTAACGCGTGGACCGATTTCGATGATTCCTTTTCTGTTCGGTGGAGTATGTTCCTTGATTGATACCATGAGAAAAAAATTTCAGTGGAATGGGGGTGGGGTAGGGGGTTACAACTAACTTTTAACGCGTGGTCCGATTTGGATGGTTCTTTCTTCGCTGTATAGAGTCGAAGACACTAAAAAGTGAAAAATAAAATAGTTTTTAAAAAAAAGTTGAACCGACTTCACAAAAAGCGCTAAAAAGCATAAAATAATTTTTAATTTTATATCTATTACGACATTTTGAAGTCGGTGGAAATTAAACAAATAAAACAACTACAGAACCACAATTGAAAATAATACATAATACTACCTGAACGATTCAGCTTACGGGATCATAAGAAATGACGATTAAATAGTTTTGTTGTAGTTGTTTGGTTTGCACCGACTTCAAGATGTCGTAATAGATATAAAATTAAAAATTATTTTATGCTTTTTAGCGCTTTTTGTGAAGTCGGTTCAACTTTTTTTAAAAACTATTTTATTTTTTGAATTTTCTGTTTATGGATGTAGGGGTATCTATAATTTTTGCTTTTAATGGGGATGCTATCGATAGTATTGATTTTATGCTTTATTTCGTTAGTAAATGTTAAAGGTTCATTATCGCGGAAAACATCTTGGTTCTGTATAATAATGTCAATCAGTTTAGATTTTTCTTCTATATTTCGAAGGTGGTCTACCCTTATTTTCTCTAAAGCTTTTTCTTCGGTCAAGTTATTGTTAATTTCCCTATCATATTCTTCCAAGTCTAGTATTTCCTGGATTTGAATGGAGGGAAATGGATTATCGAAGTTAAGGATGTGGGGTTTGTTATCGGTATTGATGATTTTAGCCAATGCTTTAAAGTTATCAACTTTATAAGCTCCTCCTAGGATAATGACATGGTCGTTGATTTTCCTTTCCTCTAATAGAGTGAATCCTTCTCTTTCTATGACTGGGATTCTATAGAAGAATTCGCCGGGATCTATTTAATAAATAGTGTTTTCGGATTCGTGGGAGAAGTATAATTTAATTTCTTTATCATTTATTTTTATTACTTTGTCTTTGTTATTAATATTAGCTTGATATCTCATTAAGATGTCATTACCTATAAGGCCGTCGTAGACGTCATGAAAATTGTATACTAGAAATTCTAATTTGTCGTTATTTTGTTTAGTGTAAAACTCCTCGAAACAATCTACAGATATTTTTTCGGTTATATTTGTGATTTGCTTTAAAGATCTGAGAATTATGGGTTTATTTTATTTAATTGGATTTGTGTTTTTGAAAATTCCTGGTCGGACCAACGAATTTGAGGCACCAGTATCGATTAAGAATTCGTAGTTCTGGAGTTTCACGTAGGATAATAGGTTGAGGCCGTTTCCCGAAAATTTCAAATTTCTAAGACATTTTGGCAATTAACGTCCATAGGTTCAACATCATTATTGGATTGATTACGCGTTCTAAATGCGGTAGATGTTTGTTGAGGCAAGTTATTAGTATTGTTACTGTAATTTCCTCGATGAACATTGTAACTATTAAGATTTCGTAGGAACCCGTTATTGTAGTCATTGCTGTGATAATTATTATAATTATTCTGGGTTCTGTCGAAATTCCTATTTTGAGTATTCTTTAGAAAAGAATTGTGATTACCAAAATTTGGTTTATTTGGTGAATAATTTCTGTTACGATTGGGTACATTTGTATTTTGAATAAATGAAGAAAAGCCATTTGGCGAATTTGACGCGAGTTGTAGAATGAATTCCCTACGTGAGTTGTGAAAATGAGGTTGAAAGTTATTTTCACGTCTTTCTTGAATGTATCTATTTCGAATATTCCTGTCTCTTCTAATGGAGTTACTGATTCATAGCATCTTCCAGGCTTTCAGGGCTTCGGCAAAACAGAATCGATTTCATCGGCTCGAGGATTTTTGTTTTGAAAGTATTAAGTGCACTCGCGATATTTTATTTTAGATTTCTTTCTACGTCTGTGCTACTATTTTGCTCTTCTAGTTTAGTTTTTACATTTAATCTACGAAGAGTAGTTTTTACATTATTATAAAAATCCACTGCATTTGTTTTAAAATTTACTCGTCTTAGTTCCTCGTAAAGTTGACTAACACTCAACCTATCTCCAAAATTATTATTAAGAATTTTCTTGACATCAGTCCATGTAGTTACATAATAATTTATTTCGATTACTTCTTTAGCTCGACCTTTTAATTTTGATCTAATTAAATCAGAAAATATTTCTTGAGAAGGAATGTCGTACCTTTGAAGTATGGGTTGGATTCTATCAATGAGATCGATAAATGTTGGAGTTCTCGCTGATCTCCATTAAATTCTGGTAATTTTTCAAGGTAACGAAGGGGGTCAATTGTAAGTGAAATTGGTATGAGTCATGTCTGGTTTAGTATTTAACGTTATGGTTTCGTTCGTTACTTCGATAGTTTCTTTATTTAGTTTTAAATCACTTATTTGTTCTATAATCTTATTTAAATTCTCCTCGTCGTTTTGGGGACTTTGGATTAAGAAACAAATTTGACTTTTAATAGCTCAGAAAAAAAAATTTTAACTTGCACCTTTTATTGCATTCAGAGATCACTTTTGTATAAGAAAAATTTCACTTATAGATTATCTATTTATAATTTCGAGCACAAATTGATCACTTTTTATTAATCTAATTCACACGTAAATTTCTATTTATGAATGTAATATTTAGCTTTAAATGGAGTTAGTATGATCTTTTTCTACTGTTATTTTAAATGATAAAAGATTGAAAGGAAGTAAATAATATTTACGTTACTCTGTTTTCTCTTAGTGTTACACGTGTTTGTGTGCAACGATGTCAGTGTAGTTTGTTGTCCTCAGACTGCTATGCCGGATCTATTACTTCGTCCTTCGATATTGCTGCTCCACAAGTTGCGATTTCGTTTATTTCCACTAAACGCCCCAAATAGTTGGTAATGGTCGGGAAACAATAATTACTTGTTGGTGAATTTATATGCGCTAAACACCTTTATGCAATTATTGCTTTATTAATTTTATGTCACACAACCGAGTTGTTTCTGTTCATTTGCCTTGAACAGAGTAAATTTAAAATTGGTTTATTTTCACTGAACACAACCATAATTAAACTTTCGGCTGTTTAAAGTTTTTATATCGTTTTATCGAGACACGATTGATGCGCCTTTCGGTTTAATAACCCGGAGAAAACACTTATTTTTTTTGTTTGTTTTAACTTTCCGTAGCGCGTCCTACCGACTGCGCCATTTATGATTGTTCGTTTGTCGTGTCGAAAAAAAAAATATAAAAATAAAAATAAAATTAATTAAAACACTCACTTTCTATTGATTTATTTTTTAACTTTATTGACATATATATTTCCGCGACCAAAACTTAAAAACGCAGTTAACTTTCCGACGATTACTATCTAACTCATCCAACGCTAGCATAATGATATTGGATATAACTTTTATATGTATAATTAAATTATGTTAGCGTTGGATAACTGCTAATCTCACAAAATTTGTCTTTTCTATTATTACAATAACTAATCCGACCGTTATCACCAAACCGCGACCCGCACCAGTTTTCGGCGTTAAAAGTAGACTTTCCTCTTGGATGTTTTTAAACAGACTCCCTGATTCTGGCTTCATAAAGTCGTTGGCTTTCGCTCTTTCTCTTTGTTTTTCGACTTTGTTCTTCGCTCTTTGGACAAAGTTGCTGTATATAGTTTCGTAGGCGCTGATTAAGCAAGTTTCTTTTGGTAGCCAAATATACGACGGGTTACCGTGTGAAAGGAATGTCGACGGTAACCCGAGCGCGTTGTATTATCATGAGTTGGATAGAGTACATGGACTTTGTTGCCACTTAACTCGATGTATGAAATCCAACTCATCAAATATTTGTCGGTTTTATTTTTATTGAGTTGTATTTGAATGTGTTGCAATTTTGTTGCTACATAATTCGATCTAAGAAATCCAACCCATTAAATTTTAACGACTTTTATTTTCTAATGACAGATTGCATTCGATGGAATTTGGTTTATCTTAAAATAAGCGAATCCAATCTTTTACACAAGTTAAGATCGATCCAGATGCCAAGGAAAAGACAACATTCTCGGTGGGAAGTCGATTGTGGCAATTTAAAGTTGTGCCCTTTGGACTTTGTAATGCTCCAGCTATATTCGAGCGCTTAATAGGAATATGTCCTGCGAGGTTTAACTTTGAAAATCTGCTTGGTATATTTAGATTACATCATTGTCATTGGACGGAGTTTTGAAGAACATGTAGGAAATCTACGAGAAGGGTTGCAGAAACTGAAGTCAGTCAAAGTAAAAATAAGCCCTAAAAAATGTAAGGGCTCAGGTCAAATACCTTGGAAACGTGGTATTAACAGCAGGAGTTAGCAAAGATCCTGAAATCCTGCAGAAGAGAACCGGCCCCCTTCGGAAGGTAAGCACGAGGTACGAAGTTTTCTTGGACTAGTCACTTTTTACAGAGGCTTCGTAAAGAATTTGGCTGATATAGCAAATGAGTTGCACCAGCTAACAGAAAAAGTTGAGGCATTCCAGCATTGCAATGCACCTGTAGTTATTATAGTAATAGTAATAGTAATTTTATTAATATATGTGTACAGAAGATTATAAATCTTATCTTAGTACTAATAATAGTGGTAGATTCAGTGTTAATATTTAAGTAGACTAAATTAAGAAAAAATAAAATAAAAGATGTGAAAAAACTCAAAGAGGTAAAGATAAAAAAAGAAAGAAAATAAACTTGAATTCAAAACAATACTGTTAATAATTATAGAAGTAAGCAAATATGAATAAAAATCAAAAAGCAGTGTGTCACTCCTATTCCTATAAATTGCCAAGTAATTGCAACAAGAGTCGTTTGGAGCCCCTGAATATAATTAGGAAGAGAATTCCACTTACGCACAGCCTGGACAAAGTAAGATCGTTTACCATAGCGAGACAAACATCTAGGAGTAAGAATGCGAATTCCCCTAGCGGAACTTAAGAAACGCAACTTCTCATATAAGTAGCCAGGACGCCTATTTTGTAGCAAATCATACAAGAATATTAGCTGTCGCCGTTGTAGATATTCATCGATAGAGATTCCGAGTATAGGTGGAAGGTGCGACACATGAGCATAACGTGGAAGTCCATACACATATCGGGTAACATCATTAAAAGCGACTGTCAGCTTCCTATGACAAACAGAGTCCAATTTGGTAAAAACATTACTACAATAATTAAATAATGGTAAGATTAGTCCTTTAGCCAATTTTATGCGCATTCCGAAAGATAAACGAGATGTTATCCACAGCTGTCGCAGTCCACCATATATTTTCCCCAGCATATGAGATACCTGACTGCAGCAGCTGAAACTTGAGTTTAGAAATATACCTAGATTCCTAACAACATCGACAAACTCGAGAACAGAATTATTTAGTAAGATGGGTGGCAGTTCCGATTTATCTATAGGGTGTCTACAAACTACCAAACAACTTGATTTATTTGGATTAACTGATAGTTTATTCCTTTTAGACCACTCATAAATATTATTGAGATCCTCGTTGACTCTGCAGACGCCATCTTCAATCAGACCAATAGGTCTGCTCAGGTAGATTTGGACATCGTCAGCATATAAATGTATAGCAGAGTTTTTCACAGCTTGTGGTAAATCATTTAAGTATAAACTGAATAGGAGTGGACCAAGGATCGAGCCTTGAGGAACTCCCGAGCAGAGTAGTTCTACACGTGAGACTGAATTCCGAATCCAAACAAACTGGCACCGATCAGATAAGAAGCTTTCAACCAACCTAACGCCCGATGATGAGAATTTGAATTCATTGCTTAACTGCCTTGCTTAAATGACTTACTAAAGTCGAGCAGCACTAGAAATGCTAAATGGTCGTAATCAAGAGACTCATGGATATCAGTCGTTACCTTCAAGAGCGCAGTTTCACAACTATGCCCCGATCTAAAGCCCGATTGTGAGACCGTTAACATCGCACCGTCGTCCAAATACTGCATTATTTGTTTGAACATGAGTCTCTCAAGTACCTTCGAAAAGAAATTCAATAAGCTGATCGGTCTGAAATCGCAGGGATCAGTCGGAGACGTCTTTTTTGGGACGGGAATAACTACAGCTTTTTTCCATTGCTTGGGGTACTGTGACGTAGTTATTGCAAAGTTGAGGATATGAGTAATTGGGATAATTATATGCTGCGCTAATAATTTAATAAAACTTGGAGGTAGATCATCAGAACCCCGCCCCGTAGGCTTAATAGATTAAATGGTAAGCAAAATCTCTTCGCCGTCAACACATCTAAAAGAAAATCCGTCAAGAGTGCCAGTAATAGCAGGGTCTCTTGGGGGACCAGACTGCGTTGCAGAACCAGCGGCACACGTAAAAAAACTATTTAGAGTATCAGGGTCAAAATCCGCAACTAGAGAATCACGTCCATGTATACCCAAGCTCCTAACATTTTTCCATAAACTTTTAGGAGGTAAATTTGTGTCTAGTTTACTGGCAAGGTATGCACGTTTTGACAAGCGACGCATCAGCGTGACCCTATTACGTAAAGCTTTATAACTATTAAATATTGTATTGTCACGTGTTCTTTTATAACGTTTTAATAAAAAGTCACGCTCCGCAATCGCACAACGGATCTCTTGATTAATCCACGGACACTTTTGAGAGCGAGTCCTGCTGGTCTTCAATGGAACATAGTTATTGTACAAATATGAAAGCATATTTGAGAATACCATCACCTTCTCGTCAAGATCTCGACAAACGAAGACATCAGACCAAGGCAACAGCTCACACTCATTAAACAGCTGGGCGCTGTTAAGATTTTTAAAATCCCGATATGTAAAGATGATGCTTTCTTCTACCCCCCGCAAATCAAATTTGTATGACACAAAAAGGAAGTCATGATCAAAATTACTTGGTGGAGAGATTTGATTATGAAAAATAATGTTTTGTAGATTTACTGTAAGTATATAGTCCAACTGCGAAGGAGAAGCCGTGTTAAAGTATGTAGGTAGGTGGTTTACAATTTGTATGTCAAGTGTCTGAAATAAGTAAAACAAATTCCCTCTCGACAAATCATTACTAAACGAATTTACATTAAAGTCTCCGCAGACCAACACGTCCCGACAGTGTATCGTCGCTGAGTGTACTGCATTTGCAAACTCTGAGGCACATTCCATACTAAAGCGGCGAGGAGGGCAATATGTTCCAAAAATCAGACACCTATCACTTCGCGAACTGACCTGCACACAAAGGAATTCAAGCGACTCTCCGGGAGATGATGAGATCATAACTGAGGCACGCATCAACCCACGCGATCATTTCTAAATATTTCAAAATTAGGAATCGATCCAAAGTTGGAGCATATATCCCCATTGAGCCAAGTCTCACACACAACCACAATATGCCTTTTTGTTTTAGCCAACATATCCTGCAGTAACCCCGATTTGTGTCGCAAACTTCTAGCATTTAAAGAAATTATATTTAATCCGGAAGCTTGTGAGGAAAAAATATTTAACACCGTTCTTACTCCGTCCAGAGATGTAGCGCTTATCATTTATACTTGCAGCAGGTCAGACTCCAACACTCACGTACCCGGAGACAACGTGAAGAAGTCAAAAGAGAAATGACACACACAGGCTATCATATTAAATTAGGAAAATTTCTAAAAATAAGCTTAGAGAATAAAAGCTGAAACTAATAAATATATTCAAATATTGAGTATTAATAAAAGAAATCTAAAGAAATACCTGCAAATCAAATATACAAAATTAAGAGAATATCCAAAATAAGCTAATGAAAAACGCAATCTAAAATACAAATTAAAGAGAAAGTCCAAAATAATCCAATGAAAAACTCGCAAATAAAAAATAAAAACAAACACTGCAGTTAAGAGCCCTCATGCATTGCTTTCGTCAGAATTCCATCAAGAGCATCCTCACTTGGTATTAGTATGGGAGGATCATTTTCTTTTACTCGAATATGCACTAGACCATTGCGTGTGAATACAGCAAAAATAGCCTTATCCCTCTTGTATGACAGTGATCGTCGCAAAAGTTGCTGGTTATATCGAGTTAGACTCTCATACACATTAATTCTGCTGTCCGATGTGAACGCAGCGGATATCTGGCTCAGCTTAAGAGCTCCGCATTCTCGCACTTTGCGAAGGAAACATTTCCGCTCACCAGTACAAGAGAATTTAATGATTACCGGAGAACTCTTTTTACCATTTTGTCCACGAGCTTTGGATTTGGCGTGGAAAGCGACTGTATATGGTGACAGATTATGGTTAACAGCAGCAGAGATTTGTGAAAGCAAGTCTTGACAGTCTTCACCTTCCACAACGGGTATTCCAGTAACCATAGCATCAGTGAGTCTGTTAAACCTCTTTAAATCCTCGAGCTGGGAACAAACTTCACCAAGTTCACTCCTTAAACAGTCAAACTCTTCACGGACCTTATTTACCTCAGATGTAACGAGGGAGTGAACATCATCCAACTTCTCTTCAAATTCTGTGAACTTTTCAGAGATCATCTGTGATAAACTCCTGAGAAGCTTTCTTTCCATGAATTCGAAAGTGTCAGTGGAGCTGATAGAGTTGGCTCGACCAACAATTGGAGAATTAAGAGTGCCTGTGCCGCCACAAACTTGGCCCTGGTTCTTTGAAGGGTTCTCTCTCCTACTTCTTGTATTCACTGTGTGTGTGATTGATGTAACGTTCTTCTGATTCGGAACTGTTTTCTTATTTCCACTCATAAGTACGATTTTAAACAAGTCAATTAATCAATATGAATAACACACAATAACTGGGTAATACTAAACCAATTTTGATACTATTCAACAAAAACAATTTTGGAAAAATTTGAAAAAATTCCGCGGCAAAAAGCAAAAACTGCAGAGCTCACAAGAACACGTCTATTCAGTTTGCATGAATACTGTCCAAAGGCTGGTCAGACATTTATATTGGATACCAATGCAAGTAATGTTGGGATTGATGCTGTGCTGTCAAGAAGAAGAAGTAAACGGACACAAAAAGGTGGTGGCATACTATAGCAGAGCTCTATCAAAACAAAAAAGAAAGTACTGTGTTACGAGGAAAGAACTGCTGGCTATTATTGATTCAACGAAGCATTTCCATAAATTCCTCTATGGACAAAAGCTTACTCTCTGAACTGATCATGCAGCTCCAAGGTGGTTGATGCAATTTAAAAACACTGAACGGCAGGTGGCAAGATGGCTAGAAAGACTGCAATCCTATGATTTTGAAATTATCCATAGGAAGAGCTCTTTTTTTTAGGGAGGTGAAATGCTTTTTTCATGCTGGGCACCCTTTCCCAGTAGTGTCGGACTCCTGTGGCGGAGTTTATCGACTAAAACACCTCCCTTGCCCTCCATACACTGAACCCGTTTTTCACAATACTTCAAGCTAGGTCCTTTCCTTTAGCCCGTCAGGCGACCATACCGTCTGCGGCGGCCTACTCGTCTAGGTCTTTCTTTCTTCCGCGTACCTGACTGTGCGATTCCAGATTTCTTCATTGGAGATCATGCTTTGGACAATAGTGTCCGGGGAGACCGCCTTTCCTAGGTGCACTCTCAGCGCTCCTCTTTCGAGGCCCATCTACGACACTCAAAGAAAGTGTGTTCTGCGGTGTCCGTTTGGCCCGGGCAGTAGAGGCACTCCGGTTACTTTACTTTTCCCATTCGGTGAAGGTGCGAACGAAAGTACCCGTGGCCGCTCAGGAGTTGGGTTAGATAATAACCTCCATACCCTCTGTCAATCCAGCTGCCCAGTTTACTGATTAGACCCGCTGTATGAATCACCAGGACAGCCGCTTTGAAGATAGTGTGGTACGCTGCGGCCTCTCTCAGGGCTGCGCGCTTTTGTACCTGCCCAAGTCTCCTCCAATATTGCTCCTTACTTATTGCTTCGGCCCATACCTCTGCACCATACAGTAGGGTTGACTGTACTGCTGTCATCAGGAGGCGGCGTTTACTTGAACTTGGACCTCCCACGTTGTCCATCAGCCTGGCGAAGTGACGCCCCTGGCTGCTTTATCTGCAGTTTCCTTTATATGCTGGAAGAAACTCATCTTGTTGACAATCGTAACGCCGAGATACCTCACCGATGGTCTTGTTTGTATGGTCTCTTCTCCGACTTGCATTGAAAGGATGATCGTGATTCTCTTTTTAGTTAGCACAACGACCTCCGTCTTACTAAGGGCCAGTGACAGTCCGTGTGCCGTCATCCAGCTGATTGCGGCTCGCATCACATGGTTCAGCTTAAGCTGCACCTGTTGAATGTCCACATACCCGACCAGGGACGTTTCTTCGGGCAGTTCGATTCGTAGCAGACTGTCGTAGGTGGCGGTCCAGAGATCCGGTCCTAGCATCGATACCTGCGCTGCCTCCGACGTAATCCTCCTTATTCGCTGTCCCTCCTTTGTCTCGTACAATAAGTATTGGTCTTTCAGATAGTCGGCCAGTATCCGCAAGAGGTATCTCGGCACTTTGAATGGGCGCTCTAGCGCTTCCAGCATGTCCACCCATCGCGGGGAGTCGAACCCGTTCTTGACGTCTAGTGTTACCAAAAGAACCATTCTACGAGATTAGCGGCTATGGTTTTTGGCTTTCCTGACCGCCTCGATAACCTCCAGAATTGCCCTGCCCTGAAGCCATACTGTCTCGGAGAGTGACCTCCAGTGTTTCGGATCGCTGATGTAAGTCTCGCCCTGATAAGCTTCTCGAAGATCTTTCCAGCAGTGTCCAACATGCATAAGGGGCAGTAGGCAGACGGCTGTCCGGGATTACCCTTACCTTTGCTTATTAAAACTAAGCGCGCTATCTTCCAGCGTGAGCAAAAGACCCCCGATTCCAAGCATTTGTTGTACATGAGCAGCAGCAGCTCAGGGTTTTGGCAGTACACCATCTTCAATACCTAACTTGGTAGACCATCTGGGCCTGGTGCCTTTTTGTTGTTCGTGGTGAGTACAGCTCTCTTCAACTCCTCCGCTGTGAATATCGGGAAGACCCCGACTGATTCCAGGTCAGCGTTTGCTCTCACCGGATGTTCGGGAAGGAGTCCGTCCACGATTTTTTCCATCACACACGTGGGTTTTAGGGCTCCAAGTTTCTGGGTTACTATTTTGTACCCGAGCCCCAAAGGGTTGCTGTTTACGTCATCTACCAAGTCTCGCCAGCATCGGGCTTTGCTTCGGTTTATTGCCCACCGAAGCTCCTTCTTCTCCGATTTATATTCTGCGGATCGGAGATTTGCCTCGTTCCGGATTTTTTTCCCTTTGTGCAACGCGCAGAAGTCTGAGGCACTCTCTGCTTAGGCCCTCGGTCTCCTGAGTACACCAGTACACCAGGTGTTTTTCGTGGCGTGGTTTTCTCCTCGACATGGAGGCATCGCACGCTTTCACCATGAGCTCCATGGTTGAGGTTACGAGGTTTTTCGAGCCCGCTCTTTCGTGCGAGTTTGCGAAGCTCTTGACGTCCATCCTCTCAACGTTCCACCTAATCGGTGCACATCGGATGTCCCTCCACTGTTGTCCCCCGTCATAGATGCCGAACTCGAGGTCGCTCCCAGTGTAACCCTCAAGAACTCTCCAACTCTGTATATGCTGTGCTAGGCTTTCGGTGGCAAAGGAAAGTCGCCGACGTTTAGCACTATAAGCCCTATTCTGGCGGCCATTTCCATTATATATTTTCCTCGGAAATCAGGATGTGGCATACCCCCTCGAACGCTCTCGCATTAAAGTCTCCGGCCACTATCATGTGTCCCGTCGTCCTCATGATTTCGTCTTCCAGGTCATCGAACTTATCCCTGAATTCTTGGATTGACCCATTTGGCGTGAGGTTTCAGCTGAAATAGGTCACATTCTCGCATTTGACCCATACAAAGCTTCTACCCCTTCCTTGATTAGCGACCAGAGTCTTCCCCGTGGCAAGACACATATAGCTGCGGTTCCGAGGAGGTCTGAGTACCAGGAAGATGAGTCCCTATCCCGATATTGCTCGCTCAGCAGCAGAATGTCAACATGCCTCTCGGATGCCAGCTGGCGTAGGAGGCCGTCCTGCTATCCGGTCCTTTGCAATCTCTGGCCACGTGCCCATACCCAAAGCACCTAAAGCATCGTTTCGCGACTGCTCTTTTCCTCACTCTACAATAGACCCAGGCTCGAGGTTAGAAACAGTTGCCTTATCTTTCAGGATGGTCTTTAAAGCTTCCCGGAAGGCGCCCATTTTCTTCGGCTCCTCTCCAATTTCTAGGAGGTCACCTCCCAACCGTGTCTGCCGAATGGACCGGACTTTGGTCCCAGTGTCTTCGGGCTTGGTCTTCTCCCGGATTTCGTTGAAGACGTCCGCGTATGACTGTCCCTTCTCTGTCCGTCTCTTTTTTTTTGGGGCGGGGTCTCCTTTTTCTTTCTCCGCGCTAGTTTGGACCTTACGACAGATTTCATGGAAATTCAGATGCACATTAATGACAACCATGTAAGCCGGATTGTAAATACTGTTCCCGTCTGGAAGGTAAATGCGACCATGTGACTGTGAAAAGAGCAACTTTCGTATCTTTGACAGGATGGAACAAGGAAGAATTTCAAGCAGTTCAACTAGAACACGAGAATATATCTTAAATTTTGACGTGGAAGTGCAACATTGAAGAGCTACCGGCCGCAATGGAATTCGTTGTGTTGAAGCAGTGCTGGATCCAGAGACCATTCTTTGCTGGTGGGGGGGGGGGGATATTTTAGGAAATTCTTTGTGAATACTAGGAAATTAAGTTTATAGTATTAAAAATTGTCAAATCATTGAAACTCATCATAAACTAATCTCGTTATAAAGTCGAAATTTGTCCAACAAGCCACGCAATTTAGATAAAACAATTGTATTTGTTTATAACATTTGCAAGTTTTGCAAGTAGAATAACAAACACATATTTCGTTTATATTTTTCTTAAAAAGTCCAGTCGATTAACACACTTGAATTATTGCATTTTTTCTACACCGGATAGGTTTTTGGATTATAGATGATTAAAAAATGTTCGTTTTTTTGCAGACAAAAGTTTGGGAAATAATAAGTAGAAAAATGAAAATATTCTATCATACTGAAAATATACGTGTCGATTATTATGATCTTAAGAAAGCTAGATATTAAAATTTTGGGTATTAAATCTGATATGAAATGACCCATAAGTTTTTCAGAGATGTGCTGCTCAGAAAAAAATGGGCCGCATTTGGAAAAAAGTTTTATAAAATGTTGCATCTCATTTGCGTAGCCTGTTTGAAAAATTTTTACATCATACTTTTAAGACTGTTAGGGTTCAGTAAAGAACACAAGTTAAAACATGGGTTTTAAGTTAAATTGTCTACTGTCACTATTAAACAAGCAACTTTAACCTCAATTTTTTTTATTAACACACTTTCGGAAAACCTTCGTGAAATTTCACCACACACGAAAAAAGACGTGGCGATACAGCAATGCAACGTTGAAGCATCTTTTGAGAGAATCGCGATTGACGTTGCTAGAGCGTTTCAAATCAGATGGGGGCAACCGCTAAATTTTAGTGGTAATGGATTATTTCAGTAAATGGCCAGAAGTATGTGTGATCCTATATCAAGAAACAAAGATAGTGGCAGAGGAGTTAGTAAAAAACTGGGTATGCAGATTTGGTGTCCCCAATGAGCTTCATTCCGACCAATGACGAAACTTTGAATCTCAAGTATTCCAGAAAGTTTGTGAGATTCTTGGAATAAAAAAACGCGGACAACGCCACTTCATCCACAATCTGACGGGATAGTTGAGCGATTTAATAGAACAGTGGTCTAACATCTCAGTAAAGTAGTAGATGAGCATAAACGGAAACCAGGGAAACGTCATATGCCGTATGAAAACAAGGCAGACGCGAACCTGTGGTGACTTGGTGTTGGACTTAAGTTGCTGAACTTTCTAGAATTAAGCAAGGTAGTATAAATAGGGCTGAGTAGCAGCCTAGGCAGTTAGTTGTATTTTAATCCGTGAAGTGGTAACTGCTAATTAGAAAAGTGAAACGTTATATTGTGAAGAAAATGTGAAAATGAAATTGTGAAGTGAACTAATTAAGTGAGGTGAATAAAAATGTGAACATTTGTGACTGTAATTAATTATTCCGTCGAGCTTGAAAAGCCCCATTTATGATACAATACTAAGATTAATTGTAATAAGAAGGTGTGAGATTCTCGAGCGCTGCGGCCATTGCGGCCTATTGTGCTAACCCTCTCAACTCCTTATAGCAAGCCGGTCCCTCTGAAGAGGTTCAACAGCTCCCGCAATTAGCAGTCATTCAGCCCGCTCGGTACCAGGGTTGGTTTCCCGAATAGGCTAAAACTGCGCGTGGCCACTGCAGGGCATTCGCATGGTACGTGTAATGGGGTCTCATATATCATCCTCCAGACAGAGTCTGCAGGTGCGGTCGATACCTCTGCCTATCCTCACCAGGTGCTTTGTTTGCAGCTTAACTATCCCAGAAGATTAAGATGCTTTTGTTCTTATAAACTCTTCTTAGGTTCTCGTAATTACATGTCAGTATAGCGAAGATCTCAGGCTGGAATACCGTGGTGTACTTTCCCATGGCCACTGATAAACTGAATCGAGGGGAGTTACTCCTGACCCCCGCCCCAACGCCCGATTCAGTCTTGGATCCATCCGCATACCATACTAGTTCCACTGGATGAACAACTGGAAACGTCCAGATCTCACGATTCTCCACCCGTATTAGGGGTGGTTGGAATGGTGAGAATCTTGCCGGCATCTGATCAACTACCATGGGCAACTCAGGTGTAGCTTCAAGAATCTCCCTTATTGTCGTATGGCCTTTACCTGTGTTCCGCCATACCAGCTCCCTCTAGTTTGTAGGCCGCACATAGAGCCAGGTTTGATATTTAGCATGGTTTCGCCTGAAGCCGTCGGCAAGGTGCGCATGGCTCCAGTGATGCATAGGGTTTAAGTACCCAGGTAGTCCCAGTGGTTTGTTATTTAGCACGGTTTCGAGTGCAGCCGTCGGCGAGGTGCGCATGGCTCCAGTGATGCATAGGCAGGCCATACGTTGAGGTCTGCTAAGCTAAGTCTTGACCACATTAAGTTTTGCTCTGTGCCACCATGTAATCGCTCCATTGGTTATCATGGGCCTTACTACCGATGTGTAGATCCAGAGCATTCTAATGGGTTTAAGTCCCCAGGTAGTCTCACAAGCTCTACAGCATACCCAAAAGGACTTCCTAGATTTTTACACGGTTGTATCTAGGTTAATAAAAGAAATGAAAGCCTAATTAATACACCTCTTTCTCCCAGAAAGTTTAATAAAAAAAATTGTGCGTGTCAGCTCCGACGCGGGACTGGAGTTTACTCCTGAAAACCGATTGTCTTAAAATATATACAATAGGCAAAGGAAGTAAACGAACCCATATATTCATTTATATTTATTTGATAAAATATATTACATAAATTATATTACATTATTCATTTCGTGAATAGTAACGTCATTATTACATTAGTTACGAATCGTTAAAACATCGCATCAATGATTGTACCATATCTAGTTGTCCCCAATGTTCTATCAGAAACTAGGTTTAAACTAAGTTCTTTTTTCTTTCTGTACTAGCTGCAATGTGTTTCCTTTATCGAAGGGAATATTAAAATCGCCACCAAATATAATCAGAAGTTCATAATAACGTTTCTTCAACTGTTTTGAATCTCCTTCTGTATATGCTAATAATGTCTCGTGGAGAAAATCTATTATATCTTTAACTTTCTGATAGACTCAAATATAAAATGTGTTTACAACAATTTGTTTACCATTAGGAAATGTGCATCTCGCGGCGCATACGTTCCCAAGAGCAGATTTGGTTTGACTAACCTGCTGGGAATTTCTTCTCAAGTCAGCATCATCACAGAGAGTCTTTGTCATGTTGCAAATCGCCAACATTATGAAAGATGCTGTATTGTGTTATGAAACATATATTAATTGGCGCTTAAGCATAACATATTTATTCTCTTAGTGTACAAATAGTCTTATTCCCTTCTGTACACTTCATAAAAGGTACAGATGTTTGTGTGTACAATTTGTATCATATCAGGATTGTAGTCGCAATTTACGTGGGTATATTATACGTATGATAAATCTGTAAAATCATCATAATAAAAAACATAACCTCTCAGAACTTGTTTTGTTAAGACTTGAAACTCAAATGTAAATATTAATTTTAATCAAGTATTAATCAAAAATTTTATAAGTAAATTGGAAACTTTTACACCTTTATTTTACGTATAACGCAAGTAACGATTACAACCCTGTATCATATGTAAGCATGAATTATATCACCAGGCCCGTAGAGATAAAATTCGGGCCCGGGGGGTACCATATACGGGCCCCCGCTAAAGGAATTTCGGGCGCGGGACTAAGCGGTAACGGGCCCATATACAATCGAATCAGTGACTTTCAATTTAAAATCTGTCTAGTATTTTTCGATCGTGAAACATTTTTTATATATATACATAATTAAAATGGAAATTTTTTTCTGTTGATGACTTAGATGACGGGGCCCCTTTTAAAAGTCCGGGCCCGGGGGTTTTACCCCCTGCGCCCCACCTTCCATATCTTACAATATTTATTTAACTTTATTCACTTCCCTCTATATAAATATAAATATTAACAGATATAAATAAAAATCAAACTTTAAATCTTTAAAACTCCACAAATTGAAGTTTGATATTGTACATGTATACTTAATACTATAGTCAAATTATAGAAACAGTGGAAAGAGAGAAAGTAAATATATACGCGCGAGTTTATTGCGCAGAAGAAAACCATAACGGCTTCACTTTTTGTTAACGCTTGATTTTACTACCCATCTATTTTTCGTACCGTGCGCTATATATGAAACGATTCTTAAGGAGTAAACTCCAAAAAATTTCGCCCTACCTTTAAGTTCGGCCGTTTAAACAAACACCATTAAACTTTCTGGGAGGCAGATGTGTATTAGTTAGGCTTTTAGTTCTTTTACTAACTTGCGCCCCCCTCCCTGCTGGAGAATATATTATATATTTCAATAGTTAGTATATAAAACACCCTCCCCCCCCCCCTACACACACACCAACTCTTGTTCACAAATAATTGGCAATGAAATGTAACAAATTTTCAATTATACGAAGCGGGAAAACTATATGAAGTTATGACTTCTATATATATTCTATATATATATATATATATATATATATATATATATATATATATATATATATATATATATATATATATGAGCATTTCCATTAGTTTTTTAAAAAGTCGTGCGCAGCTACTTCACCGATTTCGCTGAAATTTTTTTTTATATTGCACACAATTTTATAATATATTATATAGCTTATTACTTTCTATAATTTCTCCGTCTTCTTCACATGACGTAGTTTTGACTAAGAGCTCCTTTCCGTCGATGGGTATAAAACAGTGCTTCTTTTTCGTATCCTTTATAGCTTTTGCAGCTATAAATCTAGAGTTCAATTTCTTTTTCTTTTCTTGCACCGCACTATCTGACACCCACAGCATCCTATGGTTTAAAACTGATATATAATAAGTAAATAAATTAATACCTCCACATACCGTATATTTGTTATTTCCCTTGACGCCAATTCATACATCTCTTTCGGTGATGTAATCTGCGACTCTGGAGATGATCGCAAGCAGTGCTTCATCGCAGTCATTTTTACAACTCCGCCAACAGCATCACATGGGCTTTTTCGACTTGTGGCAAAAAATTATTGGACTGGATGCGCATCCCAAAATCCTCTTCATGGAACAACTAATTTTACAATATGATTCCTGAGTATAAAAGAAAGTAGTAATAGATCAAATATTTTATAATCTTTTTGAAATAATTTCTCGAAAATTCTCACTTCTTCTTGTATTGATTCGGTGCTCTATCCGAAAAATAAATAATTTTCAATACCCATGAAAGTTCAGACTTGATGACCTTAATTAATTCCTCTTGGAACGTGTGAATCGTATATGCTCAATGCTCTTTGACATTACTGATGACACAGAAACTATCATGTTTCAATTCGGGATTTGATCGCTCTTTATACATAGTACATCACAAATAGATGTATTGTAGCCTGATCATTATCGTTGTAAAATTTGAATTGAATTCTGTATTATAAATGAATAGATCTCCGAAAAATCCATTAAAATAATACAGGTATTAAAATCAAGTCATTTTTGCTACTTTTCAGAAATGCCTTCTGTGACTCTGATATAAAATGATTTTCGGTCAGTTGCTACACGTCCTTAAGCAAATTTTTTAATAACCCATCCAGATCTTCAGTGATGCTTACAGGCTTAGCTCGCGTATCAGTAGCCAATTTACACAATTTTTGTCCCGGGACCAAATTTTAGGGAAACATCTTGAAAACTTCTTCACTCATTTCTAAGCGTATTTCTCGAAGGTCGATTCTTACATCCTTACTGTATTTGGAGAGATGATCGCAGCATCTTTTAGCATGGGTGATGGAGTGATGTCCAAAAACTGGCGGTTGTGCAGACACAACGTGCTTAGGAAGTTAAGTACAATATTGGGTATTTACCAAAATCGACTTAAAAATAAAAAGCATTCTAAAAAATAAAAATATACAGCTTGCTTTCTTTAATAAAAAGACAGCAGCATTCCTTTTATATGGTTTATAGCGTAGTTGTAGTAATTGTGTTTTGCTCTACCTAGGAAAAAAAGAACCATTTAAATTCGATTCAAGGATCACTACTTCAATTATACATGACAAACCATAGTCTGGGTTAGCTAAGTATTTGTAAGAGACAGGTCACGGTGCAAGTATAGATAATTTAAAACTTTTACACCACGTTGAAGGTGGCTGAATACTCGACTGATATGAAATTGTTGATATTAGAAAGAACAAACAAGATAACCAATTAGTAAGGAAGTTAAAAATTATAACTTAAATAGTTAGTCGCTCTAATAATATGAATCGCGTTAGGAAATTTATAAATTAAGGAAGAAAGAAGACGCTGTAAATAAATAATTTTCGAAAATGTTATAACAAGCGTGTTTTAATAAAAGAACCTTAAAATGAAAAATAATATAATATTGTTGTAGAAATGCCTTCACGAAGTTCATTATTAACAATTGTTATGATTTTCTGGTGAAACCGGGGAATTAAACTGTTGTCGTGATGTCACAGTCTGTTATTAAACAAATATCGTTTATTCAAGAAACGGTAACACATATAACCGTAAATTCTTAACAAGATGGCTTAAAGCATTTTCTTAACTCTTCGTTAAGATACTTTGCCGTATACGATGTATAAATGGGTATTAAATAATCTGCTCATTTTCAAATTCGCGAACTTGGGGCTTACTCTCTAAACATTGAAGATGCTTATCTTTAGATCTGGACCTGAAAACTGTGGGATGACTGCAAAGCATGTTAAGCAGGCGATGCAACTTGCCTATTTAACATTTTAATTCTATTTAGATAAAAGCTTTTTAATTATTATAATTCTACTGAAATCATTTTGCATATCTGACGGGCACTCGAAAGCCGCAGTTTAAATACCAGCAAGGGCCCAGATAGAAATCGATCGTCACGAGCACTGCTCCTCCAGGTTAAGGTCAAAAACACTCGAGTAGTCATAGTCTCTTTGTTGCATGCTTAAACTCTTCTTAAATGATATCGGCTCTGCAAGAATTATTCATGTAGTGATTAAGCAGATTTTTATCAAAATCATTAAGGTAGCCTGGATGATCCTCCGCTAACTCGAATTTTCACCATTCAGGTCATTTGTCATGAAACTAGATGGGGATACACTGTGTAATAAATACCAATACCCGGGTACATGACATCTTGATCCGATCACATCAGAAACTACAAATAAAGCCGAAACCACCTGCGATGTAAAACAACATCAAATTATTGACACAGGTATCGATCACAGCAAAATAAACTCGTTCAAACAAGTCAAAACCTGTTGTATAACTTTGGAAAAGTTAAATTGGCGAGCATTACAGATAGTCAATTATGTCTAATTATTACATTAACAATTTTAGTACAGGACCACCTACCTGTATTCTGGTTAATATTTTGAGCAATGAAATATCATGAAGAGATTTTTATTTATGTTATAGCAAGGAACGAACAAGTCATGCGCCTGCAAGCGCATTTGATATCCGAGAACACGATTCGCTCTATCGTTTCAGGACTAGATTCAATTTGTCTGGGCTGACGTTAAGTATACAAAGCTCTCGTGGTCAAGGCATTAGGTTTCTGGCTTTAAGGTTGATCTCAGCAAATTTATCATTTTAATGCTTGGGAAGGCTATTTTTTCTGTGAAGAGGCAAAATATAATGAAATTCACACTTGTTATTTTGTGATTTGTTTCAATCATTAATTATTTTGTCGCGAATCTCTGTGCAGCCTTTCTGTACGGCTTCTAAATAGTTGTTTGTTCAATTTATATTTACTGTCAAAAATATCGCAGTAATATTGGTAAATAAAATTAATTCAAAATAATTTATTTGTTTAGTTCGTTAGTCAATTTCCCCATCATAAAGATGGCCAGCTTATAAGTATGTAAATACTTACATTATGTTATTGTGCTCATGCTGAGTGCTATTAAACTTAATGCAAGAAACTTTATAACAGACTTTTTTTACCCGCATATTGTTTAAATGCGTTATTTTCGAATTTGTGTTCAGAGGAGGGTGTAGCATAATTGTTTACATATTTCATGGGAACATTAAAATTTTCTTTTTCCAGCCGTTATGTGTTTTTATGTGAACAAATTCAGTTTTT
The DNA here is from genome assembly GCA_964036015.1 of Leptarthrus brevirostris. Taxonomy (NCBI): domain Eukaryota; kingdom Metazoa; phylum Arthropoda; class Insecta; order Diptera; family Asilidae; genus Leptarthrus; species Leptarthrus brevirostris. The sequence goes on from OZ038375.1 coordinate 67,553,136, forward strand.
TCATATAAATTCTTTTTTATTGGAAGCACGATAATTTTTTAGACTACCTATCGAGGAGAAAAAAATTACACTACAATTTTCGCAAGAGAGAATACATGCAAATTAATGTGGGGCAAAATTCCTCAAGAGTACCAGGTGAAAAAATTCGATGTCTCCGATTTTTTCAAATTTAACAAAATTATTGTTACTGGTAAAGTAATTATCGTGCTACAGGATTTAAAAAAAAAATTGTGAAGAAGTTAGAGGGTGGTGAACATTTGCATTTTTGCACTTTTTCTCGTGATCATAACTTTTTTGAAAATTCATAACTATCGCCACTTTGCAATATTAAGTGTAAATTTTTGATAGCCCGCGCACGCCTTTTTTGCTTAGAACAGATGAACATAACATAACATAAGAAACTGTAGATGGCGCGCTAAAGAGTATTCTCACAGTTAGTATACAGTCAGTCACAAGTTGCGAAATGCTTGAGGGGGACGGGACTAACTATCAACTTAGAGAAGAGTAAATTCTGCCTGAAAGAGAAGCGTTATTTGAGCTACATCACAGGAAACGGAGGTATTAAGACCGACTCCGACAAAGTATCAGCCATTGTCGATTACCCGCCGCCCAAAACGGTCAGACAAGGCAGGCGATTCCTAGGTACGGCGGGCTGGTATCGCAAATTCATTACAAATTAAGCTGACTTGTTAGCTATTATTACAGATACACTGAAGAAATCCGCCCTGACTTCTCCAAGCCTTTCGTCATACAGTGTGATGCAAGCAATCAAGGTGTTGGAGGAGTACTGCTACAGCTGGACGACATCAACCAGGAGAGACCCATTGCCTATGTTTCACAGAAGCTAAACTCTGCACAGCGTAACTACACCGTAACCGAACTAGAGTGTCTACCTGCAATTATCAGTATCCAGAAATGTTTGCCATATGTTGAGCTCATGCAATTCAAGGTAGTAACGGACCATGCCATTTTGCAATGGCTGATGTCGCAGAAAGACCTCTCTGTACGTCTTTCCCTGTGAAGTCTAAAGCTTCAACTTCACCATTGAACACCACATATTAAGCCTTAATGTAGTTCCAGACGCCCTATCGCGAATTCACTGTAGCTCTCTAGGAGCTGTTGGAGAGCCCGGTCCGGAGGTTGATCTCGATTCGGACTTGATTTTGCGCGACGGCTATGCTTACATACGCACCCAACACCGAACCGGTGATCCTGTTCGGAAAGAAGAAGCCTGGAAGCTTTGGATTCCACGGGGACTGGTGAACGACGTCATAGCACGCTCGCATGATCCGCCACTAGCTTCGCATTTGGGAAAACTCTAGAGGAGATACGACGACATTTCTATTGGCCGCGGATGACTGTCGACGTAAGAACATATGTGCTAGCTTGTGTGACATGAAAAGACACGAAGGCCCCAAATTAAATTCTCCGACCACCAATGGGTAACCAAGCTAAAACGGAACGTTCATGGTAACGGGTATATTTAGATCTATTAGGTCCGTATCCGAGAACGAAGAAAGGGAATTCTACATTTTGATATCATTGGCTCATTTTTCTAAATACACTTTACTGCGGCCGCTACGTAAAGCAAGCACCTCTCTGATCTGTGACTTTGTTAAAGAGGAAACCTTCCACAAGTTCAGCGTTCCAGAGAGCATCGTGACAGACAACGGCACCCAATTCTGCTCTCCTCAATTCAGTAAATTACTAAAAAAGTACGGGGTACAACATACGCGTACGGCTATATATTCACCTCAGGCGAACGCTTCTGAGCGCGTTAACAGGTCCGTCTTGGCTGGTATACGAGCGTATGTGCAGAACGAACACAATAGGTGGGACCAGAACTTGAGCAGCATTGCTAGCTCGTTGCGAAGTTCCGTCCACCAAGCCATCGGCTTCTCACCGTATAATGTTCTATTTTGTTAACAAATGATTAAACATGGTTCAACCTACGCTCTGCTGAGACAACTACAAGGAGTTAGTGAACCTATAACTGCAGACGCATCAGACCAAGCGATTTTGGAGGTTCGTGAACTTGAAGCGCAATTCTGATGGCTATCCATCTTCTTTGTCTTTCGGAGAGAGCGAAAGCAATGAGCCTTTGACGATAGCAAACCTTTTTGCCGATTTTTTCAAAACTGCGTTTTTGCACGATACCTGTGATATTTGCTTTAAGGATTTTACCCATTTTCCGAGGTTTCCACCGACTTCTCTCGAATCCAAAGAACTTTTACTTGACGAAGTTACGATTTTGAAGAAAATCTCTACCTCGACTGATAGTTTTTCAATTGGTCCTGACGGTATACCCGCCTCACTCGTGAAAAGATGTGGTTCCGTTCTTGCTCCTATTCTGTGTTATTTATTTAATCTCTCAACTCGTTGCGGTGTTTTTCGGAAGGTTTGGAAAACCTCATTAATTATTCCCCTTCACAGAAATGGTGATTAATGTGAAATCTCAAACTATAGACCAATTGCTAATCTTTGTTGTATATCCAAGATTTCTCAGGCACTTATTTGCGATGTTATATACTTTCACTGCAAGCCATTTTTGCACCCGTTTCAACATAGCTTCATTAGGGGTAAGTCAACTACCACCAATTTATTGGAATTTTTTAAACTTTTTTATTTTTTCGATTGAAGGTGGTAAGCAAGTTGACTGTATTTTTACTGACTTCAGCAAAGCTTGCGATAGAATAAATCATAGAATTCTTGTTATCAAACTCTCCATTCTTGGGTTTCCGCAAGTTTTTGTAAATTGGCTTCATTCGTACTTGTCTGAACGCACTCAGCGGGTTTCTTTTCGTGAAGCTCTGTCTGATGCTATTTTCAATACTTCCGGTGTACCGCAGTGCTCCCACCTTGGGCCATTGTTATTTATAATTTATATCAACGATTTATCTACGATTCTGTCTCACTCAAATATTCTTTGTTATGCCGACAACACTTAGATATTTCGCACTGTGTCTGACAATGCTGATTGCCTACTTCTAAATTCTGACTTAGGCGCCTTTCAGAATTGCTGTTCCATTAACGACCTTCTCCTAAATATCGGTAAGTGTACATCTATGTTTTTCTTACGAAAAAGGTCTTCTTTTCTATTTAACTTTACCATTGATGGTTGTCCTTTAACAAGAGTTACAAAGACTAAGGACCTAGGTGTCTGGTTCAATTCTCAATTTTCGTTCGAGGATCATATTGATGCCATAGTCAACAAGGCTAATATGACTCTTGGTTTCGTGAAGAGGTGGTCAAAGGAATTTGATGACCCTTATATTACAAAGCTCTTATATTGCAGTTTTGTCCGACCTATTCTGGAATATGCCTCTCCAGTCTGGTCACCCCTCTATGTGACACATATCAATCGCATTGAAGCTGTTCAACGGAGGTGCGTTAGGTTCCTTCCTCGAGGCCTTCCTTGGAATAACTCCCTTATATTCCCTCCTTATGTTGATAGACTTGAACTCTTGCACTTCGACACACTTGAAAAGAGACGCCGTAACGCCAGGATCCTTTTTACTTTCGACTGCGTTTGGGCGTCCATAGACTCTTCAGTTCCCTTGGCTTGTTTTGGCATATCGGTTCCGCCTCGCTCCCTGAGGAATCATGACTTTCTTCAGTTACCTTTTCATCGCACTAATTACGGATTAAATGAGCTTGTTGAGATTACTTTTTGCTTTATGTGCTTTTTACTTTTTGTTTGCTTTTTATTCACTTTGGCACTTTTATTTTCTGTATTTATATTTTGCGAATTCTCTCCTTTTTCCTAGTTTTTTATGGTTTGTTATACTGTTTTTATTTGGTAGTGTATTTTGCAATTTTTCTCCTTATGCTTTGATCGTATATAGTTTATTATACTATTTCTATCTACTTTTGTTTTGTAGTAGTCAGCATATTGATGAAATATTGTAAATAAATAAATAAATAAATAGAGCCTTTGAACAAGGGAAAAGACCTATAATTTACGATCCAAACCGGTGAACTTCAAAATTGATCAGGAAGTCTACCGGATAATCTTCCGACCAAGCAACTTCGAAAAGCAGACAAGTACAAAGCTGGTTAAAAAGTTTGTAAAGTGCCGAGTTCGATCTAAAAAGGGATTCGCTCTATATGAACTTGAAGATTTGCAGGGAAAACTGTTGGGAACCTATCACGCTAAGGATATCCGGCCTGAGGGAGAGTATCGCGAGGATTGCCTTACTGGAGTGCGTGTCCTCTTCTGATGATGATGAATGTCCACTTAGTTGAGTTTCCTCGGAGACGATGACAATGTGTCGACATAGACTGATGGAGGAGGGTAAGCACACACACCAAGGTTCAGTGCTGCACGGCAGGAATCGCGATGCTCAAGCTAGTCGTAGGGGAAGCATCTGGCTACTCGTGGAGGGATCATCGGAACCCACGCGTGTCTCATTAGAACGACGTGTTTGTCTCAGTGCTACCACAGCTGAGGTTAGGCTTAAATTCCAACGACTGCTCTCTCATTAGGAGCATGCCTGAGGGAATCTGAGATCTGGAGGGCCGGAGCCCGGAATCACGAACCAGCCGTCCCTGTCAGACTAGTCGTTACCAATGACCGACAGTGTAAATTCGGGAAAAAAGGTCGATAATAAGCCAAAAGTTTTGTTGCAGTTTCAGTTTGTTTACATCCGAAATATTTTCATTTGTAACCACAGCATGAGCTCCAAGGTCGTGGTCCTCGATTGTATTTGAAAAATACCAAATTGGTGTACGCATACAAGAAACAGACATTCCACCACTTAAAGAAGTTTGCTGAAGTTCTCTGAGCTTATAGTATGTCCGTGGTAATGCCATACCCAACGGCTACACATAAAACGGAAAATTAAAGCCGGTTCGTTTCCAATAGCAGGAACAGTGAAGTGAGATTGGCGTCCATCGGCCTTTCTTAAAACGACTGTTGATCAGACCAGTCTTCAAGTAAACAAAATAAAGAAATAAAGTCCATCTTGACCTTTGTCCACGAGTCTGAAATGTTGAAGAGAACCTGCTGTGGACTCAATTACACTCGCTGTTGAAAAGCTCCAAAGTTTCTGTGCTAGATGATGTACTTTCAAAATATACTCCTATGAAGACCTTTTAGCTTTCCTGATAAGTACCTGAGGCTTGCTCACACACTTTGTGTCATGCGTTAGCATCCGCACCGATGACCAACGTAATTTTGCTATGGATGGCCTACGCAATTGCTTTTGTCGGTGATCTATGGGGAGGCCTTCTAGGTCAGTTAGCTGGTTACAAACCATGCATTTTGAGATTGGAACTCCAGCAGGACAGCTGCGGTATCTTTATCTCTAAATTAGGAAAGGATAAAAGCATTATTCAAATTTTTAATAAAGATTTAGGATTTTAGTGTGACTGTTCCTTGCACATAGAAGAGCCTGCAAACCTTACTAAGTATATTGTAGTGGCAGAACGATTTTCACCACTTTCCAATGGCTCGGCTAGGAAAAATTCACCAAACGAATTATTTACTTCATTTCATGATAATTCTAGGCAGAAATGTAGAGGATCGTGATATTATTTGAAATGATGATGATATTTGGCAAACGATATCCCCAGAATATACAAGGTCAGCTCTGGTGTAACAAAATGAAAGGGGTAATAGATCTTCCTGGACAAACAAAAAATCGTATGAAAAAAGAGGGGGGAGAGGGATCTCACCCATTTGAGAGCTACAGGGAGATTCATAAAATTGCAATTTTCATGATATGCATATCACTCTTTTAGTTTTATCTTTTGATCCACTCAATGCAGCGGCACCAAACAGACGCTAAATTTTAATAACCCTGTCAAAACCCTTTGTCAAAAATGTTGATTTAACTTTCACAATTGTAGGTACAGTAATTTCCAAAAGTGATAGAAATGTTTTTAAATAACCAAAAAGTCAGAATTATCCCAATTTTTGTTAAAATTTTTTTTAGTACCCTTCTTTTTTATTTTTATTTGATTGCCCATCTTATTAATTAATAAATAATAAATAAAAAAAGCTTTTCTGATTTGTAAATAATCACCCTCGTAGAGCAAGGCACTGAAATGCCTATCATATCCCAATCCAAGGACTACTGGAAGGAGATTCCGAGAGAGATTAAAATATTGTATTTGGCTTCTGGAATGCAACTTTGAGAATGGGGCGTTTCTGCGGGCCGAATTCTGTCGACGGATGAATCGCAGTTTAGGTTTAGGGTATTGTATCTAAAACTTCCGCAGGCTTCATACCTAGGCGGACACTATCCCACATAGGACAGGCGAACCTCCTTCAAGCCAATTTTTTAGTTTTTATTACAAAAATTCAATGGAGTAAGATCTGGAGCTCCAGCAGGCCGAGAAATAAGCGCGCCTCGTCCAATCCAGCGATCAGAAAATTTTTCGTTTAATATTGCCTAACAATGTTGGCAATATGTCCTGGGGCTCCATTCTGTTGGTAAAAGATTGCATTAAGATTATCTAGAGGGATACCATTTATCATCGGCGCTAATTTAACAGGACCATTAACCGCAACTTCTTAATAGCCAAATGTATGTGGACTTTTTGGGAAACAAACTACTCAATCTACTAGAGGACATCGCTCTAAATAATCTGTTCCTTGCACATAGAAGAGCTTGTAGCTCTGTAGAGTCTGCAAACCTTACAAAGTATATTGTCATCATTTGTATCATTGTGTATCATTGACATTTATAGGGTTTAACTATTATTTGATTACGTTCGAGGCGGGACAATTATCCCAATTTCCGCAGGCTTCATACCTAGGCGGACACTAACCCACATAGGACAGGCGAACCTCCTTCAAGCCAATTTTTGAGCTTTTATTACAAAAATTCAATGGAGTAAGATCTGGAGCTCCAGCAGGCCGAGAAATAAGCGCGCCTCGTCCAATCCAACGATCAGAAAATTTTTTGTAAGGGAACTCTTCCATAGCGTGGGAAATCTGCCGGCGTGAAGAGAGTTGCTGAAGATGAGTTCCAGTGAAGTAAGGCGTCAGAGCAGAACCTCACGAACACAGGTGGAGCACTATCAGGACCAAAGGAATAGAGGCAGCAGGACGCTCCTGGATATGACCAACCTCTTCCAGAGAAGCCGCAAAATTGCGAAAAGAAAAGGCGCTTTCGAAGAACAACGAAAAGTTATCGGCAGTATCGGCAGTATCGGGCGCGTTGTAACTGGAGGACCCGTTATACCATATTGTAGATGGAAAGTTATCAGTTTTCTTCTTCATATTTACAAATTTAAAAAAGGTACGAGGATCACTATGCAAGTTATTGCGAACACTATCAAGGTATTCCACGGCAGCATGCCTTCAGATTCACAGGGGGACCAACGCGTTAACAAATTATTAATTTGTTAGCGTGCCGTAATTGTGAATACTTTAGGAAGTCCGCATCACCCTTCTTGTGTGGCGGGTGGTAACAGACGAGTAGTTTTTACTGTAGACTAGGTACTGATTATGGGCGGAGAGATTGTCACTCTCTTGATCAAACTCCCCAACCCAGGGTGTTAAGCGATCACCGTGGCCATTGGACAGTTTGCATCTGGGGGTAACTAGCGGTATTCTAACGGAGTCTCCTTGATACAGGTTCGCCTCGAGGAGTAAGAAGCACTTACCATGGTAAGGGGCTTAACCATGGGTGACTTCTCCCCAATATCTTGAGACAACGAGTACAGCCTTTTCGTGCAAATAGTCGATTATGAATTATGATGAACAAAAAACATCCGGCCGAGGATAAAACCGAGAAAACTTCGTCCACCCGAAAAGGGGACAACACGCCATCAAAGCAGACCCAGCCCACGGATCAAGTGGGCAATCTTCTGCGATATTAGTATCCTCACCGAAACACAGTGATGCTAAAAGCTAGAGATTTATGCCCACAATATTTGAAAAACTTCCAGTTATATGGCGCCCGTTGTGGCGGACATTCCTGATTTCAGACTTAGAAATACGGTCAAGGATGCCACAAAACAAAAGAGGACGCTGGTGATCGGAGCGCAGGCCAACGCATACCACACAGTCTGGGGCGGCTCGGACATCAGCGAAAGAGGTGAGTTACTTTTTGACTTTATTCTTGTAAGTAATCTCCAGGTTTGTAACATAGGTGCAGAACTCACCTTTATTAACTCAATTAGGCGGGAAGCTCTGGACATTACGATAGTCTCAGAGCAAACCGCCTACTTTATAACAGAGTGGAAGGTATCTAAGGAAACATAATTTTCCGACCACACCTACATTGAATATGGGATAAACTCCACAAGTAGATATGTTCTCCTTATCAAAACAAGTGTCGAAAAAACTGGGACCTCTACAGGATGATCCTCAGAAATAGTCTTCCTGTCTTATGTAGGTCCACCTGTAATTGGAAATAGGCAAACCCTTGACAAGGTGGTGGACACGCTGACGCTTGCGTGTAATGCGTCGACGCAAATTTTTTGCCCTGACAGGGTCACCAGAGAGGCATGACTCTAAGGAAGGAGTGTCGTAAGCTTTTAACCAAGCGAAAAGAAAAAATGTCTGGACTTCTTATAAAGAATGCCTCAAGAAAATTTTAAAACTGATTAAGCGAGCAAAACGATCCTCGTGGGAGAGCTTTTGTAATAAAATCGAAAGCACCTCTAAAGCGAGTCGCTTGCGGAAAATCCTCTCAACAACGCCCCACCCCAAGCCTCCTGACCAAAAGTTATGGTAGTTGAACTTCATCCAGTCTTGAGTCACTGGAGTTACTAGTCAACACGCACTTTCCGGGGTGTTTAGCAACGAGTCTTGCTGAGTTGCCGAATACTCCGAGAGGCCATGAACTGGTCCACAAGATCCTCGATAAGAGAAAACTAAAATGGGCAATACGAAATTTCAAACCCTATAAATCACCGTGATTAGATGACATCATCCCAGATGAACTACAATTAGCTTTGGTTAGGGTGGCGGCTATCAACCCTACAGCCGATCAGCCTCACATAGACCTATAAATGGTCCGTTGTGCTACCACATCCGTGGAACCGTGCCTGATTGCCGGGTTTAACTAAAACCAGCCGCAGCTGTTAATAAACCTTAGGAGCTGCTTCAGCCCGTTGCCGGCTATATCCCCCATGCCATCTAAGAAGTACACGCCCATTGCATTGTACCTTCTTTTTGCTAGGCCCGGGCATTCGCAGAGTAAGTGCTGAATGCTTTCCACCTCTTCCTCGTCCATACAACTCCGGCAGAAGTCATTCGTGGGAACGCGCAGACGTTCTGCATGTCTACCGAAAAGACAGTGGCCAGTAATAACTGCCACAATGTTTCGGAGGTTAATCCGGCTTCCATTTAGCAGGAACGCGGTTTTTCTCAAATCCCATTCAGGCCACATCTGCCTTGATAATCTGCATGTGGTTAAGTTGCTCCATCTCTGTTTAGCGAGCTGAGTAGCCTTAAGGTCAATTTCTCTCTTTACTGATTCTAGCGGCCAGCCGATCGATCTGCCAATAGAGGAATCATCCAGTTGTGATCCCTCCTTTGCCAGCTCATCAGCTGCCTCATTCCCTTGAACACCACTGTGACCAGGGACCCAGCAGAGAGTTACCTTGTGTCTCGCCCCTAACGTCCGGAGACCCGGCAGACACCTGCCGACCAGCTGTGACCTGACTGAGTTTGAGTCCAGCGCCTTGATAGCTGCTTGGCTGTCCTTTCTATGGCCAAGATCTTCGCTTGGAATACACTGCAGTGGTCCGGTAACCAGTAACTACTGCATATGCCTAGGCAGTCCGAGAAGACCCCTGCTCCCACCCCGTCCTCCGACTTAGACCCATCCGTGAACACCGATATTTTTACACCTGTGGCATCCCCCCACTCTTCCCACTCTTCTCTAGTTGGGATCCTTGTGGAGAAGACCTACCCAAAACTAAGTTGTGGGGTGGTGTAGTCGGTGCTCACCTGCAGATAGCCTCCCGGATAAGTCCTTAGTATACTGCTATGGCCGTTATCAGAGCTCTTCCAGCACTTGGACTCTTTCAGTCTTACAGCACTGCGTGCAGCTATACTTTTACCGTGGACGTAGAGCGGTAGGAGATGGAGCATAGTCTCCATTGCAGCCGTTAGCGTTAAGCTTATAGCTCCGGAGATGCCCAAGCAGGCATCTCTTTGAATCTTGTTTGTTTTCTTTAGATTGTTCTCCTTCTCCAGAGCATAGTCCGGTGGCTATTATGCCATATGTAAGAATAGGTCTTACTATGGAGGTATACATCCAGTGGACAGTACGAGGGCTTATACCCCATTTCTTGCCACACATCCTCTTGCAGGCGTAGAACGCTATTGACGCTTTCTTCACGCGTTCATCTATGTTCATGCCCCAGCTTAGTTTGGAATCGAGTATGACCCCTAGATACCTAGTGTGGGTCTTTATTGCTGGGGTATTGCCCGCTAGTTTAGGTGGTTCGAAGGCTTCGATCACTCTCCTCTTTGTGAATAGGATTGCCTCCGTCTTCTCAGGATTGACCGATAAGCCACAGTTCTTCGCCCACCTGAGGACTTTACCTAGTGCTCTCTCCATCAACTCGTTCATAGTGCTTAGGAACTTTCCTGATACCAGTAATGCCAGGTTGTCTGCATAAGCCACCACCTTTATCTATCTCTTTCAAGTGAGATCAGGATATCGTTCACCACTAGGAGCCACAATAATGGTGACAATACGCCCCCTTGGTATATTCCTCTGTCTACGGACCTGACTCTCTCGTGGTTGCCCAGTTTTGTGTGGATCTGGCGGCTTGATAGCATTGCGTCAATCCACTGGCAGATAGAGTGGTCTGTACCGTGAGACATAAGGGCATCGTGAATTGCTTCAGCCTTGACGTTGTTGAAAGCCCCTTCAATATCAAGAAACACCCCCAACGTGTATTCCCTGTTACTACTAGATGCAGCGCAGTTTCAACTGACTTTCCCTTTGTATATGCGTGCTGGGAGCCGTTCACCCCTCTTGGTAGAATATGTATTATAAGTAAAAACGATGAAAGCCTAATTGGTCTGAAGTCCTTAGCGATTATGTGTCCACTTTTTCCTGCCTTGGGGATAAAGATCACCTTGACCTGTCTCCAAGCTAGAGGGACATAGGAATGGAAGAGGCAACTTTTAAATATCACCCTAAGCCACGGAATCACTGAAGCCTGTGCTTTTTGCAGCATGATAGGCCAGATCCCGTCTATTCCTGGTGACTTGTATGGCGCAAAAGTTTTAATTGCCCATTCAACCCTCTCCTGTGCTACTATGTAGATGGCGGAATCCAGGCTTGGTAGCTCCGATCTAGCCGGTCTACCCGCACAACTTGCCGCCCTATTTGCGTCCGAGTTACCGGGAAAATGCGTGCTCATAAGCAGTTCCAGTGTCTCCTCTACCGATTCTGTAAAGGAACCATCGCCCCGCATCAAGAAAGAGGGAACGCTGGGACTGCTTGCGAGGGCCTTCCTGAGCCTAGCGGACTCGCTTGCACTCTCAATGGACTAACAGAAAGCCCTCCATGAAGTGAGTTTGGCCTTTTTAATGCAGTAGTTATACTCTTTTAGACCCCTTTTGTAGGCGGTCCAATCCTCAGCTGTTTTTGTTGACTTAGCCCTATTGAAAAGCCTCCGCGCCTCCCGTCTTAACGCGCTCAGGCTCCTGCTCCCCCAAGCAGGGTAATACTTCTTGAGTGGTCTGCTTAGCGGACAGCTTTTCTTGAAGGCGTCAGTACACGCTTTGGATAGTACCTCCACTGAAGCGTCAAGGGATTGGGTGTTTTCGAGAATGTCGCAAGTTTGCGCTGGTACGCTTTGCGCTACTCGTCTTTTAAATTCATCCCTGTCTGCTATAACCGGGATGCGAGGATCTGGCAGGAGGTTGCTTCTGAAGCGTATCCAGCAGTGGTCCGAAAACGACCTCTTCTCCGATACTCTCCAGTCCTCCAACTTTAGATCATTTGACTCCGTTACGAGTGTCATATCTAAAACCTCTTCCCTATTTGCTGTAATAAATATGAGCCTGTTGCCCCTGTTACAGATACTAAGTTTAGAATTTAAAATGAAGTTGAATAGAGACTCACCACATTCGTTGATGTCCCTGCTTCCCCAAACCAAATGGTGTGCGTTGGCGTCGCAACCCAACAACAGGTCTCGTCTCCCTGCCTGAACCTCAGAAGGTGGGATGCAGACGTCATGCGCGATGTACGCCGAAGCGGTCCATGTAGGCGCCATGCTGCTGCCCTCCCATTGAACTACTGTTAGGTCGATAGTGCTGTAATTAGACAAAAAAAATAAAATAATGCCCTTCTTGGCCATAATACAAGTTCTCGGCGCACCTGCACCCTTTTTATAGTAAAGGGTGAATAATTTGTGCTTTAATCCCAGTATGGCGTCTTCCTTGACCCACGGCTCTTGGATTAAAGCGACATCTATGTTCTCCTCCGCTAGGAGGATGAGTCAACTCTCGGATGCTAGCTTACTGTGATGGAGGTTGATTTAGACCATCTGCATCCTTAGTGCTTGTCTCCTCCCGGTCAGGCCCCCCTAGTTCCTGCACCTGAGGTTCAACCTCCATCTCTCCAACGCGCGCAGTGCCTCCCTTTTGGCCGGCTACCTCCTGGACAGCTGGTTTCCCAGCCTCCGCTCCGGTTGCTGCCACCTTCATTGGCTCGGGATTCCCAGGACCTTGCTGTTGTGTCCCCCGATAGACGTTTACCGCCACCGAGCTGAAGCCAGAGTGCAGCTTAAATCCTGCACGCTTCAACAGGGGCAGGGACTCATCTGTCAGCTACAGGATGACGTTCCTCCCCGTAGTATTCGGCTCATTCATCCGGAGGACTTTCCAGTCACCGCAAGGAATAGTGGGGTTCTGTGATCCCAGAACCGCCAAAAGTTGTTTTGCGGGTAAGACAGGCTCTGGCAACCAGATCCTACCCCTCGGATATTCTGGAATATCCGTGCTTGGGATGAGCTGTAACTTCGCCTTGTCCCATACCGCCCCAAGCTTCAACACGCTGCTTCTCAGAAAGTCCAGTGAAAACTGATCCTTGCAGCAGAACAGCTTCACTCCCCTTAGCCAGCCAGTCGTGTCGTATTGTGGGACAGGTCCTCCCGGTTTCAACTTTCAGGTAGCTACGGGCAGCCTCCGCCATCGTCAAAGTCGTGCCTTCCCTTCTCATGCCTGAGGTTGATGGCCTTGGTGGTTATTAGATTCCCACCGCCGCCGATTTCTCGACTCTCCCGTCCTTAGGTGCTACCGCATTCTTCAGACGGTTAGCGAGAGAGCTCTTTTGCTGAGCAGCCTGCAGCGCCCTTCGCAGGTATCCTGGAAGTCCTACTGGTATTACCATGAACAGGGTTCTGTCGGACTTCTTTAGTTTTCTTGGCTGCGTTTTCCACCTCATCTAAGGAACGCGCCCTTTTACACGCCTTTTCCATGATAGAGGCGCTTCTTTAAGGTTTGTCGCCTTCGCCAGGTTTTTTATATGTATAGGGGACATGGTATGGATCTGATGCCAGGAGATTTCTCGCCCGCATCATCTCCCTCCTGTCCCTTTGGCTGATGGACGCCGGGTCCATCCTCTCCAGCTTCGTCAGGACATGGCGTGCCTTTTGGTACCGCCTTCTCTTCCTCAGTCCTTCTGAAGTTTTCCTTGGTGGCTTCTTCAGACCGGATTTATCATCCTGGTCCTTGCCTGGCGATTTGAGGAGCATTTCGTCCTCTCCTTCGCTCGGGCCCACCACCTCCCCCCCCTCCCCCGCGCCCTTCGGTGTCCGTTAGGTTGTCGTCTGGCAGCTTCTCCTCCGCTTTCTTCTCATCACTTTTTGTTTTTTCTTTGTCCATTTTTGGTCCCACGATTTGCGGAGAAAGGACAGTCACCCGTGGCAGAGATCCGCATTACTACGAGAGGGCTAGATTGAAACTGGAGGTCGCCTGGTATCCAGAGTTCGCATACTAACGACTAAGCTCCCCCTTAGCCACGCAGCCCTCGGCGTATGCTGTTCCACCTTGGCTTGGGTTGGACTATATTTTGGCCTGCTAATCAGTGTCAAACCCACCGAATACCACTCCGCCTCGCACTACGTGGAAGTATCATAGTCCAGACCGGCGTCTTCACTTCACTCACCACTGGGATGACAGTATAGTGAGTTCCATTACTTGCAGAGAAGGTGTCTCTGTCTGACAACCAGTCGAGCGAGGCTACAATTAGCTTCCGAGATACTGATTGCGTGGTCTGCCTTAATCTCACGTATGTATATTAAATTCTCATGGGCGAAGGTGAAGGTGGTCTTTATTCCTAAAGGAGGAAGAGCCTCTCACTGTAAGCCCAACGATTTTAGGCTCATTAGTCTCTCTCACAGTCTATAGTCTGCTGCCTTATCGATCGGACGCGTTGCGTGATCGCTCTATAATTTGCCCAAATCTTACTCTAATATTTTGGTACGTGTGTTTTGCGCTTGTGTCAGCAAAGTGAGTGCCACCCTTTTCCAATCATTAAACTTTCGTAACACAGTTTCTGCGTGCTTTCGTATTGCTCAGTGACCTTTTTTGGTTTTTTTTTTTGTGTGACACGGTTGTTTATTCACATTGACACAGTTTCTGCGTGTTTACTATTTTCTCAGTGACGTTTTTTGCGTGACTCAGTTGTTTATTTACTAATTCGTGAAATATTTTTTGCTTTGCACTGGAAATTACTATAATCTGTTGTAAATTCAGCTATTTAACTTTTTTCATTATCAAAATTTTTTGTGACAATCTTTCCAAACATAATGGCAATCTGCAAAGCGTGCTCTATTGAGTTACTTACCAATGGTGTGGCCTGTGATGGAATTTGTGGTGATACTTTCCACGGTACATGTCTGGAGCCCTCTACTGGTGGTCTTGCTACATGCAAGGATTGCTCCAATATAAAGCCCTGTCATGTTTTACGTCTTATGAAAGGAGTCGTTGCTACGCTTTCCACCGACCAAACATTTATAGGAGATAAGGTCAATGAGATATCCTCTAACTAAATTCAAAACAGGACAAGGTGATTCAAATCGCAGAGGCTTTGAGCAGTGACTCGTCGCTGCTTTCTAACAAGATTTATGTGATATCTTCGAAGTTAAGTGCGCTGGTGGCTTCCTTGGATGACCTTCGATTAACACAATCTACGTCTGGTTCACCATCGCCCCCCATCGGCCAGCCTGCTGGGTCAATTATGCCACTCATAGACGACATTCGGCGCGGTGTCCGGCACGTCAAGCAGGATCTAGATTCGTGCTCTACAGCCATTGAAAGAAACTTTAAACTCATTGGCTCAGTTTCCTCTGATCTTAGGTGTTTGACTTCAAAAGGCTCTCTCTGCTCTTCTTTTCATCTGTCCGACGCCATTGCTGCATCTAGTTCGGATTCTGTTTCTTCAGGAACTACATCACCGAATAGGAACTGTCCCACTCGCCGGGATTCAACATCTGCAGCTCCACCTCAATCAACCGAGAAAGTGGTTCCTGCAGCTCCACCTCAATCAACCGAGAAAGTGGTTCCTGCAGCTCCACCTCAATCAACCGAGAAAGTGGTTCCCACAAACTCGCTTTCCTCCTTGGCGCAGCCTGCTCCAGATGTTGATGCTACTGTTGGTTCGATCGTGCCCCAGATGGCGACGGGTACTGGTGTCGTCATCAATGTCTCTCCGCTAGTGACATGCCAATCCACTTCCACCACACCTACGATTAACAAATTTGGCACCACCTGGACAGTATTCGAATGGGAACAGAGATTAAAGAAACTAGGCAGCAAATAATCATCTTCGTCAAACGATCACACTTCATTCCTCCTTAAGGGTGCCCCTCACATCGCCATCGTTTCCTTGATACATAGCTTTTTTTGCCGGAATTTTGCATTCATCCCGGTTAGTTGCCTGAAGTTACCCTCGGACGCAAGAAAATTCAGCAACTTCAATATCTCCATCCCGAACAAGTATGTGCGGCTCATCAGTAACCGCACCAGCAAAATCTTCACTCTCAGGACTATCGAAATATCCAAGTGGACTAGGAAGTATGTTAAGTTTAACCCTAAGCCGTCTGCATCTAACCCTAAATTAAATTCTAATAAACCAAACCCTACTAACTATCCCAAAGGTAACTCCAAACGTCCTTCTCCCTTACCTAAATTTAGTATTCAGCCTAATCGTAATAACATTAGCACTAGTAATAACATATTCTCTCATCACTCTTCCGCACCTAGTGATCCAAACTCCAATTGGCAATTCAAAATGGGTGCATTTCCAGACTTCAAACTAAGTACCCGAATCAAGTATCCTAACTTTATTTATTCTCACACCCTTAACCCCTCTGATCCACTTACAGCAAAGCCCTCGAACACATCCATCCCAGCCGACAACCCTATTACCACTGTCTCGAATTCTGTATATCCAGCGCATCCACCCAACCACGCACTCCCAACTTCCTTCGAGTGCCCAACTAGCCACAAGCCATCATCCCCCGACACCCCACCATCTCTACTTCGATTTCCGTTTGTCCCACTCCTACTCTGTATACACCTAACCTTGCACCCGCTACTTCCTCCGCATGCCCACCTAATTGCAAGTCATCACCTTCTTTCACTATCGCCCCTTCTCAAACTTCTTCTACCTCCGCTAACCCGCCCCTTCCGCTAACCAAAAGTCCTGCATCCGAACATAACTCATTTATCGATCCCCTAATCCCACCTACAGTTAAATTGACTTTACGCTCTGCGGATTCCAACGATGGACGATACCTCTTGTCCCGTTTTCGGGACCGTCGCATTTACGAAAACGTACGTCTATTTCTTGCCTATCTGCACGACAAACCGAATTCCGTCTGTATTGATGGTAAAACCAGCACCAACGTCATGTTAAGTATACATCAAGAAGGCCTGCCCACAGATACAACAGTCTTACATCAATTTTTCACTAAGTACCACGAATCATTCAATATCCCTTCCCATAAGGTTTCAGAAGATCTATCCACCTATGCTGCGTACGTCAGTTCTCGCCGCATTTCCTATCTCCAAAAAAGTCGCAACGACTCCTTAAGCTACTTTCGTTCCTAACCCCTCCGCTTTCTCTATTTCTGACGTCCCCCCTAACGCACATGCACCTGCAACATCCAACGTTTTCCTAAACTCCCACAAATTCCCGCACGATATCTTTGCCTTAACTGAAACCAATCTAATACCAGGAATTCTCGACAACAAACTATTCCCACCTAACTATACCATTTTCCGTGTTGACGGTTGTGTAGGCAACAATGACCCACCAGGCCGTGGGGTTCTCATAGCTGCTCACAACCGTTATAATGCCAACCTGTTTAAGACCTCCGACTCTTCAATATCTGAATTTGTATGTATCAAATTAACACTGAATAAGCGTATTCTGTATATTCTTTGTTGTTATATTCGTCCCTCTCAACATATAGAAGCCTACGAGCCCGTAATTGAAACGTTAGACACCATGCTTGAGAACGCTAACGCCTCCGATGAATTCATTGTACTGGGTGACTTAAACCTCCCCCGTATTCCATGGTCATTGTCTGAGGACTGTTCACACTTTGTCCCCCTGAACGCCTCTTCCGCCAAAGAAGCCTTTTTTACCGATCAGCTCTCTGTTTCAGGTATCTTTCAAGTTAGTGGAGTCAGAAACGTTCTGGACAGACAATTAGACTTAATATTTTCCTCAGACCCAGTTAACTCGGCTGTCGCGGAAAGCGAACATCTCCTCTCCTCCCTCGATCGTCACCATCCTCCCCTATTCCTCATTTTCTCCTGCGAACACCCTCACGCCCTTTCAAGCTCCGAGTCTTCTCTTTCCTTCAATTTTCGTAAAGGAGACTTTGAAAAATTAAATCACCTGCTCCTCAACTCCAACATTGATAATATCCCTCAACATCTTCCAATAGACGTTGCAGTAGAGGCGTTTTATTCGGAAATACCCGCTTGCCTTACACAATCTATCCCTCTTCTTCCTCGTAAAAACTGCTCCTCATCCCCCGTATGGTACGACAAAGAATTACGCTCTATCCGCAACAGGAGAAATAAACGTTGGCAAACTTTTCTTCTGACCCAGACTGAGTTTGACTACTCTTCCTACTTGTCTGCTTACACCTCTTTTTCTGAACGTTGTGATACCCTCTACCATGAGTACCTCCAACGGATGGAAACAAGCCTCATATCCGAGCCCAAGTGCTTTTATAGCTTTATTAATTCTAAGAAGAAATCCAATGGTTACCCTTCCACCCTAAAGCTCGAGAATACCTCTTCATCAGATCCTCAGGTTATCGCCAACCTCTTTGCACACTTCTTCAGTAAATCTTTCAGCGACAATTCGCTCCAACCTGACCTTAGCTACTTTTCATTCTTGGACAAATTCACTCAAACATCGTTTACCTCTTCTGACCCTGACCCCGAACAAATCGCCGCCAGTATTAACGGGCTTGCGGATGACTTTCACCGCGGTCCTGACGGCATTCCGGCCATTGTTCTGAAAAAGTGTGCCATGCATCTAGTTCAACCCCTTACTTTGCTTTTCCGCCTCTCGGTCACTCAAGGGGTTTTCCCTCAATTATGGAAAAACTCTTATATTATTCCCATATTCAAAAAAGGCTGCAAGAGCGATGTATCCAACTACAGACCCATTGCTAAATATCATCAATACCTAAACTATTCGAAAAATTGGTCTATGATTCCATGTTCTTCCACTGTAAGTCTATTTTCTCCCTCTCCCAGCATGGCTTCCTCAAAGGTAGATCTACAACCACCGACCTTGCCGAATTCGTGTCCAAAACACTATGTGCCCTGGAAAACGGTAAAGATGTTGATGTTATCGCCACCGATTTAAGTAAAGCCTTTGACAAGATCTCCCATAGCGTTATCCTGTTTAAACTTGATCGCCTAGGCTTCCCCCCCCCCCCCCCCCCAGATTCATCTCCGGGATTCAATCCTACCTCAACAACCGTCAATACAATGTTATTTTCAGCTCATCCATTTCTAACCCCATTGTCGCTCGTTCCGGCGTCCCTCAGGGCAGCCACCTCGGTCCATTAATTTTCATCCTTACAATTAATGATGTTGATTGTGTCATAAAATACTCAGAGCTGTCCATTTATGCTGATGACATGAAAATAATTAAACATATCTCCTCCACAACCGACTCTCTTCTTCTCCAAAATGACCTCGATTCGTTCACCACATGGTGCGTGAAAAACTTTCTTGAGCTCAATGTCTCCAAATGCCAGTCCATCTCTTATTCCCGCAAGCGTCTTACCTCCACCCCGAGAACATACATGTTAACCAACGTACCGGTCCCTATCGTTACCTCTTTGTGTGACCTAGGAATAGTCTGTGATAGTGAACTAAATTTCCGTTCCCATATTAATAGCATAATTAACAGGGGTTTGTGAAGCGCTGGTCTAGAGAGTTCTCCAATCCTTATGTTTCCAAATCTCTCTATATTTCCTTCGTTAGACCTCGCCTTGAATATGCCAGCCAGGTTTGGTCACCCACGCAAACAACCCACATTAACAGAATTGAATCTGTCCAGCGTAGGTTCATTCGCTTTGCTCTAAGTGATCTTCCGTGGGTAGATAGATTCAACCTTCCACCTTATGAAGACCGTCTGAAACTGATCGACTTACAACCCCTAAGTAAATGTCGCGATATTTCCGACGTTCTCTTCATTCATCAGCTACTAGCTGGTGCCATAGACTGCCCTTCAATCCTGCAGTCTTTACCCTTCTATATCAACCCTCGCAACCGTAGGTCCACTACCCTTTTCCGACTCGACCGCCATCGCACGAACTACGGTCAACGCGAACCAATTACCAGGATGCTTCGAAAAGTCAACGACCTTCCCTCCTTTGACTTCCATCTGAGTAAATCATCCCTTCACAAAGCCTTATATCTTTATCCCGCTTATCTTGATCGCCTTTCCTAATTCTCCTTCCTCCCAGTTTATATTTATCATAATCATAGCTCATATTGTATCTTACATTATCTGTTATGAATTATTGTTTATTTTAGTTTGTAGTATTTATTTTTGTTATTTTGTATTTTTTGTTTATGTAATAGCTTGCATTAAGCTTAAATAAATAATATCCTCCCTCCTGCTCAAAACCCTGGAGAGACTCTTAGATATCTACATTAAAGAAACAATCTATCCATCCAAGGTGTCTTTCTCGCAACATGCTTACACTAAAGGTAAGTCCATAGAGACAGCCCTTCTTGAACTTACCACAGTTATAGAGAATTCGCTACGTCAGAAAGAATTCCCACTTGCAGCCTTCCTCGACAGTGAGGGTAGTTTTAACAACATGAGGTCAGAGGCGATAATGGCAACCTTCAGGAGGCTTGAACTTGACGATCCTCTCATCAAACTTATTGACCTCACGATAAAAAGCAGGGTCATCGTGTCAAGTTTGGGAGGATCTGATATTCAAAGGTCACTAGAGGTACCCCACAGGGAGGAATCCTTTCACCACTCTTATGGAACAGATGATGGATGAATTACTCATAGACTTGGAGCAGTCTGGTCACAAAATTATCGCCTATGCCGATGATATAGCCCTGATATGTTCAGGAAAACACCCAAACACACTGGCTGAAGTGTTTCAACACGCCCTCTCAAAAATATAATCATGGAGTGAGGGGTGTGGTCTGGGCATAAACCCGAACAAAACATAGTTAATACTCTTCTCTTGGAGACATAATACACCTTCTATGAATTGCCCTATACTAGACGAGGTTAGGCTGAAACTGTGTAATCAGGTTAAATATCTAGGTATATTCCTAGATAGAAAACTTACCTGGAAGTCTAACATCCACGAAAAAGTACAAAAGGCTACGGCAGCGCTGTACTCGTGTAAAAAGGTAATAGGGAAAAGATGAGGTATGGAGCCACGCATTGTGCATTAGCTCTACACAAGTGGCATACGATCTATACTTACGAATGGGGTAATTGTCTGGTGTCCTGCACTAAATACATATATCAACCCATCACAAAGTAATGGATAAAGTTCAGAGGATGGCAGCACTTCTAATACCAGGTGACCTTAGAACAACACCGTCTAATGCCCTGAACATTATTCTCAACCTACTCTTAAAAAATAAAATAGACCTCGTACTTCGTTTTACCTAAAACAAAAGAAAATTTTACTAAGTAAAGGTTTAGTGAAGAAATTACATATATGACAAGCCTACATAACTTCAACCACTTTTTTGCCGAAATTTCACATAAAACAAAAATTCAGTACATGAAAAAACGATACAACACGAAGCACATAATTTTCTACACCCATGCAATATAAAATTTTCCACTATCTTTAACACAAATTCTCGACTTTAATTTCCACGAACGGAAAACGACCAAACTTGCCCAATTTTGGAAAGAAAATTTCGAGACCAGCCCGGAGATAATAAGAGAAGCGTCAAACACCAAAAGAAGAGAGTAACAGATCCTACAATACGCCAAATTGTATAGTTTTCAATTTTTTAAGTTTAGTAAGATTTGTAAAAGTTGTTAAAGTGGAGTAATTTTTGAGTTCTCTAAAGAAATTGTTAAAAATTCTACCTAACTACAAAACCAATGTTAGAATAAAATTGAATTTACCTTGAACTTAATTGACGTGTTTTTTTAAATTAATGTTACCTCAAAACAATACTCCAATCCGTTTCATAAAATATACTTCCTCCAAAACGGTCGTCACACGTCGCTTAAGTCTAAATGACATAGCTGAGCACCTGAAAGTACGGTTAATCTGGGTGCCTGAACATAGTAATATTCCAACGAACTAGCGAGCGGTACCGATACTCGTCATGATTCGGACATTAACCACCATATTGGTAAACTGCTGGCCACTTACACTTAATTGGCAGGAGGAACACACCTGCCTAATTATCCGACAGATATGGTCAAAACTTGAGCCTAAACGATAAAGAGAGCTCACCTAACTAGGACGCAAAGCAATTATCAGTACCGTAGCCGTTATTACGGGCCACTGCCTCATAGCTAGACACTCCGATAGACTAGGCGCACCTTTAAACGACTTCTATAGGAGTTTCCATAATGAAGAGGAAGAGGAAACCATACTTCACCTCCTCTGCAACTGCCCGGCCCTAGCCAACAGTAGGAACCGGTTTTTGGGCTCCCCCTTCTTCGAAGAGCTACCCGAATTAGGCTCCATAGACGTCAGAGACCTAGCTCGATTTATCAGGAGTTCCAAATGGTTCACCACGTCAGGTTAAGGCTGAACACCCTTCCCATCACAGCCAAATTTATTTTGACAACCCGTGAACTGGTTCCACTGTAGGCAGAGAACTAGTTCGGTGCACAGGGGGTGACAGGTATTTTTATGGGGTTTTAAAAATCTTTGCAGCCTCAATTTGTGGTATCACAATGGGCCTCCTTGGCCTATGTGTGCCTTCTTAGGCAATCACTTTAACCTAACCTAACCTAAAGTATTCCATGTGTAACGATGAAGACAACGCCGAAAAGCTGTCATAACAATCGACGAAATCACAGTAAGCTGACGTTTCTCTACAGCGTAAGTAGGTTTTCCGTAGTATATTTTTTTTAAACTTTAGGCCCCGACAGCTTAAGTGGTACATATGAGTTACGCAGATCGCAAATCCTACTATAAAACACGGATACGCATTCGCCGATATCTTTATTATAAAATAGAGATGGAAAATCGATTAAGAGGATCATATCTGCAAGATCAGAGAAGTCCGCCCTTTTAAAATCAAAAACGAACTGATCCAAGTTGGGATCACCAGAATTAGAACTATCGTAGGAGAAGAAAATAAAAACTGGCGGGTGTAAACTATCGATAGAGGATAGGTTACGAGAAGCCGATGCGACTATAGTGTTACTCGAATCAGAAGAAAAGATAAGATCTACCTGCAATCTCATAGAGTTCTTTACATCACTCGTTTGGTGTAAACCAGTGGAGGAGATGGCGTCAAGAAAATGTAAGGCTTTAGCAGCAAGATAATTTAAGGGAAGGTAGTCGTCGTCATCAGCGTTGAATACCCACTGAAAGTTGTCAAGTTTGGAGAGATATAACAACAGAGCAAAAAAATGTTCATCTTTACCAGAGAAAGTTCGATTGCGAGTGGGTCGGAAAAAATAGGTATACAACCCAAATGCAATCCAAATTCGATTTGCAAGAAACCAACACACCGCCACCACGAGCTATGAAAACAATAAAGAATGAAGTTTATTCAAAGTGTGGTAGCTAGCATAATTGCAACTACTGCGACGAAAATACGGGAGAGATTGGCTACAATACACCTTCAACAGAGAATTAGAAGGAGGTTATAGGCATACATTGCAAGTGACCGCCGACATTTTGAACAGCTTTTGTTACTTAATAACATTAATTGTAATATGTTATGAATTCATTAAAAAGGATTTTAAGGTTAGTATGAGTTTAGATTGTTTAAATTGCCGATTTTTATAATATTCTTTGATAGGTTTTCTACATATAGATTTCAACAACCTTTCTGTACGTGGACATATTGTCCCTTTTTGAGAAGGTTATGATATGGGCACTTTTATAAAAATAAAAAAAAACAAAAAACAGATGTGTTACAATGAATTAAGGAGAAAATTTTGGAAAATACTGATGGTAGGAGTTAGATAAACATTTTTGAGAATTTTTGGAAGGTCATTGGAATAATGGAATCTATTGAAATTTATTGATCACCCTGTAACTCCCAAATGGGTGAGATTGATTTTGATTGATTTCTAGAATTTAACTGAAACAAGTTGTAATCAATAACAGATTTTTACCAATATCTTTTAAATCTTCTTTGCAGAGGAAACAAAGTTAGGATATTCAGATTTTATAGAAAACTGACGTGGCGTTTCTCTCTCTAGTTCCCGTAGCCCCCAGTTGGGCATTGGTCTAGGGAAGAACTTCATCCGATTCGCGGCAACGGTTGTAGTGGACGTACAATTTAAAGTGGTTTGCAAACCTCGGTCATTTTCTCTGTGCAACCATCATGTCATTTTTATTGTAATCTGTTATCAGCAGACAACTACGGGTCGCTGTCTGTGGGATTCGCACCTGCGACCTGCAGATTGTTAGGCCAACACATTTTCACTTATTTCACAGACGAATTAACGTTTAACTAAATATTAAACAAACAAAAGCTACATACAATCAGAGATATTCAATCTATACAAACATAAATGAAACCCCCTTCTTTAAGATCTTCCATCCTGAAATATTTAGGCAGATTTTATCTTTGATTATGGATAGACAATTATTTTGTTTGTTTAAGGGGAGCTTCTCCTGTAAATGGGTTAAAAAATCGTTTTTTTTTCATTGTTATTCAATTATATATGCATTAAGAAATACGCATGTAAAATTTGAGGCTGGAATTCGCAAAATTGTGGAAGTTATGAGTTTTTTTGTCACGTCGAGTTCGACCTCCGGATTTTGACGCGCCGATCTAATGATCGCTTTCCGGCGGTCAACGCGTCTCTTGGGTGCTATTGAAAACTCATTATGAGTGAAAAATGATTTTATGGATTCAGGAACTTTTCTAGAAAATAGTTTTACTGCGAATGTGCATGTGTGAGTGTGACAAATTAGTATGCGACTTTTTTTCCAGCTGCAGCCTCAGTTCTACTTTAAGCGCGTTTTTCTCGAAACCATGCTTTTCAAACTGGCGTGCACGATAACTAAAAAACGGCTTGACCAATTTTAAAAGTTTATATATCAGATTAAAGCGTATTAAATTTCGAATGGAACATCGTCGAGAAAGTTGTATAAAAAAATTTTTTAACACACTTTTGTTAAACAAATTTGTTGAAAAAAAATGAAAATTTTGCAAATTTTGTTGTAGTTTTTGTAAAAATCATTTTGTTTTTTAAACAAAGACGTCGTTCCATAGAGGACTCAAAAACAAACAAAAAACATATCGCATTGTTTGTTCCAGAATCAACTCCTGAGGCTCTACAGTGCACGCCATTTACCTCTGCGAAAATAACATGTCCCACTTTGAGCAACCATATCTCAGGAACGACTCAATATTTTTACATAAAACTAACAATGTAGCAGTCTCTAATAAAGAATAATAATTTCATATAAAATTCAAGATTAGGCAACCCATAGTTTTTTTTTAAATCCACGCTCGAAATTAAGGAGCGAAAAACCCCGTTTACAGGAGAAGCTCCCCTTAAGGGATTATTACGGTAAAGAGTGAATTCTTAAAAGTTTTTAAAGTAAAAAAAAATACATTCTAAGTGTGATGTTCATTGCACTTTATTACTAAACATTATACCAACGAAATAAATATATAAATTATAGAAGCTTTTTTAAATAAAATGAAAGAATTGAAGATGTAACCCTCCGAAGCCCACAGGTAGTCTGCGTGTGTGTTTTTTTACTTTACTTCAAAAAAGCCAAACATATTTGTGATCCGAAAAAATACTGTTATCGCTACTAACTGACAACAAAATACTAACTAAAACAAAATATTTTCTTTAAAATTTTTTAAAATGGAATGACTTAAAATGTTTATGCGCCCTTAATCCATATAGTGAACGGCCTTGTTATTTTGTGTTTGTTAGTAGAACTATTGATTATGCACTCAGTATCCTTAGTTTCAGAATTTTCATGGTGGTATATGCACGGATTATATAGAATGAAATTTATAATGTGTCATGGTGGTATATGCACGGATTATATAGAATAAAATTTATAATGTGCGCATTTTATCGTGCGCTGGAATTATCGTAACCTCGTCTAAACCTAAAAGAACGATTACCTACACCTAAGTCCAAAAGGCATGATTTAAAATAGGATGACTCAAATTGACTACTATCCCTGTTAACGCTGTTGAGCCTTTCATTCAATTTGAAGTATCTATGGGCACTTGACGATTATGTAAGTGTGGATCCTTTCTCTTCACTTGACATTAGATCTTCACAATCTTGATGGACCATTCTTCCGGGATTTTCATCCAAAACTACCCTACATAATGAAATCAACTATAAATTATATTTAGTAAAGTAAGGTAACTTTTCAAATTTTAGAACCTTCGTAACAGTAGTTCTTTTATTGAATTTTAAGTTCAAGTAAAGTTCAAGTAATATTAATTTTGATAATCTTTGCGTAATTTATTGTGCTCACTAAGTCACCAAGTCACGAAATAATTAAACTAAGAAAGTAATTTAAATACACACGGTGATCCTTGGACTATCACATCTCGTCATCGAATCTCGGGAAAGAAAATATATATATATATTTATAAGGGAATCCAGGTCTCTCTGTCAAAAGTGAAACGAAGGGGTAGAAAAGCTGAAAGCAAACAATTACAAATATACTCAAAGCTTCAGACAATCTAAGTGTATAAAGTCACGAACTATCCATACGAAATTCAAAAGACAATATTAAAAATATCGGAAGATAGTTACGTTAATGCATATTTATTTTGTTATAAAACAATCGAAGTGTTTTGAAGAGATTTCCATCGAACGGGCCCATGGCCCACCGGATGCTGCAGAAGTACCACTATAATTACTGGATATACTAGCATGGTCTAGAAAGCAAAGCCAACCACAACTTCCTTCTCATCTCGACTTCGAAAACGAAAAGACGTGTGACAAAAATTAAAAAGGTTAACAGTGAACAGTATTTAAAATCTAAAAATTAAACGTCATGAAAAGTGCGAAACAGTATTTAAAATTAAAAAATTAAAGAAAAGGAACAAAGTGGACGTAAGCTACGAAAATGAAAGTGAAACAAAGGAAATCTACATAGAGGGAATTGGACGACAGCGTGAAAATAAAACTATATTAAGAGGGAAGAGGTGGAATGCACCAAGGATAACCGGAATATTAAAAGATAGGTATAAAATTTAAAATTTGATTTGAAGGGAATTTGTGCAAAAGTTTTAAAAACATCAAAAGTGATTTGAAATGGATGTGAAAGGGTGTGCATGAGAATATTTTGTTCCATGCCTAAGTATTTGCTGTAGTGTCGGAAATTCAATTTAAAAAATAGCTTCAGTGTGTAGCGAAAATTATCAAAAAACAAGTTGAAAATTTCAAAGCTTTGGAATATTACATACAGGTTATACCAAACGCCGATAGAAGGTTGTATCGCATTAGCGAATGTGTCAACAAATCCAACTTATACAAAGTATAAACAAAGCTAACCAGTTTTATTTTTTATTGCTTAAAATTTTGAAAACAATAATTCCAGAGATCATTAACAGTTAATATAGTCCACTAGTCGAGTGGCCTAGCTTAGTAAACAGTGTAGTTGCCTTCAGATTATCTGCAGACTTCAATTTCAGTATACGAGAATCACCAGACGCCAGCCAGCCTTTTTATATCATAACACTTTTCTCTTCCTCCCAAAAAAACGCAACCAGAGTAAATACGCTAAAAGAATGCAAGTGGTGGTATAATCCTTCGTGTACCTTAGCATGTTGCACGTTTTTGGAAAGATATATATTAAGATGGGCAATCAAATAAAAATAAAGAGATGTGTACTAATTACATGAATTTGGGACAAAATTTGGGAAAATGCTGAACTTTAGGTAATCGGAAACCATTTTTTTCACTTTTGGAGGTGGCTTTTCCTGCAATGGTAGGAGTTAGATCAGTAGTGTTGACATGTTTGGAAAGGTTATTAGGATAGTTGTTTTTTAGCGTTTCTTTGATATCGCTATGTTGTGTGGATCAAGATATCAAAATAAAAGAGTAATGTGCATACCATGAAAAACTGAAATTTATGAATCACCCTGTAACTCCCAAGCGGTTGAGATTGCCCCCAGCACCCCCCTCCACCCCTGCCATACAATTTTTGGTTGTCCAGTTGATATCTATCACTCATCATCTATCAGATCTGAAACACCCTGTATTAACTGATCACCAGTTAATTTTTGTTCAAACGGTACTAAGGAAACGACAATACTTTGGAAACCCTGTTTGACAAGATTATTATTTGTTGAATTAAAAGTAGTTAATAAGGTATAGTCTAATAGTTCTTATTTTATAGTTACAAAAACGCATTTAAAGGTTATGTATCAAATAATACCAAATAGGGGTACATAATATTTACGCCATTTTAAAGAATTTTTAGACCTTATACATTGTCTTAAATTTATAAATGAAAAACTACATACTTCTATTAAATATTTTATTTAATTTTGCATCATTGTTTAGATATTATTAACGAGATATATCACATACAAAGAAATATTGGTAATTTTCAGATAAGTCTGGAGGATTCTTTGCAAGTTTAATTCCAGGCAGCCGTCAGCCGTTAGGTGCACAGGGGGATAACATGTAATATGTATTACGTGCCGTAACTGTGTGCACTGATGGCAGTGCGACTACAACCTCCCCGTGGTGGCGGCTGGAAACAGACTTCTTGGTACGGTCATGTCTCTGCCAAAAGTGCTGGCTAATGTAGTCGGGCGGAGAGAAGGTAACTCTCTTAAATCAAACACCATCCCGTTACACAATGATGGATAGGACAACAATAGGAGAAACAACGCGGGCGGGGATATACGCCCAAACGTCGGTGGAAGCTACGACCACCGGCGGGCCGGTTAGAGACAGGTCACCAGTAGCAGGAACATCAACGACGAAAATGGCAACGAACAAGGACAATGAAACGGACACACGAACGGAACCGACTGCTTTACAAATAACCACTTCTTGCCCGACCGCAGTGAGGAATAAGATTCTGCTTAGGAAGCGCAACGGTTCGGATAAGAAATGGTTAAGGAAGTGCCTTGCGGCTGGGATGGACGAGAAGACGATCTCGGAGATGCTGATCAAGAGATTGGCAGAGTCTGCGAAGGAATTCTCTCGCTCGGAACAGCAATCTGCAATTCCTAAGGGAGACGAAGGTGGAATTGCCGATACGGCAGGGACACCAATGGAGGGGGTAAATACTTCGGATGTGCTTGGGAAGACGAGTAAGAAGGCTAGTGCCACATCTGAGTCAGCAACAAGCAAGGAAGAAAGTATGAAGAAGCCGGAGACTACCAGCAAGGGGAAGGTTATACCTGCAACCAAGAAGGCAGCGGAAGGCGGAAAAAGAAATAGGTCGGAGGAGGTTATCCCTCCGTTACAGAAGAAATCGAAAACAGGAAAGGCAACCACTTTCAGTGAAGTGGTAAGCGAATCACTGATAGTGGCTATAACAGATAGAAATCACTCTGAGGGAAAGATCGTGGACCCAACAAACCAGTTGTGTCTAACGACAAAGTGCGAGGAGTGGCAGATAGAAGCCTTGATGAGCAAGTCGGACTTTTTCCCAAGGTTTCACTGGAGTGGTTTCTTCAATGGACTCTTTCGGGTAACTTGAGTACGCTAGAGTACATCAAGTCAGAGGTTGTTGAAAACAAGGAACTATGGGGCGGCGCCAACCTTGAAGTGGTTCGGAAAAATGACGTGCCCAGGTTAAAGAGAATTTCAGTCTGGCTCCCAAATGAGTTTTAGCAAACGAGGGAGATTTTGGGTTTCATGGACAGGTTAAACCGGGTAATGGAGCTCGAAACTTCCAAGTGTAAGCTAATCAAGCGGAAAGTAAGAGTGAAGATGGGTCAGTGGCTCCAACTAGATGTAGGAGAAAAACCACTGCAAGCATTGGAGAAGACGGAGGGTAAAATTTTCTACCTAAACAGGAAAATAAAATATACCCTTCCGAAATCTCAGAAGGAAGAGGCAAAGGGAAACCCACAGAAAGCGGCAGCTGGAAAGGGTGAATCACAGCCGAGTACATCCGCGACGGCTAAAGAAGAGGACCTCGGGTCGCTCTACGAAAAGGTCGCCGACATGGACGTGGACAGCGAGTTGGGATCAATAGGATCTCTATACTCACTGGGGAAACCGGAAGATTTAGAGGAGGTGACATCGGGGGGTTTGTCGAATATCTCACAAGAGATGGATAACCAAAATCACACGATGATACCGATGAATCGGAACGTAAAGTTCCCCAGTCAGGAAGAGATCCTAGAGATAATTGGCACTGCAGGAACCCAGGACTTCCACCCCCAACAAAAAGGTGGAACCGTCTTCATGACGCGGTTGGTCCAAGCCAATCTACACAGGAGTAGTGTGGCTATGGCCACACCAGCCGAGATGATGGTGAAGAAGCAGCACGGACAACAATGAGATGGGTTAGTCTTTACTTGAATATCTAGTAAAATCAGAACTTTTTATTATTAATAGGGGCAATAAGCAAACTTTTATTAATAAAACCAGAAAACAAGTTATAGACATAACACTTGCGAACGATTGGATTGTTGATGAGATTGAGAATTGGTACGTTCCTGACGAGGTATCATTCTCGGACCATCGATGGATACTCTTTGAGCTGAGTGGCAAGAAATGGTCCATTTGAATCAACACAGGGAATCGATGATAAGATCGCTAACATTGAAGGTGTTATCAGACTCGCATTCGAAGAAGCGTGTCCAAAGAAACGACTGAAAATAAAATGGAAACAGAGATGGATGAATTCTTCTCTCATGAAAATGAGGAAAAGAACCAGAAAGATTGAATAGCTTTCTAATAATAATAATTCTAATAAACACCAAAGAGAGGAACTCTGGGAATAAACCAAAACGGCACTAAGGCAATTCAAGTCCAAGTGCCGAAAAGCCCAGATGGAATCATGGAAAGTTTTTACTAGCCAAATTGAAAGCACGGATGAGGCAGCTAGACTGAAGAAAATATTGTCTAAATTGAAAAGCTAGTTATAACTTATCGAAAGCTAATCCAACATGAGGAAGTCTCTTGAGAGGCTGATTACAAATAGCTTCCCGGGGAGTACCCTGGTGGAGGGGGAATCGATGAGGCAAGAAGCTACACCTTGAAGATCCCAAGTTGGGATGGAAGAGGAGCAAGCGATAAAACTGTGTACGTTAGACAAGGTAAGATGGGCAATAAAATCTTTCAGCCCATATAAATCACCGGGTAGGGAAGGGATATATCCCATCATACTACAGAGGGGAGGAAACATACTATGAAACAGACTCGCCCTACTCTTTAGAGCGTGTCTAAAGTTCAGTTTATTTATTTCAGATTCATCAAAAGGCTGATTACTTAACATGTTAATATATGTAAATATAAAATAAAATATAAAATTACAATAATTAATAAAAATAACTAGAAAAATAATTAATAATACATAATTACAAAACAATAATGGATTAGTTAGGAAAGTTTGGCCTTTATAGAATTTTTCGACGGATTAAAATCAATGTTGTTAAAATGCGAATTAAAAAACCGGGACATTGACGTGACGGGCTCGTGAAAACCGTTATTTGTGCGATGCTGCGGAATTTTAAGAAAATCTCGATTTCTCAAAGTGCGACTTGGAATCGATATATTAAAAGAAGACAACAAGACTGGAGAGTCAACATTACCTTGAAGACATTCAAAAGCGAAAACAGTTTTAGAGATGTTACGTCTGAATTCAAGAGAGTCCAGTTTTATAAGCTTAAGGCTACCTGAGTACGGCGGCAGAATAAGAGGGTCGCTCCAAGGAAACCCACGAAGTGCAAAGCGAACAAAACGGCGCTGAACTGCCTCTACCCGGTCAATTGAGTCACGATAAAATGGTGACCAAACACAACTAGCATACTCCAGAATAGGCCTAACAAAGGTGCAGTAGAGAAGCCTGGTGATATAAGGGTCGTCAAATTCCTTTGCCCATATTTTTATAAAACCCAATGTAGAATTAACCTTAATAACTATATCATCAATGTGATCGTCAAAGGTAAAACGACTGTTCAACCAGACACCCAAGTCCTGGGTCCTATCAATTTTTTCTAGAACACAGCTATACATCGTATAGTTGAAGTCGAGAGGATTCTTTCTACTAGTAAAAGACATAGACGTACACTTACTAATATTGAGGGAAAGATAGTTATCAGAACACCAGTTGTAGAAAGCGTCTAAGTAAGAATTTAAAAGTTCACAGTCTCGAATAGAGGGCACAACACGGAAAATTTTGGCGTCGTCAGCATAACAAAGAATTTTTGAACATTTCAAGAATAAAGATACATCAGTGATGTAGATAATAAATAAAATCGGGCCCAGATGACTTCCCTGAGGTACGCCAGAGGAATTAAAAATAAACTTAACCACGGAAGGACACACCCTGGGGCCAATTTACTAGGTAAGAACGAAACCAGTCTACAAACAATGAAGGAAACCCGAGGGCATTAACTTGTGAATCAAAATTTGGTGGCTTATTCTGTCGAATGCCTTGCTACACTCCTAAAAACTGGAAAGTGGCAAAGGTAGTATTCTACCCAAACCAAATAAGATGGACTATAGCACATCCAATGTTAATAGACCAATTAGCCTTACATCATTCCTACAAAAAAGTCTAGGAAGACTCATAGAATGAGAGGTAAGGAAACAGATAGGCATAAATCAACTATCAAGTTGTCAACATGCATATATGAAAAGTAGATCGGCGGATTCTGCTCTACATAGCCTAGTACATCAAGTCGAAAAGGCATTGATGTACAAAATAGTAGCGTTAGGCTGCTTCATTGATATAGAAGGGGCCTTCAATAACGTCAGAATCGATAAGATTCTTTACGGGTTGAAGGAGAAGGGGACAGATCACAGTATAATCACGTGGATCAAGTCCATGCTGGAAGACCTAATTAAAATTACAAGTTTCGGAAATGAAAAACTGACGGCGCAGGTAAATAGAAGACCTACACAAGGGGGGATTCTTTTACCATTCTTGTGGCTGATAGTGATTGACGAACTACTTAAAACCCTATCGGAGAAAGGTCTCTACGTAACTTGTTATGCGGACGACCTAGCCATAGTAGGCAGAGGTAAGTTTGAAGAAAATTTGGGATACTTACTACAAGAAGTAATCGACACGTCTAACTCTCGGGCGCAGAATTGTGGACTGAAGATAAACCAAAATAACACGGAACTCTGCTGCTTCACCAGAAGACATAAATTAAGAAAGATAGTTCCCCCGTGCATCGAAAACACGAGATTAACCTTAAAGAATGAGGCCAAGTTTCTGGGTGTGCTGATGGACGGGAAACTAAATCGGGCGAGGCACCTACACGAGAAAAAAAAAACAAAGCGGTAAGAGCTTTCTGGACGTGTAGAAATGCAATAGGTAAAGTATCACCCTATATTATAAAATGGATAATCAGATCCATGATAGCGCATGGAGCGATAGTCTGGTGGAAAGTGATAGAGGTGGGCAGAAACCAGAAGATTATGGACCGGGCCCAAAGTATGTGCTATCTAGGCATAACGGGGGCTACCAGGTCAACACAGACAAGGGCCTTGGAGGTCATTCTAAATATTACTCCACTAGAATTCTACTGTAAGTAAGTGGCATTCAACTCGGCTATATGTTTACGTATGAATAAACTGTGGAAGATAAGGGGAATGCAAACCCAATATGAAAAGATCGCCCGATTCAGTAATGGCAATACGATCAAGAGACTGTTTGAAAAAGAAAATTGCGGGGACTTCAAAACTGATAACCCAAATTTAGAGCCAATCTTCAAAACGCAGTTTCCGACTAAAAGTGAATGGATCAACAATGGGGTGATCCAAGAAAACACTTTAGCGATTTACATAGACGCACAGTGGGAACTTTGAATCAAAAAGTGCACACTTTTGCCAAAATGTGAATTTTCAAAAATATAAATTTTGACAATTGGTTTGAATTCTAGACACATTGGATGATTATTAATTTTTAAATTTAAATAATTATTGCAGCTACTTTCTAAAGAGTCATAATAATCAAAAGTTTCAAGAAAATATGTAACTCACATTTTACTAAAACTTATGCAAATTTTTCCGCATTCCCAAATCTACAATATTTGTCGGAAATCTTAATAATAATTTTTTTTATAACGGTATTAATGTACTTTAGAAAAAAAAAATAATTATAAAGGCCCTTACCACTACTACCATTTTTATTCCAAAATTTTAACTTTGTGCAAGGATTAAAAAAAGTCCTGTGAGGTCCTGCGAAGATACCTAGGTAATTTAATAGTCGGAATAGCACTCATTTCAGATCTGCTGAGAGTATTTCCGTCTTTTTCCGAATTTTCATGCATGAATCTCTTGCATGCCGTAGAATTTCTCAGGGAAAAACAACGTACACAAGTATAGAGAAATTTTGGGGAAAGTACAGGTATTTTGGTAATTAATAAGATTTAAGGTGTATAAGGTATTTAAATTTTATTGAAGTACGAGTTTTAAATAATTTTAACTTTAAATAGGATTTTAATTTACATCTAATTTCGTTCGCAGTGTGAAGGTTTGTACATGCTGTTCAAAAGTGACTAGCAGTCCAGTTTTATATATGTCATTGCCTGCACCAGATACCAGTGTTTCTTTATTTACTTATGGGAACAACATTTTACTACTTACTAATTTAGATCTTATATCTAAATTTTTTATCAAACGGGGTCCTGCTGCCCCGTTTGATAAAAAATTTAGATATAATTTTAAATTGCCGCTTCGATTAGTGAATTTGGCACCATCTACTTCGAAGGCTTCTTGTGGAAGGCCAATAAAGGAATTCCAATATAAATCGAAGAAAAGCCAGCAAAAAGAAGTCCGTCAATTATTTATCGCTGGTAAAAAAGATCCCTTCAAACTTCTTTTAGCAGCTCATAAAGTGGCTAAAGAAAAAAATTGGATGATCTAGCAGCAGCTATTAAATATATACTTCCGTCAATTGAGAAAGCATCTACGGTGATGAATTTAATTAGGAATCAAAAACCAATAATTAAAAAGATTTCTGAAGAATCACTTTCTATTATACTTGATAACTCGCGGTCAAAGAGACAATATATTAATATTTCACAATTTGTAAGAGCATCTAACTCTGACATTCTTCCGAGCTATCCATTTGTTAAAAAGGCTCCAAATATTGAATTTTGATTTCCGGTTTTTATTATACATATTTGTTATAATTTAATTTTAGTCATTCATTTTAGAGTTAACTATAAGTACTACCTTTTCTGCCTCTTAATATTCTTTTTTATCGCTAATTTAAACTCAATTAATAGCTGGATATATAGAGATAGGAGCTAAACAGCAAATATAACGGGGAGTAAGATCCTCTAGGCGTCCATCAAATCTGTAACAAACGCCGAGGTAAAATCCAAAACGATAGAGGGATGTAAACAGACCTTAACGGAGCTAGGGAGACAAAACGCTGTCACCCTTATATACGTGGCGGGGCACTGTGGCATCCCAGGAAATTAAAAAGCAAATGAGCTGGCGCGGAGAGGCGCAACTGAGAACATTCCAATAATGCTCAACCTGAGCATACTCATCCATGAAATTAAAAAAGAAACCATGGAATGGGTAACGAGGAGGCACAAGGAAAAATGAGAGGGATCCGATATTGCCAGACAGACAAAGGCGTTTTTGGGTACTCTCAAGCACATGAATCTGAAAAGATCATTAAACTTAACAAAGCCAAACTGAAACTTCTTGTTGGCCTTGTGACAGGACATGCAAGACTTAGGGCGCATGCTATAAAAATGGGAAGGGCGAATACTAGGCTGTGCAGGGGATCTGGGGAAGAAGACGAGACCGTATTACACGTTCTTGATCTTGAATCTTATATACCATATATAGAATTAACCCTTCTAACTCAGAAGGCGCACTTCACAGGCAGAGGCCTGGAATCAATTGACCTATTCACCAGAATATAACATATATTAAGATGAATGGGGCTCCCACAACCCATGCAATAAAATATTAGTAAACAAAAAAGAAAAAACAACAACAAAAAATCCAAAACAATCCCAAACACTACAATCAGGGGTGCACAGACAACAGAGATCGTTTAAGCAAATCCTTAGTAAGAGCCTGGTCAAAAATAGGACACATATTCACGGCTCTACACATGCGTTTAATAGGCTCATGCATACCATAGTTAGAGCGAGAATGGATAACATGTAGTAAAGGCAATCTCCTTAAGCTATACGGGGTTTGCCTATAAGTAACTAAACTTGGGAGAGTGAGAGAATCTATATTCAAGTTTAAAAGCTGATGAATAAATACTAGGTCAGCCATTGTACGACGTTCCTCTAACGAGTGCATATTAAGGAATCGTAGGCGATCCTCATAAGGAGGAAACCTTAATGGATCATTCCACAGGAGGTCCCTTAGTGCGAACCTAACAAAGTTCCGCTGCACCGATTTAATGCTGCGAGAATGAACAGCATAGCAAGGAGACCAAACCTGAGATGCGTCCTCAAGATATGGTCTAACTAAAGAAAAAAATAAGTGAATAAGGGTATGTCGATCAGAAAACTCCCTTGACCACCGCTTAACAAAACCAAGGACTGAATTACTCCGAAATACTATATGGTTTATGTGAAAAGTGAAATCGAGTTTTTTGTCTAGCATTACACCGAGGTCAGTAACGGACTTCACACGACGGATATTAGTTTCAGCAAAGGTATAATCAAAGACGGGCTGATTGATGTTCCTAGAAAATGACATAACTTCACATTTATCCAGGTTAAGTTGCAGTCCATTTGTGGCACAGCACCCCTGAAGGTATTCAAATCATCCTGAATGCAGGAAGAATCAGAACTGTTTCTAACGCATGAGAAAATCTTCATATGGTACACAAGATGAAGCCCTTACAACTCTAGATTAAGTATTACGGAAAGAGACACGGTAAGTCCTATTTTTTAAGTAAGAGCAGATCCAGTCGAGCAATAAAGGCGAAAAACCCAACCTTTCAAGCTGGAAGGCAGAGATAATGTGTGATGTAAATTCAAGAAGGTTGGTTGTTGTCGATCTGCCAGGCAGAAAGCTATGTTGATTAGATGAGATTAACCCCTTACACTGCCGAACAAACTGTGAGTATATAACAGATTCAAACAACTTTGGTATGCAGGAAACCTTCGCGATTGGCCCATAATTTGTTATGTAGTTTTTATGCCCCTTTTTATAAACAGGAATTATAAAGGATTTATTCCATAACGTAGTAAATTTGCCGGCCTGAAGAGATTTGTTGAAGATGAGTTCCAATGGAGTGAGTAAGGCATCAGAACAGGGTCTCAAGAATACAGGTGGAATACCATCAGGACCAAAAGAAAAGTCCAGTTTAAGTTCCTTGATAGCATTCATGATAATATCCCGAGATATAATGGGCAAAGCAATGAAGGTAGCGGGACGATTTTGGATATGACCAAACTATTCCAGGTAAGGCATAAAGTTGCCTGATAAAAAGGCACCCTCAAGAAACATTGCAAAGTTATCAGCTATATCAGACGCGCTACAATTAGAGGATCCATTATACCACATTGTAGATGGATAATTATCAGTTTTCTTTTTCAGATTTACAAATTTAAAAAAGGTACGAGGATCATTGTGCAAGCTACTGCGAATATTATGAAGGTATTCCCTGTATAAGGATTACGATAACGCTAAGAAGCATTCATGACAATAAACGAATTCAGAATAAGCTGACGCGCTTCTACAGCATAAGTAGGATTTCCATAACCTATATTTTTTATTCTTTAGACTCCGTAGTTCCCTAGTATACTACGGGGGGAATGACAGGATGATCTCAACCGTTTCAGTGGTACACACGAATTAAACAGATCATAAATCATATCATAAAACACGGAAACGCATTCCTCAATATCGTTATCATGGGAAATCGATTGAGAGAATCCTGTTCCAAAGATCAGAGAAGTCCGCCTTTTTAAAATCAAGAACGTACTGATCTACTTTGGGGTCAACAATATTAGAACCATCGTAGCAAAAACAGATGAAAATGGTCGGGTGTAAACTGTCAATAGCGGATAAATTACGAGAAGTCGTTTCGACTATAGTGTTACTCGAATCAAAAGAAAAAATAAGATCTAACTGTCTTGCCATTGAGTTCTTTACATCACTCATTTGGTGTAAACCAGAGGAGGAGATGGCGTCAAGAAAATGGGAGTCTTTAGCAGTAAGACAATTTGAAGGAAGGTAGGCATCGTCATCAGCGTTGAATACCCATTGAACGCTGGGTAAGTTAAAGTCACCAAGAAGGATTATTTCGTCCTCTGGGTTTGTCATGTTATTAATAAAATCTAGGCTAAGAATTAAAATATCTTAGAGACTTGGAACATCTGCATCAGCTGGTTTGTCAAGTTTGGAGGGATATAACAACATAGAAGGAATATATTCATCTCACCCAGAGCTATCTGAAGAGCTAAGAGCTCCATTGTAAGCGTGACGGATAAAGCAGGGATATCAACCAAACTGCAATCCAAGTGCGATTTGCATGCAACCAACACGCTACCTCCACGAGCCATGGAGTCAGAGTATCTATCCCTTCGAAAAATCTGATAGGACTCGTCAAGAATTTCTGCATCAGTAAAACCGCAATAAAACCAGGTTTCGGTCAGACGATGACGTCGTAACAGCAGGCAAGAGAAGCCTGAAATAACTGGCTTGATCTTGTTCTTAGTCCCCTTACATTTTGGTAGTAAAGGGAAAGCATATCTAGTTTCTTTGGTTGCTAGCAGAAGTTCTATTCTGAGTGTCTCCCGCCACCCTACGACTGGGCACAAATTCGTGCGCAATGATATTCTCGGGCCAGAAATCGGGGGCAGACATTATCTCAAAAAGTTCTGCGGACGATGTCAACTTAAAAAACGACATGAGTCCTTGAGAATGACGAGATCCTAGAAGTTGACAACGGAAGAGTGCTGAGTTGTCAACACCACTCCTCTCCCTCACGTAGCCAACAACGTCGTCAACAGAAGTCGAGGGATCAAGTCGGGAAACAAAAAAAGACCGCGGTGGTTGCGCAATCCTCAGGCTGAAACCCTCATTTCTAGAAACATTAATTGATCTCAATGGGAATGTGGCTTGCGATGGTTGAGGACCAGACTGAGAGAGGCCGGGAGAAATGTTCGCAGCTGGGTCCGATGCAGGGGGAACACGAACAGCACTACGACGACGCCTCGGTCTACGAGCGGTCTGCGGTCGGCGCGGGGGCTGGTCGAGTGCGGGCAAGGCATTGTCCACAGAGCGAGAAGGTGGTGGAAATACCGCTAGCCACGAGGAAGAAGTTTCTAGACATTCGCAGGCAGAAGAGAAGATCGGTCAGGTCAGAAGCAATATAGCCCAGCACCTTGCAGTTAGCGGAGATAGCCTCAGAGCAAGCACTCACGTCACATTTTACTTGCTTAACACCGCGGCGGATGTCGTAGACAATGGGAAGGATGGGTGACGGACCCGCTGAAGAAGATATGTTCGGGTCGAGACCAGCAAGAGAGGCATGAATATCGTCCAGTGAGCCCGACAGCGACAACATTCGAGAGGACATCTCCTGCGACCTCGCCAAGAGGGCACCAGAGTTTGACTCAAGAGTGTCAACGACGCCAAGCAACCTATCCATTTTATTGGACAAGGTGTACGTGTCATCCGACAGAAGATGAAGATCAGCCCAGCGAGAAGGGAAGTTGCTAACCTTACCGGCAACGAGAGAGAGGTCACCGGAGAGCGCATCGACCGTGCTTTTCGCCAACATCAGGACGTGGCAGGGCTTAATTTCAGAGCATTCCTTGCACGTCGAGAAACCAGAGGATCTGGTTCCATGCCTCATACAATCTGGGTGAAAGATCAGCTCACAAACACCATCACAGGCTATTCTGTGGCGGGAAATCAACCTCGCACAGGCTCCACAGGAGGACATACTGCTTGTGATGACACAAATACCAGAAGCAGGAGACAATGTCAGCAATAGAGAACAAAAGAAGAAAAAGATAAAAAGACAGTCAAGTCGTTAAAAATGAAGAGAAGAAAACAAATAAAGAAGAGAACGAAAGCAGACCGCAAAGAGAACAAATAAAGAGAAGAAAATAAATAGAGAAGAAGAAAATAAAAAAGGAGACGAAAACAAAACTGGAATGATTAGAAAAGTAAAAATAGAGAACAAAGTCAATCGATAAAAAGAAAGTCAAGTCGTTAAAAAAAAAACATTAAGAGAAGATCCCCTAAAGATTTAAAAAATAATAAAAAAATAAATAAATAAATAAAAGAAAAAAGAAAAAAATCGACCATCCACAAAATCAAAGAAGAACAGCAACACAAAATAATAAAATGAACGAAAACCAATCCAAAATTCAATAATAAAGATAAAAAGAAAGAAAAACAAATAGATGGAAACAAAACCAAAAATGTTGAAATAACAGCACAAGGTCAATCGAATGCTAAACACACAATGAAGAAACACACAAGTAGTAGGGATATGGGGTTTCTGGCCAAATGAGCACATTGAAAATGGTCAAATTGTGAGGGAAATCGAGGTCTGACGTCACATTTTTGCTCATTTGCGCCAGAAACCCCATAACAATTCGGGGAGAGATAAGGAAATTGCTGGAGATAAGGGAATGGTTACGTGATTCCGAAGGTCAATTTTGTAGATTGTTTTGTTTTGGCGGCGGCGCGCTAGTAAAGATAAGTATGAGTTGCACCTGGGTCTGGATCTGGATCTGGACCTGGATCACGGGTTGAGCTAATTGATAAGGGAGCTGACTATAGAAATTAATAATTTGGTCGCAATGTTGTGGTCGTTGGGTGATAAGGTTTTGTAGATGAACTTGGGCTCGTGCTGAAGATAAGAGTTTGCTGTTTTGAGTTTTTACTATGCCGGATATTTTCGGCGGGAGGTTTTACTACGAGTGATGATAAAATAAGTTGCTAGTGTAGGATTACGTAATTTGGGCAGTAATATATCTTGAGGTCAATGGAATTCCGAGATATTGAGTATGGTCAGTAATTATGAAGTTAAAATTGTGATGAAAATTTTCTAGGTATTTTCTGGAAGATATTTATGAAATAATTTCGTGTTTAAACACGTTTTGTGTTAATGATGAATTTACAGGGAAATTACAGAGAAATTAAGCACTTGAGCGTGAGAAAATTTTGTAAAATAGTATAGGAATATTTCTTTTTTTTTCTT
This sequence comes from Leptarthrus brevirostris, assembly GCA_964036015.1. NCBI lineage: Eukaryota > Metazoa > Arthropoda > Insecta > Diptera > Asilidae > Leptarthrus > Leptarthrus brevirostris. The sequence continues at coordinate 67,594,092 of OZ038375.1, forward strand.
TATATCATCAGTTTTATTCTTTTTTATGGTATTTCTTAATGAAGATTTCACCACTTTGAGTAAATGGGTGAAGATTGTTTTTTGCTTTTGCAACTTCTTATTTCTATGATAGCATTTGTTTCCAAGAAAGTTTTAACATGTTCTCAATAATGTACATTCAAAAGGAAATTGCGGTTTTTAAATTTTTCCAAAGGATATTGTGGTTGCCGTTTGAATCCCCACTCTAGTCCTATTATATATCACTTCTTGCATAAATATCAAGAGTTCTTAGCTAGTCTTTTAGTATTCATAGTGAAGTCAACCGAAATTGTCGCAATAAAAATTCGTGTTCGAACTCAGATTAAAATTATAAATTTTGTATCATCTCCTTACAAAAAAAAATTAAAAATGTATCAACAAGCTATCAACGAAGCAGTCATCGAAGACTTCGAAGTATTGGAGGAGCTAAATTCTGTAAATTTTAAGCCTGCACTCGCTGTTAAAGATATGGAAGAGTCACAGAATTATAAAATCATAACCTGCAGAAGAACAGCAACGAAATATGGACCCAGGATTCTTCTAGAACTAGAGAGTTATCATGTTTTCTTGCCGCCTAGATTCGACGCTAAAATAACTGACCGTTCAATTGACAAAATTAACAATGTAGATTTCTTTCTTGAAAGAAAAGCAGCAGGTGGCAGCTATATCAATTTAATGTTTTCTAAGATAACACCTAGCAGATAACACACCAGCAATTCCAAAGAAGATGCAGCTTCTACCTTAAAATAAAGTAATGACGAGCCAATTCCTATTACAACATCAAGGACTACTACGATTGATAATCCTAAATAGAAATTTGTGTCTATTGACGAGGCCATTGAAGGTTTCAGGCAAGAACTATTAAAGAAAGAACTGGATATTGCAGGAATTATTGAGAGCAAAGATATCTTTTACAGACACTTTATTCGTTGTACATATGACAGTAATTACGTAACTCGTTCATTGGAGAATATCATGCTATGAATATCGTGAGTTTGAAACTGAAAGAATTCTAAGTAATGGTGAAGTAGAGATGGTGAAACAAGTTGATGCTAATTATAAAAGCGATGTGGAATTAGTGAATTTAAGAGGAATGAAGCAAACATATCAAATGAATATTTCAAAATAAGCAGCTATAAAAGGAAGTGTAATTAATTTTTAAGCCAGTTCAAAATGGAGCACGTTCATACAAAAATAATTTTGGATAATATTTGCAAATTAATCGAATTAACAGATTATAGTGAACTTATTGCTGCATATAAAAAGCTAGATTTATTAACTCCCGCTATTAAAGAGGTTATAGAGGTAAAGCCAACAAAGTAGACATTTAATTATATATTTCAATTCTTTCTTTATAGAACGAACCTTTGTTTAACGATTATCAAAAGCATGGCAGGTTCTTTCTTAAGATTTCTAAATCTAATTCAGCAGCATATGAAAAATTCAAGGATATTTGTAGGAGTTTGCAAATTCAAGATGTTTTGCTTTTGCTACAAAAAGAAGAAGAAAATGTCAAAGCAGTTGGAGAAAAAGTAGTTCAATTTAATATCATCCCAAAGATACATTTCGTTCCAATATACGAGCGTAAGGGTCCCTGGCAAACATTTGCGTTGGACAGATTTCAATTTCAACAGCGAATTCGAAATATGAAGGATATTTTGGACCCCATTTTATTCACCTCTCATAGAAATAAAATTTATAGGTTAAGATTTAAAAATTTTAAATAAAGTAATAAAATAAGAACTCATTTACTTTTATTATAAAATATATATTTGTATAACAATATTATAATACATTATCTTTCTTAAGGGGTTATATACAAAGTTGGGGCTTTTTATTGCATATTCTGAAAGTACATACTTTCGAAAATATCTGTGTGAAATTTCATCCAGATCGGAGCACTAAATTTCAAATGACAGCCGTTCGCAGCGCGCTAGTTCCATCCGAAAAGCACTTGGCGAGCGGAGTCCAAAAACTTTAAACGCGATGATCTCGGAATAGAGTTTTTTGAAAAATATCGTTGCGGTGAACGTGATATCTCAAACACTTTTCAACCGATTTTCATAATTTTTTTTTAATTGTTCTTATTTACAATCTCGTGTACTTGAACGGTTCCTTTTTCATCTAAAAATTTTCGATTGTTTGCAATGAATTTTTGTTTAGAATTTTGAACACCTCAAAAGTCGATTTTTTCGTCAACATGGTTTTTTTATACGGAACCGTTCAAGTACACCACAATACATTTTTCTTCAATAATTTTTTTACTCTTTTGATTTAAGTTAAGCGGTTCGCCTTGGAGAGTGTTCACCGCAAGCCTCTGCAAAAAAAACGGGCTTCGGGAGAGGGGCCATAACTCCGACAATTTTTAATATTTTTTTATAATTAATTCAACTTGTTTTTTTTTTCTTCGATAGTACTACCAACAAATTCTCTTTCGCTTTTTTTAATAAAATTTGCATAAAACCCTTTAAAAAAATAACCAACTTAGCTCACTTTTTCCCCTCAACTTTGTATATAACCGCTTAATCCAAGAGTTGTGTTTTGATGAAAATCCGAGCCATTTAACATAAACTTTATCTAGGGTTCTCTTTAATATTTTTTTGACGAGGTAAACATTAGGATTCTTCATCTTTTGGAGTTCCATTTCATAAAAACTCCCCTTTATTGCTTTTCCTTCATGGTCATCCAAAAGATATATTACAGGATTCGTTATCTGAATTTTTGCGATCTTGAAGATTTCTGTAGTCCAGTTTGGTGTATACCCCTATTCAAATACATGTTTATATTTACTAATGCGAACAAAGTCTCCCAGCTTAAATTTTGGTAAATGAAACGTCTTTAAATGATTGTAAACTGTTGATAACAATTTTTTCTCATTCTGCTTTGTCACATCCCGGGGTCGCATTTTTATTGTTCGCTGATTACTTGAGTTATATTTTATGAGTAATTTCTTAACCATATCTATCCATCGATATGAGCCCTGCATACTAAACTCTTTCCACATCATGCTTTGTAATGTTCGATTAAATCGTTCAACTATAGCCCTGCATACTAAACTCTTTCTACATCATGCTTTTTAATGTTCGATTAAATCGTTTAACTATAGATGCTTTTAAAGGGCTATGTGTAGAAAAATGGTTAATGCGGGATTTTTTCATTAAGTTTTGAAATGAGCTATTGAAAAACTCTTTTCCATCATCAGTTTGTAAATTTGTGGGACTCCGACCTTCTTTTAGTATGGATTTCATAGCTTGAGTAACTTCGACACCAGTCTTTCTTTTAATAGGAATTGCCCATGCCATAAGTCATCTATTCCTTTAATTACAACACGTCTGCTTATAAAATTTTTTCTGGCTGGTTTATAAAGCTTATTAACTACTTGGGTTTTATTCATTTTGAAAGTGTCAGAGATTCTACATGAATTAATGCTTTTAAAGTGTCATTAATTTCCTGTAGATTCAGATCTATATATTTCATCAACTTCTTCTGAACGTCAACAATTAATTCATTTGTATATAATTCGTTTGCTATTTTCAGTTTTTCTTGTAGAATGGCAATTGATTCACTCGTATATCTTTTTCACTTGTTATATTTATTATGCTGTATATCTCCTTTATTTTTTTATTATCTTTTTCACTTGTTATATTTATTATGCTGTATATCTCCTTTAACTCTTCTTTAAGAACGGCACTTTTCTTAAGTATTAGCTCAGTAAGATTGTTGCTGACTAACTGAATTTTTTCCTTAGCGTGGGAATTACTTAAATGTACTACCTTATCAGCTACATCGTCGACATATATTTTATTGTCTGCATCATCTCTTTCCATTGGGCTTTTAATATATTTCAAATTTTTAAAACCTATATTGAAATCTTGAGTGAGCTTAAAACCTACACCATTTAGACCCTGTATTCCCTGGATCTCTTGAGAACCAGGTTCACCAGGTAGCCCACTAGGACCACGATCGCCAGCAGGTCCGAACTTTGCTTTTTTAGAATATCGTCCAAACTTGTCGACACTCATTATTACATTAAAGCTGAATACGTTTAAAGATGTTATTTATATTATAATGCCACCTTCTTTTAACTCAAGTCATCCTTACTATACAAAGTTTTTGCAGGTTGTTTCATAAAAAGCAATCACAGAGACCTAGCGTTATTTTATACGGTTTTCCGTTAATAAGGAAATATTCTTCCTCAATTGCAATCTTTGAATTTCCAATTTTCCATTCGTTATCATCAGCTAAATAAACTCCATAAGTGTTGTCAATTTTTGGGCTTTTGTTAATACATAGTTCTAAATATTTATCAACTAATCCACTTGATAAATTAAGAGGAGAATCTCTCTTTTCCATCAAAGTTCTAGAGTGTGTAGGTGTTGCAAATTCATCGTCTTTCGATATTAAGGAATAATCTGGACGCTCTATAGGTGTACTTGTTGGCTCCATTTTCGGGAGTTTAATTTTAGGAGTGAAATTTATATTTTCGTAATCTTCATCATCATCTCTGTATTCATCTTTAATTTTTGGCTCATATTTTGTTTTTGTTATGAATTCATGAAGCGGTTTTGTTATGGGCTTAAATGTCTCCTCTAGACGAGTTTCATTTTCAACTCGGTCAGTTTTCATAGCGCGGAATTTCTTCTTAATGGCATTTCTAGTTTTTATTAGATTTTTTAATAGTTCGTCTCTCTTTTTAACCATCTTTTTAATGAGATTTGAACTGGTCTGACAACTGAGTTGTACTGATCTGAACAGGTCTATGAACAGCTTTACCAGGTCTACGAACAGCTTTTACCAAGTCCATGAACAGCTTTACCAGGTCTACGAACAGCTTTACCAGGTCTACGAACAGCTTTACCAGGTCTGCGAACAGCTCCTACCAGGTCTACGAGCAGCTTTTACCAGGTCTATGAACAGCTTTACCAGGTCTACGAACAGCTTTACCAGGTCTGGGAAAAGGTCTTACCAGGTCTACGAACAGCTTTTACCAGGTCTATGATCAGCTTTACCAGGTCTATGATCAGCTTTACCAGGTGTACGAACAGCTTTTACCAGGTCTATGAACAGCTTTACCAGGTCTGGTGGTGGTGGCGGCGTTGGTGGTGGTGGCTGTGGTGTTGGTAGTGGTGGTGGTGGCGTTGGTGGTGGTGGCGGTGGTGTTGGTGGCGGTCGTGGTGGTGGTGGTGGCGGCGTTGGTGGTGGTGGTGGCGGTGGTGTTGGTGTTGATGGTGGTCTTTAATGTTTCATGATTCATGTTTCTTGTTTCATGTCTTATGTTTATTGTTTCATGTTGCATACGTTGGCGGGGGAGTGCTGGGGTATAAATATCGACGTCAAGTCTATGAACAGCTCTCATCAGGTCTATAAATAGCTTTACCAGGTCTATGAACAGCTTTATCAGGTCTATTAACAGCTATAAGACAGCTCGAATAAGTCTATCTATTATATTAACAGCTCTAACGGGTTTAATATCGGCTAAAACAGATCTTCTAAATTTATAGTGAAATATATGTATCAACTGCTTTTCGATAACGTCCTTTTTCCAACAAATTGTCTTTATCGATTACTAGAAAGCCGTAACTGTCTTTCCAGCAAACACTGCAAATATTGCGAAATTTTTCGAAGGTCATGTCTGTGTTAATATGATCATTATATATATGTCTAAGATTCATATCATCTTGTTTAAATAAAATAAGAAAGTTAGCGTTGTCACGTGTTAAGTGCTTCGGTATATGGGTGTATGTCTGACAGAGATAGAAACTATCAATATTATTGTGTCGTCCCATGCAAAAATAATCACGTATGTTATTTTGTATCCCGCATGCTACATCATCGAAAATGAAGACAGAATTCTCTTTGGCTTCCTCAGGAGGTATGACTTCGCAATTATTAGAAAACGTGTAGTAGCCCAAACCAGCAATAGGACTTATCAACTGCTCTAGATACTGATATTTAGACTGATGTAGTGATTTTGAGTAGATGTAGACATTCTCAAACTTGAGTCCATTTGGATGTTCTATAAGACCAATCATAAGATTGGTTTTACCGCAGTTAGAAGGTCCCACAAGAATTCCTCTTACATTATCAGGTATAAGTGAGCTATGTGTTTTTAGTTCATTTCCAGATTTTATATCTAGATTTTTTATTGGTAAAGTGACTTTCTGCTTCACGAACTTCATTATTAGAACTGAAATATTTATGCACAACACTGACCTTTTATATCAGTCATCAGCTCAGTGTGGTGTTGTGAGGACGTCTAAAAATATATTCTATCTATCGAATGATTGATCATTCAAAGAATCAAAATCGTTCTCGCCAGCGTAAATGTCGAAGAGGAGGCGGTTTGCTAAATACAGCAATTAGCAATTATCCATTTGAATTTCATTTGCCTGGATACCAATATTGCGGTCCTGGTACTAAATTACAAAAGAGATTAGCAAGGGGTGATCCTGGAATTAACCCTCTTGACGCAGCTTGCAGAAATCACGATATCGCATATTCTCAGCATAAAAATATTGAGGATCGTCATATTGCTGATCGTATATTATCCGGTAAAGCATGGGAACGAGTAACATCTTCAGACGCATCTCTCGGTGAACGTAGCAACGCCTGGCTTGTATCAAACGCTATGAAAGCAAAAGTAAAATTCGGAATGGGGGTAAAAAAGGACAAAACTCGTTCTTAAAGGAATAAAAATACGTTAACGCTTCTAAAAGGAGTTCGTGAAGCCAGAAATTTCTTAAAAGTGAAAAAACCAGATTCTTTAAAAGAAGCTATTACACTGGCACTTGATAGCACTAAAAATGTATTTAAAAGAAAAAAAAGAAGTATGTAAAGACTCCCCGTATAATTCCTATACCCAAGGTTGGAGGAATCTTACCTCTCATTCCTATTTTTGCTGGGCTTTCTGCACTGGGAGCTTTAGTAGGTGGTGCATCTGGTGTCGCAAAGGCTGTACAAAATGCTACAGATGCTAAAGAGCAGCTGAAGGAGAGCAACCGCCATAATGAAACGATGGAAGCTATTGCATTAGGAAAGAAGGGTAGCGGGTTATATCTGAAACCCTATAGAAAAGGACTTGGTTTATTCTTAAATCCGCCTTCAAAAAACGTCTAAAACTGCTACCTAATCGAGCATTAAATGAAATCGATTTATATAAATATGCGAATGATATACCACATTTTAGAGGTGTTTTTATGCTTGATGCTCTCCCCAACAAACCTAGAAAATATGAATGTGGAATGGTAAATTTGGATACTACCACCGGTCTTGGAAGTCATTGGGTAGCATATTACAAAAGGGGGTCTGAAAAGGAGTACTTTGACAGCTTTGGAAACTTACAACCACCAAAGGAAATTTTAAGCTATTTAGGAAAAAACATTGTTTACAATTATAAGTCTTATCAAAATTATAACATGATAAATTGCGGTCACTTGTGTTTGAAATTTTTATATAAGCATTGTAATAATAAGTAGCTATAAGTTTGAGAATATAATTGACTATTGTAAGTTGGACTATAAATAAACTCTACATAAAAATAACAGTTTCATTTCACTTTGACCTACTATGTCTGTTCGCCAAACTCACCTGAAAGAAAATCAAATTAGTATTCATTCACAGAATGGAACGACACAAAATTACCTATTACCTAAATACTCACCTGAAATACCTGAATTGATCCCACAATGAAGACAAATGTACCTGAAATCAAAAGAATGAAATATATTAGATTAAGTATACACTACAAACTATTTTTAGTATAAATGAAATGACAATTTACACGAAAGTTTCAACAAATGAACATAATCAAAAAAAGCAAAATCAAAACAATGAACTCAACATGAAATGTAAACATAAATAAATCAAACATGCAAACATGAATACATGGACATAATTACACGAAAACTACATGAAATATACAAAGTATATAACAAAATTGAGTTTTTCTTACCTTTTATTATGAATTCCAGCAGCCAGGCGATAATATCCCTCCGAATTCGCGACTTTTTCCGCGGTTTCCTAAAAGAGAAGAAAACATTAATTTCATTGAACTAACACTGCACATACACAGAAATACACTTAAATAACAATTTAAGACACAATTAAAGGCACCATAAGTAATACTTACCAAGTATTTATTATAATTTCACTTCACTCGCGAATGACATTTTGCCGAAACTTCACCTTTAAAAATACTGTCAAACTTTATGTGCTGCCAACATGCAGCACATCAAATTGATGTAAAATTTGATGAGGAATCGATTGGTGATAACTAAATTTACCAATTTCGATTGCCCATCGAGATATTTTTAATTATTTATATTTCCTATACCCAAAATGAGTGGGAAAGAGAAAACATATATAATTTATATTAAAAAGAGATAAATAAAATACTCTTTCAGTGGAGACTTCAAAATGGAGATAAACATTGAGCAGCAAACGTTAAAACTACAATTAATCCCAATTTTGTGCAAATTAACCAATTTGGATAATTGCATAAAATATTTCAATGAGATTTGCATATGTAGAAAAGAGTTTCCGTCATTCCAGTCATAACAACATGCGGAAAAACTCTTTATGGACAACATATTTATTTAAAATTAACGCGAGGAAAAATTGCGCCGATGAAAGTCTCCACGAAAATGGCAGAAAAGCATATGGCGATGAACTTCATTTGTACAAGATGGCTGACAAGCTTATAAAAGCAATGTTCCTGAGGAGATCGCTCTTTTTCTTAGTGAGTTTTCAGCGAGGCAACATCTACGACAATTTATTTTTTTTCAAAGTAAGTGAACTAGCTACGGTGGTCAAGAAATTCCAAAGATGGCATTTTGACCACCACGTGCAGTTCTGCAATTTTTAAATAATCATTTTCTTTTTCAGCAAGTGCTACAATTTTAATTTATAATTTTTTTTCTTCATTTCGTTTCACTTTATTTATGATTATTATTTTGTGAACTATAATTTCCTTAGGTTTATTAATTTTTTGTTTGTTTGAAATAATTGCGAATAATTAGATAAAGAATAAAAGAAGTTAATTTTATATTTTTTGTTCTTGAATTTCTCTTGTTTTTTATAATTTCATTTGAGTCTTTTATGAATAAATTAATTTGAATTAAAGCCGCAAATTTACGACTTATTATTTCGAAAAAAACCTTTTCAAATTTCAGGACTATTTTGATTTTCTATTTTTTTTTTTTGTTGGTTGATTTTCTTTTCTTATTTGGTTGTTAATTTTTTATTTGCCGCTACACACCCAACATTTTGGTGGTTCCATCCAGGATTGCGTGCTCATTCAAATTAACTTATACTTCCTTATACTTTATTATTTTGTACGTTTGTGTATCGTTTTTAATCCATTTAAACAAACGATAAACCATACCAAAAGGAACGCATCTTTATTATATGACTTCGATTAAGGCATTACTTGTAACCCAAGCGGTTTTAAAGTCTCGAAATAGAGAAGCTAATTGAGAGCGGGAAAAAGACAAATCTCAACAAAAGAACACAAGGATTTTACAAAAACAAATTAGCAGAGCTGAAGAAAGTTTGGGATGATTTCAACAAGAATGATTTTGAAATTAATAAGCTTGTGTTAGAAGAAACTACGCAAGATCCAGAGGATTACATCACCAAGGATTACTACAGCGAACTCAAAAGTAAATATTCAGAATATGTGGGCGAATTAATGGACGGATTAGGGAAATTTCTACCAGCAACAATTTCATCTGCTAATAATGCAATTCCACAAGTTTTTACATCAACCATTGTTCAGCAGGAAGCACAGTTACCACGGATTACGCTACCCAAATTTAACGGCGACTATGACATGTGGCGTTCATTTCACGATTTGTTTACATCAGTGGTTCACAACAATACCAAGATAACACCGGTACAAAAGTTGCATTACCTTAAGGGATGTTTAATTGGGGATGCAGAGAAACTTTTAAGGCACACGCCAGTAACTGATAATGATTATGACCCAGCCTGGAAAAAATTGCAGGAGCGCTACAACAATAAAAGAATACTGGTCAACCATCAACTTAAGATTTTAGTTAATCAACCGAAGCTGAACAATGAAACATCGAAAGGCATAAATTGACACCACCGATGAATGCATACAGCAACTTAAAAATTTAGAAGTCAACGTTTCAACCTGGGACGCCTTGTTAATTTTTCTGCTCGTACAAAAACTTCCGTTTCTGACGTTAAAGCTATGGGAGGAAGAGCAAGGAGCTTCTCAGACATTGCCAACATTCACACAATTTAAAACCTTTTTAAATACACGTTTGAAGGTTTTAGAGTCCATCGCAGATGCCTTGGTACCACAACCAGCGCAACCTAAGCCAGTTTTAAGAGCAACAACTCAATCGTATCACACATTAAAACAATCCAAATGTTCGGCATGTTCTAGTAATCACTTCTTACAACGATGTCCGAAGTATTTAAAAATGGACATTCCTGCTAGACGGAGAGAAGTTAATCAGCACTGCTGGCAACTGTATAAACTGCTTGTCGAAAAGTCACTCGGCTAACAAATGCACTAGCAAATTTAAATGCTTCAAATGCAACGAAAAACATGAGGAACAAACTAAGAAAGAGCAACCTATCTCAAGCAATCAAAATAATAAACATTTCTTTAATTTCACTAAACACGAAAGCAGCGTCAATTCAAATAGCAATGCAGCTTCACAACAATTTGCAGCCAACAGCGCTAATCAATCAAACACCACTCAAAGTTTCATCGCCATGGAGAATAAACACGCACTATTAGCTACAGCATGAGTTTTTGCCCACGGTAATCACGGACAAGCTCAAACGCTGCGGTGTCTTGTGGATCCAGGCTCACAATCCTCCTTCATTACCGAAGCTGCATGTAAACGACTATGTGTCAACCTGACCTCAACATCAGTGGAAGTCATCGGATTAAATACCAGTTCTAATGCCATCGCGCGTCATAAAGTGAGACTACGACTGTCTTCATGCAACTCAGACAACAGTTTAATTGAAGAGGACTTCCTGTTATTACAGCGCATCACAGATCCCTTGCCAACCTCACCAATCTCACGACATGACTGGCAGCATATAACCAATCTCGAGTTAGCCGACCCCATGTTTTGGAGACCAAATAGAATAGACGCTTTATTATGTTTTATATTTCTTTATCTTAAAAAGAAAACTCCCGATTTATTTTAATGTTTTATTGTACTAAGCTACTAACAACGGTGTCAAGTATGCAACTGTTTCCTTATTCCAAAACTATTCCAAAAACTATAAAATAAAACTCTCGTCTCTACAACTTGCACTTATATAACTGGCACATATATAATATATATATAATCTACTTGTATATAATATTTAGATAATCTTAATAATCCATAGTCGTCGGTAAAGTAATTCAATTCTATTTTAAATTTATTCATTATTAAATATAATTTTATTTATATATTAGTTTATTTAGATTTTGAATTTAAATTCATTATACAACATCTTCCTCCTTTTTTTTTGTTTTATAAATTTACTAATACAGGTTCTAACACTTTCTTATATTATAGTTCTAATATTTACAATAAATCAAACTGTTATTTCTTATATGTTCTAAAGTATAATTTCAGTTAAGGATAAATTCAATTAACTTTGCCTTGTTATAAAGAAGTTTAAATTAAATAAAGAAATTCAGAATATTGAAATAGTATAAATTACCAATCATTTTGCCTTTACCTTAGAACGGGTGTTATAAGTTTTATTCGACTTTAAATTTTCATTATCAGAAGTATCAGAGGCGACTTCAGTTTGAGTGACTCTTTTCCTCAAATGTATTTGATTTCTACGGTAAGCGCCTCCTTCTTCCTTCCTTCTCCTCTTCTAATTTCACTATAAATGACCTTGGGCATGGGTGGCTTTGTAAAATTACTCCAGGGTACCACTTATTATTAGGTCTTTGCATCTATACTTCATCCCCTTCCTTAAAACTTTCCTTTTGTCTCTTATTTTTATTATACCATTTTCGTATTTTGTCCTTTTGTTGTTGTATTTTCTTTATTGCTGATGTCTCTATTTTGGGTCTTAAAAGGTTATCGTGAGTTGGTAAAGCAGTTCTCGTGCATCTACTGAAAAGTAACTGTGCAGGGGAACTTTCTAATCCTGATAATGGTGTATTTCTATATTCCAAGAGGATTGAATAAAAGGATTGTTTAGAAGACACTGCTTTGTTCAAAATATTTTTACTAACGCCTACATATCTTTCTGCTAGCCCATTGGATTTAGGGTAATAAGGACTTGTAAATGTGAATTTTGCCCCTATAGAATCCGCGAACTCGATGCAAGCCCTGCAATTGAACGGAGAATTGTCTGAAACAATTTCTTTGGGATACCCGTGTGTGGCAAAAACTACTAATAGATTTTTTATTTTTCATTAGCTGTTTTGTTTTTCAGGGGGAGTATTTCCAGCCATCTGGAATAATAGTCAACTAGAACCAGATAAGCTTGATTAGAATAATCAAATATGTCTAAAGCCACTTTCAAAAAAGGTATATTTGGCATTTCATGAAAATTAATAGGGTCTTTTTGCTTTGAATTTTGTCTGTGTTGACAGACTGCGCAACTATTTATTTTAAACTCAATATCTTTATTCATATTTTTCCAAAAGATTAAAGATTTTGCCCTTTCCCGTGTCTTAGAAATGCCTAGGTGACCCTCATGCAAGATATTAAGATATTCCTTTTATAGTGCTCTAGGTACTATTATTCTATCATTATAAAATAAAATATCTTCTTCAAGGTGAACTTTCTCCTTGATATTAAAAAAGTATTTTAAATTTTCATCTATTTTGGAACTACTTGTAGGCCATCCGTTAATAACAAGAATTCTTACTTTTATCAAAGTTGGGTCATCTCGGGTAGCGCGTAACAATTGATCCTTTCTAGAATCACTGATATTAAGAGAATGAACAATTTCATTGAAGTCCTCTTCTTCGCTATTTTGTTCATCTTTCAGGTAACACCGAGATAAAAGATCCGCAATATATAAGTATTTTCCCGGCAAGTATTGCACATTCAATTTATATTTTAGAAGTTTAAGTTTCATTCTCTGAATTCTTGTCGCATATATTTTTTCTAAGTCTCTCTTGAAAATTGAAATTAAGGGTCTATGGTCTGTTTGTACTGTAACAGACCTACCATATATATAAAAATGAAATTTGTTACAGGTGAAAGTGATTCCAAGGAGCTCTTTCTCGATTTGGGCGTATCTTTGTTCCGCTGGAGAAAGACTCCTTGATGCAAATGTTATAGGCCTACCATCCTGCAATAGGCAGCAACCCAAACCACTTTTGGAAGCATCTGACTGCACTACAATAGGCTTGGATTCATTAAAATTTTGTAATGTTGGCGCTTCTGCTATTAATTGTTTTATATAATTTAGATCAGAGGTATGAATACCTAACCACATAAACACACTGTTCTTTTTTAATAAGTTTCTCATGTTTGTCGTTTTTTCCTCCAAATTGTGGATAAAGTTTCTTAAGTAATTTATCATACCAAGTATGCGTTGCAATTCCTTTTTGTCTTTGGGCGGTTGAATATTTAAAATTGCTTTGACTCTATCGGGGTCCACGCTCACTCCCTTTTCCGAGAAAACATGTCCTAAATATTTCACTTGAGATTCTCTATATTGTAATTTTGATGGATTAAACTTTACACCTAGTTTTCGAGCTGTTTCAAATACTAACTTTAAATTCTTATCGTGCTCTAATTCGGTTTTGCCATATATGATTAAATCATCAATATACACTGAGACTCCAGGTAAACTTGCAAAATTTTCATGTGTGTATTTCTGAAAGATTTCAGGCGCTACACTCAAACCGAAAGGAAGCCTGGAAAATTTGTAAAATCCGAAAGGGGAACTGAAAGTACACAAATCACTTGAAGCAGAATCTAGTTCTACCTGCCAAAATCCGTTTTTTAAATCGAGAACTGTAAAGTACCTCATTCCACATAACTTGGCTTTTAGTTCATCTAAAGTTGGTATTAAGAAATGTTCCTGAACTAAAACTTCATTCAGGTCTTTTGGATCTAAGCAAATCCTAATTGTCTTATCCGCCTTTTCTACTACGACAAGATTATTAACCCAATTTTTTGGTGTTTCTACCTTTTGAATGATACCTTGTGTTTGCAAAGCACCTAATGTTTCTCTCAAAGGTGTAAACAAAGCATTTGGGATGCGACGTGGTGGTTTGATAATAGGAGTAGAATTTGTTTTTAATTTTAACCTGCACTTTTTTGGAAATTTCCCAATCCCTTCAAATAAATCACTATAATCTGTTTGTAATTTCGTTTTTTCAAGGCTTAAATTGTCAACTCGTTTAATTAAATTCAAATCTATACACCCTTTAATTCCCAAAAGTGGAGATGATTTAGTATCGACCACCAAAAATTTTTGTACTACAGAATCAGAATGTACCCCAACATGACACTTTAATTTTACTATACCCACTGGAATAATTTTATAACCTCCATATGCCTCAAGAGTCATTTTTACTGGTTTTATTTCAATTTTTGTATTTATTTTATCAAACAATTTTTTGGGTAAAACATTTACCTCAGATCCCGTATCCAGTTTAAATGTCACTGGAACATTTTCAACTATTATTGTTTCTAACCTGCATATTGCATTTTTATTCAAAAGCTCATAAATAAAAAAGTCACTCTTACCTAAGTCTTTTACCTTGACACTTTTGAGGTCATCGTTATCATCTCCATTACTTTCTTCCTTTAGTTCATTCACTTTTTTGGATTTACAGGCTATCGCAAAGTGATTGGGTTTTTTACACCTTTTGCAAAATTTTCCCAAAGCAGGACACCTTTTATTCCTATTATGTTTAGTATAACATCTATCACAACAACTCGAATCTTCCTTTTGTGTGTTATTTGCCCTAAAATTTTGAAAAGAACTATTACTCTCTACATTTTTTCTATCTTGCCTAAATTGACGTCTAGCATTATGTTCAAATTTTTTAACATTCTTAAAATTATATTGATCAGAAAATTGTCTACTTCCCCTGTTTTGCAGTTGATCTAGTTGCACTGCAGTTGATCTGTCCAGCTCGTACAGACGGCATGTTTTAATAGTTTCGTCCAAGCTTATGTTACCTACTTGCAATAATTTTTCTTGGCACCTCTTTGAGCGAATTCCAAAGATAAGTCGATCTCTAATTGCCTTGTCTTTCTCGGTTCCTTCAAAACTGCATTAAATAGCCAGCTGTTTGACATCAGTCAAAAAATGTTCGAAGCTTTCACCTTCCCGTTGAACTCTGTCGTACAATTTAAACCTCTGATACACCTCATCTTTCTTTGGATTGCAATAGATTTCAAATTCCTCTAAAATTTCTGACACCGTTGCATTCTTTTTACCGCTATCTGCCATTGTATTATATACTTCGAGCGCATCATCTCCCAATAAATTGAGCAAAATGGCCACATGAACTTCATCAGATTTTTTCTCACCTTCTGATGCCCGTAAATAAATTTCAAACTTTTGCTTAAATTTTTTGAAATTTTCAGCCAAGTGTCCTTCCATTTTTAAACATTCTGGAACTCGAAACTCCATTTTTCGTAATTGTTTTAGTTCTCCCTCTTGTTTCACACCTTCTTGCTTTATGACCTCTTGTACTTTATCTGTCTTCACTGTCACCTCAGATTTCACCTGTTTTTCGTCAATTTTCACCTGATTTTCAGTAGACTTCTCACTTTCACTGGATGAACTCAAATTTTCCTGTTGCTTGTTTTCTTTATCTCCGTATTCTGTTCCGGTATTTTGAGGTAAGCCTTTTGCTCGTGCTCTGGTATTAGGTTTTTCTTTCTTTGGTGGCATACTCTTTTAGCGGTATTAAATATAAGTTTTTTCCGGCTGCGCAATGTTTTATATTTCTTTATCTTAAAAAGAAAACTCCCGATTTATTTTAATGTTTTATTGTACTTAGCTACTAACAACGGTGTCAAGTATGCAACTGTTTCCTTATTCCAAAACTATTCCAAAAACTGTAAAATAAAACTCTCGTCTCTACTACTTGCACTTATATAACTGGCACATATATAATATATATATAATCTACTTGTATATAATATTTGGATAATCTTAATAATCCATAGTCGTCGGTAAAGTAATTCAATTCTATTTTAAATTTATTCATTATTAAATATAATTTTATTTATATATTAGTTTATTTAGATTTTGACTTTAAATTCATTACACAACAATTACGAGCAACCATATACACACAAATACTAAGAGAAGGGATACGACGGGGACCACCGACTTCTCTAATCGCAATTAACACTATGTTTGGATGGATCCTCTTAGGATCAAATACAGAGGCATCAAGCAAGCAAATTAAGGCCTTCACAATCACAACAGCTGACACAGATCTGAACCAACAATTGAAAAAATTCTGGGACATAGAAGAGGTTCCCTCAACAATCATTCTTACTAAAGAAGATGAAGGATGCGAACAACTTTTCCAGAAGACCTATAAACGGCTAAGCAATGGAAAATACCAGGTACAACTTCCATTCGCTAACGAGCCACCCGCCTTGGGAGAATCACGACCTCAAGCGTTCAAACAATTCATCAATTTACAACAACGGCTAAAAAACAATCCACAACTAGAGGCGGCTTATACAGCATGTCTAAACGAGTACATTGACCTCGATCACATGGAAGAAGTCAATCCTCCGCACAATAATGAGCCTCACTATTACATCCCACATCATGCTGTGTTCAAGGACAGTACAACTACACGACTGCGAGTAGTATTTGACGCGTCTGCCAGGACTACAAATGGTAACTCGCTCAACCAAATGCTCCTAACAGGTCCAACTCTACAAGCTAAACTGTTTGCAATTTTATTGAATTGGAGAAAATACGAAATAGCAATGAACGCCGATTTGGAGAAAATGTACAGAATGATAGAAGTCCATCCGAAGCAACGAACATTTCAAAGAATCATATGGCGAAATCAAAAAACTCTACAACCACAAGACTATCAGTTAAGGACAGTCACCTTTGGAACATCATGCGCTCCGTATTTAGCAATACATATTTTGCATCAATTGGCACATGATGAAGCAGAACACTGGCCTTTAGCATCGAAGATCACTCTTTCTGAATTAAAGAATTACAGCACCAATTAATTAATATGATGAAGTCTGGAGGGTTTAATTTAAGAAAGTGGGCCAGTAACAATTATAAATTGCTTGAACGTCTTCCATTGGAACATCGCAAACTCAAGGAATATTTAGCATTCACTGACAGCGATTCAGTCAAAACATTAGGAATTCGTTAGCATCCTGGACCTGATTACTTCACCTTCGTCATTAAACAACCGCCAGTTTCTACCAAGATAACTAAACGCACGATCCTATCAGAAGTCTCTTCCTTGTATGACCCCTTGGGCTGGCTGTCACCTGTCATCATCATAGCTAAACTAATCATCCAAGCTCTGTGGATAACTGGATCATCCTGGGACGAACAAGTGATCGAAGTCATCAATAGTCAATGGACGATATATAAGCATGAACTGCAAAGGCTGGAACTATTAAAAATTCCGAGATGGGTGCATTATTCTCCACACTCAGCTGTGCAAATTCATCGATTCTGCGACGCGTCGAGAAAGGCCTATGCAGCTGTGTTGTATTTACGTACTCGAAATGAAATTGGACAAGTGACCTCAATTCTATAAACATCAAAGACAAAGATGGCTCCTCTGAAACCCACGACAATTCCTCGCCTAAAATTGAACGGTGCATTACTGCTAGCCAAACTGCTCGAAACAACCATCAAGGACATGAACCTGCAACATGTACCCGACATGGACATGCAACATGGACAGACGCAACAATTGTGCTGCAATGGATCAAGGAACATCCATCACGATGGCAGACATACGTGGCCAATCGATACGATACGATCACTGGCGTCATATCAACACCTAGGACAATCCGGCTGACTTAGCATCCAGAGGAATTGTAGCATCCAATCTGATAGACAACAATTTATGGTGGCATGGACCAAGCTGGTTAATTAAGCCTGAAGCAGAATGGCTCCAATCTCGCAAACCAGATCAGCAAACAGACTTAGAAGTTAGAAAACCTATTGTAGTTTATGTGCTAGCATTGTCCTCTGATCATATAATTTTTCGCTTTTCATCATATTCACGTCTACTCCGGATAATCGCAACAATCCAACGTTTCATTCACAATTGTCGGAACAATCAAGAGAAATAAACAACAATGCTAACAAGTACAGATCTGAAATCGGCGGAACATACTGTTTTAAAATTAGTACAGCAATATGCCTTCCCAGATGAGTATGACAAGTTATGCAACAAAATTCAAATATCACCTAAGAGCCGGCTTCTGACACTTAATCCATTCATGGACAACGATGGTCTCATACGTCTAGGTGGTCGATTGCAAAACGCTGATCTTCCTTATGCCAGAAGGCATCCTATAATCTTACCAAAAGATAATCATATTTCCAGAATCATTATAGATAAGACACACAAAGAGACGTTGCATGGTGGAACATCCTTAGTGTTAAACACTATCAGGCATCAATATTGGATTCTTGATGCGCGTCGATGCATAACCAGTAGACTACATTAGTGCATAACTTGCTTTCGACATCGGCATGCAATCACAACTCAACTCATGGGCAGTCTACCAGCATGCGGAGTAAATATAACAAAACCTTTCACCGAAGTTGGAATAGATTATGCTGGACCCTTTTCCATAAAGGTATCAACTCATCGTAATGCCAAGATTCAAAAGGCCTATTTCTGCATTTTCAGTTGCATGGCCACGAGAGCAATTCATATAGAGCCTGTATCAGATTTGACATCCTTGGCATTCATCGCTGCATTAAAAAGATTCGTGTCCAGAAGAGGTCTATGTCGCAACGTATATTGGAGCGAATTCCCTGCTTAATAAAACTCTGAAACAAGCAATGAAAGAGTCTAAACCAGAAGCAGCAACTTACCTAGCATCAAAAGGTATAACGTGGCACTTCAACCCACCAGCTTCGCCACTCTTTGGCGGATTGTGGGAGGCGGGTGTCAAATCTATAAAACATCATCTTCGACGAACCTTGGGAAATACTATATGCAACTTCGAAGAATATGCAATAATACTTGCGCAAATGCTTCTGCATGCCTTAACTCTAGGCCATTATGTCGTATCAGAGATACCTCAGAGGAACTCTTCACACTTACTCCGGGGCATTTTTTAATTGGACAGGCATTTAACGCTATACCAGAAGCAGACTGTACAAGTATTTCACTGCCACAACGATGGAAAATGGTACAAAACATGACAAAACAGTTTTGGAATAAATGGTCTAAGGATTACCTTAACCAATTGCAGCAAAGACCTAAACAATCACCACACATCACCACAATCCAATATCCAAGTGGGAGAAGTCATCCTCATTAAAAATGAAAACATGCCTCCCACAGTGTGGCCTCTTGGGTTGGTGGACAAAGTATATCCAGGAAAGGACGGACTTGTACGAGTTGTTCAAGTACGAACTAAAACCAGCACGTTTCAGTGACCTGTATCAAAAATTTGCCGGTTGCCAATTCATAGTAGTTCCTTAAGTGTTAAGTAGTTTAAGTGTTCCTTAAGTGTCAAATATACCAAGAGGTAACTAGTCTCTCCATTTCAGATGAGTCATTTTAAAGAATTTGATGAAGACGTACTAATGATTTTCGATGACATCGAGTTCACTCCTCCTGGTACTCCTGATTTGGCTGTACTCCTATCAGACGAAGAATGCGATGTTCCTGGCTTTCGACGAGATCCACCGAAGAAAAGATCACCACTAGCATCCAGTATTCAAGATCCTAAGCCGAGCACCTCTACTGCGAAGGATTCCTGCTTCTGTCCTGAATGCAGCGGTCCGATTTCATCACAGTCAGCACCTCAAGATAAGTCAAACGAAAATAACTACAGTCTTCCGCCTCCAGTGCCAATATTTTCAAAGCCTGCCATGATAAACGGTGCTCAAGTGCATTCAATCCACACCCTAAGACCAACAAGAACAATAGCGGAGCTTAAAATGAGAGCAACCAACAGTCATCAACGCTTTATAACACGTGAAGGGCAAAATATTTACCTCTCAAAAGAGATACTAAGGCGAATTGATTTTGATGATATTACGAGAAGAAGAAACCGCAGTTAGAAGGTCCCACAAGAATTCCTCTTACATTATCAGGTATAAGTGAGCTATGTCTTTTGACTTCATTTCCAGATTTTATATCTGAATTTTTTATTGGTAAAGTGGCTTCACGAACTTCATTATTAGAACTGAAATATTTATTGCACAACACTGACCTTTTATATCAGTCATCAGCTCAGTGAAATGTTGTGAGGACGTCTAAAAATATATTCTATCTATCGAATGATTGATCATTCAAAGAATCAAAATCGTTCTCGCCAGCGTAAATGTCGAAGAGGAGGCGGTTTGCTAAATACAGCAATTAGCAATTATCCATTTGAATTTCATTTGCCTGGATACCAATATTGCGGTCCTGGTACTAAATTACAAAAGAGATTAGCAAGGGGTGATCCTGGAATTAACCCTCTTGACGCAGCTTGCAGAAATCACGATATCGCATATTCTCAGCATAAAAATATTGAGGATCGTCATATTGCTGATTGTATATTATCCGGTAAAGCATGGGAACGAGTAACATCTTTAGACGCATCTCTCGGTGAACGTAGCAACGCCTGGCTTGTATCAAACGCTATGAAAGCAAAAGTAAAATTCGGAATGGGGGTAAAAAAGGACAAAACTCGTTCTAAAAGGAATAAAAATACGTTAACGCTTCAAAAAGGAGTTCGTGAAGCCAGAAATATCTTAAAAGTGAAAAAACCAGATTCTTTAAAAGAAGCTATTACACTGGCACTTGATAGCACTAAAAATGTATTTAAAAGAAAAAAAAGAAGTATGTAAAGACTCCCCGTATAATTCCTATACCCAAGGTTGGAGGAATCTTACCTCTCATTCCTATTTTTGCTGGGCTTTCTGCACTGGGAGCTTTAGTAGGTGGTGCATCTGGTGTCGCAAAGGCTGTACAAAATGCTACAGATGCTAAAGAGCAGCTGAAGGAGAGCAACCGCCATAATGAAACGATGGAAGCTATTGCATTAGGAAAGAAGGGTAGCGGGTTATATTTGAAACCCTATAGAAAAAGACTTGGTTTATTCTTAAATCCCCCTTCAAAAAACGTCTAAAACTGCTACTTAATCGAGCATTAAATGAAATCGATTTATATAAATATGCGAATGATATACCACATTTTAGAGGTGTTTTTATGCTTGATGCTCTCCCCAACAAACCTAGAAAATATGAATGTGGAATCGTAAATTTGGATACTACCACCGGTCTTGGAAGTCATTGGGTAGCATATTACAAAAGGGGGTCTGAAAAGGAGTACTTTGACAGCTTTGGAAACTTACAACCACCAAAGGAAATTTTAAGCTATTTAGGAAAAAACATTGTTTACAATTATAAGTCTTATCAAAATTATAACATGATAAATTGCGGTCACTTGTGTTTGAAATTTTTATATAAGCATTGTAATAATAAGTAGATATAAGTTTGAGAATATAATTGACTATTGTAAGTTGGACTATAAATAAACTCTACATAAAAATAACAGTTTCATTTCACTTTGACCTACTATGTCTGTTCGCCAAACTCACCTGAAAGAAAATCAAATTAGTATTCATTCACAGAATGGAACGACACAAAATTACCTATTACCTAAATACTCACCTGAAATACCTGAATTGATCCCACAATGAAGACAAATGTACCTGAAATCAAAAGAATGAAATATATTAGATTAAGTATACACTACAAACTATTTTTAGTATAAATGAAATGACAATTTACACGAAAGTTTCAACAAATGAACATAATCAAAAAAAGCAAAATCAAAACAATGAACTCAACATGAAATGTAAACATAAATAAATCAAACATGCAAACATGAATACATGGACATAATTACACGAAAACTACATGAAATATACAAAGTATATAACAAAATTGAGTTTTTCTTACCTTTTATTATGAATTCCAGCAGCCAGGCGATAATATCCCTCCGAATTCGCGACTTTTTCCGCGGTTTCCTAAAAGAGAAGAAAACATTAATTTCATTGAACTAACACTGCACATACACAGAAATACACTTAAATAACAATTTAAGACACAATTAAAGACACCATAAGTAATACTTACCAAGTATTTATTATAATTTCACTTCACTCGCGAATTACATTTTGCCGAAACTTCACCTTTAAAAATACTGTCAAACTTTATGTGCTGCCAACATGCAGCACATCAAATTGATGTAAAATTTGATGAGGAATCGATTGGTGATAACTAAATTTACCAATTTCGATTGCTCATCGAGATATTTTTAATTATTTATATTTCCTATACCCAAAATGAGTGGGAAAGAGAAAACATATATAATTTATATTAAAAAGAGATAAATAAAATACTCTTTCAGTGGAGACTTCAAAATGGAGATAAACATTGAGCAGCACCATCTCTTGCAAACGTTGAAACTACAATTAATCCCAATTTTGTGCAAATTTACCAATTTGGATAATTGCATAAAATATTTTAATGAAAATTTCATATGTAGAAAAGAGTTTCCGTCATTCCAGTCATAACAACATGCGGAAAAACTCTTTATGGACAACATATTTATTTAAAATTACCGCGAGAAAAAATGGCGCCGATGAAAGTCTCCACGAAAATGGCAGAAAAGCATATGGCGATGAACTTCATTTGTAAAAGATGGCTGACAAGCTTATAAAAGCAATGTTCCTGAGGAGATCGCTCTTTTTTCTTAGTGAGTTTTCAGCGAGGCAACATCTACGACAATTTATTTTTTTTCAACGTAAGTGAACTAGCTACGGTGGTCAAGAAATTCCAAAGATGGCATTTTGACCACCACGTGCAGTTCTGCAATTTTTAAATAATCATTTTCTTTTTCAGCAAGTGCTACAATTTATATTTATAATTTTTTTTCTTCATTTCGTTTCATTTTATTTATGATTATTATTTTGTGAACTATAATTTCCTTTGGTTTATTAATTTTTTGTTTGTTTGAAATAATTGCGAATAATTAGATAAAGATTAAAAGAAGTTAATTTTATATTTTTTGTTCTTGAATTTCTCTTGTTTTTTATAATTTCATTTGAGTCTTTTATGAATAAATTAATTTGATTAAAGCCGCAAATTTACGACTTATTATTTCGAAAAAACCTTTTCAAATTTCAGGACTATTTTGATTTTGTATTTTTTTTTTGGTTGATTGATTTTCTTTTCTTATTTTGTTGTTAATTTTTTATTTGCCGCTACACACCCAACAATGTCATTAACACTAACTTTAACTGGGAATTCATCTGTACTCACAGTTAAGTACTTTCCGCCACTGGATCTTACATCGGAATACGTTTGCGGACTCATTGATTTACAGACATATAATTCAATACCTAATGTGGACAGTAGAAATAACTTATTTCATGTTGGTGATGATGAAATTAAAATTCCAGAAGGTTCCTATGAAATTGATGATATTGCAGGATTTATCAAAAGAGAACTAGCTAAAACGAAAGCTAAGCCTATAGTACAATTAGTGTCTAATAATAACACATTGAAAAGTAAAGTTAGAAGTTCTAGCCGAGTATAATTGGATAAGAAGAACTCTATTGGATCATTATTAGGATTTGGTAAACGCATTCTAGAACCTAATATTTTATATCAATCTGATTTACCAGTGAATATAATAAAAGTTAATGTAATACGACCTGAATGTAATATAGTATCAGGTTCCTTCATTAATAATCAGCAAGTTCACACCTTACACGAGTTCTCTCCTAAGGTGGGTCCGAGGTATAAAATAGTCGAAGTTCCTAAGAATGTCATTTATTTGCCTCTGAACATCAGACGGATAAGCTCTCTAACACTGAAGTTCGTGGATCAGGACGGTGATCTAATAAATTTTAGAGGAGAAACGATTACAGTGAGACTGCATTTGAAGCCGCAACATGCTAATATATAATAATATCATTGATAATAAATACAAGTGCAAAAGTGTTAAGTCTTCTAGTCAGTCTAAAACCACACAGCAGTCAGGAATAAAGCTAACAGCAGCTAACGTACAATTTTTGAAATCTCTCGGTCTTAAGTTAAAAAATGAATGAATCATAGCTTCTCTCCTTTTCTGACATCATATAAAAACAGCGATGAAATTCGCATTTCAGTACAACATCAGGATTTATATGTGCTGCCAAGTGAAAGTTTCATATATATAGAAGGCGCGCTAGCAAAAGCAGATGGAACTACATCAACAACAGCAAAATTAACTAATAATGCTATTTCTTTTCTTTTTTATGAAATTCGCTATGAATTAAACGGTGTAAAATTGATCGTACGAGAAATCTTGGATTTGCAACAACAATAAAAAATTATATATCGTTAAATCAAAATGAAAGCAATGTGTTACTAAATGCGGGCTGGTCTCCAAATAATGAAAAATTGTTATAAATGCTAAACATGAACTTATTCTGATTCGAAGTAGAAGCGATGAAAATGCCTTTCTATCACCAAGTGATGAAGCTAAAATAGATATTTTTAAACAATGAAGAGTACCACACATAAGTGTAGCCGATGAAGAAAAACTCTCGCTGTTTAAGTTAACTGATACTGAACGCCTTATACAAATGAGTTTTCGTAGCTGGGATATATATGAATACCCTATATTACCTATAACTGTTGAACATAATTGGACAATTAAAACATCAAAACATCTAGAAAACCGCCGATATGTAATTTTACCGCTTCAAACAGATCGGAAAAACGTGAAGAGTAAAGATGCCAGCAAGTTTGATCATTGCGAACTTTCAGATGTGAAGCTTCACTTAAATTCTGAAACATTATTTTGCGTTTTCTTTAAGGTTTCCTAACATATTTCTAAACACAGGTATTTCGAAGATTTTCTTTTCAATTAATTTTAAATTGCAGTCCTTGGTTGAGGGAGCAAATACAAAAAAATTTTGAATGTACATTATTGAGAACATGTTAAAACTTGCTTGGAAACAAATGATATCATAGAAATAAGACGTTGCAATAGCAAAAAAACAATCTTCACCCATTTACTCAAAGTGGTGAAATCTTTATTAAGAAATACTATTAAAAAAGATTAAAACTAATGATATAAAGAAAAAAATATTCCTATACTATTTTACAAAATTTTCTCACGCTCAAGTGCTTAATTTCTCTGCAATTCCCTGTAAATTCATCATTAACACAAAACGTGTTTAAACACGAAATTATTTCATAAATATCTTCCAGAAAATACATAGAAAATTTTCATCACAATTTTAACTTCATAATTACTGACCATACTCAATATCTCGGAATTCCATTGACCTCAAGATATATTACTGCCCAAATTACGTAATCCTACACTAGCAAATTATTTTATCATCACTCGTAGTAAAAGCTCCCGCCGAAAATATCCGGCATAGTAAAAACTCAAAACATCAAACTGTTATCTTCAGCACGAGCCCAGGTTCATCTACAAAACCTTATCACCCAACGACCACAACATTGCGACCAAATTATTAATTTCTATAGTCAGCTCCCATATCAATTAGCTCAACCCGTGATCCAGGTCCAGGTCCAGATCCAGATCCAGACCCAGGTGCAACTCATACTTATCTTTACTAGCGCGCCGCCGCCAAAACAAAACAATCTACAAAATTGACCTTCGGAATCACGCAACCATTCCCTTATCTCCAGCCATTTCCTTATCTCTCCCCGAATTGTTATGGGGTTTCTGGCGCAAATGACCAAAAATGTGACGTCAGACCTCGATTTCCCTCAGAATTTGACCATTTTCAATGTGCTCATTGATCATTTGCGCCAGAAACCCCATATCCCTACTACTCACACAGTTTCAAAATATCAAAAATAAAACAAAACACGCACGCATAAATATAAAAGATCATAAAACAGCTATTCGGCAATGAGCCAGGAGAACCAGCGAGATGAACAAAAATGCACAGAACTCAACAACATAAACCCTCAAAGTTCAGAGGAAAAAAACCGTACAGTGACAGAAATTCATGAAATCACTACTGTAAGCCGAGATCACCGCAACCAAGACAGCAAGTGCTTAAAGAGCACTACCGATATCGAGAAAAAAACAGAAAAACACCAAAATAAGCAAAACTGAACCAAACCAATCGTGATGACAAAATAAACAGAAATCAAAGGCAAGAATACCGGAACAACAAACGCAGAGTATTTTGACACCAAAAACAAGTACACCTTTTATCTTAGGACGAGACTACTGCGAAGACTTAGCAGAAGTTAAAAAATCAGGTTATAATCGAATTATCCAATTCGTTAAGGCGATCAGTTGGCTCGACAGGTACGCTGCCGAGGAGGGGGCGTACAACGGGCCACTATAGGCCTCAGTGCATGGAAGATGCACATCTTTATCCCCTCGAAACCAACCAACCAATTCCAGGCATTTCAAATTTCAGCTTTAAGTTAAATATCGTTGCCCTTCTGAGAAGCAGTGTATTGAACAACGTTATCGTAATAATTTTCGTATTGGAAGTATGGAAGTAAACCGACTAAATGAAGATGAGCTGACATACGAGCTCACAATTCGTGGACTTCCAGTTGGCAAAGTCGATAAAATGAGAGCAAACCTACGTTCCGAATTAAAAGCTAAAAAATTAGATCAAACTTTATTTACCATACCTTACCCTTATAAGTTCGAAGAAGATATCGAGTCACTGCAAAAGAAAAAAGAAGTTAGACGAAATTAATGGGATTATCGAAAAATTTAAGGGTGATATTGGTTCCACGGAGATAAAAAAGCGATGACCAAATTAGAGTGGTCCCTATCTAGGGACTAGATGTGAAGCAACAACCGAAACCCAGGTTGAAAAAAGAGTTGTATAAAACGGGATTTAGTTTTAGCATTTGGATCTCTACAAGACGGGGGAGTAGCTAATAATCCTGAAAGCGATGACTCAGAGAAATTTGAGGAGCATAACATAGCAAAAGCTGGCCCAGTTAGAGTACCTTTGTATAAATGGGGAATTCAATTTTGGGGAGAGAAAGACCAGTGGGTTATAGAACTAGAAGATGCCAGGAGATTAAGTGCAGCTCAATTATTCCGTTCAGCACTAGACTTGTTTTATGTTAAGGCCTTAGTTTGGTATTGGGAAATTAAAGCAGAATTAAGATCTGGTGTGTGAACTTAAAAAGGAATACTTACCTGCGCAATACGATGATAGGTTATTGGAAGAGATAAGACGTAGAACCCAAGGCAAGGTTGAGTCGATCGGAACCTATATTGCAGTAATGAGCAATTTGTATGCCGGGCTTACTCATCCTCTTACTGAAGCTGAAAAACTTAGGATATTAAAGTGAAATGTTAGTCTCTTTTATCAGCTCCAATTGACGTTAGCTGATATTAAGTCTGTCCCAGACCTTGACGAATTAGGACGCAAATTAGAAGGGGTTTGAATTCCTGTGGAGGCCTTTGCACCATCGAATAAACGGAATACTTATTTATTTGAGCCAGACTAGGCTTATGTTTATACCAGCCCAAATGGTGTAGTTAGTACTAATAATAGTAACCAATCTTTATGTAGACATCCCAAATGTGGTCGTGAAGGACACCTTGGTAGATTTTGCCGAGCTCCAACCCATGGTAATGCTCCAAGAAGAATTAAAAAACCAAGACGTTCTCGATCACCCTACAATGGCAATTTTAGCACTAATGTTTCACCACCTCAGGGAAATACGAGATCGGGAAATGCCGTTCGCATTACGTATTCGCTCAAGCGAAGCAAGATGTACGTCCTTTTTTTAATGTTTGAGTTTTAGATGTAAATTGTATGTGTCTTCTTGATTCCGGGCTTCTCGCACCATAGTAGGTGGACCGGGGTGGAATCTGTTGCTGAAAATGCGGCTTAAACCAAAAAAGGCTTAATTTAAAAATGTTACTTTAGCAGATGGAAATAGTTATTCTAGGCGGGATCGAAATCCCAATAGAACTTTTTGGACGAGTTAAAACTTGTACGGCATTAGTAGTAAGGGAAATTCAACTTTACTTATGTATATACGGCGCCGGTTTTTGGAAGACGATGAGTATATCTGCAAATTTAGCTAACAATACATGGACATTTTCAGAAGAAACCTTCATGCATGAAATTGCATGCCTAGAGAGTAGATCGAAACTAACACCTAACGAAGAAAAAGAGTTAGGGCAGATTATTCAAGAAGCGGAACAAAAAATAGGAAAAGGACTAGGTTGTACCTCCGAAGTAGAGCACGTCATAAAGCACGTCATTAAGCAAAGATATTACCCTGTTTCACCGACTATACAGCAGGTAATAAACAAAGAACTAGACAAAATGATAGCAGACGGAATAGTAGAACCCTCCAAAAGCTTGTTCGTTACCTGTGGTCATGGTGCGAAAAAAGGATGCAAGCTACAGCTTTTGCGTGGACTACAGAAAGCTTAATAAGGTGACGAGAAAGGATGCCTACCCGTTGCCGTATGTGTCGGCAACCTTTGATAAGCTGAGGGATACCAGATATATGTCCTACTTGGGCATTATATCATCATTCTGTCAGGTCCCTATGGTAGAAGCTCCCAAAGAATATACCACCTTCGCCGTACCAGGGAGAGGACTTTCTCAATTTCCAAGAATGCCGTTCGGGCTTACAAATTCTCCGGCTACTTAGCAGCGACTAATAGACAAAGTTTAATCGGGAACCCTGGAGAGTCATGTTTTTGTTTATCTGGAAGACATGATCATTGTTAAGCAATCATTCGAAGAACATACGCAAGTACTCAGGGAAGTTCTAGAAAGGCTTATCATCAACTCTGAGAAGTGTGAACTCTGCAGAAGAGAACTAAGGTATATTGGTTATTTAATGGGCGAAAACGAATAACAAGTTGACCCCGACAAATTAAAGTGTATACTTGACCTACCTCATCCGAAGACAGTTTCTGAAATTCGTCGGCATGGTAGCCGACTCGGCCGCTTTGTACCGAGCTTTTCCAGATTGATTGCGCCACAGAACGTGAATGCTTACCGGTATTATGGGCCGTCGAGAAACTACACCCATACCTCGAAGGAACAAATTTTACTGTGGTCACAGATCACGCATCACTCGTCTGGTTGCATAATTTTACAAACCCTACGGGGAAACTAGCCAGGTGGGCGATACGTATGCAACAGTACGACTTTGTAGTTGTTCACAGAAAGGGAAAGGAACATATGTTGCCTGATATGCTATCCAGATCAGTACCAGTAGTGGACTGCATACCCGAGAGGAATGTTATGGATGGTAATACCATTTGTGAGCGAAGTCCTGATCAATACTAGAGCTCTCAGAAACCCGACCCGCGGGTACCCGGTTCCTACCCGGGTATCCGGTTCTCACACGGGTACCCGATTTAAGTCGGGTACCCGGTTCCTACTCGGGTAACCGGTTCCAAATGAGAATCGGTTCCATTATAAGAGTCGGTTCCAACGCCAGAATCGATTCCCTCAGAGGAATTGATCCCTCTTGAAATCGTGCAGTACAGATTCAGTTTTAAGGTCAACAGAGAAAATGTTACATTTCACTAAGGAAATGTCTAGTTTCTTTGGAAATTACAGATTTTTTTCTAGTGAAATTACAAAATACGACTTAAGATTTATTAATAAAAATTTAAAATTCCTTATACTCCCTACTATTACTGACAATTTTTGCTTTACAATTTCACTCATTCTTATTAACCAGTTCATTCGACGGAATCGATTCCCGGTGGCGGATTCGATTCTCACAGTGGAACCGGTTCCATTGATGGAATCGATTCCTATTTGGAACCGGGTACTCGTTTGGAACCGGGTACCCGGTTGGAACCGAATTTTTGGTAGGAATCGATTCCTACCCGGTCGGGTGGGTACCCGGGTTTTCGGGTTATCCGATTCCAACTGAGAGCTCTAATCAATACCCTGACTGGAAATTAGTAGATGGAATATTGTTAAAACAATGTTCCAAGAAATATATTGCGCTCGCTTTTGATTGCGATAACTGGAAAAGCGTTATTCCTTAATCAGAAAGAAAACAAGTTTTATATCTGTCACATGATAGTCCAACTTCAGGGCATTGTGGAATACAAAAAACATACGCCCACATTTGTCAACGTGCTTTTGGCCAAAAATGAAAGCCGACATCGCAGCGTATGTTCGGAAATTTCACGTATGTCAAGCAACGAAACCAATCCTTAAGAAGCCAGCGGGATTAATGACCATTCGCAAGATCGCGTATAAACCCTGGGAGACGATCAGTGTCGACCTAATTGGACAATTGCCTGGATCGCGTCGGTGCTACCAATATATCTTGACCATTGTTGACCAATTTAACCGGTTCCCAATGTTATTTTCTCTGCGTTCTGCAAAAGCAAACTCTATTTGCCAAGCACTAGAAAACTCTATACTTCTATTGTTTTCTGTGCCTAGAACAATTATGTGAGACAATTGAGCCCAGTTCAAGTGCCGTGAGTTCCAGGGGATTTGTAAGGAATATGGGGTTGATATAAAGTACACAGCACTTTACAATCCGTAGACCAACCTAGAAGATAGAACTAACCAGGAATTAATTGAGGAATTTTGATATCTGGAAATGCTCTGAAAAGTATAACTACTAAAAGTATGAACTAATAAATCTTAAAGAAGAGTAAGTAGTTTTTTTTATATTAAGTGTATTTAATAGAATTTAAATAGACATTATAGTTCTAAGAGATTTCAAGGAAATCTCACGGAGGAAGAAGAAGTGTGTTATGCGCCCTAAACCCATACAGTGAACGTCCTTGTTATTTTGTGTTTGTCAGTAGAACTATTGATTCTGCACTCAGTATTCTTAGTTTCAGAATTCCCATGGTGGTATATGCACGGATTATATAGAATGAAACTTCTAATGTTAATTTTATCGTGCCCTAGCATTATTGTAACGTCGTCTAAACCTGAAAGAAGGATTGCCTACACCTAAGTTCAAAAGGCATGATTTAAAGTAGGATAACTCAAATTGACTAATATCCCCCGTTAAAGCTGTTGAGCGTTTCATTAGGCACTTGACGTATCTATAGGCACTTGACGATTATGTAAGTGTGGATCCTTTCTCTTCACTTGTCATTAGATCTCCACAATCTTCACCATTGGACCATTCTTCCGGGATTTTCATACTAAGCAAGGGTTGTATTTGCATACATAATGAAATGAAATTTCAAATTTTAGAACCTTCGTAACAGTAGTTCTTTTATTGAATTTTAAGTTCGAGTTAAGTTCAAGTAATATTAATTTTGATAATTTTTGCGTAATTTATTGTGCTCAGTAAGTCACCAAGTCACGAAATAATTAAAGTAAGAAAGTTATTTAAATACACAAGGTGATCCTTGGACTATCACATCACGTCATCGAATCTCGGGAAATAAAATACATATATTTATAAGGGAATCCAGGTCTCTCTGTCAAAAGTGAAACGAAGGGGTAAAAAAGCTGAAAGCAAACGATTACGTACACCCCGTGCAACAAAAAGAGCCGCACGTGGTTTCCTTTTTCATATCTTCCCGGCTCAATTCGTGCTAAATTGTCTCCAAGATGTCCAAATTGCTTTTAACGGTTGTTGATGTGCAATGGCACTCTTCTGCTAAAAATATTCACTGTGTACAGTTGCATACATGCATAGGGTTCGAGACGTTATTAAGGCAAAGGGCGGTACTACAAAGTACTAATTTTTTTTAAACTCAATTTTAAAACTTTTAAGTTTTGAAAATACATTTTTAAGTTTAATAAAAATAAAGAGATATTGTTGGCTTACTGTATTTTTAATTTGTTATGAAATAACATTGCATTTAAAATTTGAACAAAATGAAGCATTTTTTGATTTCGAACGAAAAACTAAATTTTTTTTTTAAAACAAATTACATATTGCATAAAACATACTTTTTAATTGGGTTATATGTGAATAATGTAAAATACAGAAAAATTACATAATAAATTGTTGTTATTTAACTTTAAACGTGCGGCTCTTTTTGTTGCACGGGGTGTATATACTCAAAACTTCAGACAATTTAAGTGTATAAAGTCACGAGCTATCCATACGTAATTCAAAAGACAATATTAAAAATATTGGAAGCTAGTGACGTGAAAACATATTTATTTTGTTATAAAACAATTGAAGTATTTTAAAGAGACTGCCATCGAACAGGTCCATGGCCCACCGGATGCTGCAGAAGTACCGATCTAATTACTGGATATACTAGCATGATCTAGAAAGCTTAGCCAACTACAACTTCCTTCTCATCTCGACTTTGAAAACGAAAAGACGTGTGACAAAAATTAAAAAGGTTAACAGTGAACAGTATTTAAAATCTAAAATTAAACGTCATGAAAAGTGCGAAACAGTATTTAAAATTAAATAATTAAAGAAAAGGAACAAAGTGGACGAAAGCTACGAAAAAGAAAGTGAAACAAAGGGAATCTACACAGAGGGAATTGGACGACCGCGTGAAAAGAAAACTATATTAAAAGGGATGAGGTGGGAAGCACCAAGGATAACCGGAATATTAAAAGATAAGTATAAAAATTAAAATTTGATTTGAAGGGAATTTGCGACTAGACGACGACGGTGCTTTTGGCAATTTTTACCTTTTGCGTATTTTTTTGCTTTTATTTTTGAAATAAATGAGCTAAAATGGAATATAAGTATTTACTAATTTTCTTAATAAATGTTTTCTGAAATCTCAGGCTATGATTTTACAGGTTTCATGGTCTCCCTGCCTTTTGTTAAAGACCATGTTGCGTCCAATTTTTCATTTTGTTTTCAGCAATAAACCCATACCCTTTCTACTGGGTTAGCAGATACATGATTGAGGAGGCGTATCACAAAATTTATAATGTGTAATTTGTCATTTTTTGTAAAGTTATTGAACTTTAGAAATATTAAATGTCCAAAAATTCGGCACAATTTTATTTCGGACAATATAGTGGTTAAAAAATTAGTAAATATTAATATATGTTATTGGAAATGGTCAATGACCCCCTAAATTCAATAATGTTTATTTAGGGTAGGTTCTACTCTGCACGGCGTGTCTTAAAACAAGGTTATGGGAAAAACGCGTTTAAAGTTTGATAAAGAAAAAACGTGGGAAAAAATCTAATTTTTGTTTCTTACAGCTAGTCAGCTGTTCCTGGAGCATAAAGCAATCCTTTCTCTTCCTTGTGAAACTGATTTTGACTACTATATTCAAGCAACATTATTTTATCCAAAAACAACATATAAAAGAATTTTTATAACTGCTGATCAAACAATACAGTGCGTGTGTGGCCCGAACGTAGGCATGGTTTTCGGCCGGTACGCGTTCGCACTAAATCGGCTGTAACGTTTACATTTTTCCGAACTTCGTCAAATCGTTTTAGAAGCTTTTTCTAGATACTTTAAGGACTTAAAATATGCAAAAAAAGAAAAGTTAATTTTTTTTTGGAATTACTCGACTAGAACCTACCCTTAAATCATTAAATCAAAAGAAGTCATTTCATTAAAAGAACATTATTATTTAAAATCGCAATAAGAATGCAATTCAAAATTTTCTGATTTTAATATTTTTTTTTTAATTGATACTGTGATCCATACATACATAGCATGATACCTCCTTCAGTGACGAAAGGCGAACTTACAGTGACAATCGAAGATGAGAAGCTCGATGACGTGTCATATGAAAAGCTGCATTGTGAAACTGAATCAAACGTATCCTCCACGAATTGTAGCATTTCCTTTTAAAAACTCTCTTATCATTTTTCTTAAATCAGGAAGAATTGATAAAAGAAATTGTTCGTCTGTGTCCTTTTCACAAGCGGAAAGTGGATGACTGACATATGAAATGAAAGCGCAATCGACTGGATCAATGTTTTTTTCTCGCAGTCTTTTTTGTTTTCTCGGGATACTTATTCTAGTAATTTTCAGTTCAGCGTAACATTGACGTGTATATATTTCTTTCAATTCCTCAGATTGTTTAACATTTTGTCCTCCTATAATAAATACCGCGAGCTTCATCCGAAAACGGTATCTGAATATTTTAGTTATAGAGGCTTTTTTTCCGTTATCATACTTGCTGTTGGTGATTCGGACGGACTGTTTACTTCTGTGCACATAAGAGATTTTTGGTGAAATAGTAATAGACCAGTATTCAAACAATCCGGTATTGGAAAACTGCTCAATGAAGGAAAATTAACATTGCCGCTACCGGTACCATTACCGTTAGAAAATTCTCAGGATGGTTTCCCGTTTGGCTTTGTAGGGGATGAAGCTTTTTTTCCTCAAAGTAGATTAAATGAGACCATATTCCAGAGGAGATCTCACAAATTGGAAACGCATATTTCATTATCGACTTTCATATGGAAGGAAAATCCGTATTTGGTATAACATCAAAATTTCGAATTTTAGAAATGCCAGTATGCTGCAAAGACGGAACTGTGGATTTAATAATACAAGCTTGCGTTGTTTTACATAATTACGTTAGTTAGGGAAAGTAAATTTACAGTTCTTAAAAAATAAAAAATAAATCAGTAATTTATGTGTCCGCGGAAAGCTGTGATACCATCGAAGTGAACTTCTTCAACTGGAAATAACAATAACTCGAAAATAGTTTGCAACTCAGGCGAAGCAACTACAGTGGCAAACTGCAGTTTTCTATTTCATTTCCAACTTAAAAAAAAGTCACTTGCTTCCACCTAATTTCCACACATCCATACTAGGTACAAAATTTTTTTAGTAAGGAAACGTATTCGGTACAAAAGAAATCTTTAAAACCGATCCATAAGTTACGAAGGATTCGTCCCTCTCTACCATCACGCTATCCTGGAACTGTTTGAAATGGTATCAATAAACGAAATATACAGTTGTTAAAAAGAAATCATTTCAATTGGTCCCCCGCCTCCTCTCCTAGGTCGAACACTTTTCACATAGTAGCAATTAGGGAACACACTACACAACGCAAAGAGGATCATCCGAGTCATTCAACGATCTACGAAGTTAGGCTCCGCACTCTAGGGGAACACTGTATTCAAAAAAAAAAAAGAAATGAAGAACCTTCTAACTTTTTCACCCGACTACGGCAAGAAGGAGGGTAATGAGTTTAGGAATGTATGTATTACAGTGTGTATGAATGTCTATCTGTCCCTTAGTTGCTCCTAAACCACTTACAATATATCAAAAAATTAGGTGTCATTGGATTTTAATGAATGCCCTGTGCAAGATAGGCTATATCGCGAACAGCTTAGTGACGGAAGAAAGCGCGTGGTTTAGGGTAGTCTGTTCCTTCGTAGCTCCTAAACTACTCATCAGATTTGAACAAGTAAGGTGTAATTGGATTTGTATGAATTATCTGCGTAGCATAGGCTATGTAGCATGGCAAGCAGCGCAGTGGTGACGGTGCAGAGTGGCACGTGGCGAGGCGTGAGAGTATACAAAGCAGCGCCAGGCCGCACATTGCCCTATAAAATATAAAAAATAAAGTTAAAAATAAATAAAAATAAGATACAAATTAAAATCCAACTACGATTTCAACTGCCCTTTTAAAAGTTGTTCCAGGAGAGCATGAAATATTAAAAGAATTTTTCCTGACATAATCAGCGTTTCTTATAAGGAAAAGTTAATTATTTTTATAAAAAAAATTTTCAATATTATTTTATAGTGTCATATGGTGTACGAATACCGATGTCAGATACTGTATGTAATAAAATATTCTTCAACGTAAATGCCGCAGTCAAGCGTTATTAAAAATTTGTTTTAATTGAGATAAAACGTGTGACGACGATGTTTATGCAGCCTAATATTTCATTACTTACGTGTCTTTTTTACAACTTTTAAAAGGACATTTGAAGCCGTGGTTGGGTTTTAGTCTTCAACTTTTTGGTCGGTTAATAAAACCTATGCACTTTTGTCATTGAAAATAACTACCTGAATTAATCCGTCGAACCTGGAGATCCCAACTGAGTTACAATTGGTTTCGGAAGTTAATTTACACTGTAACACTGTAACACTTTCGAAAACGTTCTTTTATTCAAATTAAATAGCTTCTGCCGCCATTGCCGCCATACCGTGAAAGAAGAAGTTAAATTTAATTTATGCCAGAATTTTAGTTGGACAAAACATTGGCAACTTTTATTTTAAATGTTTTATTTATTTTATTTTTATTTAGCATTTAATTAAATGGCTCTGATTTTTTATGACTTAGGCAGGAAATTCTTTTATCTATAATTATAAAATTATATTCAGCAGCATTTGGAAGCATCGTTTCTTCTAAAATTTTTTATGTGAAACATCTATTGGCGCGCCTTGGCAGTAAAAACGACTCGTATGCCGTGACGGCAAACTATAAACTACGACAATGGCTAAAATGCCGTCTGTCGGGATTGGTAACTTAAATCTATCGTAAATTTACTAAATCTAAAATAATCATACAAAAACCATAGGAGAGAAAAAATTCAGAAATATACGAACAACAAAAACTTCAAAATAAAAGTTAACAAATTATCAAATAAAAGAAAAGTGGCAAAAGAAAAGAAAAACTCCCTACAGAAATACCAAATTCTTCACAAAACTTAAAATATATCTAGGAGTAAAATTCACTGACAAGGAATTTCCTAATTTCCAGGCCGTTTCGGTAAACAAAGAGGTCAGGTCAGGTGTGGACAGAAAAAATCAGAAAGCAAAGCACAAAGCATACCTTGCCTGAAAATTTGGAAAAATTCCATGTCTGCAGACCTGTGTGCCCAAATGACTCAAATGACCCAAATGACCGAATCTTTTGTTTGAGTCACTTACAGCAAATGACTCATATGACCTGAGTCAGCAAAGTGACCGATTTTGTCCATCACTAGTATAGAGTGTGTGCTATGGTGGGGATGTGGGTAGGAGTAATTAACTTTCCTGTTGCGTAGAATATGCTCTCTGGTTGACACCACGAGAAAAAAATTTTGGTGGGGTTTGGGGGGGTAATGAGTTTAGGAGTGTATGTATTACAGTGTGTATGAATGTCTATCTGTCCCTTAGTTGCTCCTAAACCACTTACAGTATTTCAAAAAATTAGGTGTCATTGGATTTGAATGACTGCCCTGTGCAAGATTGGCTATATCGTGAACAGCTTAGTGACGGAAGAAAGCGCGTGGTTTAGGGTAGTCTGTTCCTTCGTAGCTCCTAAACTACTCATCAGATTTGAACAAGTAAGGTGTAATTGGATTTGTATGAATTATCTGCGTAGCATAGGCTATGTAGCATGGCAAGCAGCGCAGTGGTGACGGTGCAGAGTGGCACGTGGCGAGGCGTGAGAGTATACAAAGCAGCGCCAGGCCGCACATTGCCCTATAAAATATAAAAAATAAAGTTAAAAATAAATAAAAATAAGATACAAATTAAAATCCAACTACGATTTCAACTGCCCTTTTAAAAGTTGTTCCAGGAGAGCATGAAATATTAAAAGAATTTTTCCTGACATAATCAGCGTTTCTTATAAGGAAAAGTTAATTATTTTTATAAAAAAAATTTTCAATATTATTTTATAGTGTCATATGGTGTACGAATACGGATGTCAGATACTGTATGTAATAAAGTATTCTTCAACGTAAATGCCGCAGTCAAGCGTTATTAAAAATTTGTTTTAATTGAGATAAAACGTGTGACGACGATGTTTATGTAGCCTAATATTTCATTACTTACGTGTCTTTTTTACAACTTTTAAAAGGACATTTGAAGCCGTGGTTGGGTTTTAGTCTTCAACTTTTTGGAAAGTCGGTTAATAAAACCTATGCACTTTTGTCATTGAAAATAACTACCTGAATTAATCCGTCGAGCCTGGAGATCCCAACTGAGTTACAATTGGTTTCGGAAGTTAATTTACACTGTAACACTTTCGAAAACGTTCTTTTATTCAAATTAAATAGCTACTGCCGCCATACCGTGAAACAAGAAGTTAAATTTAATTTATGCCAGAATTTTAGTTGGACAAAACATTGGCAACTTTTATTTTAAATGTTTTATTTATTTTATTTTTATTTAGTATTTAATTAAATGGCTCTGATTTCTTATGAATTAGGCGGGAAATTCTTTTATCTATAATTATAAAATTATATTCAGCAGCATTTGGAAGCATCGTTTCTTCTAAAATTTTTTATGTGAAACATCTATTGGCGCGCCTTGGCAGTAAAAACGACTCGTATGCCGTGACGGCAAACTATAAACTACGACAATGGCTAAAATGCCGTCTGTCGGGATTGGTAACTTAAATCTATCGTAAATTTACTTAATCTAAAATAATCATACAAAAACCATAGGAGAGAAAAATTCAGAAATATACGAACAACAAAAACTTCAAAATAAAAGTTAACAAATTATCAAATAAAAGAAAAGTGGCAAAAGAAAAGAAAAACTCCCTACAGAAATACCAAATTCTTCACACAACTTAAAATATATCTAGGAGTAAAATTCACTGACAAGGAATTTCCTAATTTCCAGGCCGTTTCGGTAAACAAAGAGGTCAGGTCAGGTGTGGACAGAAAAAATCAGAAAGCAAAGCACAAAGCATACCTTGCCTGAAAATTTGGAAAAATTCCATGTCTGCAGACCTGTGTGCCCAAATGACTCAAATGACCCAAATGACCGAATCTTTTGTTTGAGTCACTTACAGCAAATGACTAATATGACCTGAGTCAGCAAAGTGACCGATTTTGTCCATCACTAGTATAGAGTGTGTGCTATGGTGGGGATGTGGGTAGGAGTAATAAACTTTCCTGTTGGGTAGAGTATGCTCTCTGGTTGACACCACGAGAAAAAAATTGTGGTGGGGTTGGGGGGGGGGGGGGTGGGACAAAGCTTTGAAACGCGTGGACCGATGTGGATGATTCGTTTGCTGTTGTATAGAGTGCGATCCGAAATTTTTAATAGGAGAATAATTTGGTCCTATTCTGTGGGTGGGGGAGGGGTCTAAATTCGGAACGCGTGGACCGGTTTCGATGATTCTTATTCTGTTCGGGTGAGTATGTTCCTTGATTGATACCACGAGTAAAACAATTTTAGTGGGTGGGTGGAGGGGGGGGGGCGATTCTAACTTTTTAATGCGTGCACTGATTTGGATGATTCTTTTTTCGTCGTATAGAGTAGAAGAACTAAAAAGTGAGAAATAAAATAGCTTTTGTAAAAAAAGTTGAACCGAATTCACAAAAAGCATAAAATAATTTTTTCTTTTATATCTATTACGACATTTTGAAGTCCGTGCAAATTAAACAAATAAAACAACTACAGAACCACAATTGAAAATAATACATAATACTACCTGAACATTTCAGCTAACGGGATCATAAGA
This sequence comes from Leptarthrus brevirostris, assembly GCA_964036015.1. Lineage (NCBI taxonomy): Eukaryota > Metazoa > Arthropoda > Insecta > Diptera > Asilidae > Leptarthrus > Leptarthrus brevirostris. The sequence goes on from OZ038375.1 coordinate 67,633,630, forward strand.
AAGGACGATTAAATACTTTAGTAGTAGTTTTTTGGTTTCTTTGATTTGCACCGACTTCAAAATGTCGTAATAGATATATTTTATGCTGTTTAGCGCTTTTTGTGAAGTCGGTTCAATTTTTTTTTAAATACTATTTTATTTCGCAAACGTCTAAACGCACACTCCAGGTCACGATGATCCCCTAAAAGTTGTAAGCAATATTGTCTAAACTAAACTAAAATTGGTGACTAAATAAAATTTAATTTTTATCTATGGCAAATCTACCTCAGCAAATCTTATGGTATTGCCAGCTATGCTACAAATATCAAATCGATGCAATTAATTTTTTTATATTGGTAAAGCATTTGATCGAGTTCAACATGACCTTTTTTTTACTTAAGTTTCAACTCCGCGTTGTTGGATCACGTTGTTACTGAAAAGGAGGAAACTGTTTGTAAAAATTTAATATTGCAGCTTTTGGAGATGTCAAGTGTCTTTCACGGTCGAGGTGGGTGCATTAATGACGCTTCCATATGTTTAAGGCTTGTTCACAGTTTTTTACATTCTGATGATTTAAATTTCTTTTCTTGCATTATCTCCATTAATGATTCTGTGTGTGTCTGTTTGATAGCCTTCAGGTTAGTGTGAGCAGAAGCAAAGTAGTTATATTGTTTACTCTCAAATCGAAAGTATTGAAATAGTAGAAATGACTTTGATGACCAATATACTTTAAAGACCTTTTTCTGTTCTTTGGTCCTTAGGTAAGACGTCTGCTTTCCTTCTTGTGATATTTATTACATCATACGTCTTGAATCTGATCAAATAGTTTTTACTCGTTTTGCATTGAGAAAGATGAATTGTACGGGTTCTTTACCTGGTATTTGTACGTTTCACTGTGCTCAACTTTTAATGTCTTATTGTTTATATTACATTATTTGTTCCTTTTCATCGCATCAACTATGTATAATCGCCGGGTCAATTTTTGTAAAAAAATATTATTCAATTAAAATATTAAATTAAAATATTTCTATTAAATTTTGGATTAAATGATAATATTTCTTGAAAACTATTCTACTACAGTAATATTAGTCAAATGAATTCTAATCGAATATGTACCATGAAGAACTCATTATATATGCTTTATTTAAATGTTAACCATTTTATAATAAATTAAATTATACTAATTTTCATAAGATAGAAGTGAGCATGGCTTGCCTGTAAGATTTTAAATCCGCAGACCATAAATTGAAATTAGACTTACATAAGTAATGCATACTTATAATAATATAAGATCTTTAGATTTTGTATCACAGTTGATCTTGTAAAATTTAAGTTATTATTTTTTAAACTTTTTTTTTGTATTTAAATAATAATAAGAGCCATTCCGGGTCTCCAAACTAGAGCCCTGTCAGCCTCCTCCTACTTTTTGGGGGACATTACAGCCGGGCTTGCGTTCCACTTATTTTCAAAGCCTTGAGATGACATCTGACAGCTTTGCTTCACTGAGCCAGGCATTTAGTAGTTTTTTTATCTTGATTTTTTATTTTAAGGAACATGACACCTGGTAATGTAGATTAGATTTTAGAACGTAATTAATTCCACCTCGCTGTGCCTAGATGGCTGCACGGCATAATTGTATTTTAACACTAGCATTACACCTTTAAGTTACGCTGCATTTTCGTATAAATGCTGATATCGGCTAAGGTGAAATCAAGAATTTTTTTCAATATCTCAAACTAACAAGATTATGAACTTGGCTTCTTCTTCTTCAACTTATGATTTTCAAAGAGTATCCCCCTTCAGAAAAATTATGGTGCTGTAAATAATCAGCAGTACTGTAAGTGATATCGATGTCTTAAGCTTAATTCGGTGGATTTATAATAAACGAAATGGAGCTTTACCTGAGCATTGTGATTTGAGAACTACGTCAATTCAGATAGGCTTTTAATAAATCTAATCCGTGTAACTTTAAGGCAGGTTCAGTATCCCATATCAGTCGACATATGAAACCGATATGTTCCAGCAATTACTTTCAGACCTCAGACAAGTTCACGATACATATGAAACCGACATATTTCAGCTAACTTCGTTTCTCAAGTTAGTTTTTCGAAACGTATAAATAAACTTATTCGAGCTTTGAATCAGCAATGCGATTTGAGTAGTCAGTTACTGAAGCCAATTCTTGCAGCCTTAATGCAAGTTCGCAATCCCATGTAAATGTAAGTATGAATTCTTTGTTTTTTGAATTTTTATTTGACACCGATATAATCCAGCTAAATTCGTCAGACTAGTTGAGTTTATCAAATCGAAAAGTATAAATATAGGTCTTTGAACCCTAACTGAGCATTGCGCTTTGAGTAGTTAGTTAAGACACATCGACAGTCAATGAAGCTAATTTTTGCAGCCTTGAAGAAAGTTCAACTCCATATCGGTGGGCATATGAAGCCGATATATTCCAGCCAACTTTGTCACTCAAGTTAGTTTACCAACTCGAAGCGTATAAGAAAATGAATTCGAGCCTTGCCTCAGTTTACGGATTGAGCAGTCAGTCAACTGTAACTACCGATTACTGATGCAGATTCTTACAGCCCTGTGATAAATTCAATATCCCATATACCTAGGCGGGCAAACCATCTTCTTCATCAATTTGCAACATATAAATAAATTTATTCTAGACTTACTGAGAATCGCGATTTGAACAGTTAGTCACTGAAGCGAATTTTTGAGATCTTCAGGCAAGTATCGACCCCATTTCGGTTGAAATATGTAACCGAAATATGCCAACGAACTCCATCACGTTAAAAAGCTTACCAGCCCCAAACCTACAAATTAACGCTACAGAGCTCTGATCTGAGTAGTCAATCAATTAACATCGGCAATCACTGAAGGCGATGCTTGCAGTTTTGCGGCAATTCTACGATTCTGTCATCAGAACCTTGCGCCACCAGTACACAAATACTCTTCCACTCAATTTCTATATTTTTATCTTCTTTATGTACTAGTCTATAACTAATTTAGCTAGCTAGCACTTCTAAATGATAGCTAAATTTAACCGACTTCCCAAAAACAAAGAGGCTCTAAGTTCGACGTGTATTTTTTTTCTTTTTTTATGTCTGACCGGGCATAACTTCGTAACGCGTTGACCGATTTTTATGATTCTTTTTTTGTTTGCTAGAGTACGTTCACCGATTGGTACCATGTAAAAAAATGTTTGGTGGGTTGGGATGTATGGTGGGGGTGGAACCTAACTTTGTAATGCTTGGACCGATTTGGATTGTTCTTTTTCTGTTGTATAGAGAGTGATCCCGCATTCCTAATAGGAGAATAAGGTCCTAATGTGGGGCGTGGAGGAAGGGGAGGGGAAGTCTTACTCGTGGACCTATTTCGATGATTCATTTGCTGTTACGTACAGTATGTTCCCTGATTGATACCACGAGAAAAAAAATTGTTGGTGGGATGGGGTTGAACCTAACTTCTTAACGCGTGGACCAATTTTGAGGGGTTCTTTTTTTATTGTACAGCATAGAAGACACTAAAAAGTGAAAAATAAAACAGTTTTTAAAAAATTAATTGAACCTACTTCACAAAAAGCGCTAAAAAGCATAACATAATTTTTCATTTTATATCTATTACGACATTTTGAATTCGGTGCAAATCAAACAAACCAAACAACTGCAACAAAAGTATTTAATCGTCCTTCCTTATGATCCCGTGAGCTGAAACGTTCAGCTAGTTTTATGTATTATCTTCAATTTTGGTTGGGTAGTTGTTTTGTTTGTTTAGTTTACTCTGACTTCAAAATGTCGTAATAGATATAAAATTAAAAATTATTTTATGCTTCTTAACGCTGTTTGTGAAATCGGTTAAACTTTTTTTTTAAAAACTATTTTTTATATTACTCTCTATTAATTTTTATTACTAACTGTTTTCATATCTTTACAGGGATATTGAACTGCAACTATCATATTAATTTGCATTTTGAATTAATTACCTTTTACGTAAATTTTGTATGTGTATTATTTTTTCATTTGTTTTTTATAACTTAAATTGTTGTTTTCAATTACTTTCTTTATGTACATATATTACCTAATATTAAGTTTTCAAACGGTTTTCACTTTTCTGGCGCGGAACCTCCCGTTTTTCATCTGAGGCTAAACAGAAAGTGATGTAAAATAAAAAAATTTGTCAAAAGCTTTGCAATACTTTCTTCACTTCTGGTGTCTCTCAAAAAAGAATAAGTTATATGATGTATCTGCAACGAAATTACACCAGGAAAGCATCAGTTAGGTATCCTTAATTCTTCTGTAGCAGTCTACGAGAAAGTAGGCTTAAACAAATGTTTGTAACGGAGCAATTAAGTAAAAGCATTCAAATAAACTATTTGAAGAAAACGATCAAACACAAAAATGAGTTATGCGTAGTTTTATATGTAAAACAAAGAAAAGGCAAAAATAATGTTTAAAAGCTTGTTTTAACTGACAGGAACTATCGGCATCATTTAAAATAAATTCACTACTTGTTCACTGTCTTCCGAATTATACGCCAACTATTTATGATGACGACCATTTAATAAGCCTTCTAACTTTATATTCCGTTTTCTTGAAAATGTGACTATTGATGTTTTTCTCGTGGTTCTCTGATGGTTAAATGTCAGGAAGAGTAAAATTAAATCAAACAAAGCATTGGAAACAGAAAACTCATTACATTATATTTAAGAGAGATAATAAATCGCTAACAATTACATAAAAAAGACTTAGGTGCCATAATTATTGCATGCTACTTTACTGCTTGATGTACTAGCAAAAAGGTACAATTCAATTCGATGTTAATATTGAGATCTTTGCAAAATAACAGTTGTATTAAAGCTGACTAGATCAACCGTCAGTAACGAAAAAGATAAACGTTAACAATAGTGAATAAATAAGTTACAATACTAAGTAATTAATTAGTTAATTTTTGGTAAATTTTTTTGCTTACTTAATCTAATAGCAGTCAATTTTGATACAGTTGAACGTATTCCTTATGTTCCAATATTTACATTGCTTCAATAAGGTAGTCATTTCGATATTTATGATGCCTTTCCGAACTTATTTGCGTTCTCTCTGCACCAGCAATTGGCTCTTTAATTTCGCATTCTGGCCGTCTATTAAGATCAGACTCACTACATTGATAATTTAATGAAAGTCCAGAGCATCCACCCTGTAAATGTTTTCCTAGTAGAGACATGCGAGAAAATGTTTTCGTGCATGTCGTGCAGGAATATTTTTTTATATCGGAATGTGTTTGGAGATGGGCTCGGAGATTTGACCTATCTGCGAAAGCCCTATGGCAGTGTTGACATCGAAATGGCTTTTCACCTGTGTGAGTTCTAATGTGACCTTGTAGCAACCAAGGACGAGAAAATGCTTTGCCACACTGAGAGCACTTACATGGAAGTGTATGCGTTCTAATATGCATTTTTAAAGCACCCAAAGAAACATACACTTTTTCACAGTTCTTGCAACTAAACGATTTTTTAACCTGCTTGCTTTCAGCGGACGGACAGTGAAACTGTTGATGTTTTGTGAATCCTGGAAGGGTTGAGTACGATTTTTCGCAATTTTTGCACTTATACTGAGTTGATTTCACAAATTTGCCATCATGTGGGCTTAGCGCTAAATCTGTCGTCGGCGTTGGCCAAGTAATTGTTTTAAACTGCACTTTATTTGAATTCAATTCCTTTATAATTTCGTGATTACGTTGATGTTTCAGAAGCCCCACATATGTAGAATAACACTTGTCACAATTCTTACACTGATAATAAAGATCATTTATATTTTTTGTAATGATCATTGAGTGATTCTGTATATTGACACTGGAGTCTGTTGGCATTAAAATCTTCTTTTTATTTTTAACACTTAAATCTTCCGGTACTGAGTATTGAATTGGATTATACTGATTAGAGCTATAAGATAAATTTCTAGATGATGGCAATAACACTAGCTGGCCAGATCCAAAGGTATTGGTTTGACGTTGCACTTGGTAGTGGTATTCACTGCTCACCAGATTATTATTGTGGCTTCTATAGGGGTTCTTATACATTTCTCGATAATTAGTCCAGTTTGTTTTGAAAATTGTCGGCGATACTGAATCTTTTCTTTGTAATTCCCGTGATGAATATTCCGACTGATAACATTTTATTTCCTGTGGAACATTTTTATAACAATTAAATTTAATTTGACCGCCATCTCCATAGCAGCATTGTTCGTCAAAAAGCCCTTCGTCATATTCCTGCCAGTATTGATATTTATCTTCCTTGAAATTTTTCCGAATTACCGGAAATGCTGACTTCGAAAAGTCGATTGTGTCCCTATGTGCATTACTACTACTCTGTCTCGAATTAGATAAATCAACCGGAACTTCATCTGCAAATTAAGAGTTTGAATGTAATGTAGCAAATTATGTTTCTAATTTTTGTTTACCATCCATAATACTTGGTTCTTCTTGTAGAACATAAATTGGTCGTTTTTTAAGCGGACAATTGCTATATCCACTTTTATCCATATTTGCAGTTCACAAAAACAGTTTAAAAAAGTTACTTGCCACTTCAAGTTGTCGTAATTATACAATTTTAATAAACCAAATAAGTACACAAGTTTCCATCAAGGTAGCCGGACCTTGAATGATACACAAAGCATGGAAAAGTAATCATATAAAACCCCCACCAGTCACTGAGAAGATCGCGCACGTGGTATTCATCCAATTACTTGCTCAGATTTGTTATCCCCTCTTGCAGCTGTTTCGTGCTTACGGCTGGGTGGAGTCAATGAGCTCTTATGAGAGAATTCGTTTACCAAGGTGGGGGAACAGGTGTGCGATGTGAAATCTTGTTCCGATTCTTCCTGGTTCCGTACACTCTACTTGCTCTGGCATTTAAGCACAGCAGAAGACCGACTACAAGAGCAGTACATGGAACAGTCACGCTGCACACAGCTGATGATCGTAAGGCACAAAATATCTTTCAGCCAGTATCAGATTTGGCGGGATGGCGTATGATGTGTGAACCGTATGAGTTTTTGCCAGGTACTCAAACAGCAGATGTTCTTTGCGCAATGAAAGCAAGTACCTACTAGCACTCACAAAATGATTTTGTTCAAATCAACCCCTCATGATCCTATTGTTCTATCTGTCCCTTGCATTGCGTCTGAATTTAAGAAAAGGTGCGCATACAGATGTTTATTGAAATTCCCTAAGTGAATAAATAGGTTTTTGAAGCAATCATGACAAAATACCGTCTAAAGAAACACAAGTGACATGTGCCACTTTTAACGTTTAGGTTACAGCTGCCTCCTACCTTCACTGTTGCAAATTAAGTGGCGCTTTACATAGGACAAATTTAATTTTAACTAGACACTGTTGACAACCACAAAAATACGTAAATAGTCGGTTTTCTCCAAATTTAAAAATTGTTGTACAAAAATTTACAATTTGGAAAGCAAATTTTTAGTTAATTTTTATGTTCCAAATGTAGATAAGTTTTGCGACCGTATTTACAAGCACAAATGGAAAAAAAGGTTTTAAAGTCGTCGGTTAAGTAAGTAATAATGTGTCGGCCTACCAAACCGGATGTCCCAGGTTCGAATCCCACCGACGGCGACCCGTGACTGTTTTATCCTGTCAATAGATTACGATAAAAAGGCCATGCAGAGAAAATGTTAGTGGTTGAGAATTTAATTTAAATTGCAGTTTTGCCGCCCCATGTCCATCATGGTATATACATACCCACCATTCACCCGGTGATTTCTTTGCGAACCTGTAAACTCACTTCTACGTTTGCATCTTTGTTAATAATAGTAGTATTTTTAGAATTATTGATCTAACGTTGGCATCTTAATGCGTCTAATTAGACTGTTATACCCAACAAAAAATATTAAAAAAATTCATTGCGTCAGTCCAGTGCTTGAAATAATTTTAAATCGTACCTTAGCGTACATAGCTTACTAACTTAAGATTTTGCTGCAAAGATAAATAAAAATTGGTATCTGTTATTGTTTTGTTTTGGGGAACTAGAGAAATCTTAATTTACTTGAATCGACTTTATTTAAGACTAGACCACTGGACAATACTTTGACTTAATATAGATGAAACTGTCTTAAGACCAATCTTAAAATTACCATGACAAACTGGATCTCTAACATGACCAACTACTAACTGATATCACTATTATTACATTGTTATATGTTATCGCTCTTGTGATAAATAAAAAAGCCTTTTTTTTAAGTTATGAGCTTACAAAAATGCTTGACAATATTTTTTGAACTAGAAAATTTCTAAAACTATAAAGAAAAAGAACTTTAGTTTATTCGTTTATAACCATTCCTGTTTAAGTTTTTAGAGAGATGATTTTTTTTTTAAATGAAGAATTAATATTGTTATTCTTCAACAATTTCTGAAGATGATCTTTTTTCGAATGTTATTGCCCAATAAATAATTTTTTTTTTATTTTAGCATTTTCACGCCAAAATGTACTCCATTCTTTAGAGCATTTAAGATAGTATTTTAGAAAAATATTGCCATAACTTCTGAAAACTCGAAAGTACTAAAATCTAAATAATCTAAAAAAGTACTAAATACTATATAAAAATCAAATAAATAAAGAAAGAATGCAGTTAAACTCGGCGCCAAAAAAGACGTTTTTTTTTCTTGCATGAAGGAAAAGATAATGTTTGTACGGAGAAAGCTCTTTATTTCGATTGTATTACTTCATCGCACTATGAGAGATTTGATAACGTATTTTTCCTATTGGAAGCCAAAGAGCTACAACCAAACAGAAAATGTCTTTTTTCACCATTTTATGATATTTTGTGCAGATATTTTGATAGTGTGTACTCTCTTCTCAAGTTTTTAAGATTTACTCCAGTACAGATAGACTGCACAAGTTAAATCAAAAGTTAAAAATATCATCTTTTTTAGAGTCGACTCTATTTATGAAATAACATGCCATTTTTTTAAATTAATTAAATGTTTTAGCAATGTTTTTTATTTGACTTATTAGGTTAGTTTCAGCTTTATTAAACATTTTATACTTTGTTACTTAATGTAATAAAAAAGAGTTAGATGTAAAATAAGTAAAGATTCCATAACTAATTTATCTTGTGGTTGAGTTGCTCTTCGAAATTTAGTCACATAATACCGGATTGCTTCAGTTAAAGCTTTCTCTGTTTATATCTTATCTGTTTGAACAAAAACAATTTTCAATTTTATTTTTAGTTTTTTATTGCGATTTTCGCATTACTTTTGGGCAAAGTGTTTTCTCAAGTGTAATAATTTTTCCTCACTTTGATATTATTTGATCCTCAGACAATTTGCATATCGTTGATTCTTGAAGAGAACAGTATTTTATTTTTGACATGAGACCTATATTTTTCATAGTCAGGCAAAGATGTTTTAAGTTGAGTTTTTGAAATAGGATCGACATCAGATTTCGTTTTATTTGTAATAGATTTGGCCTTAATCCACAATCAAGAGGAGTTCACCTATATTTTAATAGACTTAGTGTATCTCTTTACGCTCTTTTTCGCCTTATTTCCGGTTGTATAGAGCATCCATCCATTCTATTTATTTTACTTTGGATAGTATAGAAAGCTTGTCAAATGTTCTGCAGTATATTCCATGTAGTAAGACTTTTTAATTACTTGGGACAAAACGGAGTGTTCACTCTTCACCTACTTAAACAAATATTTTATTGCCATAATCAAAAATGAAATTTCTCTCAATTCTTAGCTTCAATTATATATGTATACAATAGCACACTTACATAGTATTTATAAACTAAATGTACAAATTGCTCATTTCATTTAAGCATATGTAGTAGTTACTTCATAACATTTGAAAGTATACATTCAAAGTGCAGTATAGTTGGTTATGTAGAGTTTTAATTTGCTCATCAGACTCACTCTAGTTGAAGCACTCATATCGATCATATGTATAAATTTTAAAGTGGAATAAATAATTAAGAATTCTAAAGTTGCCTTTGCATTTTGTGCCACTCACTAGAGTCCCTTAATTAGAAAAAGGAACATTTACTCGATTTGGAGTTAGAGAAAATAACTGTGAGATCACGTGCGGAAATCACATGGAAATTTAGCTTACAGTCCATCCTTGCTCATCCGGAACATTCTGGTCCTTCGAGCCGGATATAAGGAATAAAGGGATAAAATTGACTCATCATCATTTAAAGAAAATCAGGATTCAGAATAAGTACAAATTTGAATATACTCGTATACGAAACGATAAATTAACCGCTACCTAAAATGGTGTGAAATTCATTTTACCGAATTCGCATTAATAAATAGTGAACTTTAATAAACTAACTGTGGGTAAATCTAAAACAATTAAACTCGTGCTAGAATTTGGTGAATATTTGGAAATTTTACATCATCACAACGTGCAGTGATAATTCAAAGGGCAATAAACGGCTAGCGGCATCCATTTGTTAGAGAACAATCATTTTCTGAGAGAAACGTTTTGAGCATCATTACAAAATCAGGAACTCGAAACAAGTACAAATTAGCAAAGTAAGAAACGATAATATGGTGTCACCGGTACTTAACATGGTGCGAAATTCAGTTTCTCTTAATTCTTATTAATAAACAGTGAATTTTGATCAAATAATTTGCGTATAAATCCACAACAATAAAACAATTAATTTGTGCTCGAACTTGGTAAATATTTTGAAATTTTTATTTTTGTTATCGTCACAGCGTGCAGTGATATTATTCAAATCAATAAACGGCTAGCGGTATCCATTTCTTAGAGGTCAATTTTATTTAAAACGGTCTGAGTAGCATTGCAAAGTTAACCAACTTGGTAGATAATTATTGTTGAACGGCATACATATGTACATACATATTGGTATTTAACACACACTTGAAAACCGACTAGGAAATACATGAATTCTTTATATAACAAATACACATATTGGATAATTTGACATTTCATTACTTTGTGCACAATGCAAAAATTGCAAGAACAAGTGAGTCGGTAAAGTTCTTTAGGTTACGGTGATTTCGAAGTGGGATTTGCTAAATCGGTTTGTAGATAGGTAACAAGTAGATATGTTTTATTAATACAATTAAAACAATTTTTATATTGAACTTTGATATACCATTGTTAACAAAAAAAAACTTTTGGACATTATTATTAATAAAGAAAATATATTTTGAGAGCCGAAGAATGTGCTTCACCTTTGGATATTGTATCAAGGTTATAATTTAATTGAAATAGGTGATGAACTATCAGCAAATATACTCGAATTTACTCAAAACATTGTCAAGGAACTAACGTGGTATGAAATACAATTTCTTTAGAAATATTCGCGATTTCGATGAATCTGTGAGATAGACTTTACATTAAATAAATAAATATTGCAGGACTTGAACTGGTTTGCGCATTTGATTTAGAAATTGAGTTAATTTACGAAATAGGATTGCTATTCCAGATTTCCTATTTGTTCTCCAGTTCGTCGATTCAAATAGAAAGAAAGTGCCTAGAAAATTATAACAGGCAGCAGGCACATAAATGTCAACAACAACTATGAATGACAAACTCCTTGTATAAAAAAGGGGAAGAATTAAAGGCACAATAACAAAAATCAAATCCTTTGCTGACACTATTAACGAAAACACGAGCAAGGAAGAGATTTCAGTGCGTTTAGATAGGCTTAACGAAGTTTTCTCTGAATTTTGTGACATTGAGGATGAATTGCTTCAGTTTGACGGTCAAAATTCAGAAATGGATGAGTATGAGGAAAAGTACCTTTCAGCAAAGGCAATACTCGTTCAAGCTTATAACGCTTCAACAACGAAAAGGGGAGAGGTGAGGGATCTGAATCCATCAATGTCGAGATTCATTCAACAACAGCAATCATTTTTTGAGGGACTTGATAGAAGCAATGAAGCATCAACAAACACACGATTACCTCGTCTAAATATTCCCTATTTTTCTGGGGAATACAAAGAGTGGCCTTCTTTCCAGGACCTGTTTGAAGCATCAGTGCATAGAAACAATTCCCTTTCTGCAAGTCAAAAATTTCAGTATTTAAAGGGTTTGTTACGAGGCAATGCAGCTAGTCTCATTTGTTATTTGACTATTAGTGATTCTAATTATGAGGAAGCATGGCAAAAGCTCACGGAAAGATTTGACAAAAAATCACATATTGTTACCTTATTAATCAAAACTTTCATAGAACAGCCGCAAATTCACCAAATCACATTAAAGAGACTACGAAATATGTGCGACTTGAGTGATGAAGTTATAAGAGGCCTCAAATCGCTTGGCACAAATGCGGAAGCCAGAGATCCGTGGCTTATTTATATCGGCCTTACTAAAATAGATACAGATACCCGTGAACTATGGTCAAAGGAAATTGCTGGAAAGGACTTCCCAACATTTTCAGAATTTTTAACCTTTTTGAGCAAACGGTGTGATGCCCTCGAGACGTGTGGAGCTATTGCTAAAAAATCTTCATCACCCATAAAGTCATTACATTTAGATTCAATAGTTGACACAAAGATATGTCCAAGATGCTCTGCAGATCATTTACTTTTTCAGTGTAAAAAATTCAAAGCAGAACCACCGGATGTACGACGATCGTTTGTAATTTTACATTCTCTTTGTTTTAAATGTTTGGGACAGAAACATTCAGTCAGAACATGTCGTTCAAAGGTTCGATGTAATTCCTGTAAGGGAAGTCATCACCCACTTTTGCATACTTCTTCATCATCAAAGGCAAGATGGAGTATATCTCAGGTTCCTGCTAAGTCAACACTAACAAAACAAGCTAACTTCCATCAACCTCACCAAGCTGATGCCATAATGACTTCAAAGGAAGCTTCAACTAATTGCACTCAAGTTGGTTCTACAATCAACCAGGAAGAAGGGAATACCTCTATATTAGCTCTCGACAAACCTACAGCAATTGCTTCTCTTAATACATGTCTTTCAAATTCTGAGTTAAATCCAAGCAACACTAATTCAATGCCTCATAAGGATGCTCTTTTACCAACAGCAATCGCCAACGTACTAGATAATCATGGGCACCTGCAACCATGTAGGATACTTTTAGACTCAGGATCACAAGTCTCACTAGTTTCTGAGTATTGCGTTCAACGTCTAGCTTTAAAAAGACATAATGCGCGATTACTCATCAATGGGCTATCTTCATCACAGGCTGGAGTAACTAAAATAAAGTTACAGTTTTTTTTTTTTTTTTTTTTTTTTTTTTATACGATATGGCCAAATCCTAGGGGACAACCCTTTGATGCGTTAGCATGGTTTTGGCCGGAAGGGAATTAGGGTAAGGGAAGTGAGGAAACTTGAGTCTTGTTTGCATTGCTGCGAGCTAGACAACAGCCCAGAGACGGAGTGGATTATTTTAATTTCTTAATAAAAGTTCACGGTCATCTGGGCTCGAACCCGGGACCCAAGGCATGGTGGTCTTGCCGCTCAACGCATTGATCCAACTCCGTCTCCACGTTGGAATAAGCATAATGAAGTAGAAGTCATCGCCTACATAATGAACAAATTAACTTCGCTAATACCGTCAGAAAGGACTAAGATGTCGCCCGGAAGCTGGTTCAAAAACCTGAAATTAGCAGACCCCCAATTTAATAACCCATCAGCAATAGACATAATTCTCGGATCTGACTACTTCTTTGACACATTACTACCTGGTCAAGAACGCGATAAAAACGGAGGTATAGTTGCTCAAGAAACTATCTTTGGATGGGTGCTATCTGGTAGCTTATTTGCAGCACCATCATTGATCATGAACTGCCATACAAAAGTTGCTGTTGACGTAGATAAGTCCTTGACACGTTTCTGGGAAATAGAGAAACTCTCAACAGTTGACAAGGGTCTGACAGTGTGAGGAAATTCAGTGTGAAACAAAATTCAATGACAGATATTATCGGGATGAATCAGGAAGATATGTTGTTTCTCTTCCATTTAAGGAAGACGTGCCTTCACTCGGCGATTCCAAGCGAAATGCATTATCGAGGCTGTACAATATGGAACGTCGGTTTGAAAAGGATTCTATTTTAAAGGAGCAGTATATTAAATTCATGCGCGAATATGAACAGCTGGGACATATGGAGCCAATCTTAGAAAATCAAGTTAAAATAGATCCAGAAGGTTGCTTTTACCTGCCACATCATGCGGTATTCAAAAATGCGGCAACACCAAAGATTCGAGTAGTTTTCGACGGGTTCTGTAAATCAGATTCTAATATCTCCCTCAACGAAAAATTAATGGTTGGACCTACCATCCAGCGTGACCTAGTCTCTATATTGTTAAATTTTTGGAAGCACACAATTGCATTTTCAGCCGATATAGAAAAAATATACCGGCAAGTGTTAGTAAGACCAGAAGATAGAAATTTTCAGCGGATCATGTGGAGAGAAAATTGTTCGATCCCTGTACAGCACTATAGACTTAACACTGTTACTTATGGAACTGCTTCTGGCCCTTTTCTGGCCACCAGAACAAATTAGTCAAAGCAATAAAGCGAAATATCCTGAAGCATCATCAATCATCGCAGAGGATTTTTATGTTGATGATCTGTTGAGTGGAGCTAATTCCGTAAATAAAGCACTGAAACTAAAGAATGAAATCACGGATTTGTTACGTCAGAGCGGATTCAATCTTACAAAATGGAGATCCAATTTATCAATGCTTGAAGACAAAGGGCACCATGCCTCAAAAAACTTGAGTCCTGTGCAAATAGATGACGACACTGGCATAGCTAAAGTCTTAGGAGTACAGTGGGATCCGCATCGGGATGTATTTCTCTTTCAACTAATAGACTCAAATACCGGCTGGTGTTCAAAGAGAACAATCCTCAGTGAGTCGTCAAGAATATTTGATCCCTTGGGGTGGTTATCACCAATAATCGTGTCAATAAAGATTCTGTATCAAGAATTGTGGCTCACCAAACTTGATTGGGATGATCCCTCGCCTCAAAATATAGCCGAGTTGTGGCAAACTTTCAAAAACGAGCTGCAAGAAGTTAGTGATATTACGATTCACCGACGAATATTTGATACCCCATAAAACATTCAGTTGCATGGATTCTCTGCCGCCTCAGAGAAGGCCTATGCAGCAGTGGTCTACTGCCGGGGCATGGATGAGTCAGGAAAAATCGTGATCAGGATCGTTTCATCTAAAACAAAGCTGGCGCCAATTAAACAAGTCTCACTTCCCAGACTCGAATTATGTGGAGCTCTCTTACTAGCTCGACTTATGAGTAAGGTCATCAAGGCATTGTCTTTGTAAGACGCAAAACTCTACGCTTGGACCGATTCTACGATCGTTTTGGCATGGCTGGCTGATTTTCCTCGGCGCTGGAAAATATTTGTAGCCAATAGAACCACGGAGATTTTAGAAACAGTTCCAAACACAAATTGGAGACACATACCCTCAGCTGACAATCCAGCCGACATTGCCTCAGTCATGCCTAAGCAACTGAAAAACTTAGACTTATGGTGGATGGGCCCAAACTGGCTATCCAAGACACCTGATAACTGGCCATCTCGAACTTTCAAGGCAGCTTCTTCAGATATTCAAAGAGAGGAGAGGAAACAACCTGCTATGTCACTTTTCCAGGAAGTAAAAAATGCGGATTTTGATCTGATATTCACCTAGTGTTAGCATATAAATAGGGCAGGTAAAGAAATTAAAAAATGCAAGGATTACTGACTCTGTACAATGTTTTATTTCACGAATTCATTTCTCAACTTCAAAAAACAATTCAATATAACAATTTCTTTTTACTAATTCGAATAATTCAATATTTCAACAAAATAAAACTATAACTATAATGTAAAACTGTAAAATGTAACCGTAAAATTCAACTACTGAAAGATTTATACGAGAATAGAATATAATCCGTTAATTCCGCATTTAAAATCACCTTGTTTGCAAAGGAAATTACCACAATTGATGTGTTTTTCTTTTTCACAATTACCAAGTTGAAATTTGTGCAGAATTTTCACCGATTATACAACAAATGAAATGATTTTTGAAATTACAAAAGAAAAGCAAATTATGAAACTACGAAGTAGGGAATGCAAGTACTTGACTAAATGGACACAAATGAAATTTGCGGAAAGAAAAAGGAATAATAAGATAAAAAAAATAATAATAAAAAAGAAATAATAAAAAGAAAAGAAGAACGATAGTCGCGAACTACGAAAACCCAATAAGTCTTAAATCTATTTGGAACAATGGAAAAATTTGCCACTAAACGTGTATTTTTCCACTTTATCCAAAGTCAAACCTTTTGTTTCAGAGTACTACTCTGTTCAACTGCCAGAAAAATAAGAGATCGTATACTGATTTTGTCGGCCTTTTATAGCCCTTGGAGACCTATTAGGTCTATTCCAGAAAATTCGTCAGTTTATCCATCTAACAATGTTTGCTATTTTTCCTGATTTTAGTGCATCCCTTTATAGACAAATTATTATAATTTGCAATGAATTAATTATTGACGCAATGAATTAGTTTTTTCGCATGTAATTATTCCCTTTTATAGAAATTAAAAGAAAAATTTTACTCAATTTGACTCTAAATTGTAGTACTAGATTTCTTGTCAGTTGAGTATTATTGATAACAATTGGAGAGTTTGCATTTTACTCCACTTTTATCATCTGTCTCTTTCTCTCCAATAGGCGATATGTATTTTATAAAAATTGCGAATTTCTTTTAATTCAATTAAATTCGCCGCGAAAAGTTAACTCTTACGAAAAGTTCCGGCGACATTCTAATCCACTCAGGTGGTTTTGATATCGGGAACGTCAAGATAGTGTCTTTTCGCGAGTTTCTTGAAGTGCGTGACAGGTAATCTTTACCTGTAGTTTTCGTGTGAGTGGGTGTTTTTCTTTTACAGGTTATCACCTATAAACCCTTATGGGGCATCGTGGGAGCGTTGAGCATAATCCTAGAGTGAAATTTATGCTCGAAATGGAGTAATTAGTGCAGGTAAGTTTTTCTGTTTACATCTGTCACTTGCAGATTTTACGTGGAAATTTTTTAATAAACTAAATCAAATTTTAGTTGATGTTCCACTTAAAATCTGCTAGAGTATCTAAGCCACAAGATACAAGAATGTAAGCAACATCCAGTAGAACATTTATGTATAGAAACTTAAGTTTTTCAATTTCCATGTTGTTGTTGTTGCTTTTTTGTTTACATTTGTACTTTGCGTTTATACTGGGTGTAGTACTTGCTTTTAACTTGTACTTGAATGTTTTTAATAACTTTTTTATGCATTTTAGGTGGACCGAAGGATATCATTAGGAAAGAAGGATGAATTTTTACTGCCCGTTGAGGATTCTCAATGTACGGAAATGTCAGGTAACTTTGTCTGGTAATAAGAACTCTTTTCTTGGGGGTAAATTTGCTTTTCTTTCTTTTTCAGGTTTATTGGGATCAGGACGACGAGGGATATGTTGGCCCCAACATTTCTCCCACCTCTTGAACGACATCGTTCAACAAATTATTTCAATTTAATTTAGTTCATTCTTTTATAATTCAATTCACATATAAAAACTAACTTAATAATAGAACAAATGAAAAAATTCAACTTAACTATTTACTGTCTGTTGGCTTTCCTCGATTCCTTTTCTGGTAGTGGTGGAATACTATTCTGTTGTCGGCATAAACTCGAACTCTCACTTCATAGCGATTTGGCATGTTGACTTTAAAATCTCTGCTTCTTGATTTTTGTATTCTTCGGAAGTCGATTCTGCTTAACACATTTCGTGGAATGAATATATCCTTGCCTTCCTTTGTGGTAAAACGCTGAATGTCGTTTTTTGCTCGCATTTCAATATCGTTGATGGTTCTCGAGTGTCGCAGTCGATTCCACCTCGCGACATATTGACCGTTGATTTTGACTTCGGGATCATCTCCTTCGAGTTTACGGCTCGAACTGGCTGACTGCTCTGGAATTGCTGCTGGGGCCCTTGAAGTTTCTTCCCTCCGTTGTATCCTTTTGGTACCTTTAGAGACGCGTTGAGGAACAGTATCGCGACCGAGTTCTTTGAGCAATTCAGGTAGCGGTGATGGTGGTGGTGAAAATTCGAGGGCTTCCGGATGTAGTGAGAGAAAATCGTCCCAGTCAGCTTCACTCCAGTCAAGATCACCCATATTTTTTGTTCTGTAAATAAACAAACTAATAACTACTATGTTTAAGGTTATACATAGAACATTAAGGATGCAACATCACTTAACGGAACGACACCTGAGGACATTTACCAATCACCATCTTAGTTCTTTAGGTGGAAGCTTCGATAGGTAGTCTACACAGTTTTGTTATTGGTCTTCGAAAACTGTTTGTACTAGTTCGAACCTGAACAACTCTGACTAACCCATCTTCTCCCGGGAACACCTTCTCCACACAACCTAATGGCCAATGTGTTGGTGGAGTATTTTCACCTTTCAGCAATACTATATTTCCAACTTCTATGTTAGGTTTAACACTGCACCACTTAGGTCTTTGTTGTAATTTGTTTAAATAGTCCGTAGACCATTTCTTCCAAAATTGTCTGGCCATAAATTGGACATGCTTCCATCGTCTCCCGTACGAAATGCACTGCGTATCTGATTCGGCTTCGGGTACTGCATTCAGGGATTGTCCTATCAAAAAATGTCCCGGGGTTATTACTTCTAGATCTTCTGTATTGTTATTAATTGCACATAATGGTCGGGAGTTGACGCATGCTTCGATTTGTGCTAACAACGTTGCATATTCCTCAAAAGTGTATACTGATTTCCCGACGATTCGACGTAAGTGATACTTAACAGATTTCACCCCAGCTTCCCAAAGGCCGCCAAAATGAGGAGACGCCGGGGGATTAAAATGCCAATTAACCATTTTCGACGTCAAATAGTGTTTGATATCTGGTGAAGCTTCACGAATTGCCCTTTCAAGATCTTTACTCAAGACCTTTACAGCTCCCTTGAAATTAGAACCGCAATCTGAGTAAATATCCGTGCATAGTCCACGCCTTGATGTAAATCGCTTAAAGGTAGCAATAAAGGCCGTCGCAGTCATATCGGAAACCAATTCTAAGTGTATGGCCTTTGTTACCATGCACACGTAAATGCAGAAATATCCCTTGTAAATTTTTGTTGTTCTATGTGGTGACATTTTAAGATTTATTGGCCCTGCGTAATCGATACCAACATGAGAAAATGGTTTGGATATGTTCACTCTAACGGCTGGAAGGCTTCCCATTAATTGTGATCTTGTTTGGTGCTTATGAGCGATGCATACCTTGCAATTATTTATTCTACTTGAAGTAGCTCTCTTGGCATTTAATATCCAATATAAATTTCGGCTTGTGTTTACTACTAATCCCACTCCACCATGAAGTGTATCCTTGTGTATCTGATCTATTATCAAATTTGTTATGTGATGTTTGTCTGGCAAAACTATTGGATGTTTTCTGGAGTATGCGATAGCTGCATTATTCAATCTTCCGCCTACGCGAATAAGTTTATCCTCATCAAGAAACGGGTTTAGACATATTAAACGACTATTCTTAGGCAATGCTTTATTATCCTTTAAACAAGCAAACTCGCTAGGAAAGCTTTCTTGCTGAACGTATTTTAGGATAATTACAGTTGCTGCTTGCATTTCTTCGAATGATAGTGAGCCACCCTTTTTCACATTCCCCTTCTGACAATTGGAAGCGAATCTTTTGATGAGTGCAGTAATTCGGATTAGTTTATGAATTGATGAATAACGAAGAAACAGTGCATTGGAGCTTTCCGCTTGAAATACTTGTGAGGATGGTTTTTTCAATTCCAACTGTGGTTCGCTTAATGGTATTGCTAAGTCTGGCCAACAATTGCTATCCTTTTGTAGCCACTCAGGACCATGCCACCAGAATTCATTATCTATTAGTTCATCAACAAACATACCTCTAGAAGCCATGTCTGCAGGATTCTGTTTTGTAGTGACATGTCTCCAATTCTCTGGACCTATAATTTCCTGGATTTCGACTACTCGATTGGTTACATAGGTTTTTCACCTATTGGCATGACTTCTAATCCATTGGAGTGTTATAGTGGAATCACACCATGCAAACACTGGAATATTTCCGAACTGCATGTCTTGCGTAACATTTTTTATAAGTCGAGCCAAGAGTAATGCTCCATTAAGTTCCAGTCGAGGTAACGTAAGTGGTTTGATTGGAGCTACCTTAGTTTTTGATGTTAACATGTTTGCAGTAAATGATCCGTCATTATTTTCCACACGCACATATACCACTGCAGCGAACGCTTTCATAGATGCATCGCAGAATCCGTGTAATTCTACGTTATTATTTTCTTTCGTGGTACCAACCCATCTCGGAATTTTTAGTTGGTCTAAGACTGTAAGCTTGTTTTTAAATTGGTGCCATTTAGTTGCGATTGATTCATCCACTTTAGCATCCCATGAACATCCCGATATCCATAAACTTTGTATTAGTAGTTTAGCAACAATTATTACTGGTGCTATCCAGCCCAACGGGTCATATAAAGATGCTACTTCTGATAGTATTGATCGTTTCGTGACACTGTTTTCATTTTTTCGTAATGCAATTGAAAAAGAAAAATGGTCTGAGCTGGGGTACCATTTTATTCCTAAGGTTTTTATATTTTCACGTTCATCAAACTCAAGTGAATTCTTGATCTCTCTATGTTCCATGGATATCCCTTCTAATACATCGAGATTATTACTGGCCCACTTACGTAAATGAAATCCTCCTGCATTTAACATATTGATATATTGTGTTTGCAGTATTCTTGCTTCTTCGATTGTATCCGCTCCTGCTAGTAAATCGTCTACATAAAAATGTGTGGGTAAATTCTTCGCTGCTAATGGCCAGTTTAACCTTTCATCTCTTGCTAACTGCTGCAAGGTTCTTATTGCTAAAAATGGTGCTGACGAAGTACCAAAGGTAACTGTATTTAATTCATAATCTTGAATTCTTCCTGTGTTTGGGTTCTCCCATAAAATTCTTTGATATTTACGATGGTCTGGATGGACCAAAATCATCCGGTACATTTGCTTGATGTCCGCAGTCATTGCAATCTTGTACTTTCTCCAATTGAGTAACGTGGAAAACAATTTCGGTTGGATTGTAGGCCCAACAAGTAATTGATCATTTAATGATCGACCGTTCAAACTTTTCGCTGACGCATCAAATACTACGCGGAGTTTCGTAGTAGTACTTTCCTTAAACACGGCGTGGTGTGGAATATAATATGTTTCAGTGCAAACATTGGTGGGTGATTCCACTTGCTGCATATGCTTTAGCTCTATGTATTCATCCAAACATTTTTTATACTCCTGTTCCAAATTTTTGTCAGCATTAAACTTTCTTTTCAAATAATAGAATCTTTTCAAAGCCATCTCTCTTGAGGGACCAAAATTAGGGCTTCTTCCACTACAAAATGGCAACTTAACTTGATATTGCCCATTTTTTAATCTGCAATGATTTTTCCTAAAATCATTTTCACACTCTATCTCTTCTGGCTTGAGAATTTGTTTAACATCCACTTCTTCAGTTTCCCAGAACTTTCTAATTTGCTCATTTAAACGTTCATTATCCTCACTGATGACTGAATACGTTTCCACATTATGCACCGATGGTTCAGGGCTATCTCCCAACACTAACCATCCAAGAGTTGTATTGACCGCAATTGGTGCTGTTGCCGGTCCTCTCTTAATGCCTTCCAACAATATTTTTGCATAAACCTTTGCTCCTAAGAGTATATCAACTGGCATGGGCTTCCAATAACTTGGATCCGCTAAGTTCAAGTTTCTGAAGTGGTCCCATTGTTTCGCGTCCAGTGGTACTCCTGGCAAGACATCTGCTATTTTATTTATTATTAACATGTTCACATTTAATATGTTATATTTATGCTGGCAAGACATTAATTCCACGCTAACTTGCTTAGTGGACCATGCCATCTGACTTCTGTTTAACCCAGTAATTTTTACCTTAGTTTGTTTTTCTGCCAACCCTAATCTTTTTGCAGCACTCTCTGTAATAAAGGAAGTTTGTGATCCTGGATCTACTAAGCATCTTAATAAAATTGATCGATTGTAATTATCTTTAACTCTGACAATTGCTGTAGCTAATAATGCCTTATGGGTTTCATTTGAAAAGAAACTTTTTACTTCTTCCTTATCCTTTGATTTTATCGTGTCGATTGTCCTTTCTGAATTTCCTTGAGAGGCTATCGGATTAGAATTGCTCAACTTCGTGTGCTCCGGCTGCTGCTCTTTATTTCTTATAGGCTGGTTAGTGTTGGTAGAACGTAAATGTAATAAATGATGATGAGAGCCTTCACAATATTTGCACCTTCTATTGCTAGGACATTTACTAGCTATATGCTTGTGTGAAAAGCAATTGAAACATCTTCCAGAAGATTCAACGCACTTTCTGCGATTTAAAGTATCCAATTTTAAAAAACCTTTGCACGTACCAACATAATGACTCCCACTGCATGCAGAACATTTATTAGAGTTCAAAACATGATATGTTTTTGTGGATTGAACTTGAGCTTTAACAGGAACTGAGTGTGACATGGATTCTAAAATCCTAAATCTTGTATTTAAAAATGTTTGAAACCGCTCAAAATCTGGCAATTGCTGAGTGTCTCCTAATTCTTCTTCCCAAAGTTTGAAAGTTGTATAAGGTAATTTCTGAACGAGTAAATATACTAATATTGTACTCCAAGCTGACACGTCTACGTCTAAGGTCTTCAACTGTTGAATACATTCTTCAGTAGTGTCTACAAATAGTTTTATGGCTTTGCTATTTTCTACTGTTAACTTTGGCTGATTGATGAGCACCTTCAATTGTGTGTTCACAAGTAATCTTTTGTTTTCGTAGCGTGTTTTGAGTTTCTCCCATGCTGGCAAATAATCTTGTTCAGTGATTGGAACATGTTTTAACAATCTTCCAGCTTCTCCGATAAGACACCCCTTTAAATGATGCAGCTTTTCTACTCCTGATAATTGGTGGTTGCTATGTATTATCGAAACGAAAAGATCATGAAAGGATCGCCAGGATGAATATTCACCATCAAATTTCGGCAAGTTTATTCGTGGAAGATGTCCGTGATTATTATTTGCATATATTATAGTTGAAGCCTCTTGTGCTGGAATACCGACAGTCTCTTTGGGACTTTTTTTCTATCAAACCATCTGCAAGTTCAGTTAGATAGTCGCTATATCTCAGTTAAACCTCTGTATATTTATCCTTGGCTAAATACTCATGCGTAAAATCCTTTTTGGATGAAATTATAAGCTCTCTTAGCTTACTATCATTTTCGTCAAACTGTGCCCAATTATTTTTCAGCTCCGCAATTTTGCTTTGATAAAAACCGAAGGTTCTTCTTTCTAAATTAGTCTTTTTTCCCCTTGTAATCGAATCCTTTATTTTTTCCGCGAGCACTATTTGTTTAATACACAATTCCTCCATCGTATACACTCACAAAATTGTATTAGAGACACAAAAACAGTTTATACGGTAAATTTGGGGATTGAAAGGGAAAATGGTATAAATAGGTTAGCCAAGTATTTGCATCAATGAAAAAAAATATATATGCAGAGCCGTGTCCTGCAAATCCGGCTCGAAGGACCATAAAATGTTAGCATATAAATAGGGCAGGTAAAGAAATTAAAAAATGCAAGGATTACTGACTCTGTACAATGTTTTATTTCACGAATTCATTTCTCAACTTCAAAAAACAATTCAATATAACAATTTCTTTTTACTAATTCGAATAATTCAATATTTCAACAAAATAAAACTATAACTATAATGTAAAACTGTAAAATGTAACCGTAAAATTCAACTACTGAAAGATTTATACGAGAATAGAATATAATCCGTTAATTCCGCATTTAAAATCACCTTGTTTGCAAAGGAAATTACCACAATTGATGTGTTTTTCTTTTTCACAATTACCAAGTTGAAATTTGTGCAGAATTTTCACCGATTATACAACAAATGAAATGATTTTTGAAATTACAAAAGAAAAGCAAATTATGAAACTACGAAGTAGGGAATGCAAGTACTTGACTAAATGGACACAAATGAAATTTGCGGAAAGAAAAAGGAATAATAAGATAAAAAAAATAATAATAAAAAAGAAATAATAAAAAGAAAAGAAGAACGATAGTCGCGAACTACGAAAACCCAATAAGTCTTAAATCTATTTGGAACAATGGAAAAATTTGCCACTAAACGTGTATTTTTCCACTTTATCCAAAGTCAAACCTTTTGTTTCAGAGTACTACTCTGTTCAACTGCCAGAAAAATAAGAGATCGTATACTGATTTTGTCGGCCTTTTATAGCCCTTGGAGACCTATTAGGTCTATTCCAGAAAATTCGTCAGTTTATCCATCTAACAATGTTTGCTATTTTTCCTGATTTTAGTGCATCCCTTTATAGACAAATTATTATAATTTGCAATGAATTAATTATTGACGCAATGAATTAGTTTTTTCGCATGTAATTATTCCCTTTTATAGAAATTAAAAGAAAAATTTTACTCAATTTGACTCTAAATTGTAGTACTAGATTTCTTGTCAGTTGAGTATTATTGATAACAATTGGAGAGTTTGCATTTTACTCCACTTTTATCATCTGTCTCTTTCTCTCCAATAGGCGATATGTATTTTATAAAAATTGCGAATTTCTTTTAATTCAATTAAATTCGCCGCGAAAAGTTAACTCTTACGAAAAGTTCCGGCGACATTCTAATCCACTCAGGTGGTTTTGATATCGGGAACGTCAAGATAGTGTCTTTTCGCGAGTTTCTTGAAGTGCGTGACAGGTAATCTTTACCTGTAGTTTTCGTGTGAGTGGGTGTTTTTCTTTTACAGGTTATCACCTATAAACCCTTATGGGGCATCGTGGGAGCGTTGAGCATAATCCTAGAGTGAAATTTATGCTCGAAATGGAGTAATTAGTGCAGGTAAGTTTTTCTGTTTACATCTGTCACTTGCAGATTTTACGTGGAAATTTTTTAATAAACTAAATCAAATTTTAGTTGATGTTCCACTTAAAATCTGCTGGAGTATCTAAGCCACAAGATACAAGAATGTAAGCAACATCCAGTAGAACATTTATGTATAGAAACTTAAGTTTTTCAATTTCCATGTTGTTGTTGTTGCTTTTTTGTTTACAGTTGTACTTTGCGTTTATACTGGGTGTAGTACTTGCTTTTAACTTGTACTTGAATGTTTGTAATAACTTTTTTATGCATTTTAGGTGGACCGAAGGATATCATTAGGAAAGAAGGATGAATTTTTACTGCCCGTTGAGGATTCTCAATGTACGGAAATGTCAGGTAACTTTGTCTGGTAATAAGAACTCTTTTCTTGGGGGTAAATTTGCTTTTCTTTCTTTTTCAGGTTTATTGGGATCAGGACGACGAGGGATATGTTGGCCCCAACACCTAGTTTTCAACCTTCTCCAAGCTTATTCGAATCCTTGCCTATTGTTGTCGTTTCATACGAAACTGCAATCCACCCAAGAATTCACAAGAGATCAACCCACGTTCACAGAGCGAATTGCCTGCAATTAACCCCCTCAATCTGCCTTAGAAATGTTCAAAAAACACCTTTCACAAAGAGATAACCGAATTAAAGGAGAAAGGTTTAGTTAATTCACGTAGCAGTCTGGCTAATTTAAATCTATTTCTAGATGAGACTGGCACACTACGAGTGGGTGGCCGCATTCAGAATTCTAGTTATACCTACAGTGCGAAGCACCCGATCATTTTGCCAAAAAATCACCATGTTAGCATTTTAATAGTTCGTGAGATGCATCGTATACATCTGCACCCCGGACCTACACTTTTAATGGGCATCATTCGACAGAAGTACTGGATAATTGGGCATCGTAGCATTGCAAATAAGGTCTGTCGTGACTGCGTAACATGTTTTCGGCAACGAGCGGTCAAAACAACGCAATTAATGGGAAATTTACCAGCTGCAAGAATAACTGCCAGTCGTCCGTTTTCCACATTAGGAGTAGACTATGCAGGACCAATAATGCTCACCTATCGTACAGGCCGAGGTATAAGAGCAGTTAAGAGCTATATATCATTATTTATCTGCTTTTCGACTAAGGCAATTCATTTGGAACTGGTTAGTAGTCTCAGCGCGCAGGCGTTCTTAGCTGCGCTTAGAAGATTCGTGTCTCGACGGGGTATTCCGTCTCAAATATTCTGTGATAATGGCACTAACTTTATTGGTGCAAGAAGAAATCTAAAGGAAATGCAGGATCGTGCTATTGCTATGACTAATAATCCTATTGTTTCTCATTTCCTTTCTCAGAATCAAATCACGTGGAATTTCATTCCTCCTGGAAGTCCTCACTTTGGCGGTCTTTGGGAATCTGGAGTTCGGTCAGTTAAATGGCATCTCCGCAGAGTCATTGGAGACACCATCTTGAACCTTGAAGAAATGTGAACTTTGCTGACTCAGATAGAGGTGATCTTAAATTCCCGTCCATACGTTGCTCTCTCTTCTGATCCAAATGACCTAGAAGCACTCACTCCAGGTCATTTCTTAATAGGCCAACCACTTACTACATTACCAGAAGTCACCATAGAATATCACAATTTGTCACGAGTCGGTAGATGGGCACATATCCAAGGAATGATGCAAGGGTTTTGGAGAAAATGGAGGTGTGAGTACATAACTTCACTACAAGGACGTCCAAAATGGAGACAAACAGAAGACAATATAAAGGTTGGGGATCTGGTCCTTATTAGAGAGGATAACCTTCCTCCATCAAAGTGGCTGTTAGGCAGAATCTTGGCGTGTTATCCAGGCTCTGATAACTTGGTACGAGTCGTCTCAGTTCGAACACATCGAGGAGTATTTGAAAGAGGCATAAACAAGATTGCAAAACTACCAGTGGATTGAGAAGCGCTTATCAACGGGGGGAGGATGTTCACTCTTCACCTACTTAAACAGATATTTTATTGCCATAATCAAAAATGAAATTTCTCTCAATTCTTAACTTCAATTATATATGTATACAATAGCACACTTACATAGTATTTATAAACTAAATGTACAAATTGCTCATTTCATTTAAGCATATGTAGTAGTTACTCTACTTTAATTTGCTCATCAGACTCACTCTAGTTGAAGCACTCATATCGATCATATGTATAAATTTTAAAGTGGAATAAATAATTAAGAATTCTAAAGTTGCCTTTGCATTTTGTGCAGTGAAATTAAATGTGCCACTCACTAGAGTCCCTTAATTAGAAAAAGGAACATTTACTCGATTTGGAGTTAGAGAAATTAATTAATAGAAATTAACTTCTGACGTCTCCTAAAACGTATAAGAAATCAGAGTTAAGTTTAAAATTTTCAATAAATTTTTAAAAATAATCAACTAGTTCTGAATAGTGATGTCCATGTATCTTAAAAATGTCAGTACCGACAATTTAAGCATATTTAAAAATTAAGTACAGTATCAGATCTTATTTATTGTTCGATTTTGTATTTTCTTTGCAAAAGAGACAATTTTTGACAAATTCTTCAATATCTTTTGTTATATTATGCACCAACACCAACTTCCTAGCACGTCTTTATATCATACTTTCCTTTTGAGTTCTTCATATTAGAGCTGCAAATTGTTTGGTTAGAATTTTTTGGTATTATTAAACTCTTGTTTTTAAAAGATAGGTCTTTAAACACAAATATTTCACCTTTTAGTTACGGTCTCATCTGAAGTTTCATTTCTGGCTTGTAAAGGTCATATTTATCGTTCTTTGTAATCGATTGTAAACGATTTATGGTCGGTTTCTACTATTACCGTAAACTACGGCATTTCTTAGCATATTAATTCTTTTGAGATATGGTCAACGTCATAGAGGCATAAGCAAGCAGAGCTTTAAAAAATAAAGTACCAATCCCTATACTCGTATTTGTAAAATTATCCAAAACAAATATCAGTACTGGTATTGCAAAAAGCTAAAATACTAGTATTGCTATTAGTACTGACATCCACCAGTATCATACCAACACTTACAGTACGTAATAGCTACGTACCTTACCAATACTGGCAAAATTTCCGCCGTATTTTCCGCTGATCTCGAAATTAAATAATTTAAGCCCTTATTTAGGCCAGTATATTCCACATTTATCAATATTTTCCTTTAAATACCGTACCTCAACATTTTGTACACACCGAAATTAATATTAGAAAAAATTATTAATTATTATATATACAAGAAAAAACGTTCCTCTATCTGGATTGCTACATAATGTGAAATGTATACAATCACGCAGAGGGTATGTATCTGCACATATGAAATTAACTAGTTTGTTAAATATTACTTTCAGACTTTTTATTTTTTTAAATGTAAACAGACAAAAAATCAGCAAAGGCGACAAATTAGGATAACAGGAAATTATAGCTGGCAACAAATATAAGTTTTCTACAAAATATACCATCAAGTGGATCCGTTTAGATGTATTCTTTCTAGATTGTATACCCGAGGAATTTTATTTCCCTGAAGCAAAATTTGCTCTTTGCGACGTTAATGGTAAATTCTGCCTTCCGAAAACACTTGTGACATCAGGAGGAAGTCATCCAGGTAAACAAAGATGGTCTCTTTAAGGTCAGGTGTACCTTATTCATTAGCGTGCACATGGTTTGCGGAGCTTTACATGGTCCAAACGGCACCACTGTGAATTGATATAGAGGATTTCCTGGCTCAGTAAATGCTGTTTTTACACGGGAACTGCGCTCACCGGTGGAAGTCTTCCAAGGATTCCCTCGATATACGGCAGAGGATCCTCCGTAGTCACCGCATTGACCTTCCGCCCGTCGAACCATAGTCTAACCTTTCCATGCTTTCTCACAAGTAGCTCTCGGGAGCTCCACGGACTTTAGCTCTCTACAATGATGTGCAATTTCTTCATTCGCTCCAGTTCATCGTCCATTAATGACCGTACAGATGGAGAGACGGGATAATGTACTTGATTAATTGGTGTGGCTCCGCCGATGTCGATGGTATGTTCTAACAAGTGTGTTTTTCCTAAGCTCTGCTTCTAATACGATGTGAGAAATCTTTTGACTAGCTCGAGCTGTCGCGGTCTTCGCTGGACAGACAGTGGGTGTTGGGGTCAACGGACTGTCCAATTTCGTCCGTGCAAAAATCTACTCCTAGAAATAGATCTTGCGACAAATTAGGTATGATATATAACCTAATTATATGTCAGTTGCCACGAAACTCACACTCATTCCATAACACCCATTGATTTGCTGTACCAGAATTTTCACACGAGCATAAGATCGTACATCTCGTGGTGCAGATGTCTGATTCTAGTCGGCGTCTGTTGGCTGTGACTCGTCACCAGGATTCGCGAAGCCTCTGGTAGACCTTTCGGAGTTGTATGCTGATTATGGATTGTCGTAATACTTTCGACGGACTCCGTGAAAATTCGCTCAATAACAGCTTTATATTTTTGAAGGCGACCGTGATACGGCTTTCGAGGAAAAACGTTGGACTTTCTCGATTGGGCTGCATCATTAATTGCTATCGTAAGTGGTCCAGGAGCTAGGAACTCCATCAAGGACCCTCAGGTCATATTGGCGGAATTAAGTTCGTTTGTTGAGGGAACTATTGTTAGTCGATTGCTCGACGGTTCAAGTTAGGCTGACTTTCGGCTGCACGCGGTACAATTATTGATATACATGTCGCGCATCCGTTTCATATTTGATGTTGTCGCCGACGTGGGATATGATGGTGACGACTCACCGGGTATTATATTCATTCCTCATTGACATTGTTTCACGTAAAGCTCCTTCTATGGACATCACGAGAGCTTGCAGTTATGCCATATTGTATATGTGATTTTGGCAGATGTCTGATGAAGTGGTTCGCAATAGATTATCCTTGACAATATTCAGGACATTTTACTCCGGAATGGGCCAGCTAAGCCCTTGTCTTAGCGACTGTAAGTCCTGCACATAGCTCCTGGTTGTTGTTGTCGTTGCAGCATTTGCCAAAGAGCATCCGTAGCCGCTTCGAGTGGTGTCCATTTTCTGCGAAATGCTAATGTTGGGTAGTTGGGTTCTGGTTGCAAACGGAAATACAACCAATACCATACCGCAGACCTATCTTTCAGAACGGCAGCGAAATTTTCGACCATTAGATTGTAGTCGCCGCCTAGCGTATTCCGGGCAAACACCTCGGCTCTGAATCAAAAGTCATCTGCCAGCACGAACACGAGCTTCAACTGCCGCATGGGGCTAGTCAAGCGTACGTAGTCTATATCTAGGACTGCTTATCTGAAAGTTATTGCCCTCACCGTACCGAATTTCTTTTTGACCGGGTGGTCGATAAGCAGGTGCCGGAGCCTTAGGTTGCTGTAGATGCAGGTCTTGCATTTGTTGTCGCCTCTGAGACCAGCTAATAATGCTTGTATGCTTGGTGTATGCGGGTGAATTGCTTGCTCTGGATTAGATTCCTGCATTCGCGGTTGGGAGGTTCCTAAAACTTAGTTCGGTTTAGTGGCTGCGTAAGCAAGACTGTCGGAGTCTGTAGCCTCTGCTTGGCCTACGGTACCAGTACGTGAAATAACTCCTCCACTAGGGTTCTATACCCTGCTTTCCTATAGCAAACAGTCCCGTCTATATACTGGGAAATTAGGCTGTCGTTCCAGCCGTCGTGTCAGGCACTTCCTGCAAAAGATATGCAGACAGGCTTAGTGCCCTGACTAAAATCACCGCTTTGACACACCGTGCAGATGGATAAAATGCCAGCTTCTGCGGTTAGTTCCGGTGGTGAACCCAGCATTGTGATTAGTCAGGGAAACTTTCAAAGATTAAGACAATGCCAAAAAGACAACAAACGACAGGAAAACTTCCGATGAAATGTTATTACTTATCGAAACCAAATACAGCAAAAATTGCATGCGGATTGATAGGTAAAAAAAGAACAGCTGTTGGGACTCGAACCAAACTGCAGACAAATCTAAAGTTTGGTGATACGCGCTAAAAATTTTAAGAAAATTATAAACTGGTAGCCACCCTCTTCCCTGACTACCCATTCAATGTCCAGGACAACTGCCGATGAGGTACTTCTTTGCAGGTGCTGGTGGTGAAAAAGGTTATCGGAGCAAATGAAAAAAAATGCTAAGTCAAACCTAGTTTGAATTTTGACTGACTATCTTGAGAAGGCAGAGCTATGCAGACAAGATCACTGGCTATCAAGTCAAAGTTCGTGATTCCAGGATAGCTCTGAAGTCTCGAGTTAGTCGTCCTTCAAAAAAGGTTAGCTATAGGGATGGGAATCGATTCGACCAGGATTACCAGTTTAAGGAGAG
The DNA here is from genome assembly GCA_964036015.1 of Leptarthrus brevirostris. Classification (NCBI taxonomy): domain Eukaryota; kingdom Metazoa; phylum Arthropoda; class Insecta; order Diptera; family Asilidae; genus Leptarthrus; species Leptarthrus brevirostris. Next base: position 67,665,018 of record OZ038375.1, read on the forward strand.
AAATGCATGACCAGATGGGAGCTCAGAATTCTGAAACTAACTCCATTTGTTGACTGGTCAGCTAGGTCCAAACCGAATACCGACCTGGGTTCACCCATCTGACTGTGAACAAAAACTTTTAAAATATCATGCAAGCCTTGTATGTATACGTGTTGTTGTATTCCGTGCAGGTGTAGATCTCGTCTCTTTATCACGGAAGCAGATTTTCACACCTGTGGCAAAACACAGAAGTGAAAATCTTTCCGTTGTTTAAAAAGTTTTGCTACTGAGGCGGAACACCTGTGCGAGGTCAAGATTCTTCATCTAACCGGAAGAAGAAATAATTAAGTCAAGAATTTGTTATTGGATCACAAACGTGAATTCGAATGTGCATTCCAAGGAAACTATATACATTGAAAAGTATCAAAACAAGAAGAATTGAATAACAAAAAAATAAAAATAAACGAAGTTATTCAATAATCGTGCAAGGTTGTTTTAATAAAGCAATTCGTACCCTGACTAAAGAGACTCATCTCCACAACAATTGTGTAGTTGGTGTATTATCCTGACTTAAGAGACTCATCTCCACAACAATTGTGTACTTGGTGTATTCGCTTGACAAATCCCTCAGGAGAGTTCGTTGTCTCTCATCATCAACATCACCACAAATAAAATACAACAGGTAGCATAACAATAGTATGGTTACACTGAAATCCGTGAGGGAAGGTTCATTTATTGAAAACGTTAGAGCTATCCATGAGGTATTATGCTCAGGGAAAGCAGAAGTATCTGCCAGCCGTGTAAGCTCTGGAGAAATTTGATTCATTCCTCTAATTCAGGAACAGTCCGAAAAACTAGTCCAATCAAAGAGGCAGACGTGAAGTCTCCTTTAGATGGTGCATAATGAAGAAAGGGATTTTAACTCCTTCCTCGGTTCTTTAGACAGGACAACGCACAAACGGTGGGCCTAATTTTGTTATAGTTTATTGATAAATCCACACACGCATACTAAAAAAATTGAGAGTATGAATACGTGGATTGGTATGTGAGTTGTGAGAACCTAGTAAATGAGGTCTCACAACAAATTAGATACTAGGAAAGGTTAGGATTACTACGGGTGAGCGCGTTATTGTACTGTATAGGCAGAGAAAAAATGGGCTTTTTCTCTCCATCTGGCTCACTCACCAGAATTAACATTGCGGGCTCTCTTGTGCTGTCCTATTTTAAAGAAAAGGAACAAGGATGAACGTACTAGAAAAAGGAGTAAAAATAATTAGAGAGAAAGGAAACTAGCATACTGAATGAATGCACCTGATAGAAATGTAACCGCAGTCCTAAGATGTTGCTGCGCTTGTTGGGCTATCCCACTCCATCCTACGACTATGCCGCGCCCCAGAAAGTGACAGAGTCCCCCTTTTCTCGGACAGTTGAAGAGAGTGGATATTCGAGAAGAAGTGGCTAGGTGTTTAAACTTTCACACCATTATGTATTATGTGAACAATAAAAGAACTTAAAATTCTGTCACATGCTTTGATTGGGCTCACCGAGAACCCAGATATTTATTAAGCTAAGCAAAAAAACATAATAAAACGTGCAAAGGTATTTAAGGGTAAGCCAACAAAATTAAACTGCAGAACTAAAAGAAAAACATCGACAAATCAATACGCATACCTATACTAGTGCCAGCTTGCTTTCAAAACAAACGTCATATATTATCAACGCCATAAATCAAATTTTCCAGTCACAGAGGGATTCCAACAAATCAATGTTCCAAAAATGTAAAAAAGATATAAAAGGGACTGCTCACCAGTTATACATAAACGAAAGCTCGCAAAAGACGCCTAAGTGTCAAAAAAATAACAAAACGGGAAACTAAATCATCTGAGGAATACTGAATTAAACAAATATAACGATATGATATGGTATGCAAAGAAAATTTAACAACGCTGAATTCTGTAAAGTCATATCATGAATCCAACCTCATAATACAAAAAAACTTCAATATATCAGGTCGAGATTCTAATAAGCAAAGTCCTTAGTAGTACCCAAACTCTTTACAAAAAAAATCTTCTGTTTGGCTTATAATTAAAAAAAGGTTTAATTAAAGAGAGTATTTCGATAAATTTTTTTACTGTATTTTGTTTCAATCAGTGATTTGAATATATTTTAAATAACCTTACATCCGTTACATATCAGAGTTTCCCTTCTGAAATATAAGGCGCACTTCTTGACTAAGGCCAACAATTCTTTTACCTATTCCGACACGACGTGTAAGCATTTGTCTCGACAAAAATAGCATGTAAGTAACATATAAGAAAATCAGAAAAAAAATCAAGTGGGGAGTGAGTACTAATTATAGGGAGCTTAACTCTTCTTCATTAGAAATGCCGAACGTGTTAAGAAATTCTTATATTTCTTACGTTGCTCGAGTTTAACAAGTGTTGATTTGATTTTTAGTTTACTAATTATATAGTTTTAATTATGTAAATGTGTAATTATGTTTACTAGGATAAGAAACCAAAAATTCTGCTTTATTTTAGCCTGGTTTCCTCCCATTTGTATTTCTCTTCGGAACAATGTTAAGACTTTTACTTCAATAGAATTTATAGCTTGATTTTCATTACATATACTAGCTAATGTAGAAATTTCATATATTGTCTCGCTTCTTTTATTGATGTATTTATGTTCTGTTGCGTTCTGTAAATGTCAATTCTTAATTTTAAATAATAATGTATTCCTTTGCAACTTTAATTAGCTGCCTGCTTCTATAATGATAAAACTAAACGCATATGTGTAGTGGCGTAACGCTCCCTAACAGGGTCCCAACGCAGATTCGTAATGGGTCCCCCCATAAAAAAAATTTACAAACCAAAAAGAAGTTCATGAATATCTTACACCAATCCTTATTTTCAAATATACAGAATCATTCGCATATCGACGCTGAAAAGCAATCTTGTCGTATCTTGAAAATGGATATTTACAGTAGAGCTCATTACTCTTTAACCAGAGAAGATAGAAAGGTAATTCTTGGAGTAAAAGTTCTGAAATAATGGTCATTAGCCAAAAAAGATGAAATTATCCTAAAGTTTGTGTAACATGGATTTATTACTAGATACAGCATAAATTGCATCATTTGAGATACGAGAAGATCGCTTTTCAGCGTCGATATGAAGAATTCGGTGGTCAAAGCTTAGCCAAGTTTACCTTTAACGAGTTCGTTGCTTCACTCCCTATGGACAACACACTCAAGTTCGTCGGCCTCTCTTTTCCCATCGAATTACACAGATAATTTTTTATAATTCTCAATTTGGAAAACAATCGCTCTCCGGTTGCCACAAAAAGAGTAATATTACTGTGAACGTCCGGGAAACTCGCCAAAAGAAGCTGCACAAATAAGTCGCGCTTTCACAAACATACGAAGTTTTGAAAAAACTGGCTTATGTCAAAAAAATTAAATTTGAGGTATTTTTAAAAAATTGAACTTCTCTGGCAGCTTTCAAAATATTGAGTCAAATCTGTGCATACATACGAGAAAATATATTGAACACAATTATGTTAGATTTTGGCTGAATTTGCATTTTTGATAGCTAGAAGTTGGGATCAATTTCCCGAAAGTGGCCCTGAATGGGGCCCGTTTCAAGACTCGAAACCAAGAAAACAACTACAATTTTGCGAAACAAAAATATTTGAAATGTCTAATTACCCATTCAACAAACACAAATTTGATTGATGGTGTTAAACAAATCGTTTTCAAAATGGTCCTCTTTTCAAGGTACCATAATGTGCCACGTAATATTTAATAAAAAAAAGTCCGGGCCCCATGCAATTGAACCGGCTTGACCGGCGGTCATTACGCTACTGCATATGTATACAGGGTGTACCATTTCTAGAGGTCAATACAAGTATAAATGATAGCTCTCACCTACACAAACAAAAATTGTATGGCAGGGGGGGGGCAATCTCAACCGTTTGGGAGTAACAGGGTGTGTTATATGCTCCCTTTCGAGGATGTAATTATGCTAGCTCTATGAGAAAGGAGGTAGGTTTCAAAAATCGTTATTGGGCTCCACGTGATTTTAGAATCCACGAACTCAGTATTGCTCAGTGAAACAAATCCGGAATTCAGTGAAAACAAAACTTATAGCTTAATAACAAATTCGAAAATACAAAAATTCACTAAAAAAAATCTACTACAGAATTGTAACATCGAAGAACTAAAATTAAAAATTCAGAAATCAAAAAAAAAAAAATCTCAAAAATTTAAATTGAATTCAAACACCCGAAGGTAACAACATAAGCACAAAACTTGCCCGCGCAAAGTGCTAAATAAAAGTTCTAAAACAAATCGAATTTGAAATCAGGTAAAAAGAAAAAAAGTAAAAGAAACCACAACAAAGACAAAAATGGAGAAATTTATCTTTACCGTGACCTTCACTTCTCCCTTCTTCGTTCTGTCAGGTTAATTTGTCGCTTTTCCTTTGAGTTTCTCTGCGTTGTAATTCCCAATTGCGCTACTTATTTTCTTTTGGCAAAGTTGTTTTTCTTGTTGTACACGTACTATATGCTCTTATCTATGACTAACTTTGTCCACTTTATATTTAGATAAAATTTGACATCGACTGACTGTTTCACATACCAAAGTGATTATATAAACAAATTGCCACTATTATGCCAGTTTCCGCAGGACATTTTCATATACGGGGTAATTATATTATTTTTCAAAATTAAATTCTGGATTTTCAATTTAAAATAATCTTTGGAGTCTACAGATTATTTTAGTGTACCGGAAAAATTCTGGCGATTTCGAAGAATCTATAAATTTTCACTTTTATTCTTCATCTGTCATCTGCCTCCACGTGTGAACAAAAACTTTTCTACGTTGATTTTCTTCCCACTATTAATATTCACCTTGCTCTTTGGGTTACAGTCAGCCCAGTTACATGCGTTGTTATCCCCGGAACATAAAGTTCGGTATGTAGTTCCGGTCGTTTCCGTTTCGAGGTTAGGTGGTGACTTTCAAGTGTTTTGTGCCAGATAGGGAGAAGCTCCAGCCAGGTAAGTTATCTGCAGTATATATATATAGTATATTATACATATCTTTATTTGATTAAGAAAAAACGGCGATACAAATTGTTCATTTGCGTATTGTGGCTGTGCGGACACTTTTCGCTTTACACGATTTCTTATACACAATAATAGTAATCAAATACAAAAACTCTAATATATCGATCTAATTTTACTAATTTTACTTAAAATTTTACTAATTTATTTATTAAGATTAAAAAATTTTACTTCGTACTTATCAAAAAGAATTTATATTAATTAATTAAAAGGATTTCCTGTCAAAGCATAATCTGTCTAGCTGATATATACATTTATTTTAGATTTCCCGTACTTCCACTAAATTATTTAATTTAATTTCATTAATTAATAAATTATCATCTCTTAATTAACCTATCTATCCGTAGTGTCCCGTCCGCATCGTATAGTGAGTTTAAAACAATTTCGTTTCTTCTCGAGAATATAATGTTAAAAGACCATCGTCTTGTAACAAATTTAATATGTAGCAAGTAATTTCCCCACTCGTCAATTTGTTGGCAGGTGTCATGGGACCTAGTTCTGATCCACATCAACGAGGTAAGTTTTTGGAATTGTCGCATTTAATTTTTTTATGTCTTAGAACTTCTTCCTAGGGAATATAGCTATGGAAAGAGTCCATCGCTGCCAAGGATTACAAGGACAACGTCATTCTTTAGGTAAGTATCCGTCGAATTATGATCACTCATCTGTAATGAAACAAAATTATTTGCAGCATCACTTTAATACTTATCACTGGGACAGCACATCGTACAGATAGGTAATTTTTGATTTCCTTCACTTTTCTTCCCTTAATAATCTTTTTACTTTTCAGGACGCAGCTATACATCAAAATAATTATATAACAGGTGATTCATAAATTTCAGTTTTTCATGGTATGCACATTACTATTTCATTTTTATCTTTTGAACTACCCAACACAGCGACATCAAGCAAACGCTAAAAAACTACTATACCCTTCAAACTTTCCAAAATTGTCAACAATGTACAGTCACTTCCAAAAGTGAAAAAAATGGTTTGCGATTACCTAAAATTCCGAATTTTTCCAAAATGTTTTCGAACTTCATTATTAATAAGTAATTAGTACACCCCTTTTTTATTTTTATTAGATTGTCCACCAAAAAGGTGCAGCATGGTAAGATAGATAAAGAATTAGAAAAACGGCATCCTTAGAAATCCCTGACTACCTAATTATTTTATTGCACTTTACATAGGAAATTCTTTAAATAAACAAAATTTTTAAAATAAAGGGTCGAAAATGTTTGTTTTGGGTGAATAGGTAATTATTTTTATTATTGCTGAAAAAAAGTTATAAAAATGTTAGTGTAATTTTGTTTTATCGCCGATATTAGCCAGTGTAAGCTAGAATTCACAACCTTGTATCCTGGCGTTCAGTTACTCGTACCTGATGGAAATTTTGCTATATAAAATTGTCAGTCAGCAAGAATATCTATCATAGTTGAAAAACAAATCAATAAGTACTCGTGTTTTTAAACAAAAATTCAGTTTTGAGGAATACGCGGATATTATTTACATTTATGTTGTAGTAGATGGAAACGAGAGAGTGGCTGTACTGAAATATCAATGGAGAAGCTGGCTGCAATAGGCCTTAAACAAAGACTTGGAAGGAGATTTTTTGCATGCCTATAAACTGGCATGCCAATTCAAAAAAAAGCATTTTAGAATTAATTTGAGTTTAATTGCTTTAAATTGTTGATTTTTATAATATTCTCCGATAGGATATCTACGTATAAATTTCTACGTACTTTCTCTACATGGGGGCATGTTGTACCTTTTTGGAAAGGTAATAAGATGGGCAATCTAATAATTACAGTACTAATTACATGAATTTCGGAGAAATTTTGGGAAAATTCGGAATTTTAGGTAATGGCAAACCATGTTTTTCACTCTGGAAGTGACTGTACCTGCAATGGTAGGAGTTAGGTCAGTACTGTTGACATTTTTGGAGGGGTAATTAGCATCATTGTTTTTTAGCGTTTGTTTGATGTCGCTATGTTGGGTAGATCAAAATATAAAAATAAAAGAGTAATGTGCATACCATGATAAAACTGACATTTATGAACCACCCTGTAACTTCCAAACGGTTCAGATTGCCCCCACCCCCCTCCTTCAATACAATTTTTTGTTTGGCAAGGTGAGAGCTATCATTTATACTCGTATTGACCTCTAGAAATGTTACACCCTGTATTTGACTTCACGGTAGTTAAATAGTTGAATATTTTAAAGTGTCACTTAAAGTCTCAACTTTTAATATAATTAGTTAGATTATTATTATTATTAAAGATTGAATCAAGGACTAACCGCATCCTTTAGTCACTTCGACCAATTTGATCTTTTGTGACCTGATCCAGGTTCAGTATTAGGCCGCTCCGTCAATCTTTAGTTCCCTTATCAGACCTAAAATTTTTCTGGGAACTGCTTTTGCTATATATGATGTTGATGGGAAAGCCCCACCAAGGTGTCTAAGCCTGATACGGCCGAGGGCCTCACAGTGACATGTGATATGTTCCGCTGTCTCTTCCTCTTCTAAACAGAATCGACAGGTGTCATCATCAGCCAGCACTAACTTTTTTAGGAGGTAGCCCAGGTAACAGTGACCAGTTAGAAGTCCTGTTATCAGCCTTAAATCTGGTCTGCTGAGTGAGAGCAGCTCCTTCGTTTTCTGTTTTGAGTAGGTTACAAACCTCTTTGCTTGTCTTGACCCTGGGATATTTGTCCAGTGTGAGTGCTTATATGCGTGATTCCATGACCAGATACGCATTGCTATTCGGCTTTTTGAGTAGCCATAGAATGGCTCCGGTCCAATAAACTGAGAATCCGCACCAATAAACTGAGAATCCGCACCTTTTTTTGCTAGGTAATCCGCCTTCTCGTTGCCTTCAATGCCCTCGTGCCCTGGTACCCATGCTAGCGTGATGCTGTTGCTTTGGGCCAGTTCTTTAAGAGCAGTGAGACAGTCACAGACGATTTTAGACTCAAAGTGTAGGATCCCAGAGCCTTAAGTGCCGCCTGACTGTCGGACATGATATATATTTTAGCACCGCGTATAAGATGGTTGGGGTAGAACCGAGCGATTTGTACAGCCTTAATCGTTGTCCATAGACCCCGATGCCCGTCCTGTCTTCCATCTTGGATCCGACCGTGTACCAAACCAGAGATCCCCTTTCAAAGATATGTCTATTATTGAGCAAATAATCTCTGCACTCAAGGATCAGCTTGAATGGTATATTAAAGTTGTGCCTCTTCGGCATGATATCTGATATTGACGTTTATCACCGGATCACCCATGAATTCTTCAAGGATTTTCCTATGGCCAGACCAGTCGCCTGCTGAGAAGAGATTGGTGCCAGTCAGCCTTATTGCGCTTGAGGCAGCCTCCTTCTTTTGATGTGAATGTAAAGGGGGGAGGTCTAATAGAGCTGGGAAGATGCCGTCACCACCGGGAGATTTGTAGGCTTCAAAGGAGTTAATGGCCCACCTTACTGTCCCGGCCGTGAAGATTTTACCCGAGTTGCTCCTCAAACTGCGTGTTGATTCATCGTGCACATTGAGTGATTGAGTTCCTCTGTTTTCTTCTGGCATTGAAGATTCAGGGAAATGTGTTTCCAAGAGTAATTTCAGTGTTTCCTCAGAGTCAGTGGTGTAAGATCCATCAGTCCTCTGGAGGAGGCCTATGTCGTTAGAGTGATCTTTTAAGATTACTTTTTGGAGCCGTGCTATTGCACGCACATAACTTTCGCCAGGTTTTCCTCTTGGACCTCCTTAATTCTTTGTTGTACTCAGTCAGGGCCTGCTTGTGATCGTTCCAGGCTCCTGAGCGCTTGGCTTTATTGAAGAGTTTTCTTGATTTAGCTCTTAGTTTGCTTAGTGTCCTGTTTCACCAAGGCACATCTCTAGCTGCCTCTCTGCGTCTGACAGGATTAATATTTTCATAGCTTTGTACGATCAGGTCTTGTAGCTGTTTTGATGCCCTTTCTGGGTCCTCCTGGGATTCTAGCGGAGCGTCATCGAGTTCTTGTATGTTCGTCCTGATGTGCTCCCGATAGATGTCCCAGTTGGTTAGCTTGGGAACCCTGACCTCTTCCAGCTGCACATGAGGGGCCCCCATATCAAATCTTATATGTTTATGATCTGATAGAGAGGGCTCATCCGACACGTGCCAGTTAGTTATGTTGTTCTCCAAGTTTGGACTGGCTATAGTAAGATCCAGAACTTCTTGGCGAACAATGTTAGTAAAGGTTGCTTTATTGCCTTTAATTAATATTCAATATTAGTTTGATACTATCTGCCGTACTTCCCTCTTTTACAAACTTTATAATTGCGGTTTTTCCCATAAAATGGTTAAAATTCTGCAACAATTATACAAAAACATGACGGCACAGGTGTGGGACGGAGTGAATCTCTCTGAAAGTTTTGTTACAACTTGTGGAGTCTAGCAGGGCTGTATATTAAGCCCTCTATTATTCGCACTTTTTATTAATGACATTGAGGATTACTTAGAAACAGGTCTAGTAATACAGGATATAGATATTTAGCTGTTATTATATGCTGATGATCTAGTATTACTTTATGATGATCCGGTTAAACTCCAGCGAATGATAGAAAAACTAGTAGAATCTTGCAAATTATGGGGCCTTGTTGTTAACATAAATAAGCCAATGATTTTTCAGAGAGGTGGTAGAAGAAGGACGCAAAATGAAAAGTGGGCATTCGAGAGTATACCAATTCAAGTGGTAAATAGTTACACTTACTTAGGAATTATACTAAAACCGAAACTTTCTATGGCCAATCATTTCATACAGCGCCTTGTACTTGCGAGTAGATATATTGCAAAGAATACTTAATACTAGATAAACTCCCTAAATTACCCAGCAAATTTGAAAAAGTAACAATAGCACCACAGTAAAACGAAATATATCCAGCTTTTAAGATCATAAGAATGTGAATGCAAATGAAGAGTACAGGTCGTGTGTAGTCATTTACTCCTGTCAAAATTATTTGAGAGAAACACTTACTCCGGTCAAAATTCTGTTCTCACCCGGAGATAATCACAGCCTTCTCTCAAAAAAGTACCGCTGAATCTTGTCGAAGAGAAAAATGTACCAAAAAGTTCCACCAATAAAAAGAATTCATGTAAATCACATGACTGAGTAGTTACTTGTGTGCCTAGGAACTTTCAAACTGTCAATGTATTCTGATCTTTTAATGAGTGAAGTACATTTGAGATTTGTAAATGCACATAAGAAAAGTATATTTGTCTCCTACCCACAAACTCTCCCGGAAAACAAATTTTTACTTCTGACTGCAGGGTTGCCCAATGCGAGAAATATATAAAAGAAACCAAAAAATGTTCACTACTTTGTTCCAAGCCGTAATCTTTGTCTATTCTTTGCTATGGAGCGCAGGTATGGAGATTTGCTCAATACGAGCATGTTGAAATGCTGCTGTGATTTTGACTCAAAAGGTTGTTATTCTTACCTCAGCAAGCGCCAAACTATGCGTTGTATCTAGAGACAGGGTTATCGAGATTATATATATATATATATATATATATATATATATATATATATATATATATATATATATATATATGTATATATAGTATTTATAGTTTTATAATTTCTTTCTTCAGACAGTCCTTAGGCTTGAAATGCTTTTAAGATACATACATATTTTATAAAAATTTAACGTTTCATTTATAATAAGAATTAGCATTTGCCAACCTTGACAGACAGCATCGATGCCATTGATTTAGTTTATATACAGCATTTAATTATTCTCTGTATTTACTTTTATTCATTTAAATTCTTTTCTAAATTGAACTGGAGAAAATAATTTTGTTATTTTGTAGGATTCAAGCAATAAACTTATTATTTTCGGTTTTGACGCGTGTCATCTCGGCTTCTAGCCGCCGCGGCGGTAGTTTTTCCCTACGTCGGGCGTAATGCCAAGACTTCGGGGATTTGTCATTCGTTCGTTCTGTATTTAAGTATTATCTGTGGCGTCATGTCCGTAGTTCACGAATTTGCGAACCGCGTGTTTTCAGTACAACGGCTGTGGAAGAGAAAATGAAAATATAAAGACTATATAAATAATAATATAAATAGTATAATAATAGATAATGAACACCAAATTAAGAGTATTGTGGTTATTAATTACTTAATTTTAAATTTAGACTAGCATAACTACCAGAAAATAATACAATATGCAGAGAGAAGAAGGAGGATATATCAGTAGTTTAACTCATTAACTAGAAGTTGTCTATAATTCCACGCCTTTGAGATATAAAAGTACAGGTCGATAGTCACTCTGTCTATTTTCCACATCCGCAGAACTTCGTGTGCCAAATCTGTGTATTTTCCATCTTCTCCCTAAAAGTGTTCTGCACATTGTTGGTGTTGGGTACTGTAATGTCAATTAGGTATGTTGTTTTGCTGTGTTTATCTATGAGAGTAATATCCGGTCTATTGTGGTGTATTGTCCGATCAGTTATTATTGACCGATCATAATATATTTTACGTGTGGAATTTTCAAGAACACTGTCTGTGTTTCCAATAATTCCTCGTGTTAATGACTTTGTCTTTTATAGTAAGTATGAATCCCTCCGTCTCAGGGAATAAATCACCCCGACTGAGAGAAGCGTTCTTCGCATCTTTGTAGACATGATTTTGGCTCAAGTCAGCGTAATGTCTTCCATATACAGACTTCTGTGACCATGCTTGCTGTTTATCTGTGTGTGTGGCTATGTTTAGTGTAATATCGAGCATTCTGTTGTGCAAATCAAGTGGTGTTTGTTTGTCGTCGGCTTTGATCATAAAAGTATTTTTTGTCATAAAGTATTTTTAGATAGACTTCACTTGTTTTTAATGAAGTGACTTTATTTCTATCAGGCCGCGACCACCCTCGCACCTCTGTAGCGTTAGTCGTTCGGTACAGGAGATAGGATGGTGTGCCCTGTACCTTGTCAACGTCGTTCGCGTTCTTCTCTCCACTGCTTCTAAGTCCGTCTGTATCCATTTAATTACCCCAAAGGAATAAGTAAGGATTGGTGTTGCATACGCCTTTATAGCCTTAATGAGATTTTTTCCATTAAGGCTAGTTTTCAGAAGACTCTTCAAGCGGCCTGTATATTTGGTCTCTAGTGCCCGCTTAATGTTCGTGTGAGGTATATCACGTGAATCGCGTTGGAATCCAAGATACTTGTAGAGTTTTCCCTCCTCCATGGGTTCAATAGTGTCCCCAGATGGGAGATTGAATCCCACAAGTTTATGTCCTACATTTGTCAACTCCGAACTCCTTCCGGATGTCATTGGAAAAATCCAGAGTAGTCTGCAGTAGTTGTTGCAGATGAGGTTGCGAGGAAGCGTATAATTTGATGTCGTCCATATACATGAGGTGCGTGATTTTATGAGTATTTGTCTTGTCGTGTCGTATATTATACCCATAACCGGTGGCATCTAAGGCACGTGAAAGTGGATTCAGAGGAAGACAAAACCATAGCGGACTCAAAGAGTCTCCCTGGAATATACCTCGTCTGATTGGTATCGGAGGTGTTGTAATATGTGTGTTTGGTGATTTTATGTTTATTTTTGCGTTCCAGTATTTCATTGAGTGTTGCAAAAAGCGTATGAGTGTTGGGTGTATTTTGTATACTTTCAGTATACCGACCAGCCAAGAGTGCGGGACAGAGTCATACGCCTTCTTATAATCAATATATGCTGCATCAGTTTTTGTTTGTCGCAGGATCACAGAGTCTATGAGCAGTTATTCTTTACAACCCAACAATCCTTGTCGGCATCCCTTTTGCTGGTCAATCAGTATATTATTTTTTTCTGTGTGTTTATGGATTAGTTTATTGGTGCAAGAAGTCACAATCTTATAAAATGTCTGTAGGCAAGTGATCGGTCTTTATTTTGACGGATCTGTGGTGTAATTATTGCCTTTTAGTAGCATGTATGTGTTTTCGATTCTGTCTGTCCTCGATAGGTGATTGAAGTTCTGACTGTTCCAGGGACGGACTGGCTGACAACCGATTCTGTCGAGCAAGCCGAGTATTGACTCGTTGCCTTTTTGCACTTTTACATATGGACGATGGACGCGCTAGCTGGCAGCACGGCCTAGCTCGTTGGTATTGGGTGTGAGTCCTTGAACATCCAATCACACATTTCATCACAGAAATTCGCGTGCCTGTGGAGACAGAATGTTGTGGACTCCCTCTGTCAGGTCTGCCACAAAACATCAAAATAAACGAGAGAACAGATAACAAAGGAAGAACAACAGGTCTGGTGTCACCTGTTGTTCCTAGCCGCGCTGAACCGTCTTGAAAAATGCAAAAAAAGAAAAAGTACCCCCTTATCGACAGTTCAGCTACTAACCGACTCCATCCGTATACCTGGCTAGGGTATAGGCCCAACCTACAAAGGGTGCTGAAAACAAAAATCAAAATAAAATCAAATAAAAATCATAAACATGAGGAAATGAGGAGAAAGGATACAGGAAGCAAGTAGGATGAGAAGCTTCATTAGATTATCTGAAATCGAAACTATGATTTAACTCATGACAATTAGTATAAACGTATATTCATAAAAAAACAAAATTAAGTAATTATAAGTGGGTTGATGTACTTTCCTAACACGATTATCGCTTATTCATTCTAAAATATCTATCTAACATTGTCAAGAGAATGATTTAAAATTAAATGAGTTCATCTAAGTGCTGCTTATCAAAATAGGGTAAATCAAACGATTTGATCAAACTTAACTTCGTCTAAATATTATTTGCCTTACAGGTTAAAGAAAATAAAGTAATTATAATTTTTTTGTATCCAAATTACCATTTATAAATGACTAGCCAAAAACAGTGATTTAATTTTTATTATGTTCATTCTAATAATACATATTCAGCTATATGAAATGCAGGGACAGTCTTAACAGCCTATTCATGAAAACTAGTTACTCTTAATTAAATTCGAAGCCTTTATCTTAGTGGGTTGGGTCGTTTCAGTTCGGTGGCTAAGTTGACGTACGAAAATGCAACGAACTCGATAAAACAATTGACGACTAAGCACGGAATATTATTGGTGAACGAAGCGAGTTTAATATCAAACCTAATGACAATGGATCGATTAAATCGAGCTATCGCGACTTGATTGTCCACTTTTGTTAACACTGGTTTCCCATAATTCTTTAGCAAAAAATAAAAATAAATAAACAATGTTTATAACATTCATTAATGATACAATATCTATCTATCTATGTAGGCAAATATGTGTAATTAGGCAAAATCATGATCTATTGTTCGTTTAAATGTTTCATTGTATTGACACTGAGTTTAAGTACTCTAAATTTAGTAAAACAAATGCCCTATAACGCAACCAGTACAACGTTAAATGCACGCCCCTTACGATTTCTAAGTAGATTAAAATTGACTGGACATCAACTTCACCTGAAGGGTGGAGTTTCTTAAAAATTATATTCACATCTATTTTGGACTACTAAAGGTTTTCCGAATAAAAGCTATTGTTTAGCCAAAAAGGTGTTAGTTTTTTTTACGGAATAAAAATTATATATCTTTTTATCATTTAAAGCGTTTTGTCTAACTAAAATAATTTTTAGTAATAATTGGAGATCTGTCGCCCATGGGGAGTATCCTTTACTCAACTACCCCTACTTGCACAAGGTATGGTCTACTCTCTCTGTTCGATTCTGTTTCTGCTTGATTTTTATTCAAAATGAAAGTTAATAAACTAGCTGAACAAAACGGCCCACAGTTTGACCTACTGTGGAAAATGGATGATAATTAGAACAGTTATCTGAGCTTAAACAATTTTTTTTCCAGCAGAGTCTTGTTCCTTGTGTATACTTAGTCCGGCGCACAAAAACAAACTGTATTTCCAAATTTGTGCAATTACTTGCCATATTCACGAGAAACACCCTTACTATCCTGGTTAGTTTAAAGAAAGAAATTTGTCGTGAATTCGTGTTGATCCTGATGTGTCCTCAACTGCATGCCGTTGACAGGTGAGGCGTTGTACTTTTTTGTTGATTTTCATCGACATACCCCTGGTTTGATGAAGTCGGACAAATCCAATAAGGATAATTAATGGTGGGTGGGCCGGTAGGACGAGCTGGCTGCAGTTGGTCGTCCTGTGCATAAAAAGGAGGTCACTGTTTCTATTCAGAGGGAAATCTGGTAATTTATTATTTCTTTCGCACATTATGGGTATCAATTAAAAAAAAGTTACCTCTTTCTATTCCTTTAATGGAGTCTCTCAGTCTGATAGACGGGAGTATAAAATACGGGGATGTGTGCCACTATGAATGTTCGCTTTCGTCCAGCGTATGACGACAGGTAAGATTTTTGGCCAGAGGGATGTGATTAGGGTGTATGTGACGTGTAAAAACATTTATAAAAGATGTGTTCTAATACACTTTATCACACCACAGGTCACTGTTACAATCATTTACGTTCAGCATCCTCCTGCTCGTGGCCAAAATTATTTTACTCGAATGTGCAAACACTTATTATGTTATAGTGAGTGTTTCTTCCTAGCTCTTGGGTATAAATCTAACCTTTGAAGCCCTTTTATTCGTCTGCGAATAAGCTATCCTACAATTGTACAACGACCATCAAAAAATCTGTCTTAACCAGGATGGCTCGGCTAAGTTGAAATTATTTTCCGAAAGTAAAAAAAATTACCCCAATTGATCTCCAACCTAAGAAGAAATAACTAAACAGAACAGCTGTAAACGCAATTTTCTGAAGCATCTCACAACTCCAAACATACTTTTCGCTACAAACGCATTTTGGACATGGCCGTAGTAGTTTTTCTTTTGTAGGTAAATTTGCGAAAAATTTTACTTTAAGTTCAATAGCCCCAACAATATTATATTAACGACGTCTCTGCGCAAAATTAAATCAAGTTCAAGCTAACCAAAAAAAATTTTTCCAAATGTAAACAATAACGAAAATGAATTTTCCTTACTACTTTTAATTAAAATTGCTTAGTAATTAACTTTGTTGACACGTTAAGAGCTTATTTACCACTACTATTTGTAGCGAAATACTCTGAAGAAACTTACGTATGAAATGATATTCCGGGCAATCGCCGATGGACACGATTTTCACGCTTTTGCACAATGCACGACATTTTATTTAGTTTATTTTACAATGGAAACTATTTTCACTTCCTTTATGTTTAAATTCATTAGGTTTTTTTTCCACAAATTAACACTCTTTAAAGATAGCGAACATAAAAGATAACTTTTTCGGCATTTGTTTACATTTCAAATGACAATTCAAGTATCTTCTTCTTATTGACGAAATTAAAGTCATCCTTTCGTGCCCCATAATTCTTCCTCAAACGAGATGCTTCACTCACGTACAGGATTTTTACACGGTATAACCATTCCGTTTAGTTCTTTCTTCGTAGTCTCCAACCACCTGCTGCTGCTGTCACGAAATGAATGAAATGAAATGTTTTGTTCTTTACTGACATGGCACATCCGTTCCGTGACAACGAAAACATGAGAAAAACTAAAGGTGCGTGATAGCTGGTCGTGTACGTGCCATAGTGTTGTTACATGCTTGCTGATGGCGCAGAGTATTCTTGAATGGCTCACATTACACTTGGTAATGTCAGATTACATTCCTCTACGAGGAATGTACAGTAATTTTAGTAAGTTAGAATTAGTTAAAAATACTTATCTTAAATCACTTAGTTTGTGTAGTAAGCTTAATGATTTCTCAGACACTTACTATTGTAAACAATCCCTCAGTTTAATTACTACCCAAATCCCTTCATTCACGGACACACACAAAAACGAAATTATTGGTTAATAGAAAATTCATGAAAAGCATTTAAACGAAAATATTAATAAAGTAAATAAATTTAAATTTCTTTAACCTTTAAGTATATCTCAAAATTCCAAATTTGGTTTTCAGATTAAATCTGCCATTGAGTAAAAATTGTTATTATAAATTATATAAACCTAATCCCTTTCCTATCCCACAAAAGGAGCATGGCACAAGTTAGGCATACATTTAACCAACGTTCTAGTACCTCGCGATTTCAAGTAACCATATGTCCTATAGCATCATCCATAATATAAACGAATGTGCATTACTAACTAGCGAGCATTTTTATGTAAAAACAATATTATTTATTCTACAAGTGAAAATATTAATTGCGAAATAAATCTCTTCATAAAATATTCTAACAAGATATGAAAAAATTACAGCACTAAGATGTTGTACGGAGATCTCGAAATAATATATACATGCCTAAAATTTTAGAATTGGATCCTAATTAGTTCTCAGAGTTAACCTTTAAAGATTCTATTCGATCGTCATTATTTAGAAATGCAATGAATTTCTCTCGATCCTGGGATTCAACTGGGGATGTGAAAAAAGGAACTCTTCGGTCGCATCTTGTGATTGTGATCTCGTCGTAGGCGCCCTATAGATTAGTATTAATATTTCACTAAGCACACTTTCAAAATTTTCTTTCTTAAATTATGATGACATAAAAATATTTGAAAATTTTTAATTTCACTTCACACAATTTTATTTCTTAGATTACGATAACCTTAGAATATATAACTAATAAGGAAGTGATATAAGCTCAGAAAACTTCGGCCTACTTCTCTATGTGGTGGAATGACCATTTATTGTGTGGGTGCACCATTGAAGTAACACAAATTTAGAATTTTGGTAGACGCGCCCAGAAAAAGATAAAAATACCCTCAATTAACCATTTAAAAGTTCACCCAGTTGCTTCTAACTATTTGTCACGGACATCTTTACCTTTTAGGAATTAATATTTATATAAAGGCGAAAGAAAATTATTATCTATTGAATCGTGCATGCCTTTTTTCAAAACATAACCAATAACTGCCTTTGAACAATTGGTGTGACTAAAACTTAACATATTTCAGATGTAAACAAACTGGTAATTTCAAACAAAAACTTTTATTTATTATCACTTCTTCTTCAGAATTTACACTAATCTCGGTACATTAAGACAATAAGCAATCATAAGAAGTTAGTCGATAACGGAAACCTTCCTAAAAATTGATATTTTTGACGAATTACAGCGATTATTTTCACAGCTCAAAACTGAGCATATTGAAATTAACTTATTAACAACACTTTAAGTTCTTAAAGAGTTTTTTAAAACTATTTTTATTATGTTCTTTGTCTATTTAGTTAAACAAAATTAATACTTCACTTCTAATTTGTACATAAGCACATAAGGTCGTTGCCACGAACGCTTTAGACGGAAATCACACCAAGTACAAGTTGGCAGTTCAACTTCATTTTCCCCGCTGTTATCACCTTCCCCACGAGCAATTTCGCTGATCTCACATACACGGCTCATACATGTAATGGCATATCCTGTTTATTCTATAATCTAAGATGATAGCACAACAATTTTGTGGATTAGAAAATTTGAATTTCACTAGTCATGCTTTTATTAAGATTTTATTTCTTAGCTGTGACAATACTTAGTTTCGATAGCAACAATTTTGAATGATTACGTTAAATGTTAAATCATAATTGATAAATTGACTAATAGTTTTAACAATAAAACGATGATGATTATTTTCATGTTGACCAAAGTTTTTGAGAGACGATGTGTTGGGGTGGATATTCAGAGTCTTCTTCCTTGGATTGAAGGTTAAGATGAACGACGACTGTGTTAGTTTTACAGATGCTTTACTGATTTCAAGTTGAGGAGGTGATGTACAATGCGGTTGAAGATAATAACGTTACAGATTGAGTACATTGCACAGCTGGTGATTTCTTACGTGCTGCTTTAACTGGGACATATAATTCACAATTTCGTTGATTTTCTGTTACTCGGAAGTTATTGTTCACAGTTTGCATTGATTTATTTGTTAACCGTCGAAAATTTGAAATGACTAAAGGAAAAAATTACAACGTCACGTGTAAGAAGATAGGAAAGTGGGAGTGAAATAAGAATGTAATTATGGGAGCATAATTCTGGGAATATAACAACAGAATAAAGAGATGAGAGGGATCATCCTCATTGACATCCAATTTTCAAAAACTTTATTTTCTTGCTGCTATATCTATATTTAAGCGAAGCTTCCTTTTGTAGTACCATAATTCTTTTTGTTGTGATTTTCTTGCTGATCTCAGAAGAGAGACTTAATGGTTTGTATTTTCTCCCATGATGATGATTTTTCTGGGTATAAATTCAGGAAATTATTTCTCGGGATCAGTAAGACATATTTGAGATGTGTTTTTTTGCCGTGTATTTATTGAACCTTTTTATACAGGAATGAATTTAATTTTTTGAAAAAAAACAAAGGGTTCAGCGCGGTTGAAAGTTGCGGAGTTTGCAGGGCAGATATAAACGGTGAACACGATTGCAGCCCATTGCGGTGTCTGAAAGACACGTTTCAAAATTATTATTCATTGTTACTCTATTGGCTATTATTCGTAACGCCGAGAGGTTAAAATATTGAAAATTCCAAAATTTAAGCAGTTGTGAAAAATAAAGTGCTATTTGTGGCTTCTTTTGTAAAAGAAAACACAAAACAATGTATCAAATCAACACAATCGCACTACCGACCATAGCGGCAATTGTACTGAACGTACTGTAAAAGTTGAAAGTAAATCGGTTCAGTAGAATTCAGGATATCGTGATCACCGAACCGAAAAGCGTGGTTTCGAGAAGAACGGGTTTGGTTCCAGGTCTTGTAGGATTACTATGCCGCCTATTGGTGGATCCTTGAATTGGATAGGTAGATCGATGATATTCGTTGTACCTGGGTAACTCATTGCTGGGGTGGCTGGTGGTGTTGGCGCGATGGTGCTGATGCCTTTGGTATTGATGGCAAACTGATATTTTGTAAAGAGGTTTCCTTTGTAAGGCATAAAGAAGGATAAAGAAAACAAAACACTTGCATTTTACTTTTCCACAAATAATTTGTGGAAAAGTTAAAAGCAAGTGTTTTGTTTTCTTTTTTCTTTTGCAATGTTGAGTGAAAAGTTTTTCCACCAAGTGCCGAGCAATAAATCGGTTAATTGTATAAAAATTGCTAAAATGAAGAAGGATATTTCGAAATTAAAACTCTAAGGTGGTGAAAAGAAGTGACCAAATTTGTATCGGGAATATTTTATTTGTTTTTTAATATCCTGTTTACCGGATGTTATTAAAGTTATTTTTATCTTTAATGGCAATTTCTTCGTCCATAGCTTTTTAATAAAGACTTGTTAACTGTGGATTAATTGCCTGCTAAAATCTCGGTCGACCTTTAGAATTTAGAAGAACTTCTGTCTTCAAATTCTGCATAAGACAAAACTTTTTATCTTCTGATACAAAAATCTTTTTAATATAGTGTGACGTAAATGGGGCTCTTCGGGTTCGACGGATTAATTAAGACACTTATTTACAGTCACAAATTCTCACAATTTTTATTCACTTCACTTCATTAATTCGTTGGACAATTTTTCTTGGCAATATTTCTTCACAATATTACGTTTCCTTTTAATAATTAACACATCACTTCACTGGTTAAAATACAACTGACTATTCACATTATCACATTAAAACACTTCGCAGTCTAAATCACGACTAAAACTAACCAGGCTTGTACTCAACCCTCAAGAAACTTCTGCCACTTAGTTCTAGATATTTCCGTTACACATTTTCACTTTACATATTCACCATGGGTTCAAGTTGTCCTTGACTTTCCCCGTTTGACATTTCCTTCTCTTAATTTGCGCATTACACGGTTGACTAGTTCCGTTTTCGTGGCCTACCTCGTGCACGTTACAATAGTTTTCTTCAAACCTTCGAATTTATTAGCGTGTGGAGGATTATGTAGAAAACCTCCGCAAGTAAAGCTTAAACCACGTGACTATATTGGTAATTTGATTGAGGTGGTAGTTACATTATTATTTTCGTTCACATAATTAATTTTCATTGATTTTAACGTCTCTTAACTTCGTCAATAAAAAATGGAAAGAATTGTAATAGGCCCCCTATATATAAAAGATATTACATTTCTTTAGAAATCGATTATATCTGGTAAAAATATATTTTTTGCAAGATACAAAAAAATATATATTAACGCTGAATTTTAATTATGGGGTGTGTACCAATATTGCTATTGTGTTGTATGTTACAATCTTTTTAAAAATCTTAAGTTAAATATAAGGCAGTGTCTATTCGCATCGTCTGTATATAACACTGGTACTGCCCCCCCCCCCCCCCCCCCCAACCTACCAGGTTTTGCACTTACATGTATTTCCGTGTAGTCCCTGTAAATAATGCGTGTACACGTACACGGCCGATGCGAATAGACACTTCCTAAATAAAAAGCATACCGTTATCTTGATTTTAGTTGACGTTTTGTTGTTGCTGTATTTCCTTTATGCCGTCTTCTTCTTTTTTCTTTCTTCTTTTCTTGATGTTGTTGTTATATTCTTCAAAAAGTTGTTGTTGTTATTTTCTTCTTTTTTTCAGTTAATATTCTTATATTGTCGTTTTTAACCGACTTCCCGAATATAAAGAGGTTTTAAGTTCGACTCGTATTTATTTTTTACTTTTTTTTATGTATAACCGGGCATAATTGTGTAACGCGTGGACCGATTGAGCTGATTCTTTTATTGTTAGGTAGAGTATGTTCACCGATTGGTACTATGTCAACAAAATTTGCAGTGGGCGGGGCGGTAGTGCGGGGTGGTAGTGAAACCTAACTTCGTAACGCGTGGACCGATGTGGGTGATCCTTTTTCTGTTATATATCTAGGGTATGATCCCCCATTGCTAGTAATAAGAAAAATTTGGTCCTAGGGTGATGTGGGAAAGGAGAGGGTTAACCTAACTTGGGGGGGGGGCGTTACCCAATTTCTTAATTCACACATCTATATAGGGTGGGGGAGGGGTAACCTAACTTCTGAATGCATATAGTATCTACTTGAATTGTGCCAAAAATGGTGGCTTCTGGTGAGAGTTGGAGGGTGGGCGGCGCCTAGTTTAATAAGAAATGGACCGATTCTGATGATTTTAATTCTATTGTACAGAATACGTTTGATGATTGATAAATAATAACAATTTTGTACCTTGTAAATACGATGATTCTCTGACTATGATGATTCTCTGACTATGATGGTTCTCTCTTGCTGTATAGAGTAGGGTAGAGCACTAGGGTCATGTTAAGAATTTTATAATTTCGTAGTATGTTGCCGGGTTTGTATAACTCTGTTTCCATTCTTTAGAGTGCACTCTATGTTCCAGCGAAATCTAACCTGAAAGGTAAAGAAACACAACACAAAGTATTTAATTCTTTACATATGTTATACCTGAACTTCGTATTCCCTCGTTG
The DNA here is from genome assembly GCA_964036015.1 of Leptarthrus brevirostris. NCBI lineage: Eukaryota > Metazoa > Arthropoda > Insecta > Diptera > Asilidae > Leptarthrus > Leptarthrus brevirostris. Next base: position 67,687,474 of record OZ038375.1, read on the forward strand.
ACTTCTCTTGGTGTCCTTTCAGTCCTTGGGTGCAAAAACCTACAAAAGAAAATGTATTAAATAAATTTAAAACAAATAAATGCAAAACTTACCCAGAAAGTCATCCCGGCCCCAACAAAACACAAATAATATTTGACATTTAAACCAAATTTATCGATAATTTTAACAAAACTATCGAATTATTGAACAAATTATCCCGACCATTAAAGAAAACTTTTCATTCTACAGAACTTACCTACTTAATATTTAAAAACGTACGCAACAAAAATCTACGTGCAAGACAATTGAGAACACACTTATTTGTCTTCTTCTAACACATTATTGAGTGCTAAATTTGCTGGAATTTTCAAAGTACAAGTGAGTGAGAAGTAAGTTTAATAAATTTTAGGTGGCCTCTTTTCACTACTGTCGTAAGTTACAATTTGACGCATGTATTGCAATTGTATAAATTGAACTGACTGATCAGGTTAAAATTAAGTTTTGGGTCGATCACCAAGATTAAAGGTTGGTTAAAGGTTGGATGGTTCTCACGTAAATTGAAATATAGTTTTATATCTCGAAATTAAGAAATTCCCCATTTTCGTAATATTGGTTCCGGGTAAAGTTAATAAAATAAGATTTGGGAAATTGCCAAGTATTAAAATCATAAATAGAGTAGCATTTGTTTTGCCGTATTTCGCTCACTTGGCGGAATAATTCATTCAATTCAATCAAATTTGTTGAATAAGTCATTAAATTTTAAATATTATTAACTTTCAATTTTCTTATAATATAATTAATAAGTTTTTATTTGAACTAACCCTTTCTTTTTCTTTTATTTTCAGAAACTTTCATTATTTAATTTAAGTTAGTTTTTTTTATATAAGTTGGAATATTTTGTTATTAAAATTAAGGTAAACTATTCATTTGTATTTTAGCTAAGATAAATAATTGGATTAAAATAAAATAACTTGCTATTATAGTATTATTTGAATTCGGACAATAAAGCGTATTTTAAACTGACCGTGTCGCAAGTCGACATATAATTGTGCCAAAAAGAAATGAAATTAGTTACTTATCCAAGGTAAACAAACGCACCAATCTTGGATAATCCCAATGCACACTGAGTTCCCACGATGACAAATCTCCTGCTCTTCTCGTCCTAAAAGAAAACAAACAGAAACACAAAGAATAGATATTGAATAAAAATAATTGTACTGATCTAAATCCAAATTAAAATTAAAATTCCTGTTGACACAAAATCACAAATTAAATCAGCTGTCTTTTGACAGCACAGAAACTTCTGTCACTCGAGCTAAAGTGAGCAACAATGCGACAAAAGTGCCGCATATTTTTTTTTTTTTTTGCGGGAGAGGTGAAAATCTTCCAAAAGACACCAGACAGCCCGTGCCCTCCGGTAGTGTGAGATTCTTACTCACTAAAAACACCTCTCTGGGGATTAGCCGAAACAGACCACATAACCGGGTCCCTTTTCGTCCCCTCCCAGTCTCCCTTAGTGGGGGAAACTGAGTATACAGTTATCCCACTGTCGCCACTAACCTCGGTTTCCTGGGTCACTGCTAGAATCTTAGCCTATCTGCATAAATCCATGATTTCCTACCGTCTCCAGTGTTCCTTCTTGGTCCATGCGTTAGTTACATCATTTACCCCTTCACTGTCTATGGGATTGAAGGGTTCCAGGTCGTAACGCTTTAGTCCTGAGCCAGGACAAGGAACCCCCTCCGGATTAACCGCAGCTAACCCTACGGAGGGCAGATCTGCATAAATCCATATTTTCCCACCGTTTCCAGTGTTCCTTTTTGGTCCATGCGTCAGTTACAACCTTCATCCCTTCTCTGCCTACGGCATTGAAGGGTTCCAGGCCGTAACGCTTTAGTCCTGAGCCAGGACAAGAAACCCCCTCCGGATTAACCGCAGCTAACCCTTTGGAAGGCAGATCTGCATCTTCTCCTGGTGTGCGTATTGCGGAGATAGCCAACTCGTTAGAGTCTCCCGTCTCTGCACCGCCGCACCTGAAGAAGTGCTAGTTGTTATTATGCCAATGGCACCCTTCTCCAGGACTGCTACAGCAGTTTCAGCCGGTGGAAGAGCGAGCCAGCCTCCATAGCCGCCACAGTTCCTTCGAAAGGTAATTATCCCAAAACTGCTACTGCTGTGTTGCGGGTATCGTGGGTATAGCCAACCTGTTGGGGTCTCCCATACAATCCACCTCCACTACCACAGAAGCGCCCGAGGAAAACGCCATTCGCGACCCAATTACCCCTGGGTCCTGCAGAGGGGACGCAACACTGCAGACTCTCTTGGAGTTAGGGGACTTTTCAAGAGGTTATCTCCTCCCGCATTAGTTACTTGGCTACATTCTAGGATGCATTGCCCGGTTGCTACCACTTGGAGGTGTAACTAACACTTGAGAATATCCAGATGAGGATCACCGTATCCTAGAAGGCTTCAACTCGTCCGTCCATTCTCCAGCAACCAAGTGCCGCATATACTTCAAGAGTTAAAACTTTAACTTAATGCTCAGTGAAATCTTGCTCTGTCGCACTTATTGACAGCAATGTTGCGCTATTCACTCCTATAGGAGAAAAGTTGTATAAAAGTCGCTGCAGTTGCTGACAAATTTAATTCTGGTATCGACCAAGTTCAAGACAGGTATTCACCGCAAAAATTCCTCTTCCTATTTTACGGTTTACGCCGAATAAACTTTTCCTATTTTATTCTGGTTTACACCGAATAAACGTTTCCTATTTTATTCTGGTTTACGCCTAATTAACTTTTCCTGTTTTATTCTGGTTTACACCGAATAAACTTTTCCTATTTTATTCTGGTTTACACCGAATAAACTCTTCCTTTTTAATTCTGGTTTACGCCAAATAAATTCTTTCCTAAATATATTCTGATTTGCACCAAATAAATATTTTCATATTTTATTCTGGTTTGCACCGAATAAACTCCTTTCCATTTTTATTCTGGTTTACACTGTTCTCGTTCATTTTGGTATACACCAAGTGAATCCTTATATCAAAAATATAATTTTACTAACACTTATTCTGGTGTCGGCCGAATAATTATTAAACGTGACGTCAAAGATAAGAAATTTGCTTCAACGAAAACGTAACTTGAAGGAATTTTAAAGCTAATATTATACATTTCGGAATTAAAGTTATCGGAATACTATTTACTATTGGTTTAACCCATAGTTTAAATAGTCATCTAATCAAATTATTTTGCCATTAGTAAAATTAATAAACTTTTGAATTGCCTTAAAAGAAGAGCTTGTATCTTTATTTCTCTTTTGTAGATTCAACGTATCATTTTGGATTACTCTTGAATTATTATTATTATTTATTTTGTTTTTGAATTATTATTATTACTTTTTTTATTTTTTTTATGTATATATGGTACATTAATAGGCTCAACGTTATAAATCGTATATTGTATAAAAACTAAAAAACTCCCTAACTACTCTGTAAAATTAAAAATATCAAAAAGTTTATAAAAAAAAGGCACAAAAATCACAAAATATCACTGTAAAAAGGTTCAACAATCATCAGAAAGACGCAAAAAATAGCAAAAAGGCTCAAAAACATATGACAAAATCGCAAAAGGCTCAGGAACATATCAAAAAGAATGAAATAGATTTGAAACATATCAGAAGGACGAAAAAAGACTCAAATTTGTTAAATAATAGATAAAAACTTCCAAAATGTGAAAAAGAAAAGTAAAGAAATGTTAAGAAATTTACGTCAAAATTTGAGAGCCACCCGGTGAGTGGAAGTTCCGAAAAGTATTCTATAATTTTGAATTCGGTTGCCAAAATATGTTTAAAAACTGAAATACCTAAATAAATGAATTTAAGTCACCTGGTTACTGAGCTTGAATGATCCCAGGAGGTAGATGCAGCACCGGTCGCTACATCGAGAATAACTACTCGCATGCAAGCAGCGACGCTCTCCGCAGAAGTCTTCGCCACTTTTCTAGTCCCCTTGGAGCACTCCGATTCAAGAGTCCCAGGTGAGCGTACTAAAAATTTTGACGATAGAGTCCCTCGAGAGCAGTCTGCAGAGTCATGGACGTCCGAATACTGCTCCCATCATCGCCTCAGCTCAATTCTTCCAACGTAGGACTCATCTTTCCCGCAGCACTTGCAGCAGATCCAAAGCGGAGAGAAGCTCCGTGAATAAGTTGCTACAAGGCTGCGGCCTAATGTCAACAGTGAAAGACAAGGCTACCATTCTGTACCGACGCTAGCTGCTGCCAGGCACAGTTGAATGTGTCTGGCTCCGTTACCAGGTATTCAAGACGTAAACGCCTTCTCAATCTGGCAACAAAGTGGCTCCTACGTGCACGTGTGTGTATCTGTGTGTCAGTGGCCTGTTGTCCAGGCTCGATCCGCATGCAATACAAAGGAACTGTTGCTTTAGCTAGTGTAAGAACAAAGCTAATTAAACAATTCACCTGGCTGCATGTCCTTGGCCCCAGTAAAAACGATGTTCTAGTAATGCCGAAACGCGGTTGATTCACCACGAAAGCGTTCACCACCTCTGTGCCAGGCGACCTGGTACTGAGATGGCTGAAACGCTCTCGTGCTGTATCAACCAATTAGTTTAATTGTGTTGTATGTGGGTGTATTAGTATGTTCCCAGAGGCATCAGTGATATCTCCGAGAACTGTAAGCTGTCCTGTATCGACTGTTACACCTCGAGCATTACTGAACACCGAATCCACAAATTCAGGATTTAACCTGATCGGTATAGCTGAAAAATCCCCGTACCCAATTTCATCCCATTGCAAATGGAATGCCGGTCTTATTCTGCCCCAGGTCGTGATCGTAGAGATCATTTCCTGAGACCAGTCGTGCGGATAGGATGGGCGGACTGAAAGCAGATAGTAATGCTTTCCTACGCCGGCACCCCCCAAGGAACTTACCCACAGTTGAGAAATCAAGCTGTCTTCAAACCGAAACACTCGTTGGAATGCTCTGATCTGAGTTTTAACGACCACGTCCGTAAGACCCAATCCACCCTCCGCTACTGGTCGACAGAGCGTGCTTTCAGCGACCCATCTTCTTTCCCCCCAAAATGCGTCAATAATTTTTGCCTGCAAAAGTTTAACGAAGCCTTCATCGAAGCACTCCGACTTAAGCAGGTGAACGATGGACGAGGTAATCAGGTAATTGACAACGACTGCGCGTCCTTTCAGCGAAAGGGGGAACAATCTAATTCACCACGAATTGATTGCTCCGGAAAGTTTCTCCAGAGACATGCGACGATTACGTGGTTTACCATGGAGCCCGATATACACACCTAAATACTTCAAGCAAGTATTGGTCCATTGTATGCCGAGGGGAGAATCTGAACGATTCCGCCACCTCCCACACCATAGGCCTTAGCTTTTGCTTAAGTTAACCCTAGCACCCGCTAATCGCTCATATTGTTCGAAAACCCTACAAGCGACTGGAAATGCATCTTCTTTCGTAACAAAAATAGACAGGTCATCAGCATACGTTAGAATAAGTGGCCTTATAGTAGTGTATGGTAGGTGAACTGAATATTGTCTCAACGATTGACGAAGATTTACTAGCAGCGGCTCCAGTGAAAAGTCATAAAGCATTTCTGACAACGGGCATCCCTGCCTGATACCCCGACAAAACGGAATAGGAGACAATATATGCGCATTATGCTTTATGAGAATCACTGAATCTCTATACAGACCACTGATGATCTCAATCCACTTGGACGGAAGCCCAAATTTATCGAGCACTCTCAGTAGATACTCATGCGAGACGCTATTAAACGCCTTTTCTTGATCTAACGAGATCATGGCCATCTGCGAACCAGTCTTTTCATGGTAGGCGAAATGATGTTTTGTTACGGCGATGTTGTCGTAAATAGTACGACCTGGAATGCAGTAGGACTGTTCCGGGTGTATAACCGATGCTATCACTGAGCTTAGTATAGTTCCGAGTGCTTTGCAAACTATCTTGTAGTCGACATTGCACAGCGTAACTGGCCTCCAGTTTCACTCCGGTATTTCCAACCACTGCAGAACTGAAGACCTCCAATAGGTCTGGAATCAAAAGATTCCTGAAGCGTAGAAGAAATTCTGGAGTTATACCATCATAACCAGGAGAAGTATGACGGCGAAGATCCTTCGTAGCGGTAAGCATATCGTCGAGGGTTAATGCTGTGTCCAGGAATTCTCTACATTCATTAGAGAAAGCAGGAACGTAATGGAAGAATTCATCCGTGGACATAGATGTTGGCAACGTCGGCACAGCATATAGCTGTGTGTAGTAGTTTCGGATATAATCCGCAAGCTCGTCTCCGTGTAGGAGGTGCCCAGATTCGCCACGAATCGAATCTAGTTCACAAGAAGCGGTACGTCGTCGTGTTGTCTGGAAAAAGTACTCGGTCGGAGACTCGCCCTCTCGCAACCAGCGCGACTGATTTCGGAGTACAAACTCTAAGCTATGCTTGTAGTTTTGTGCTCTCAGCCGTTCTTTTAATCTCTCGTATTGCGAGAGCAACTCTGGTTGCGCGGACAGAAGCATACCAATCCGGGTTACTTTGGCCGTCAAACTCGATGCTATGTACCTGCTTCGATTGAATCTCGTCTCAATAAATAAGCGAATCTAAAGCTTTTCAACATCCCACCAATGACTAAGGTTTGCGTAGTCATTTTTCCTTTCTCGCCATTGATGCCAAAACTGAATAAATTCCTCAATGAACTGCTCTGAATTCAACAAGTTATTGTTGAATATCCAGTCAGCAGTTCGCCTTTCGACTAGAGTGCTAGTTGCCACAACAAGAAGGTGATCACTAAGTGAGCATACTTCATGAGTGACACTAACGAATAAGTTAAGAAGGCTAGACGAGATGTAAAGTCTGTCTATCCTCGAGCCCGAAAAGCTACCATGGACATTTCGAGAAACCCTTGTCTATGACCTATCGTTGGGTTGAGCCAACGGTAGACATCTGACTAGAATCCGCAATCGTCCCGCGTTCACTGAGTTGAACTCAACTCTGGAATGGCGGTCGAGTGCAGAATCCAGTGTACAGTTGAAATCACCCCAAGGATAACTTCACCACCGAAGTTCACAAGATGCGACAGGACAGACTCCATTACCTGTCTTGCAATATCCTGGTCATGCGGCAGGTACATTTTTACTATCCTTAGTGTTTTGTCTCGTAAGACGAATTCTAAGGAAGACGCGAAACCTGAGCAAATGTCTGTGAATACAGGAGACGTTAGTGTGAAACTGTTGGACATAGCAATTGCCACACCAGCTCCTCGTACAGCTGTGTAGCCTTTGTGTAAGATAGTGTTGCGTTCTAATTGTGTAAAGGTGTCTTGAGTAAAATTTGTCTCCTGTATTAGTGTGTAATGTTTTTACTTTATTTACGTTTGCCAGGTAATGTTTTAATATTTAAACCGGTTGCTAATTAATGTTTCATTCCGTAGGAGCAGCCTCAAGGCTATAGCTCCACTGGAGCAGCTAAATTAGCTATTGCTCCAAAGCTAAATAATCCTCGATAAAGAGCAGCTACAATAGCACGACTCTAATTAATTAAAACTCGTTGTCGGATTACTTCTGACTGAATTCATTTATTGAAATTTCTTACTCTATTTATATACAATTATTGTGTTTACTAAACTAATAATCTTTGGTCACATTCTCAATTGCTAAATAATTTGGCCCCTTTAGTAAATAATTATTGTGAAAGAAAGTATCGTTTCAAATTGCATACTTTGTGATTCTTCGCTGGCCCACTTACAACATACAGCGCGAGTTCATATTTCCGCTTTGAAGTGGTCGCTGTAGATGCGTCACTTGCTTGTTTGTTTACCTAGTACAGTGTGCCGGTAAAAATAATAAAAGGTAATATTGTTTTGCCTGAGTTAGTTGTAAAGGCTTTTTCCATTGAGTAATTACTGATATGCAATGGAAGTGTCGCTGACCACCGTTAACGTAGGTCAGGCAATTATGCACAGCACTTTATTGGGCATGTCATGTTATTTGATGACTTTGGTAATTTATGCAATTCTGTTTTATTTGGGGAATATATTTTTCGGTATATTACACCTTCCTGTTTTTTTTTTTTTTTTTTTTTTTTTTTTAAATGAAAATTCATTTGGGCTTGGTTTTATAGCAATTAGGAATGTTGCCTCTTCTTATGTTTAATAGTAGATTTTTATTACATAGTTAATTGTTACTTCTTACTTCTTCTAGATAAAGTTCTAAAATTTTACATATGTACAGTTTCATATATAGCTTAATATTATTCTATTATTTTTACATATATATAAAATTATGTATTTGTACAATATATTGTAAACTTATATATATACATTTTTTTATTACTAGCTATTAAGTATCTATAATGATTTATTCCTATATTTTTCTTAACCTATTCTTATGTATTTTAATTATTTTTCCATTAATATCTTCTATAATACAATTTACAGATTCAATTTTAATTACAATGTATGGTCCTTTATACAACGGATCTAGTTTTTTCCTGTTTGTGATTTCTACTAAAACTTTGTCTCCTATTTCTAATTTAAGTGGGTAACTGTCAGTTTTATTTGTCTTTTGTCTTGTTTGTTTTGAAGCTTCTACGTATTGCTTTGCTTAATTTAATGCTTTTTGTAGTCTGAATTTCAGTTCTTTACTGTACAAGTCATAATTGTAAACCGGGTCTGGTTGTGTAGTGGTAAGTTTTGATGGTATGCTTAAATTTTTCGCGAAAATCAATTCGAATGGAGTGTATCCATGTACAGTGCTTGGAGTGGTATTGTAGCAAAATGCGTAGTATGGCATCCATGTATCCCAATCATCCTTGTTGTCATTTACGAAGCATCTTAAATATTCGTTAAGACATTTATGATTTCTTTCCAACGCTCCTATCGTCTATGGGTGTGCAGCTGTTGCGAACAGTTGTTTGATTTTCAGAATATTACATATTTCAGTGAAAATTTGGTTTTTGTATTCAATTCCTAGGTCCGATTTGATTTTGTTCATCGGCCCGTATGTTAGTATGAACCCATTGACTATTGCTTGAGCGATAGAGTTTGCTTCTTTGTCTTTTGTTGGGATTATTACCACATACTTGCTTAACTCACACTGCATTGTTACTGCGTATCGGTTGCCGATTATTGTTTTGGTGAACGGTCCTACCGTATCTATGGATACTATATCTAATGCTTTCGCAGGTGTCGTTGTAATTTGAATTACTTCCTTGTTGCGTTTTTGATATTTGTTTTTCGCACATAATTCGCATTTGTTTACATATTTCGCTACGGTTTTCCTCATTTTACTCCATTTATATAGGTCTTTGAGTTTTTTAAACATTCTTCCTTGTCCTATATGTTCTCCGGTTGGTGTTGAATGAAAATTGTACAGTATTTCTTGAATTTCCGTTTTATCAGAGAAGTATCTCTGTGGTTTATATATAAAAATATCTAAGTATTTTAGATTTTGATTTCCTAGGATTTTGAATGCGGTTAAATTAATAAATTTAAATATATCGCTTTCTGCAGAAAGTCTCATAGTCGAAGTCTGAGATTGTTTATTTGTATCATTTTCCAGTACTTCGAATACCTGCACTAATGCGGGTTCTACTGACTGTGTCATTTTTATATACCGCTTATGTATTATTTTATTCTTGTGCACTATATTTATTTCGATTTTTGATTTGTAGCTACTTTTATTTAATTTTAATTCTGGTAAATGCTCTATTTTTGTTGGAGATATTGCTTCCATGATGCGCAGTTGATCAGGCTGCGGTGCTATGGGGCTTATTTCCTCAAGGGTTGGAGCATTTGACGTGTCTTTGTTATTTCTTTTTGTCGTAGCACGATTTTCTACTCGTCGTATACTAATTTCCTTTAAATCATTTATAACAATTTTTATTCTGGACAGAGCGTCTTGTCCTACGTTTTCTTTACGTTTCACATGTTCAATTTTGAAATCAAATTCCTCTAGGTCTACTCTCATGCCTGTTAGTTTGGATGAGGGGTCTTCGATTCCAAATAAGTAAGCTAGAGGCCTGTGATCTGTTTTTATCAGGAATTTTCTACCGTATACATATGGTTTGAAATATGTTATAGCCCAGTGAATCGCTGTAAGTTCTTTTTCTATGGTGGATTTATTCTTCTCTCCGGGCGTGAATGTTTTACTTGCATATGCTATTGGTAGTTCCTTTCCATCTGTATTTTGTGACAAAATTGCTCCGCATGCATCATTTGATGCATTGGTTGAAATTATAAACGGTTTCTTAAAATCTGGATGTTGCAATATCGTCGGTGACATTAGCGTTTTTATCAGAGTATCAAACGATTGCTGGTGTATATTTGTCCATTCAAATTTTGTGTTTTTACGGAGCAGTTTATTTAAAAGTAGTGCGACATTCGCAAAATTTGGGACGAAACGCCTATAATAATTACAGAAGGCGATGAAGCGTCGCACATCGTCTGCGTTCTTAGGGACAGGATAATTTTTTATAGCTTCATATTTTGAGCTGTCTGGCTTGATGCCTTGCGCCGATATCTGATGTCCTAAGTAGGTAACTTCTGTTTGGAAAAATTTACATTTGTCAGGATTTAGTTTGAGATTTCTTTCGCGAAGCCTTTTGAATACTGTTATTAGGTTCTTAAGGTGATGCGACTGAGAACATCCTATTACGATAATATCGTCGATATATAAGAATGCTATTTCTGGCATTAGTCCAGCCATTGCAATGGTCATCATTCTTTGAAAACTATTTGGGCTTATATTAAGTCCGAAGGGAAGTCGCGTATATTGATAGTGTCCTTGGTTTGCGGTGAAAGCAGTGAGTTTTCTCGAATTTTCTTCTAGTGGGATTTGATGAAAACCTGACATGAGATCTAATGTAGAGAAGGATTTAGCTCGACCCATTTGATCGAGTATATCTTCTAATCGTGGGAGTGGAAATTTATCGGCAAGGACTTTTTTATTTAAGTTACGGAAATCAACCACAAATAGCCATTTCTTTTTTTGGCTGGATGACTTCTTTGGTACCAGAAGTATTGGAGAATTGAATTGTGACACTGATTGTTCTATAATACCATCTGTTAACATTTGCTCTACCTGTCGATTAATTTTATCTTTGTGAACTTTCGGTATCCGATAGTTTTTAGTATATACCGGGCTATTGTCGGATAGTTCTATATTTTGCTTATAGAAATTATTTGTCGATAATGGTTCATCATCTAGAGCAAATACATCGTGGTATCTTTTAATTGTGCTTTGGCATATTCTGGGATATTATTGAAACTTAATTTAGATATTACCTTATGAGCTCTAGTTGCATCTTCCGGTAATGTTCTGACAATATGAAAGTTTGTTAGTGGTTCTGAATTTAATTCGGGTTCTTTTATTATAACTGTCTTGCTTGTGGTATTCAAAATTTTTGTCACTGGATTGTTTTTTGTAATGATGGTACCTGGTATGAAAATGCCATGTTGAATTTCCGTATTAAGGATAACTAAATCGCTGGAGGTGTCTTCGTCAGAAATTTTTACCTTTCTAATGACTTCGCATCTAGGTGGTATGACAATTGAGTTTGGGGTTGGTCCACTTGAAATGGTTATTACTAATAATTCGTTTTTTATCGTAATTGATAGGGTCCATGTATCGTAATCGATGTTTGCCTTGAACTTCGTAAGGAAACCTAACCCTACTATCGCATCAGCTTCAATAGCGAAATCTTCGTCCACAATTTGAAATGAGTGTTCTACTGATTCTTGTTCATCGAAAAAAATTCGTGTTTTAGTGGTTTCGATGGACTGTTTTTACCGTTTGTAACTCCTTGTATAATACATTTATTTTTTGGGCTATATAATTGGTCGTCTTTAATTTTTCCTCGTATGAATATTGATATATCTGCTCTCGTATCGATAATTAAAGTGCATATGGAAGTACACATTTCAACATATGCTCGGATAAAATTTGTTAGTGAAAGATTTATATTGTATACTCTTGTGCTGTGTCCCCTAACCTGGTTATGTCTGTATCGAGTTGGGGGGTCTGCTCTTCCCCCGACCCGTAATGATTAATTCTCCTATTATTGAATTGTGTGTTGTTCCTTCTATTTTCATGACGATTATTATTGTAGTAGGCCTGTCTGTAATTGCTATTTTGTCTCTGATTATTCTGATGCCATGCGTTATTTGGTCTTTGTCCTGACCATGTATTAGTTGCTTGCCTGCTTGGCCGGTTTCCTCTATTATTATTATTCCATGTATTGTTTCTCGGCTGTTGGTAGTTTCTATCTGGGATTTTTCTATTCCTTATGTTATAATATAGTACATTACTTGATTGTGGTTTGTCCACTGTCAGAGCTTTTGTAGCGACTTCCGATTGTGTTTTTAAGTTACTCGCCTTTAAAATTATTGAAGTGTCAGGATTTGCAACGTTATCAATGTACGCTTGCGTGGAGAATTTTTCAGCTAATTTTTCTGCAGCTTCTCCTGATGCTACTTGTTCTGCTATAAATGCGCTTGATAATTGTCTTGAGTGTTTAAACTTGAAGAAGTCCTTAATTGCCTGAGGTGCAATTAATCTTACCTTTTATGTTTTGAATCCGCCTTAATTAAAAGAATAAAAAAAAATATTTCCTCTCACAGGATTTGAACTCAAGTCTCATGAATTATGAACTGAACTGCCGACAGCTTGGTGAATTGTTCCAAATAAACACTTGAAGATGAGTTCAATATATATATCAATTTATTCCAACTTCACAAATTTTGATTATACTTTAAAGGTTTTTTAATTTTATTCCACAGTTCACAGTTCACATTACTAATTTCAGTTTAATATTTTGATTTCACTTATTTCACTTGTTTTTAAATGCCCTTTTGAATTCACTTTATTTAAACTTTGCAATTTTGATTTCAAAATGTTTGTTAGATTTCAACGATTTAAAGATTTCAAAATGTAATTATTGGATTTCACGACCGTCGCGAACAGGATTTAAACTTCGACTGACTTTCACTTTTCTCCTCCAACCTTGCGGTAAACTTGAAGTATTAATATTTTTACCAAATATGGTAAATTCAAATTAACAATTTGAAATTTCTTCCTTTTATGGAAAGTTTCCTGAAATTTCTACCCCTTCATTGGTATCTATCTCAACTCTTAATATCGTCTATTTCGCTTACAAATAGCTCCTTTCCTGCCTTTCAGATTGAGCAAATTTAACGAAAGAATAATTGAACGAAAAATGATGCTGTCAAATAAATTATTGTTTTCATGAAGTCAGTCAAGTGCCTGTCGAATTAAAATTAAATTGTGTTTCATATTTTAACGCATTTTTTTTTAATTTCGATTGGATTGTGCTAATTATGTGTTCCTTATTTGTACTGTGAACTGTGGATTACAATTCGGTAAGTTAAAACTTATAATTTAATGTTTGTTTACATTTTGACAAATTATTTCTCTAGGTACTACTAATATTGACAAGAAATCAAGAAATGAAGGAATACAAAGTTATTGCCCTGGAGGCAGTCAGATAAGTATCGTGTTGATTTTGTTGAATATGATACTTTGGGTTATCTCCTTTCAGATTTTTACAGTTATTGCCTTGTTTACATGTTCGCAGTTTTGAAAATATCGCGTCTGAGGATAGCTTTACTGAGAATTTTTCTTTCAGTTTGCTCTTGATCTGCGCGATAGTTGTTACTTCGCTTGATATAGCCTGCCTCGCTTTACCTGTTATGCGAGTCTTTATGAATTTTAGCATTATACTTTTGTGCTCAGCTGGTGTTAACTCGTCAAATAGTTCAATGGATTCGATGAAAGCTTCTGTTTCCTCGTGTTTTCCGCTGAAGTAGGGCAGTTGCTTCTTTCATATCGAATGCCATATTGTTAATCCTCCGTCTTTGGTTGTCTATCAAATTTGAAATTGTTTCTGCGAGTTCCTTGATTTTTTTGTAGACTTCCTTATATTGGAGTATTATTTCCACTTTCACTGGTGATCCTATGCACTCTTGCGCTTCTAAAATGAGGTTTTTTACTTTATCTGCCTTCTCTTGCAAGGTTTTTCTGTATACCCTCTGGTTTTACTTTTATTTTGTGTTTAATATTCTTTGAAGTTCTTCTTTTATTATATCTAATTTATCCATTTACACCTTTAATACTGCTGGTGTATTCAAATATTTAATTTTCAAACCCCGTGTTGCCGTTGGTAGGCAGTTGGGTGATTAATTCACTGTGTAGTAAGGTAGATTGAATTCTAAAGAAATTGAGCTTACCACTGGTGGGGGCTCAATCTGTTGTTAGTATTTTTCTTTGAGCTTACCGCTGGTGGGGGCTGAAAAGGTAATTAATTGAAAGAACTGCTTGGTATGAACACTTTAATCGAACTCTCCTTTTGTCTTACAACTGCCTATTTTTATACACTACATTTGATGATTAAGTACAAATATAAATAAGTTGGTAATTGGTTGCAATATTTCTTCTTATTGCTTAATAAATGTCGCGTGCATTGTACTCTAAATAAAGTGCATTATTTACAATTTTATTTACGGTTTAATGACTGTGAACTGAATATAATGTTACTTAGCTAGTAATATTGTGAAATTGATAAAGCAGAATTTTATGTTCAATTCTGAACATTCTGGCGCGGGGCCACTGTTTGGTGCAACTTGAAGTCGAAGGTGGATGTGTTATCAGCATACGTTCCTTCTTCGGAGCCCTGATTTGTTGTTTTCAATGCCTTCAGTTTTCTCCACGTATACCGTACTGCGAAGATTATGCCTATTAAAATAGCTGTTGTACCCCAGGATAGTCCCATTGCTATCGTATGGTTGCGAATATTTCCCCATAGGTTTTGATTTTGTAAGTCCTTTCCTTCTTGTGTTAAGCGTTGGAATATTTGCTCTGATCTTCTTATTACTGGCTCGGCTTCTAGGTTGAACTTGGGTGGTCGTGAAGTGTCAGTGCTAATATTAAAATCGAACTTTATCGGTTTAACGAAGGATCTTATCACAGGTGTATTCAGCGATATTTCTGATTTCAACGTATTTAATCTGGTCTGTATAAAGCACTCTTGTGGTACCTTTATTACCCCGGTCCCGTTAAGCGTTACATCTTCTCTAGTTCCGTTACAGTGTAGGGCTATAGTAGCGGGTTTGTTGATTATAAACAACCAGGTATTGCTCATGTAAAGATGTTTCCAAACTATTCCCTTTACATCAAATTTTTGTACTGCGCATTTGCTTTTCTCTGGTCGGTGGTATAACTCATCGATGATGCAATTTGGATTATTTTCTATACTCTTAACGACGGTTGGCATACACAGAAAGTTGTGTTTTGCTAGTTTAAGATATGCTTGCATTTCGTCTTCTCTTAAGGTGAAGTAGTGTTGCGTGTTGTAGTTAATAGCCAAAATCGAATTAGGTATATCTAATACCGTATATTGGTTATCCTTGATTTTTTGAGGGATCACAGTGCATTTGATAAGGTTATATTTGCTGAATTCTGTGATAGATAGGAATGCATATACACTTATTTCTTCTTTGAAAAACTCCATATCTACTGGTGTCTTGAAGTAGTGAAGGACTTCCAGGTTCGTTGGCAGGTTGGCTTTAGCGGAAGCGAGAATTTCTAACAGCTTTGTGGGTTGTATGAAATCTAGTATGTTACCTCTTTGCACATAGGCGTTGATTAATTTGTTATACTTGTCTTTAACTTCTTCCATATACGCTGTAGCCTCATAAAATACTGCAAGAAAGTGGATATTAAGTTGGTTGATATCTGGTCCAGAGTACCAATCCCACATTTCTTGAATTGCCTTTAGGCCGATGTTAATTTATCTGAGAAACTTCTTCACTGTTGATGCATCTGTCTCATTAACTTTTGCTAGGGTTGTAAGCATGATATGTGTTTGATGGTTTACAGTTTGAAGTAGTTGTTTTTGATTAAGGTTTAAATTGTTAATGTCTGCATACACTTCATCATTAACACCGAAAACCATTTCTAGAAGCTTTCCTAATACACCTCGTTTACTTCTTCGTCCATTCATCTCATCCAACAGAATTTGCATGTGCTTGTTTAGAGTTTTATGCTGCTCTTCTACATGATGGATGAGTCCATTACAATGCGTGACCTCAGTTATCTTCAGCGTTTCATGACACAACTCCCTAACCTGTTCCATCGTTTTATTTATATTTTCCTGTTCGGACATTATTTCTGTAATTGGGAAAGTTAGTTCAATCCTGAATGTACCTCGTGTGATGCTGGTTTCTCCAATTTGTTCAACGTACAGCCCTGGTGGTGGATATTTAATTAGAGTCTCATGTGCAAGGCAACACGTTGTTTTAAACAAAATCAGAATTAGAGTTACTAATACACTTGTGAGGCTCCAATTTGATCTTTTTGTTGATCCATGTTCCTTTTCTGTCTCCTTGCCGGTTCTCTAATTTCCTTTTCTTTATGAAATCTTCCGTCAATTCAGGACGCATTGGAATAGTTGTGGGATGTATATGCTTCCTTTGTGGAGATAGTTTTACTGCCTTAAATCGTTGTACAAGTTCAGAAGCGATTGGATGTGGGAACAGTTTTGATGTCCATTGCTCTTGTGTTTGGGTTTTGATTAGTTCATTAGGTTTCTTTTCGTTCGCAATATTTTTTGGCTAAACAGTATGCTCGCGATAGGAGTTTTGACCTCCTAACACTGCTTTGGATGTCTGTTCTCCTGATAAGTTCTTTATGCGGTTGGTAACGGTTGTATGCGTAGTCAAAGCTTTTATGCTACCGCTGTTAATATTGCTGTGATTAAGCGTTAAGTTATTTTGACCGTTGTCTGTAGGTAATGGACATATCTTTGTTATTGGTCTTTTGATTTCAGATCCACCCTTATATTGTATTGTTACAACACGCACCGCTCCATCTTTTCCTGGATGAATGTCTTTGATTCTTCCTAGTTACCAACTTGTTGGTGGTAGCGTTTCGTCTTTGATTAACACGACCTGTCCAATATTGATGTTTTCAGTCCTGGTTTTCCACTTCGGGCGCTGTTGCAAGGTGCTTAAATATTCTGATGACCAGTTTTTCCAAAAATCCTTGCTCATATTTTGTATGTGTTTCCACCTTGATTGGTAATGTTTCACTTCATCTTCGTTGTAAGGTTGAGGTGGGGCTACCATAGCTTCTGCTATGAGGAAATGTCCTGGTGTAAGAAAGTTGAGATCCATCAGATCTTCTGACATGGGACACAGCGGTCGTGAATTCAAACAGGCTTCTATTTGGCAAAGAAGGGTCGACATTTCTTCCCATGTGAGCATGGTTTCTCCCACAATTCTTTTTAAGTGATACTTTACTGATTTGACTCCCGCTTCCCACATTCCTCCGAAGTGAGGAGCTCCCGGGGGGATGAAATGCCACGTTGTCCCTCTTGTCGCCAGTGTGTCGGTTAAGTTATTATTCTTCTTGATAGCTTCCTTCAGTTCTTGATCTAACTTTTTGTTTGCTCCAACAAATGTTGTTGCGTTATCGCTGTAGATATGTGCGCAAACCCCACGTCTCCCTACAAATCTTTTGAAAGCTGCCAAATAATCCTCAGTAGTTAAACCGCTTACCGCTTCGAGATGTATAGCTCTTGTGGAAAGGCATATAAGGACAGCGATATACCCTTTGTATGATGTATTTCCTCGTAGTTTGGATGCTTTCATTTTAATAGGACCAGCGTAGTCTATACCCGTATGAGTGAATGGCTTTGATGGTACAATTCTTTGCGTAGATAAGTCACCCATTAGTTGTACCGGTGTTTGAGTTTTAAAACGAAAGCATCGGGTACATTGGTTTAATATGCTTTTAACGGTACTCCTGGCTCTTATTATCCAGAACTTTCTGCGTATGTAGGCTAGTGTCGTCTGAATAGATCCATGGAGAGTATTTTTGTGAGCGTCGTCTATTATTAATTTTGTGACGTGATGATGGCGTGGCAATATAATTGGGTGTTTCTCATTATATGATATAGCCGCATTGCACAAGCGACCTCCTACTATAAGTAACCCCTTTTCGTCAATAAAAGCGTTGAGTGATAGAAGACTGCTATGCTTATGTAACGTTTTATTCGTCTTTATATTTCTAATATCAGTGGCGAATTCTTTGGTTTGTATGATACGTACTACGCTCACGAGTACATCTGATATTTCAGATGGTACTAAGTGCCTGGTGCATATTGGTTTCTTACGACAGGAGTTGATAAATCTGTGAACGTATGCCCAAATCCGTAGTAACCGAGGCAGTCGTGACCACCTCTTCAAGGCTTCTTCAATGCTCATGTTGCCTACTACAACGGTTGCACATGTAGATTTTTTTTGTCTCGCCTCTTCTATTGTGCCAGCCCAATGTGTACTTTGCAACGGCCATTTGCCTTGCGGTTGTATGAGCCATGATGGTCCGTTCCACCTGATATTAACTTCCTGCAGTCGTGAGGGTGTGGTGCCTCTAGAAGCGATATCCGCTGGATTGTCTGTTGAATAAACGTGGTGTCATATGTTTGGTGCTACTTGATCTCGAATTTCTGCCACTTTATTGGCGACGAAATTTGTCCATTTGTCTGGGCCTCCATTTATCCAAGCTAGAGTTATCATTGAATCTGACCATGCATAAGTTGGTAAGTGTTCTAATTTCATTGTTGATTTTACTTGTCATAACAATTTTGCCAGTAGAGCTGCACCACACAATTCAAGCCTGGGAAGTGTTTTCTTCATTTTAATCGGGGCTACCTTTATTTTTGCCGTTAGCAAGGCAGCCTTAATTTGTTTTTCTTTAGTAACTACTCTAATGTATACAACTCCGGCGTAAGCCCTTTCTGAGGCGTCACAAAATCCGTGTATTTTTATTTCTGTGTCTGATGACGTGTAGTTTAGCCATCTCGGAATTTTGATTTATTCAATATGCGGAAGTTCTGCTCTAAATTTTTCCCATATCTCTGAAATTATTGATGGTATTTCTTGATCCCAAGTACTGCCGTCCACCCAAAGTTCTTGTATCAGGATTTTTGTTGTTATCATTATGGGGGAAAGCCACCTCAGAGGATCAAAGAGGTTAGCGATGTCAGATAACATGTTTCTCTTTGATGCTGGACCTTTCCTGTTGGACAAACTGACCTTAAACTGGAAAGAGTCAAGACTGGGTGACCAGATCACACCTAACGTTTTGAGTACTTCACTATCACCGATTTTTATTTGACCACTATCTCTCGGTTCTAAGGGAATATTGCTTAGGAGCTGTCCGCTGTTACTTGACCATTTCCTCAGATGAAATACTCCTTTCTTCAATAGTTTGATTAATTCGTCTTGTAACTGATTACCTTCTGCGACCGTGTCTGTTCCTGACATTAAGTCATCAACGTAAAAGTCCTTTAACGTAACATCTGATGCCTGAAGAAAATTGTTCCTTTCGTCCAAGTCGAGTTGTTGCAAGGTTTTGATCGCTATGTATGGTGCAGCCGTAGTGCCGTAAGTTATAGTCGTGAGCTTATACTCTTGAATGGGCTCTTCCGCAGAGAATCTCCAAAGTATTCTTTGAAGGTCTTGTTGTTCTTTTGCGACTTTTACCATCCTGTACATTTTCTCAATATCGGCTTTGAAGACGTACTTGTGTTTGCGCCAGCGTAGAAGTATATCTGATAGATTCTGCTGAAGTCAGGGTCCAGCGTACATGATGTCGTTCAAACTTAAGCCGGTGCTAAATTTGGCAGATGCATCAAACACAACCCGTAGGTTTGTAGTTGTGCTATCTTCCTTGATGACTGCTTGGTGAGGTAAGTAACTAGTTACTTGTGCTGCCGTTTGATGCTCTTTAACCTTTATCATGTGGCCAAGCGTCAGGTATTCCTTCATGAAGTCTGCTTATGCATCCTTTAGCTTGGGTTTTGCCAAAAATCTTTTCTCTTGCTGTAGTAATCTGGCTAATGCTAGTTTCCGAGTTTCTCCTAACTTGCCAACATCTTCTCTGAAGTGGATAATCACCGTATATGTCCCATCCTTGTTTCGTTTGTGTGTCTGCTTGTAGTGTTCTTCACATTTCTTGTCGTCGTCTGAAAGTGTATTGGTTGTTGAAACTTCCTCAATTTCCCAAAACTTAGTTAATTCTTCACTTAATTTAATTGTGGACACCATGCTGACGACTTGGTTTGGCTTGTGCATTCCCTTTTGTGTTTCGCCAGTGATAATCCAGCCGAGTTCTGTTTTTTGTGCTATTAACCCTTCATCGAGCCTTTGAACTCCCTCAAGTACTATTTGCGCAAATGCGTCTGCTCCTATTAATAAGTCTATTGGACCAGGAGTGTCCAATATGGGGTCGGCTGCAATGAAAATCGGGTGTTTGAGTATATCTTCTAGTGGCACTTTCTCGTTTGGTAATGTTTTCGTCAGGCTCGGAAGGATTAACGCCTCTAGGTGCAATTGAAAGTCTAAAGGAAATCTTGGTGTTATACTCAGTTGTATTCGACTTTTCGACGTTCCTGATTGTGTATTGCCAACTCCTGATATTTCAGTTTCAATTTTTTGTCTAGGTATTCCAAGGGCTTGAGCTGCTCTTTCAGTTATAATGGAAACCTGCGATCCTGGATCAATCAAGGCTCTTAGAATCTCCTGAGTTCCCATTATTGTTTTTGCTTTTACGAGTGCTGTTGCCAAGATCACTTGCTTTCCAGTTTTCCTTTGTTGTGTTTTAGAAATAAGATCTTTCTTTGCTGTTGTAGTATTGATACATAATTTTTTCTGCTTAATGAACGAGTTTCTCTCATTAGTGTTCAATAGTTTAAATTTTTTGCAGAAATAAATTGAATGCGAGGCTTTACAGAATTTGCACTCAGCTGAAGTAGCATGAAATGCTTTTGTTGAAAACTTTGTATAAACGTTTTGTCTGTTAAGCTCATCCAATCGGTTTTGCTCTTTAATGTTTTCCATCGACTGAAACCTTGTTTCAATAAACCTTAACAGTTCGTTAAGGTCGGGAATTCCTCGGGATCGCTTAACGATTGCTCGTACCACCTACGAGTTTCTCTGTCTAACTTTTTTATAAGTTGGAAGACTATCGTTGGTCATTGTCATCGATGTACCGTTGATTTTTCCTGCTTGAGCCGTCTTTCTTCATGTTCACATGTAGGGTGTTGATCATCTCCTCTAACTGCTTCTGCTCTTGTGTGAACTCGTGTAAAGTTTCCATTTTTTCTGGATGCTGGTTCTGGGTTGTCTTCGAAGGACCAATGTTGCCGTTGGTAGGCAGTTGAGTGATTAATTCACTGTGTAGTAAGGTAGATTGATAAAACCGAGACAACTTCGTCCACCCGAATAGGGGGACAACCCGCCGTCAAGGCAGACCCGGCCCACGGGTTAAGTGGGCAAAATTCTGCGAGCACTGCTCGCTCCTCCAATAATTCTAAGGCCAACACGGTGACTCTCCCCAAGGAGTCCTGTGAACCCCTTCCTCGGGGAAAGTGTACGCCACTGCCAAGGACACCAAACCCGGTAGCAGCAGCACTGTTCCTCCTCCCTCTGCAAAACCTGCGCGTGGTAGTGCGTCCCTGTCCAAGGCTAAAATACCCGGATATACATCCTCCAGCGCGCCTCTCAGGACACCCCAGTCCAACCCTACGACCACCAAGCAGAAGGGAAATGCCTTAACGGTGGCCTTCAAAGAGAGACGGACTGCGCTCAGAATCATCCGCAAACTGAGCTCCGTGTCTCAAGAAAACCTTAGATAGAAGGATAAAACCTCTCTGCAATGGGCTAATAAGATTGCTGCCCAAGGTAGCGAGTCGGCCTCCCAAGGCCCGTTGCAAGCTACCCCGAAGAGGTTGCGCTCGCCTAACGAGCAGCAGCCATCTTCCAAAAGGATTAAGGCGATAGGCCCCCTTTCCTCAACTGCCAAGTCCTTCAGCGAGATAGCGAAGGACAGCTTAGTAAGGGCGATTATAGATCGCAGCAACGCGGACGGCTCCATCACGCCTGATAAATGGAATATGGTGGAGATGGCGTTGCTGAAGGTGTATATGGAAGTTCTCTCGTTGAACCCTGGCCCTCCTCCACGTTGTCTTGATGCTGGTTGGCATCAAGGCCACGTTAAGCTACTTGCCTGCTCGAACCAGAGGTCGGCGGAGCTTCTTGACCATTCAGTTTCCCGTCTTGGCGAAATCTGGACTTGCGCAAGAATTGAAGCCGTTCCCAGGGATAAAATCCCCTGTAGACCTAGGTCACGGGCTTTGGTACCAGCTGAACCTTCGAATCCTGCAGAGATCCTAAAGTTCTTCCAAATGTCCAACCCTGAACTGCCTACCTATGATTGGAAGGTGGCCCAGGTGGGAGAGGTCAAGGGAAGCTCAAGACAGGTCATTGTGATCCTAAACGAGCAGTCCCTTGCCCCACTTGCTGAATGCAATGGCATTATTTGCTATGGCTTCAGCTCCATCAGCCTGAAGGTTTATGAAAAGGACCTAAAGGCGCTAAATGCTAGTAAATTAGAGGAGAATTCAGCAGCCTCCTCAAGCAACACCGAGGAAAAGGAAGGAGAACAGAGTGAAACGACAGTTTCTGCCGTTGTCACTCCCTCACCAGAAGATGGTGAGTCGACGCTGTGGTAGTTGACACCCTCCCGGATCCTGGACCAGAGCTGGAGGACCAACTTCTTGGTTCCTCCACTGACGAAGATGCCAGTAATGATGGGGAGACTGCTGACATCACTGTGATAGAGGTATCCTCACCTGGACAGAGTGATGTTAAGAGTGGTCCAAATTAACCTCCATCACTCAAAAGCAGCGTCCGCAGCCCTTCTCCTTCGTCTTGCGCAAAAAGGAGAAGAGCTCATCCTTGTCCAAGAACCTTGGGTCATCAAAAAAAAAAGTTTGCGGACGCAACATGAAGGGTTATAAGCTCCTCTATTTACAAGGTACAAGTAAATCAAGGTCATGTATCCTCAGTAAGAATAATATTAACGCATTTATTCTCACACAGTTCAGTGATAAGGACACAACAACAGCCATACTGGAGTTACAAAACAACAATATCTGGGTAACCTCCGGCAACATAGCGCACGATGTGGCGGACATTCCTAATACACTACTCAGGAATGCGATCAAGGAAGCCACTAAACAAAGGAAGACGCTGGTGATCGGAGCAGACGCCAACGCTCATCAAATAGTCTGGGGCAGCTCGGACGTCAACGAAAGGGGTGAGTTACTTTTTGATTTTATTCTCGGAACTAACCTCCAGATTTGTAATATGGGTGCAGAACCCACTTTTACTAACTCAATTAGGCGGGAAGTTCTAGACATTACCTTAGTCTCAGAACAATCCGCCCACTTAATAACGGAGTGGAAGGTATCCAAGGAACCGTCCTTCTCCGACCATGCCTATATTGAATTTGGAATAACACTTCAGAAGATGATGTTCCCTCCCTATAAAAACAGGCTAAGGACAAACTAGGACCTCTACAGGATGGTCCTCAGTAATAGTCTGCCTACTACAGGTCCACCCGTAATTGACAGCACACAAACCCTTGACAAGGTGGTGGACACTTTGACGCTTGCGTGTAATGAGGCGACACAAATTTCCTGCACCGACAGGGTCCCTAGAGGCAAGCCCAAACCTCCGTGGTGGTCGAGTGAGATCATGACCCTAAGAAAGAAGTGTCGCAAATTTTTTAACCAAGTGAAAAAAAAACTAATGTCTGGACTTCCTATAAAGAATGCCTCAAACAATTTAAGAAACTGATTAGGAAAGCAAAACGATCCTCATGGGAGGGATTCTGTAATGAAAGCTCCTCTGAAGCGAGTCGTTTGCGGAAAATCCTCTCAACACCGTCCATCACCCCAAGCCTCCTGACCAAGAGTGATGGTAGTTGGAATTCATCCAGTCTTGAGTCGCTGAAGCTACTTGTAA
Organism: Leptarthrus brevirostris; assembly: GCA_964036015.1. Taxonomy (NCBI): domain Eukaryota; kingdom Metazoa; phylum Arthropoda; class Insecta; order Diptera; family Asilidae; genus Leptarthrus; species Leptarthrus brevirostris. The sequence continues at coordinate 67,711,393 of OZ038375.1, forward strand.
ACACTCACCTTCCGGGTTGCTCTACGAACAGAAGAGTAGAGCTGCCGGATACTCCAAGCGACCATGAACTGGTCCACAAGATACTTGATACAAGAAAACTGAAATGGGCCATACGAAGTTTCAACCCCAATAAATCACCGGGATTGGATAACATCATCCCAGCTGAACTACAACTAGCCTCCGAGATACTTATTTCGTGGCTAATGGTCATCTACGAGGCTTGCCTTAACCTCACCTATATTCCATCCTCATGGACGAAGGTGAAGGTGGTCTTTATCCCTAAGGTAGGAAAAGCCTCACATTATAAGCCCAATGATTTTAGGCCCATTAGTATCTCCTCCTTTCTGCTCAAAACCTTGGAGAGACTCCTAGATATCTACATTAAAAGAGACAATCAATCATTCCAAGTTGTCTCTCTCGCCACATGCTTATACTAAAGGTAAGTCCGTAGAGACAGCCCTACACGAACTTACCACAATCATAGAGCATTCGCTACTACAGAAGGAATATTCACTTGTAGCCTTCCTTGATATTGAGGGTGCTTTTAACAATATTAGATCAGAGGCGATAATGGCAGCCTTGAGGAGGCTTGAAATCGACGACCCTCTCATCAAACTTATTGACCTCATGCTAAAAAGCAGGGTCATTATCTCCAGCTTAGGAGGATCCAATATCAAAAGAGTGGTAACTAGAGGCACCCCTCAGGGAGGAATCCTCTTATGGAACTTAACTCTATCTAAATGAGTTGCTCATAGACCTGGAGTTATCCAGTCACAAGGTTATTGCCTACGCCGATGATATTGCCCTGTGTAACCAGGTTAAGTATCTAGGTTTAGTCCTAGATAGAAAACTTACCTGGAAGCCTAACATCCAAGAAAGAGTACGGAAAGCCAAAGTAGCGCTGTACTCGTGTAAGAAGGCTATAGGAAAAGATGGGGTATGGAACCACGCATTGTAATTGGCTCTATACAAGTGTCATACGGCCTATACTCATGTATGGGGTGATTGTCTGGTGGCCGGCACTAAATATAGCAACCCATCTCAAAGCAATGGACAAAGTTCAGCAACACTGCTGATAACAGGTGCCCTGAGAACTACACCTCCCAAAGCCCTGAACACTATTCTCCACCTTCTACCGTTGGATCTCTTTGGTAAGCAAACCGCATCGTCAGCCGCCATTAGGCTTAACTCAATCCAGACCTGGAAGCGAACTGATTTCGGTCACTCCAAAATATTGCATAATAGAACTGCCAGCAATATCGACTACACCTCGCCCAAGCCTTTCTTTGGAGAAAAATTCGATTCCTTCTTTCCCACCAGATCGGAGTGGGAGAAAGGAAGGAATATTCTCGGAGCACTTGGACCTCGATGTCTCATTACGCTTACCTGACTACTGCAGCGTATTTCAAGCAGAAATCATGGCTATAAAAGTAGCTGCGGACCGCCTGAATCAACTAGCGCTACCTACAGGAAATGTATGTATTTTCAGAGATAGTCAGGCAGCTATTAAATCCCTTTCGGGAGTATACACAACCTCCAAAACGGTCATAATTTGTCGCTCAACACTAAATAACATAGCTGAGCACCTAAAAGTACGGCTCATTTGGGTCCCTGGACATAGTGATATTCCGGGCAATTGCAGAGCCGACGAACTAGCTAGAATCGGTACCACACGTCCTGATTCGGACATTAACCACCAGCCGGGTAAACCGCTAGCTACATGCAAAATGGAGCTCTCACAGGAGGCTCTCAAGATTGCTAATAATAACTGGCAAGAAGCCTGATTACCTGACAGATATGGCCAAAGCTTGACCTTAAGCGGTCAAGAGGGCTTATCCTACTCGGACGCAAAAAATTAGCACTACAGTAGCCGTAATCACGGGTCACTGCCTCATAGGTAGATACGCCGATAGGCTGGGCGTGCCCTCAAACGACTTCTGTAGGAGTTGCCACGACGAGGAGGAAGAGGAAACCATACTTCACCTCCTCGGTAGCTGCCCGGGCCTAGCCAACCGTAGGAACCGGCTTTTGGGCTCCCCCTACTTCAAAGAGCTAATCGAGCTAGGCTCTATAGATGTCAAAAACCTGACTCGATTTATCGGGAGTTCAAAATGGTTCCCGACGACGAACTAAGGATGAACATCCTTCACAACCCAGTCAAAATAATTTTGACTTCCCGTGAACTAGTTCCACTAGATACAAAAACTGGTTCGGTGCACAGGGGACAGAATGTTAACCCTCCTATTCCTTAGGTAATTTTATGGGATTGTAAATTTCAAGCCTCAACGTGGTAGCACAAAGGGCCTCTTAGGCCTAAGTGTGCCTTCTTAGGCAGCCACTTTAACCTAACCTAAGGTAGATTGAATTCTAAAGAAATTGAGCTTACCACTGGTGGGAGCTCAATCTGTTGTTAGTATTTTTCTTTGAGCTTACCGCTGGTGGGGCTGAAAAGGTAATTAATTGAAAGAACTGGTAGGTATGAACACTTTAATCGAACTCTCCTTTTGTCTTACAACTGCCTATTTTTATACACTACATTTGATGATTAAGTACAAATATAATTAGGTTGGTAATTGGTTGCAATATTTTTTCTTATTGCTTAATAAATGTCGCGTGCATTGTACTCTAAATAAAGTGCATTACTTACAATTTTATTTACGGTTTTATGGCTGTGAACTGAATATAATGTTACTTAGCTAGTAATATTGTGAAATTGATAAAGCAGAATTTTATGTTCAATTCTGAACACCCCGCTTATGATCCTTGTACAGTGTATAAATGAATTCAACCTTTTTTAATTATGACGAGAATGAGCAGAAGCAATACAATCTGATTATTTTCAATTTGAACTGTATCTTCAATAATAACGTTATTAATGACCTGCCCGTTATTATTGGCATTTTTCGATTCTGTACCTCCCATTTTTCTTAAACAAGTTTCCACATTATTTATTAAAGAAATTTATTGAAGGATATGAAGTTATTATTATTATATATATATATTTTTTTACATAAAATTATATTAATTGTGAGATAAAGTTAATAATTTACATCTTTTATCATTTTACGCTAAAAAATAAATTTACTGTTTTATTATTATTGTTTTATCACTATTTCCTATTATTTCTTTTATTTTGTTTATTTCCATTTTTGTCATGAGTTCCGTGTATTTAATTTTTTCCTCTTCAGTTCTGTTTGAATCCTAGTAATTCTTGCTGGAGTTTATTTCGTCTTCCTCCACGGGTTGGTCTTCGAATTTCTTTGCGGTTCGCCTTCCTTTTCTTGTATTCTTCGATAGTTATTTTCCTAGGTCCTGGGGTGTATACTGTCTGACACTTGTATGCCAATGTTAATGTCTCAGTGTTTTGTTCGGGCTGCTTCGTCGTCGCTTGTATTAGTTTAAAAATCTTGCTGAATGCCTCGTCTAGTGATAAGCTGTCTGTCATATCCGATGGTAAATCTGCGGTATCCGAATAACTATTACTCGCGTTTGGTGATTTATTTATCACTTTTTTCACGGTCGCCATGTGATGTTTTTACTTTATTTACGTTTGCCGTGTAATGTTTTAATATTTAAACCGGTTGCCAATTAATGTTTTATTCCCTGGGAGCAGCCTCAAGGCTATAGCTCCACTGGAGCAGCTAAATTAGCTATTGCTCCAAAGCTAAATAATCCTCGATAAAGAGCAGCTACAATAGCACGACTCTAATTAATTAATTAATATTTATATACAATTATTGTGCTTACTAATCTAATAATCTTTGGTCACATTCTCAATTGCTAAATAATTTGGCCCCTTTAGTAATTAATTATTGTGAAAGAAAGTATCGTTTCAAATTGCATACTTTGTGATTCTTCGCTGGCCCACTTACATCATACAGCGCGAGTTCATATTTTGTTTTGCCTCAGTTAGTTGTAACGGCTTTTTCCATTGAGTAATTACTGATATGCAATGGAAGTGTCGCTGACCACCGTTAACGTAGGTCAGGAAATTATGCACAGAACTTTGTGTATCACAAGCTCGTAGATTTTTATTTACGTTATTGGGCATACCATGTTATTTGATGACTTTGGTGATTTATGCAATTCTGTTTTATTTGGGGAATATATTTTTCGGTATATTACAAGTGCTATGTCTGTGTTCCAGTGTTTAAGGCCCCCAGAATTAATAGATGTTATTTTTCACATTCAAGGAATTATTCGAACTCAAACCATGATAGTTCGACTCTACGAATGAAGAGCTTTGTCGAGGCGATGCTCCTCGAGGATATCCGAGACCTTGTTGAAAAGGCGCTCGCACCTCGACACCTCATTATACTTTGCCCGTTTATTTGCCATCAAGAGCTTTAATTGGGGAAGAATCCTAGATGGATCCCCAAGCTCTTGCTTGAGGATGTTGAGAATCTTCTCGCCGCTCTTTTTGTAATGAAGGCTCGACCTCAAAGCGGCTACTCATCGAAGCGGTACTACCGCACGATACATAACCGCTCTGAAGAGGGCCAGCCGTCTCCATAGCGGATACCACCTCACTCTCCGATAATATATCAGTGATATCCACAGATTCCACTGGTACCGCAATCGGAGAGGAAATATTGGCCTCCTCTGTGGAAACAGTCCTTTTTCCCTGCACCTTTTTGGGTGAAGGCGGCATTGCCTCTTGATCGGGCCTTTGTTTGGACTTCCTCTTCATCCTCTTCTTCCTCTCCGAAACTTTGGTGAACTCCTCGTCCGAGCTCACGACTTCTCTTCGCGTAGGCGAAGAACCGTTTACAGCCAGGTTCGGCGTTATCTCCGAAGTTTCCTCAGGCGTTTTTGCTGCGGTTTCCACCAAGAGAACGGGCGCTGCACTGGGCGTAGGCACTGCAGCTAGAGCCACTGCTGGTGCAAATATGCTCTTCAAAGTAACCTCAGCCGCACTCACGGATCTTTTAGGGCAATTCACAGCAAAATGCCCTACCGGATGGCAGGCGTTACATTTTGCCTCGGTGCTTACGTCTATGCAAGATTTTGACGCGGACATGCTCCAAAAGAACCCGTCTGGAAGCACACACCCCTGGTTCAGAGTGATGTATGCTTCCCGACTGGAGCTGAAAATGCTCCGACCAAGACCGACCACGGACTTTGCCTTGAACCTTACCGAACCTTCGTAAGAAGGATTCGAGGTCTTCTGGCTTAGCCCGTAGTGGGACTCGTGAAAAGACTACCCTCGCCGGCTTCACCGTTACTGGGTACGGTACAGCTTCAAGGGTGGTGGTATACACCTCTACCATACCGCGTCCAACAAGACCAAAGGAGAATATTTTCTCCAATGGGACGACCAGTGACATGACTCGAAGGTATGCACTTTGAGTGACTCCACGGAGGTGCTCAAAGTACATACCGTACCCGTCGTCTGGCCAGTGGACGTCAAAAAGCCCCTGAAGACCCGCAGCAGACTTGGGTCGAGACTTTCCCAAATCAGCTGGAGGCTGACGAGGAGTGACGTAACTACCCTCTACAGTAATATAAGAACTCTTATTATAGGAACTTCCACTCACCTGCTGGGCGTTGCTGGATCCTGCAACCCTGCCTGTATTAGCTGCGGTTGCTTGTTGTGGCACTGGTTCGCTGGTCCCGGCTTTCTTAGCACCCAAAAGAATCGGGCGTAAAGGAGGTGTCGGGTTCGGTGGTGGCGCTGCTGTAGAAGGAGCTTTTACGACTTCACTAAGTCGCGGGGCTGCTGGTGACGCTGGTTTTGTGGCTGTTGCCACAGAGGTTTTAGCAGCTGTTGCTGCTGGCACTTAAGCGGCGGATGCTGCTGATGTGTTCGCTGCGAGTAGATAGGCTATCCTGGTTCTGGGCCACTTTTTGTGTAAATTATTCTAAGTCCCAGAATATCGGGTTACGCCCGCGTGAAGTCAGCGACGACAGGCATAAGTGTCGGAAGTAAGATTATTTGCGGTTAAAAATTTAAAATGATAATCTAGAAATTTTGGTAGGTATGATCATGTTATTTTATTTAACTGATAAAGGTGTACTTCGTTAATAGAACTTGAGTCAAGCTCTAGTGCAGCAGCAAAATTCAGAAGATATAATTGAGGCTTTAGAGGATCTAAATTTACGAAGATTTAAACCGGTCCTTTACATGAAGGATATGGAACAAAGATGCTCATACAGGATTTTAAGTGCGAAAAGGCTAAAAACAAAATATGGTGACCGGATTATTCTGGAATTAGAGAATCATCAGTTATTCTTACCAACACGTTTTAATTTCATAGCCCAATCCACAATTCAGAAACTGAATGAAGCTACCTATTTCATCACAAACAATGGCGGTATTGGATATAGTTATAATTTGGAATTTAGTAATCAGAATATTTATAATAAACCTGAGAATGTGATATCGAACGCTTTGTATTACTATGTAGATCAATAAAATTATAATACAGTTGCTGTGTATAAATTCTACTTTAAACTTAGATAAGAAAAAAGCAGATAAACCATTTAGGAAATTTCAGCGCTTCCCAAAACAGCCTTCTGGCTACTTAATTTGCAATTGAAAATGTGATCGCAATTACTTGTTTGGGTGAGGGTGGAGTTCTTTTAATAGATGTTATAAATACCTGCGACTTCATCGAAAAACGTCAGTCCAGGAAGATGTTTTGGTCTGAGACAGTAAAGGCTGACAGTAAATTTTGCGTCTGCGAAGGAGGTTGGAAAAATTTTAGGATTGTCAATGTAAGTGTGGATCCTAATGATGTTTTAGAGGTATACATGACTCCAGAAGATGGCAACAGGAGTCTAATATTACGGTTGAGATCTGGCGAGCCGATTTCTTCTACATTTCATTTTGATTTCAATTTCATGCCCTGGCAGCATGTAAAGTTAGACGTCTACGGTAATTCGATTGGAAAAGAATCAAGTAAATATCTAACCTTATATTGATTTTAGGAGGTGACATTTTATTGGTTGGTGAATCACAAGATCGCACTGTTAGATATAAAGCTACAAATCATTTCCCTGGGAACTGTCCCTTTGGTGATGAGGATGATTGGAATTGGAATCATCCTATGAAAATTAAAATGGAAAATAAAAAAATAGAGGGGGATGTTATAAATATACCAACATCATAAAGTTTAATTAGTTCTCGAGTTCAAGTCAACATACTAACATATTAAAATGAAAAGACCTTCATTAAATCTTTTACTTTTATCACTATGCATCTTGCATAAAGCGTAAACCTAATGGACAAAAGTAGTAGTAACTTAGATTTTGCGCTCACTCTACCAAATAATGACTCTATACAAATTGGTTTAACTTTTAAACTGATGACTTACAGTAACACAAGCAATCCCAAAGAAGATACAGTTTCTAAGGAAAGTAATGACGGGGAAATTCCTACTAGTACATCAAGGATTACTACGATTGATAATCCTAAAAAGAAATTTGTGTCTATTGACGAGAACATTGAAGGTTTCAGGCAAGAGCTATTAAAGAAAGAAATGGATATTGCAGGAATTATTGAGAGCAAGGATATCTTTTATAGGCACTTTAAACATGAATTCGATGACGAAACTATGCTAACCATTCGTTGTACATATGACAGCAATTACGTCACTCGCTCATTGAAGATATCATGCTATGAATACCGTGAGTTTGAGACTGAAAGAATTCTAAGTAACGGAGAAGTAGAAATGGTGAAACAAATTGATGCTAATTATAAAAGCGATGTGGAATTAGTGAATTTAAGAGGAATGAAGCAAACATATAAAATGAACATTTCAAAATAAGCAGTTATAAAAGAAAGTGTAACCCCTTTTTATGACAGCTCAAAATGGAGTATCTTCACAAAAAAATAATTTTGGATAATATTTCCAATTTAATTGAATTAACAGATTTTAATGAACTTATTGCTGAATATAAAAAGCTAGATTTATTAACTCCTGGTATTAAAGAGGTTATAGAGGTAAGACCAACAAAGTAGACGTTTAATTATACATATATTTCAATTCTTTCTTTGTAGAACAAACCTTTTTTTAGTGATTATAAAAAACATGGGAGGTTCTTTCTTAAACTCTCTAAAACTGATTCAACAGCGTATAAAAAATTCAAGGATATTTGTAGGAGTTTGCACTTTCAAGATGGTTTGCTTTTGCTACAAAAAGAAGAAGATAAGGCCAAAGCAGTCGGAAAAAAAGTAGTTCAATTTAATATTACCCCCCAGATACATTATGTTCCAATGTGGGACCGTAAGGGCCCCTGGGAAACATATGCTGTCGACAGATTTCGCTTTCAACGGAGAATTCAAAATACGCAGGAAGTTTTGGACCCCATTTTAGCTGATTCGTATAGAAATGAAATTTATAGTTTAAGATATAAAAGTTTCAAATAGAGTAATAAAATAAAACTCAAGTACATTTAATTTAAAGTATATATTTGTATAACATCATTATAATACATTATTTTTGTTAATCCAAGAGTTGTGTTTTGATGAAAATCCAAGCCATTTAATATAAACTTTATCTGCGGTTCTCTTCAATATTTTTTCTACGAGGTAAACATCAGGATTCTTTGTCTTTTGGAGCTCCATTTCATAAAAACCCCCCTTTATTGCATTTCCTTCATGGTCTTCCAAGAGATATGTTACAGGATTCGTTATTTGTATTTTTACAATCTTAAAGATCTCTGTAGTCCAGTTTGGTGTATACCCTTTTTCAAATACATGTTTATATTTGCTAATGCGGACAAAGTCTCCCAGTTTAAGTGTTGGTAAATGAAAAGTCTTTAAATGATTGTAAACTGTTGATAGCAATTTTTTCTCATTCTGCTTTGTTACATCACGTGGCCTCATTTAAATTGTTCGATGATAACTTGAGTTATATTTTACAAGTAATTTCTTAATCATATCAATCCATCGGTATGAGCCCTGCATACTAAGCTCTTTCCACATCATGCTTTTTAAGGTTCGATTGAATCGTTCAACTATAGATGCTTTTAAAGGACTATACGTAGAAAAATGATTAATGTTGGATTTTTTCATAAAGTTTTGAAATGAGCTATTGAAGAACTCTTTTCCATCATCAGTTTGTAAATTTTTGGAGTCCGACCTTCCTTTAGTATGGATATCATAGCTTGAGTAACTTCGATACCAGTCTTTCTTTTAATAGGAATTGCCCATGCATATTTAGAAAACCCATCTATTACAGTTAATAAAAAATTATGTCCATTATTGCTTGTAGTATAAGCACCCATTTCAACTAAGTCGGCTTGCCATAAGTCATCTATTCCTTTAATTATAACACGTCTTCTTATGAAATTTTTTCTGGCTGGTTTATGAAGCTCATTAACTACTTGCGTTTTATTCATTTTGAAATTGTTAGAGATTCTACATTAATTAACGCTTTTAAAGTGTCGTTAATTTCCTGTAGATTCAGATCTATATATTTCATTAACTTCTCCTGAACGTCAACAATTAATTCATTTGTATATAATTCGCATGCTATTTTCAGTTTTCCTTGTAGAAGCGCAATTGATTCACTCGTATATAATTGACTGGCTTCTTTATCTTTTTCACTTGTTATATTTATTATGCTGTATATCTCCTTTAACTCTTTTTTAAGAATGGCACTTTCCTTAAGTATTAGTTCAGTTAGATTGTTGCTGACTAACTGAATTTTTTCATTAGCGTGGGAATTACTTAAATGTACTACCTTATCAGCTACATCGTCGACATATATTTTATTGGTAGCATCATCTCTTTCCATCGGTCTTTTAATATATTTCAAATTTTTAAAACCTACATTGAAATCTCCATCTTGAGTGAGCTTAAAACCCACACCATTTAGACCCTGTATTCCCTGGATCCCTTGAGAACCAGGTTCACCAGATAGTCCCCTAGGACCGCGATCGCCAGTAGGTCCGAACTTTGCTTTTTTAGAATATCTTCCAAACTTATCGACACTCATTGTTACATTACAGCTGAATACGATTAAAGATGTTATTTATACTATAATGTCACCTTTTTTTAACTCTTCAATAATTGAGATAATTTCATCGTTGTGGTTAGTGTGTCCAGCACCTTGTGATGCTATTAAAAGACGAAGTCTATCCACAAGCTTATTAGGATCGTTCCAATAAACGTAATCAATATTTTTCTTGGGCATATGCATCAACCCCTTGCCATCATGAGAAATCAGTTTACTTATAATTTCTGTATACTTCCAAGCTCTAGTACCTTTTATTTGGCCGTCCGTTCTATATTCTCTCTTAAAGGCATTAGTTTCTTTTAAGATAGCTTGATAATCTTTCAAGTCATCCTTACTATACAAAGCTTTTGCAGCTTGTTTCATAAAAAGCAATTCACATAGACCTAGCGTTATTTTATACGATTTTCCGTTAATAAGGAAATAATCTTCCTCAATTGCAATCTTTGAATTTCCAATTTTCCTTTCGTTATCATCATCATCTAAATAAACTCCATAAGTGTTGTCAATTTTTGGGCTTTTGTTAATACATAGTTCTAAATATTTATCAACTAATCCACTTGATAAATTAAGAGGAGAATCTCTCTTTTCCATCAAAGTTCTAGAGTGTGTAGGTGTTGCAAATTCATCGTCTTCCGACATTAAGGAGTAATCTGGACGCTTTATAGGTGTACTTGTTGGTTCCATTTTCGGGAGTTTAATTTTAGGAGTAAAATTTATATTGTCGTAATCATCATCATCTTCTCTATATTCATCTTTAATTTAAGGCTCATATTTTGTTTTTGTTATGAATTCATGAAGTGGTTTTGTTATGTGCTTAAATGTCTCCTCAAGGCGAGTTTCAGTTTCAACTCGTCCAGTTTTCACAGCACGGAATTTGTTCTTAATGGCATTTCTAGTTTTGATAAGATTTTTTAATAGTTCGTCTCTCTTTTTAACCATCTTTCTAATGAGATTTGAACTGGTCTGTCAACTGAGTTGTACTGATCTGAACAGGTCTATGGATAGCTCTTATCAGGTCTATGAACTCCTCTTGATAGCTCCGTGAACAGCTTTACCAGCTCCATAAACAGCTCTTACCAGGTCTACGAACAACTCTTACCAGGTCTTTGATCAGCTTTACCAGGTATATGAACAGCCCTTACCAGGTCTATGAACAGCTGTACCAGGTCTATGAACAGCTTTATCAGGTCTATGAATAGCTTTACCAGGTCTACGAACAGCTCTTACTAGACTTATGAGCAGCTTTATCAGATCTATAAACAGTTTTACCAGGGCTATCAGATATATTACCAGCTATAACGGGTTTAATATCGGTTACACCAGATCTTCTAAATTTAGAGTGAAATATAGGTATCAACTCCTTTTCGATAACGTCCGTTAACCAATAGACTGTCTTTATCGATTACTAGTAAACCATATCGATCTTTCCAACAAACACTGCAAATATTACGAACTTTTTCGAAAGTCATATCTGTGTTAACATGATCATATCATCTTGTTTAAATAAAATAAGAAAGTTAGCGTTGTCACGTATTAAGTGCTTCGGTATATGGGTGTATGTCTGACAGAGATAGAAACTATCAATATTATTGTGTCGTCCCATGCAAAAATAATCACGTATGTTATTTTGTTTCCCACATGCTACATCATCGAAAATAAAAACAGAATTTTGTTTAGCTTCCTCAGGAGATATAACTTCGCAATTATTAGAAAACGTGTAGTAGCCCAGACCAGCAATAGGACTTATCAACTGCTCTAGATACTGATATTTGGGCTGATGTAGTGATTTTGAGTAGATGTAAATATTCTCGAACTTGAGTCCATTTGGATGTTCTATAAGACCAATCATAAGATTGGTTTTTCCGCAGTTAGAAGGTCCCACAAGAATTCCTCTTACAGTATCAGGTATAAGTGAGCTATGTCTTTTGACTTCATTTCCAGATTTTATATCTAGATTTTTTATTGGTAAAGTGACTTTCTGCTTCACGAACTTCATTATTAGAACTGAAATATTTATTGCACAACACTGAACTTTTATATCAGTCATCAGCTCAGTGTGCTGTTGTGAGGACGTCTAAAAATATATTCTATCTATCGAATGATTGATCATTCAAAGAATCAAAATCGTTCTCGCCAGCGTAAATTTCGAAGAGGTGGCGGTTTGCTAAATACAGGAATAAGAAATTTACCATTTGAATTTCATTTGCCTGGATATCAATATTGCGGTTCTGGTACTAAATTAGAAAAAAGATTAGCAAGGGGTGACCCTGGAATTAATCCCCTTGACGCAGCTTGTAGAAGTCACGATATCGCATATTCTCAACATAAAAATATCGAGGATCGTCATATTGTTGATCGTATATTATCCGGTAAAGCTTGGGAACGAGTGACTTCTTCAGACGCATCCCTTGGAGAACGTAGCAACGCTTGGCTTGTAACAAACGCTATGAAAGCAAAAGTAAAATTTGGAATGGGGGTAAAAAAGAACAAAACTCGCTCTAAGAGGAATAAAAAAACGTTAACACTTCAAGGAGGAGGTCGTGAAGCAAGAAATATCTTAAAAGTGAAAAAACCAAATTCTTTAAAAGAAGCTGTAACACTTGCACTTGCTGCCACTAAAAATGTATTTAAAAGAAAAAAGAAGTATGTAAAGACTCCCCGTATAATTCCTATACCGAAGGTTGGAGGAATTTTACCTCTCATTCCAATTTTTGATGGACTTTCTGCGCTGGGAGCTTTAGTGGGTGGAGCATCTGGTGTTGCAAAGGCAGTAACAAATGCTACAAATGCTAAAGAGCAGCTGAAGGAGAGCAACCGACATAATGAAACGATGGAAGCTATTGCATTAGGAAAGAAGGGTAGCGGTTTATATTTGAAGCCCTACAGAAAAGGACTTGGTTTATTCTTAAATCCGCCTTCAAAAAACGTCTAAAACTGCTACCTTATGCTTGATGCTCTCTCCAACAAACCTAGAAAATATGAATGTGGAATCGTAAATTTGGATACTACCACCGGTCCTTGAAGTCATTGGGTAGCATATTACAAAAGGGGGTCTGAAAAGGAATACTTTGACAGCTTTGGAAACTTACAACCACCAAAGGAAATTTTAAGCTATTTAGGAAAAAACATTGTTTACAATTATAAGTCCTATCAAAATTATAACATGATAAATTGCGGTCACTTATGCTTGAAATTTTTATATAATCATTGTAATAATAAGTAGCTATAAGTTTAAGAATATAATTGGCTATTGTAAGTTGGGCTATAAATAAACTCTACATAAAAATAACAGTTTCATTTCACTTTGACCTACTATGTCATTAACACTAACTTTGACCGGAAATTCATCTGTACTCACAGTTGAGTACTTTCCCCCACTGGATCTTGCATCGGAATACGTTTGTGGACTCATCGATTACAGACATATAATTCAATACCTAATGTGGATAGTAGAAATAACTTATTTCATGTTGGTGATGATGAAATTAAAATTCCAGAAGGTTCCTATGAAATTGATGATATTGCAGGATTTATCAAGAAGAAGAACTAGCTAAAACGAAAACTAAACCTATCGTACAAATAACAGCTAATAATAACACCCTGAAAAGCGAAGTAAAAAGTTCTACCCGTGTATTATTGAATAAAAAGAACTCCATTGGATCAATATTAGGATTTAGTAAACGCATTCTAGAACCTAATATTTTATATCAATCTGATTTACCAGTAAATATAATTAAAGTTAATGCAATACAAGTTGAATGTAATATAGTATCCGGGTCCTTCATAAATAATCAGCAAGTCCACACATTACACGAGTTCTCGCCTAAGGTGGGCCCGGGGTATAAAATAATTGAAGTTCCTAAGAATGTCAGTTACTTGCCTCTGAACATCAGACAGATAAGTTCTTTAACACTGAAGTTCGTGGATCAGGACGGTGATCTAATAAATTTTAGAGGAGAAACGATTACAGTGAGACTGCATTTGAAGCCGCAACATGCTAATATATAATAATAATAATACCATTGATAATAATAAATACAAGTACAAAAGTGTTAAGTCTTCTAGTCAGTCTGAAGCCACACAGCCGTCAGGAATAAAGCTAACAGGTGCTAGCGTGCAATTCTTAAAAGCTCTTGGTCTTAAGTTAAAAAAAAAATGAATGAAATACTCGATATTACTCAAGGTGCAAACTTTGATAATAGTATTACAAAAGTTGAGTATCACAGCTACTCTCCGTTTTTAGCATCATATAAGAATAGCGATGAAGTTCATTACAACATCAGGATTTGTATATTTTACCAAGTGAAAGCTCCTTATATATAGAAGGCGCGATAACAAAATCAGATGGGTTGGCCTCAACAACGGCTAAATTAACTAATAATGCTATACCTTTTCTTTTTGATGAAATTCGCTATGAATTAAATGGCGTAGAAATTGATCGCACGAGAAATCTGGGATTTGCTGCAACATATACTCATATGATAATATAAGATTTTCATCATCTTCAGCTTCATCATCATCGGTGCTTGTGTCCTCAACTTCAGCATCAGATCCAACGCGTCCATCACTTTCATGCAACTCCTCGTCATCTTGATATCCAGATTCTATATGAAATTAAAGAATTAGTTTTATTTTACCTTTTACATTTTTTATTTTCATACCATTCAAAGATTCTGTCATAGTAGAAATCCTATGTAGATCGCCCATTATTCTCCTTTGAAGAACTTCCAGTTAACTCTCTTCAAAAATTTCACTATCTTCAGTTATGTATGAAGAGATGTTAAAACAAAAATTATTTTCACGGGGTGCCATAGTTGTCTAATGATTTCTTATTCAGAATAACTCGAAGTAAGTGTTATGAATTTGATCATTTGAACATTCTTTAATGGGCTAGTGTTTAAGGATGTGGTTAAAAAGCTTTCATGAAGTATTTCGATTTCATATGCTATGTGCGTGATGTCTTATCATGATTTGGCTGACCAAAGTTTCAAGCTCTTGTATTTCGATTTCGCACAGCATGTCATATTGTCTATGAAAGTAATTTTAGTTTTAATAGTTGGTTTAAGCCTTTTTACACATCAAGTAAACTGTAATGCCCCCATGGTAGAGGGTTTATACTATCTATTAAGTAACGTTTATCGTCATATGGGCTGAGTGCTACTTTCTTTTGCTTTATACTATACACTTTATGATTATATGATCGTATAGAATTTTGCTCTTTAACTATTTCAGAATTATTATTCAAACAACTCAAATAATCAGAGAATGATAGAGAGTTCTTAACAATATAGTTCTTCACACCTTTGGCTTTTTTTATAACTTCTTCATTGTGCACTCGAATACTATACATCTTAGCTCTTAGGCCAACAAACTCTGTCATTACCTTCCCACATAGCTCATCCTTCATTAGTTCTGGGATTTTCTTGTTGATTAGTGGAATATTATAAATATTATCTCTAGGATAATCACTGGTATCAAAAAACTGAATATCTCTCCGTATAACTGCATATGGATCAATTTCACATAGCTCATATATCAATGAATCCGTATCCGTATAAAGGCATTTGCATTTATCACCATAAACTTTCTTCATATAACCGTAGTGAAAGTCATATAAACAAGTTTTGGATATATCTAACTTGTCCTACATATATCGGTTTATTTAATAAAATTTCCAACTTTTTTAGTTCAATAGCTATCAAATTCTCCTCAAAAATTGTTCGACTGGAAAAATTAGGTTTGGCAATCATAGCTTTTGCACCATAGCGACCATTCCATTTTGTTAAAAGTTTTATGTCATGTCTTTTTCTAACATTTTCCATAGTTTTCCCAAATATTGCATTGTTCAGCAATTTATAATATTCCTTTTGAAATTCACTCTTAGCTGCAGCTCTTAGTTTGGTGTTTAAATCTATATAACTCTTTAACCAGTTTGATTGATCAAATTGGAGAATTCTATGGATCTTTTTTAAAACTAGCCCATATTTTAAATATTGTTTAAGATTTCGGAAGTGGATAATATATTTCTCTTTATCATACTCAGTTAATAATAATTTAGAATTTTTATTATTAGGTGGTTTCATTTGAACTGGAGCCAAAGGTAAATCTTTGTGATAATCGTGTATGTGATTGGGGTAATGCAAGTCTACCTCTAATATGTAACCAACATCTGAGTCATCAGGAATATCACTAACATCAATATTATCAACCCATTTAAAGTTTTTTATGGGTAAATGTTGACACATAGCCCAACCATATAAATTATTTGCATCTAAGTACATGAGATATTTTGCTTTTTCTTCAGAATTATAGCAATCCATGTATTTATTGTTTGCTTTGCTATATCTCCCACTGCATTGTGATACACCACCCCTAATTCCTTTTTCAATGAAAAGAATGATGTCAATATCGGTAATTAGTTCAAGTTTGACTTTCGTAAATAAAAGCATAGCATCCCAACTGAAAGCGGGTGTTGTAAAATAATGAGCTGGGTCTAAATGATGACTTTCCAAACAACTTGCACGAAAATTTTCGAATATTTCTGCTAGCAGTAAGACATCAGTTTTTAAATAGATATCTGCATATTCTCCTAAAGTTCTAATCCCAAGATGTTGCCACACATATTGTGCATGAGTATAATCCTCCTCACTAATAGTTGATTTATTTAACTGACTATAAAAATGTTCTTTTTGTGGAAGTTCCTTTTCTTCTAATTTTTCCCATGAATCAATATAATCATAGGGAAATATACCTTTCCTCGATAGAAATTGATGATTATTAGGAAATTCTTTTCTTAAAAGCTCAAACTCCTTGTGGTGTGATGCTAACTTTTCTATAGATGTTGGCAAAAATCTGAATGAATCAATAAAACGAAGTTTTATTTCAGTACCTTCCACATACTTAGTAAAAGCTATATATTTTTCTTTATTTATAGGTAGTTAATCGATTCTACCTTCTATAGCTAAAGCAATATCTTTTATAATAAAATGGGCATCGTAGCCGCTTAAATTGTGAAACACTATGGGTATTATTCGGCTTTCCTTATAATTGAGATTACAGCTTTGGTGGGCCATCCCAAGAACTTTTCCAGTTAGGTGACAGTGGTCTATTACTAGTATATCCGAGAAGCTGAATACCACTTCGCATATATGACACTTTATTTGGTTTTGTAACTTTAATTTTAATTCAGCATCGATTTTGCTTCGACTTCTTCTGCCAATATTTTCAACTCATGTGCAAACCACTGTTGGCAATTAACTCCGCGATATGATCGGTAAAAATTCAATGATGGATCATATGAACACACAAAGTAATAGCCGATACTAAAAGTTTCATGCTTTTGATAACGTCTGCTCGTATCTGAATGCGAATTAAAATCAGATACTGGGAATAAAATACTTTCAGTGTCAGCATACACTATAAATGAGCATTTCTTTTTACAATTATAATTTTTAAAACATAACCATTTATCATTTTGCGACGGTAAAATAACTTTGCATGCATTTAAATTTTCACAATCGATTTTATGCTTAACTAATCCATCATTGCTATAAAAATAGTGCAAACATCTTTCGCAAATCCATATTTTATGAAAAGTTTTTGTAAGTTGTGATGATACTAAACGAGATAAGTTTTTAATCCAGCAGAAATGAAAAAATTCATCAATATCATCATCATCATTACCATCATCTCCACAGTTTTTATTGCACTCTTCACTGAATATTAAAAGATTTACATGGTGACTAAAACTATCTTTAGATATTCGAACAGGCACAACTGTTAATTTATGTTCCTTCTTTAACAATGTATACACATTGACACTTATTTTATTATTCTTTTCAAACTTCCATTGGTCCTTCAATTGAAGTGGAAAAGATATATCAGTTAAGTCAAGTACATTTCTATAATGTGGATGTGATGCCAAACGATCAGAATGATTTTCAAGTGGATATAAAGCGCTAATAATACTCCAAGCAACGCATGCATTATCATTATTTTTAACATTAACACATGCTTTTTTACGCTTTATTTGCTGAGGTAACTCTACATAATTAGATCCAGAAAATGGTGCATATTTATTTATATTCACAGTGAGATTAATTACTTCACTTAACGCCCATCCACTATCTCTTTCTTGAAATTCCTCCAATTGTGTTAATAATTCATTAACTATATCACCAATAACAAGTTTAACATCTGTACCAAGATCAATCATTTTGTTAGAAGAAGGTTTTTTAAATTCACAACAGAATGATGTATTAAATTAAATCGTATGAAACTTTTTCAACAGATTTTTCAGTTTTATTTCTAACAGATTTTCAGCATGTGCTAGAAAAAGTTTGGGTTCCTTGTACTTTTTGTTTATAATCACACCTGTTCTTATACGTCCTTTGAAAGCTGATTTAATATCTCGCCATTCTATCCACAAGCTGTTACTTTTCTTCACATAACCACTTCCACTAGCAGACAATTGCTCAATTGACTTAATAAAACATTTGATTAATCCAATATTTGACTCTAAATTCCGTTTTGCACCAATCGTTTTAACGCACTTTAAGGCTTTATACATTAATAATAAATTCTTTTTACTGTATTTTATCCACTTCACTAAATCCGGATTTCTTTGTTCTTTCAAAACATGTAAAACTGCTCGCAACGTTTTCACGATATTATTGGAAACTTCAGCACAATATTCCATTTTTTAAGTTTTAGATACCGTTTTTACTCTGAAAAAGACTTGATGAAACTAAGAAACTCACCATGAATCGCATCACATTTATAGTGGAAAGGTGTACCACCTATGATTTATTCATTTTATTTATCAACAGGAAATAAGCAAAACCACAAACCCCAAATCTAAGCAGCAGATGTGAAAAAATAATTCTAAATAGTAAAGGATATGAAAAAAGTAAAAAAGAGCAATAATTTTTATTTTCAATGAAATTTATTTCAATTAAACATTTCTAATAATAATTTAATCGAGGTAACTGTGTGATGACAAAGCAATTGATGATATATCATCAATTGCTTTGTCATCATCATCATCTTCATCTGATTCTTTATTTATCTCGTCATCCTGCAAGAAGATAATGTCAAACGACTTCCCTCGCTGCCCTTTGCTGATAATGTTGCTGTTGCCTTGTGAAATATTGGCCAGGTATCCTTCACTAACTTTTGCATACCTCTGGGGTAAGTATACATAATGGTCCTTTAACTCCAAAACGATTCTATCGCCAAACTGAGTCTGCACTCGTCTCGCATCCAAGATTTTGTATGGTTGCTTTACAACTATCTCTTTAAGACTTAACGTCTCCTTGAGTGCGAATGAATTCCATACTGATAAAGTTGCTTTGGAACGTTTAGCACTATTCGAACCAAAATTTGTTTCGATCGACCTTTTACTCATCTTTTGAATCTATCAATTTACGAGTATTTAAGATGAAATTGAAAAGTGAACTATAACATTAAAAAAATTATGTTCAGCTATTTATACGAAATTTTATACACACAACTTGAAATCACACGCAGTGGAATGATATCTCACCTTAGCACCAGGAAATTGAAACCGCATGGAATTCAAATTCTAGTAATGAAGTACGGCTTTATCAGTTAAATGAAATAACATGATCATACCTACCAAAATTTCCAGGTTATCATTTTAAATTTTTAACCGCAATTAATCTTACTTAAAAACGTCGCGAATATTTCCATCAAAAGTTTCTCATGAAAACTTAACAAAATTTCATTTATCTTACTTTAGCACAGGAAATTGAAACCGCATGGAATTCAAGTTCTATTAACGAAGTACACCTTTATCAGTTAAATAAAATAACATGATCATACCTACCAAAATTTCTAGATTATCATTTTAAATTTTTAACCGCAAATAATCTTACTTCCGACACTTATGCCTGTCGTCGCTGACTTCACGCGGGCGTAACCCGATATTCTGGGACTTAGAATAATTTACACAAAAAGTGGCCCAGAACCACGGCGGATTCCGCGCTTGTTGAAGCGACGACAGTCGCTGGCACTGGAGCTGTTGTAGCGACGGATGTCGCTTTTAGGTGCGCGACGCCTGTCGCGATGGTTGCTGCCACAGTGACATTACTTGCCATTGAACGTCCTTCTTTGGCCTCTTCAGTGTTGTAGCCTTTTCAGCGGGCTCTGTGGAGGTCAAAAAATCTACGAGGGAAAGTTTTAGCTCTCGCATCCTGTTTTTCTTCATGTTGGGGGTTTCTTTTTATGTACATATGGTACTTTAATAGGCTCAACGTTGTAAATCGTATATTGTATAAAAACTAAAAAACTCCCTAACTACTCTGTAAAATGTAAAATATCAAAAAGTTTATAAAATCAAGGCACAAAAATCACAAAATATTATAGTAAAAATGCTCAAAACTCACCAAAAAGACTAAAAAATTACAAAAAGGCTCAAAAACATATCACAAAATCGCAAAAGACACAGGAACATATCAAAAAGTATAAAATAGACTTGAAACATATCAGAAAGACGAAAAAAGACTTAAATTTGTTAAATAATAGATAAAAACTGCCAAAATGTGAAAAAAGAAAAGTAAAGAAATGTTAAGAAAATTTTAATCAAAATTTGAGAGACACCCGGTGAGTGGAAGTTCCGAAAAGTATTCTTTAATTTTGAATTAAGTTGCCAAAATATGTTTAAAAAACTAAAAGACCTAAATAAGTGAATTTAAGTCACCTGGTTGCTGAGCTTGAATGATCCCCGGAGGTAGATGCAGCACCGCGCGAAGATACTGCATCGAGAATAACTACTCGCATGCAAGCAGCGACGCTCTCCACAGAAGTCTTCGCCACTTTTCTAGTCCCCTTGGAGCACCCCGTTTCAAGAGTTCCAGGTGAGCGTACTAAAAATTTTGACAATAGAGTCCTGCGAGAGCAATCTGCAGAGTCATGGACGTCCGAAAACTGCTCCCATCATCGCCTCAGTTCAATTCTTCCAACGTAGGCTGCGGCCTATTGTCACCAGCGAAAGACAAGGCTACCATTCTGTACCGACGCTAGCTACTACCAGGTACAGTTGAATGTGTCTGGCTCCGTTACCAGGTATTTAAGTGCACGTGTGTGTATCTATGTGTCAGTGGCCTGTTGTCCAGGCTCGATCCGCATGCAATACAAATGAACTGTTGATTTAGGTAGTGTAAGAACAAAGCTAATTAAACAATTCACCTGGCTGCATGTCCTTGGCCCCAGTAAAAACGAAGTTCTAGTAATGCCGAAACGCGGGGAGATTATCTGGCACAAGTGACGGACCAGTAGCATCAATTCGCACAAGGCCGGGCATGTGAAGTATCGGTGAAACAAAGTTCCTTCACCCCCACAAACCGTGCAGACTCTTTGAACGCTCTGGTCAATGTGCGACAGCTGATTTAGATGCACGAGGCTATGATGTAGCAGTTTGAATGCTACATCAGAGTCTCTATAATTGGACGGATAACTGTAGACCACTCTGCTAGTCACCCCTCCGATTACTCCCAATTCCCCCCCAAAATACATCAATGATTTTTGCCTGCAAAAGTTTAACGAAGCCTTCCTCGAAGCACTCCGACTTAAGCAGGTGAACGATGGACGAGGTAATCAGGTAATTGACAACGACTGCACGTCCTTTCAGCGAAAGGGGGAACAATCTAGTCCGCCACGAATTCACCGCTCCGGAAAGTGTCTCCAGAGCCATGCGGCGATTACGAGGCACCCTGCCTGATACCCCGACAAAACGGAATAGGAGACAATATATGCCCATTATGCTTTCTGAGAATCACTGAATCTCTATACAGACCAATGATGATCTCAATCCATCTGGACGGAAGCCCAAATTTATCGAACACTCTCAGTAGATACTCATGCGAGAAGCTATCAAACGCCTTTTCTTGATCTAACGAGATCATGGCCATCTGCGAACCAGGCTTTTCGTGGTAGGCGAAAATATGTTTTGCTACGGCGATGTTGTCGTAAATAGTACGACCTGGAATGCAGTAGGACTGTTCCGAGTGTATAACCGATGCTATCACTGAGCTGAGTATAGTTCCGAGTGCTTTGCAAACTATCTTGTAGTCGACATTGCACAACGTAACTGGCCTCCAGTTTCCCAGCCTCTGAAGATCCTTCGTAGCGGTAAGCATATCGTCGAGGGTTAATGCTCTGTCCAAGAATTCTTTACTTTCATTAAAGCAAGAAAGCAAGAACCTACTGGAAGAATTCATCAGTAGACGTAGATGTTGGCAACGTCGGCACAGCATAAAGCTGTGTGTAGTAGTTTTGGATATAATCCGCAAGCTCGTCCCCGTGTAGGAGTTGCCCAGATTCGGCAAGAATCGAGTCTACTTCACAAGAAGCGGTACGTCGTCGTGTTGTCTGGAAGAAGTACTTGGTCGGAGACTCGCCCTCTCGCAACCAGCGCGATTGATTTCGGAGTACAAACTCCAAGCTATGCTTGTAGTTTTGTGCTCTCAGAGAGAGAGCAATTCTGGTTGCGCGGGCAGAAGCGTACCAATCCGGGTTACTTCGGCCGTCAAACTCGATGCTATATACCTGCTTAGATTGAATCTCGTCTCAATAAATGATCGAATCTGAAGCTTTCAAACATCTACTGATGATACTAACGATAAAGTTAAGAAGGCTAGACGAGACGTAAAGTCTGTCTATCCTCGAACCCGAAAAGCTACCCTGGACATTTCGGGAAACCCTTGTATATGACCTAGTCGCTGGATTAAGCCAACGGTAGACATCCACAAGGTTGCTATATCTGACTAGGCTCGATAATCGCGCGGCGTTCACCGAGTTGAATTCAACTCTAGAATGACGATCGATTGAAGAATCTAGTGTGCAGTTGAAGTCACCACCAAGGATAACCTCACCACCGAAGTTCGTAATATGCGACAGGATTGAGTCCAACACCTGTTTTGCAGTACCCTGGTCATGAGGGAGGTACACGTTTACTACCCTTAGCGTTTTGTCCCCTAAGACGAAATCCAAGGAAGACGCGAAACTTGGAAAGATGTCTGTGTATACAGGAGACATTAGTGTAAAGCTGTGGGACACAGAAATTGCCACACCGGATCCTCTACGGGGTGTTTCTGTTGCAAAAACTGTGTAACCCTTGTGTAGATTTGAATTTTGTTCTAGACGTGTAATTTGGCTTTTGTAAAATTTGTCTCCTGTATAAGTGCAATGTCCGTGTTCCATTGTTTTATGTCTTCGAAAATACTGTGTTATCTAGTGGGTGCACTCAAGCTCCCGAAATTGATCGATGTTATCCTACACATTCAAGAAACCGCAAGAACCCAGACAAAGATTGTACGACTCTAATGATGAAGAGTCCTGCTCAGTTCGAGATCCTCAAGGATTCGCGAGACCTTATTGAAGAGGCGCTCACACATCGACACCTCAGTGTACTTGGCCTTCATTCTGGCCTCTGCCATAAGCAGTTTCAGTTGGGGCAGGATCCTGGCTGGATCTCCAAGCTCACGCCTGAGACTGGTCAGGATCCTGTCCGAACTCTTCTTATAGTGCAGGCTATCGAGGAGCGAGCGCAGCTTCTCCCTCGGGACCTCCACCAAAGCAGGATCCACTTCAAAGCGGCTACTAATCGAAATGGAACTTCCACACGATTCATAGCCCCTTTGAGTTGGACCGGCCGTCTCGAGAGCGGAGACAACCTCTACGTCCGAGAGAGCTTCAGTGAGATCCATTGGAGTCACTGATGGTACACTCGGAGCGCAAGGTATAGCCTCTTCCCCGGAGACCCTCCCAGTGCTCACTGCCTTCTTCGGTGGTAGCATCACCTCCTGGTCAGGCTTGCCTTTAGTTTTTCTTTTCATTTTTTTTCTTCTTCTTTTGGCTACCACTTGTAGCCTCCTCGTCCGAAGTGTTTGCCTTTTCCCGTGTTGGGGTAGCACCGTTTATAGCCGGCGTTGAATTTGCTTCAGGGAGTGGTTCCTCACACACCTTAATTGCAGGTTGCTCCAAGAGAGCAGGCGCAGCACCGGGCGAGGTCACTATTTCGAAAACTTCTGCTAGAACAGGCGTTTCCTCCACAGTGGCCTCAGCCACTTTCCTGGGCCTCGCAGGACACTTCGCAATAAAGTGTCCTGCCTGATGGCAAGAATGGCATTTCGCTTCGGTGCTTACCTCAATCCAGGTCATCAACCCGGCAACACTCTAGTAAAAGCCGTCTGGAAGCACACAACCCTGGTTCAAAGTGACGTGTGCTTCACGGCTTAAACTCAAGATGCCGCGCCCGAATCCCTCGTCCCCGATACTAAGTGGCACTGCCCGGACCTTGCCGTGGATCTTTCCGAACCTTCCTAAAAGGCCTCAAGATCCTCAGACCTGGGCCGGAGGGGGACCCGAGAAAAGCAGACTCTCGTCGGCTTCACTGAGACCGAGTAAGGCTGGAGGTGCCTACCACCCACGTCGATACCTTTAAGCATCAGCTTATTGGCTGCGTCGATAGTAGTGGTATAGATCTCCACCATACCGCGGCCAACTAGTCCGAAGGAGAAAATATTCTCCAACGAGACCACCAGTGACAAGGCCTTAAGGTATGCACTTTGGGTGCATCCTCGAAGGTGCTCAAAGTGCATACCATTCCGTTCGTACTGCCACTGTCAGTCAAAAAGACCTTGAAGCCCCGCGACTGTCTTGGGTCGAGCCTCCGGCTGACTTGGAGTCACATAGCTTCCCTGAATTATAATATTTGAAGAACTTTTTTTAGAGCTACCACTCACCTGTTGGGCGTAGCTTGTCCCTGCTACTACCTCTACACTAACAAGTGTTGATCCTTTTGGCACTTGCTTAATTGGTCCAGTCTTCTTGGCCCCAGTGAGGCTCGGGCGCATGATAACTGGATTAGGAGGCGGGGCTGCCTTTGAGGCAGCTTATACCACATCTTTCAATTTGGGAGCTGAAAAATATTTAATTTTTGCGGCAGATGCAACAGGCACTTTAGCTGCTGGTGCTGCTGGATAATTTGCGGTTTACGCCGCTGCAATTTCTGCCGTTGATACCCCGGACGTTGTGGAGCAGTTCGTCAATTGCGCACTTGTGGTGCAGTTCGTCAATTGCACACTAGTGCCGGATGCCACAGAGGAAATCGCAACTGCTGCTGTCCTACTGGATGTGGTGCTAAAAATTTTCTTCGCTGCTATTGAAGCTTCCACAACTTTGGCCTCTTCTTTTGGGCCCTTACAAGCCTCTTCAGTGGGCAATTTAGATTTGAGGAAGGTCGTCAAATTAATTTTCTGGCCACGATCTTTCTTTTTCCGTGAATTGGGGGGTTTCTTCTTTCCCCCAGAACTACTTTCACTACTACTGCCACTCATTTTGTGGCAGTAGCCAATTTATTATTTAAAAGTGTCTGCCGACTTGATAATAAGTTTGAAACTTCAAAAATTAATTTATTTATTGCAAAACTGTCAAAAGATTTCCGAAATTTTTTGTAAACAATTAAATACTTGTAAAAGTTTTTCAAAAAATAACTCGGAATACACAATCGGAACGGGAAAACAAAACACAACACAATAAACTATTGATTGTTTTACGTGTAATAATAATAATAAATTATACACATGGAACTATGTAAACTACACCAGGTTACATTCGAAAAGGAGAGGTACTTCAAATACCACCTGGAGCCAGTCATTGACACCCCCGAAACTAAGGTTTACTTCGAGCGTACACTGCTAACCAACCTTGCCAGAGAAAGCAACAGACTAGACATCACATTGGTAGACAAAAATAAAAACTATGCTTTTCTAATAGACATAGCAGTACCACTAAATCGAAACCTACAAAAAACATTCATGAACAAAATAAACAAGTACGCAGAGTTAGCAAACGAAATTAAAAGCCAATGGAGATTAAATTCCGTGGAAGTAGTTCCCATTATAATATCTTCAACGGGAATGGTACTTATTAGATTAAAAGACAACCTAAAGCGATTGGGCATCCGCGAGACAATAATCCAACCAATACAAAAAGCAGTAATCCTCGATACCTGTCATATCTGTCGATCGTTCCTACAGTGAAGAAAAATAGTCTACTGGAACCCGCTTGGCGTTTCAGCCCCGGGTCCAGAGTAAACCGGCAGAAGCCGTGTGTAAATAATACAAAAACAATAAATAATAATAATAATCCCGCAGGGGGACTTCCATGAAGTCACGGGCTTGACAAACCCGCGGACCCCAGTTAAATCCAGGGAGAGTCTGTTCCCATATTGGGCGGCTCCCTGGTCGGCGTCTGTTCTCCATGTAAGGGGCGGCCGTTTTGCTAAACCTGGTAGTAGGTATAAAATGCAACCCATTTTTCTATGGAGTGTTAGACAGTAGAGCGAGTGGCACTGGCACACGGGTTGGTAGGCCGTCCTTAAGAACGAACCCGGACCCTGCTCAAAATGTTTCGCAGACAGCAAATCCATTGTTGCCAGCGACCACCAGAGCGGGAATCTCTCGTGTACGCACGAAATGGACACCTGAAGTGAATACCTTCATCATGCGTACATACTACAAAATAACGAATTTACAAACAGACGTGACTGCATATCGGCAGGAATTACATAGGGCATTCATGACGGAATACCCCAATACAAACGTCACAGAGCAGAGAATTGCCGACCAAAGACGGGTAATAGTTAGGAACAACCTACTTGCACCACATATTTTGCATGGGATTAAGGACCAAGTGTCTAGAGATCTGAAGAATAACAGCACATTACACATATCATCAAACACCAACATAACCCCGTATCATAACACATTGCATAACCAAACCGCGTCACCACACAATACCACACTCCCACGCGATGTCTCACCGCCACATCACGTCACACCTTCACACCAAACTTGACACATATCTTCTCCAAACAACAATAATACTGGGGAAATTTGGCATCCAGCCCATATCCACACAATCACACAAACCCAACACCCAAAGACCCCACCCATACTCAATGGCTCTGATCTCGTAGGAATAAGGTCAAACAAGCGTTTGAGGATGCACTCATAGAGTTTGCACACTTAGATGCAATACAAAGGCACATAATACCAAAACAGGGCACGTCTACACAATTATCCAGCATTCTTGACATCTTGAATACGGACGTTCTGCCAGAGTACTTAACACACGACAGAACGTTTACTGAAGTGCATACAGCGATATATTGTGCTGCTGTTGCGGCTATCACATGCAATGGTTCAAAGACGCGCAATCTAACTAATATCAACAACGCGAAGCTGAAAAAACCGGCTTGGGAGAAACGACTGGAGAGGCGAATCGATGGGATCCGTTGTGATCTCGGCCGACTTATCCAGTATAAACAGGGCAACAGAAGTAAGAGGGTAGTTAAAAAAGTTCACAAAATTTTAGAAAAACTTAAATTACACACAAACAGAGACACAATTAATACAAACATTACAATGCACATAGATACACTAGTTCAAAAAGTTTCGGCACTTTCCACTAGATTAAAAAGATACAGAAAGTGTACGGATAGAAAAACACAGAACACACAATTCATTCGCAATGAAAATAGCTTTTATAGATCACTTAAACACAATCAAAATTCAAACAATAGCCCGGCAAGTGAACTACCCTCCGAAAGAGATATGGTCGACTTTTGGTCATCTATTTGGTCATAACCCCAATTCTGAGTGGATTGAAGCAGAAATGCAACGCGTTCAAGACATACCCAACATGAGAGAACCACAGATATCGATGGAGATACTAAGGGATGTCATACAAAATACCAATAATTGGAAAGCACCAGGCACAGACAATATTCAAAATTACTGGTTCAAGAAGTTTACATCTATACATATACACCTCTTACACCACATTAATAATTTTTTCAATAACCCGAAAACCCTCTTAAAGTTTTTAACGGAGGGAATCACGTACATGCTACCAAAAGGCAATAATAACACCACAGATCCATCCAAATATAGACCGATCACTTGCCTACAGACATTTTATAAGATTATGACTTCTTACACCAGTAAACTAATCCACAAACACACAGAACAAAATAACATGTTGTCTGAGCAGCAAAAGGGATGCCGATAAGGGTCATTGGGTTGTAAAGAACAACTGCTCATAGACTCTGTGATCCTGCGACAAACAAAAACTGCTCGCCGGAATATACATACAGCATATATCGATAATAAGAAGGCGAATGACTCTGTCCCGCACTCTTGGCTGGTCAATATGCTGAATGCATATAAAATACATCCAACATTCATCTACTTTCTGCAACATTCAATAAAATACTGGAACACAAAAATAAACATAAAAACACCAAACCAACAGATTACTACACCCCTGATACCAATCAGACGAGGTATATTACAGGTAGACTCTTTGAGTCCGCTATGGTTTTGTCTCGCTCTGAATCCACTATCACGTGCCTTAGATGCCACCGGTTATGGGTATAATATACGTGTTCAGTCCCTCCATAATTATTTCCTAAAAAGAAAAACATTTAATGAAAACTCAATTTCATCAAAATAATACTTAGTAAACAATCCCCCGTTGTCCAAAAGTTGTCCTGCTACTTCCTTCGTACTCCTTTTTCGTCTTTCGAATCTGCAAACTAAAAATAGAAGAAAAAAAAACCACAAAGTAAACAAAACAATTTACAATTTAAAACACTTATCTGAATTCACGGGAAGTGCATATACATCCTCTAATCTTCTCCTTCCATCCTCCCTCCAACAAAATTTATCAGCTGAAATAAACAAAAAATTAATAAATTAATATTTATTTTGCAAAATAAAAACTTACCCGAATTTCTGCCACCAAATCAGCTGTCACCTTTTCACTTATGCAAATGTCACTTGACATTTCCACTTGTGAATGGCATTAACATTTAAAATAAAAGAAGAAGAACAAATACTACTATAAGGCGAACTCATGAATGAAAAGAGTTTAAATCCGCTAACCTGGAGCTATATAAGCCGGCGAGATTTTCAGTATGGGACTTCATTCCTTGTTCAGTATTCAAACTGAATCAATCCCACCGTGATTTTCGAAACTTAATTTGAAAATTTCCTGTCGCAGAAACTTACTTCTGCAAATCCTACCACATAAACTTACTTCTGTAAAATCCTACCACAGAAACTTACTTCTATAAATACTCTCGCAGAAACTTACTTCTGTATTTTTCCCGCAGAAACTTAATTCTGCATCCCATCAAAATAGAAAACTAATTCTATTTTACAATTCAAAAACCTAATTTTGAATTTCCTTTTATAAATCTCTCTCTTCTTCTTCTTTCAGGAAGGCACCAAAGCAGCACCAAATTAACCGTGGATTTATTTGGATTACTTATTTAAATTATTCTTTTATTTCTTTTTTTGAATTTATTTTGAATTTATATTGAACTATTTATTATTTATTGAATTATTATTTGGCTGTGATTAAGCGTTTGTATTGAATTATTTTGAATTATTGAATTTTTTAATAAAACATTTTGAATTTTAATTTTGATTGGGCATTTTTTAATTCCGGCACCTCCCCTTATTTGCGCACAGCTCACACATTGGTCCTTTGAGCCGAATTTGCCCTAAATTCAAAATGTCCTCCTTAGAAAAAATCCTTAATAAGCAATACGCTTTAAAGGAACAAATAAATAAAGCCGCCATCAACCATAAAAAAGACGGTAAAGGCAGACGAAACCAGGGCTATTTTGAAGCCCGTTGCGCCTTTATTAAAGAGTTGTGGGAGCAGTTCTCCGTAAACCATATCGATATATGGGCACATACGGATGCAAAGGAGAACAAATACAAGTCTGAAAATATATACGAAATCACTGAAGAGGCATATTTCGATCTCTTAACTGACCTTAATGATGGGCTTAAAGAGTTCATTACGAGCAATTGTTCTCCCGAAAATATTCCATCGAAAAATCCATCACAGTCAAATACAATCAGGCTACCACCTATTGCCATACCCAAGTTCGATGGCAACTACAAAACATGGAGATCTTTCCATGATTTATTCTCCGCCCTAATAGATTTATATAAAAATCTGAGCAAGGTCCGAAAATTGCATTATTTAAAAGCAAATGTCTCTGGAGAAGCAAAAAGGCTTCTGCGACAATTTTACATAGTTGAGAGCAATTATGACAAGGCATGGGAACTTCTCACGAAGAGATATAATAATAAACGATCTCTCGTAAATCAGCAATTGAAGGATCTCCTAAGCCAGCCTCAAATTAAAACTGAGACATCCGCCAGTATTAAATCGTTTTTAGATAAAACTGAGGAATGTATTCATGAGCTACAAGCTCTCGAATTACCCGTGGACACATGGGACGCCATCTTGATCCACATACTAATCCAGAAATTACCACAAGAGACTCATTATTATTGGGAAAAAGAGTTACGAAACAAATTTGAACTCTCAACTTATACAGAATTCACTACATTTCTCAAAACAAGATTAAGAATACTTGAAGCTCTAAACGAAGGAAAGAAAAATTTTCCCCCTAAACCAACATATGGACTCTTAAAGTAAGAGTTCAGCTTCAATTCAAAAACCATATTCGCCTGAGAATTTAAAAACCTCGTTTTTTTATATATATGATGTTGCCAAAGCTCAGGGGATGCCCTATGATGCTAAAGCACAGCCTTAGCAGGAAAGGAATTAAGGTTAAGGGAAATGGGGGGTTAGGAAGTTGAGTGAAGGAGGTGTCGATGTACGCCCCGTTTGAAAGTTTCAGGCTCATAAGACGAGAGAAAAACAGAAGATGGTAAACTGTTCCACATTCGTGTTGTTCTGCTAAGAAAAGATTCCCGAAATTTGACGGTACGTCCAAATTTGACCCGGAGAGTATAGGGGTGGGAGCGACTTGTAGATCTTGTATCGCGCGTTGTAATGAGTCTACAAGGAATCAGGCTAGCAATTTCGTTAGAGCAATAGCCATGGAAATAGCGATAAAAAAGTGAGAGACAACCGACATTCCGTCGATGCTCCAGAGAGTCAAGGCCCTCAGAGATTGAGGAATCGCCAATAAGTTTAACAGCCTTACGCTGAACTTTGTCTAACGCAGACAATGCGGTGTGTCCTGCCCCTGCCCAAATATGGAAATTATATTCAAGTCTAGGCCTAATGTGGGACTTGTAGATCAACGCTAAGTCGGGTGGGGTGAAATTTTACTTACATCTCTGTAGAAAACCCAAATATTTCATCGCACTTAGAGCGATTGCAAATATATGATCAGTCCAGCTAAGATTGCTGGATATCTCAATACCCAAGATCTTTGGGGAGGGTGAAGTGGGTATATTCACTCCGTCGACTGAAATGGGTTGGGGGTGAACTGGGCGTTTTTTAAGGGACATTAAACAGCATTGAGTTTTGGATGCATTAAACGTAACACGATTTGCTCTGCCCCAAGCGAGGACCATAGAAATGTCGTTATTTAATGATCTAAACATGCGTTCCCGATTGACTTCTGTAGCATTTCCACGTAAATTCATTACATAATCAAATGAGTACGCGAAATGAAGGGTGCTGTCGTCGGCAAAACTATGAATAGGATTGAGAGTAAGGGATAAGAGATCATTAATAGAAAGAAGAAATAAGGTTGGTGAAAGAACTGAACCCTGAGGTACACCGGCATTTATTTCGTAAGATGCAGATGTAACGCCGTCAATTACTACACGGATTGAACGGCCTGACAAAAAGCTCTCTATCCATTTAACGAGGGTAGGGTGCAGACCAAATGTTTGAAGTTTGGCTAAAAGGGCAGCATGCCATACTCTATCAAAAGCCTTTGAAATATCAAGAGCCACGATTTCGGACTCACCGAAATTATGGAGACAATGATTCCAACGCTCCGTTAGAGCCGTTAGTAAGTCTCCGGTTGAGCGGCCAGCGCGAAACCGTATTGGCAATCGTTGATAAGATGGTTATTTTCTAGATATTTCAACAACTGAGAGTTGATGAGTGATTCAAAAACTTTAGATATGATCGAGGTTAGTGCAATTGGTCTGTAGTTAGAGGGGTCGCATGTCTCTCCTTTTTTAAGTATCGGCTGGACATGAGCAAGTTTCCGTGCTGCCATTACAGAGGAAACCGTATAATTTTCCATTGTACCACATTTAGTAATTTAAGCATTCGACAACGACATGAAATTGCTACTAACAAACCCTTGTGCAAAAATTGTCTCTCGTCCAACCATACAACTTCACAATGTCCTAGTAACAAAAAAATGTTACCACTGTGGCAAAAATCACAATTCTTTGCTTCATTATGAACAAAGCTTTTCAAATACAAATCCAACCACCGAATCAACTCAAAAATCAAAAATGAAGACAACACATAGTTCTCCATCCACTATCGAAGCTAATGAACAAGAAGTTCAAAATTTTTTCACTTCTAATACAAAAAGAGCTTTACTCTCTACAGCACTAATAAATATGACTGCCCCATCTGGAATTACAATGATCTTTCGGGCATTAATAGACTCTGGATCACAAGTATCCATTATAACAGAAAGAGCCTGTAAACGATTACAGCTCAAAGGATAACCAACAAATCACCAACTAACTGGGCTTGGCACAACTCCTACTAATACAAGCTCAAAACAAACTACAGTCAGCATCAATTCATTACATTCCAATTTTAAAATGAAAGTTGACATGTTGATAATCGAAAAAATCACCGATGTACTACCAGCTCAAACAATTAAAGTCTCAAATTGGAAAGACATACATAACCTTCCTCTGGCTGACCCCACTTTTTAAACTCCAGCAGAGATCGACATTCTTCTCGAAGCTGACATTTATGCCAATGTTATCATAAATGGAATCAAAAGGGGAACTTTCAACACACCTACAGCTCAAAATACAAAGCTAGGATGGATTTTAATGGGAGCAATCCCAGAAACAAAGAATATCCTTACGACAGTATTTACCACTCATACTACAATAAAAACTGAGTTGGATAATCAGTTAAAACGATTTTGGGAAATCGAAGAGTGTCACATTAGCTCTAAACAATCACCAGAAGATCAGCTATGTGAAAAACTCTATCAAGAAACAACAACTCGTTTGCCCTGCTGAAAATACGAAGTGCAATTACCATTCAAGGACCAAATTACACCGCAACTCGGTCAGTCAATAAATATGGCAGTCAAATAGAGAAAAAACTCTCTAATAATCCAGAGCTATATAATTTATATAAAACTTGTATTAATGAATACGCGGAGCTTGGACACATGAAATTAATTTCCCCTATACAATTACAAACAGAGAACAACTACCATTCCAACTTCCCTTTTTATTACTTACCAGACCACGCAGTACCCAAAGAGAGTACAACAACAAAGCTTCGAATTGTGTTCAACGCTTCAGCACGCACGTCAAATGGAAAGTCTCTAAATGAGCAACTGCTAATTGGACCAACTATACAATTAACTCTTTGGACCACCCTATTACGATGGCGATTATATAAATGCGCATTCACAGGTGACATTGAGAAAATGTATAGGATGATCCAATGGCACCTACACACTAAAGAATAATCGGGAGAAATAATCCAAATGAAGAATTAAAGGACTACGCTCTGACAACAGTGACATTCGGAATCGCACCAGCTCCATACCTCGTCATTGAAACTTTGCAGCAGTTATCAAAGGATGAAGCTAACAACTACCCACTCCCAGCAAAGAGTATAATGAAAGATTTTTACGTCGACGAATTGGTTACCGGTGCCCATGATCTCAATGAAGCTCATCGACTTCAACAAGAGCTTATCGAGGCTATACATATATTAAATTTTAATTTAAGAAAATGGACTGCCAACCATCCCGATCTGCTAGACAAAATACCCATTGAACACCGAGAGCTAAAAACGAACCTAGAATTCTCAGAACACGAGTCCATTAAAACTCTCGGCATTCGGTGGTACCCAACAACAGATCATTTCTCTTTTAAAGTTAAAATTCCTGAACCAACTAATATTTACACAAATCGAATAATCCTCTCTGAAGTCTCATCTCTCTTCGATCCATTAGGATGGGTAGCACCATGTATAATAACAGCCAAAATTTTAATACAAAAACTCTGGCTTACAAAATGTGACTGGGATGACATAGTATCTAACGAAATTGCAAGAGAATGGAGTAATTTCAAGGCTCAATTGAATACATTGCAAGATATTCAAATTCCAAGATGGCTGGAATATGATCCCAGTATAAATGAGATAGAGCTACACGGTTTTTTGCGATGCTTCCAATAACGTTTACTCAGCTGTACTATATTTAAAAATTCATGAAAATAACAATTCCAGAGTTCAACTAATTAAAGCAAAAACCAAAGTCGCCCCTATCAAACCAGTTTCGTTTCCTCGTCTAGAGTTCTAGAGTTATGTGGCGCTGTTTTACTCTCTCGGCTGATAAAACAAGTCACAATCGATTTAGAGCTCAAGGAGATCAAAGTGACAGCTCTGGCATGGTTGCGGAAACATCCATCAACTTAGAAAGCATTCGTAGCCAATCGTGTCTCCGAAATACACGAGAACATACCAAATGCAATTTGGAAACACGTCCCATCGAAACAAAATCCTGCAGACATAGCCTCACGAGGAATTCTACCAAAAGCACTATTAACAACTTCAATATGGTGGAACGGACCAG
This sequence comes from Leptarthrus brevirostris, assembly GCA_964036015.1. NCBI lineage: Eukaryota > Metazoa > Arthropoda > Insecta > Diptera > Asilidae > Leptarthrus > Leptarthrus brevirostris. The sequence goes on from OZ038375.1 coordinate 67,746,028, forward strand.
ACTGGTTACATAAAAATGAGGAATTTTGGTCTCAACAGAACACAGATATCCAAACTGCATTGGAATCTAAAAAATCGAAAACACTCACTAATATAATTAACATAATGCCTTAGATTCATAATCAGTATGCGCAAACAACACCCAACCACAAAGTACTTATTAGTCCCCGGACTCAAGAACGCAGAACGATGTCTAATAAAAACTCTCCAACACATAATTTTCTACCGAAATTACGTGTTTACAAAAAAATCTGCCCCTTCCTAAAAAAAGTCGAATTCTGTCACTCAATCCAATACTAGACTCTGAGAATATCTTACGAGTAGCAGGTCGGCTTACAGAAGCACATTTAAATTATAACCTAAAACATGCTATAATCCTCCCAAATAACCACCATGTTACTCATATCCTTATTGACCATATTCACAATTACACTCTGCACGGAGGCACTCAAGTTGTATTAAACACACTACGTAATTCTTTTTGGTTACTTAATGCCCGCAACACAATTAGATATCGCATTCATAAATGTATTACTTGTTTTCGATTCAATGCTAAACCTTCCTCTCAATTAACGAGTTCTCTCCCAGCTGCTAGAGTCAACACTTCCTTACCTTTTCAACACACTGGCGTCGATTAGGCAGGCCCAATCAACATGAAAACCTCATCACTAACAGGGCAAAAATTACAAAGGCATATATTTGTTTATTCATTTGTTTTGTTACTAAAGCGATACATATTGAGCTGGTCTCTGACTTATCTACTCCAGCCTTTATAGCCGCTCTAAAACGACTTATAGGTCGGAGAGGTTTTTGCGCTCACATCGACTCGGACCGAGGCACAAATTTCGTAGGAGCTAATCGACTTCTACAAACTAACCTAGAAAAAGCTATTAAAGCAGTTGAAGTCGATCTAGCTACCGAACTTGCTAACCAAGGCATAACTTGGCACTTTAACCCTCCTGCAGCACCTCACTTCGGAGGATTGTGGGAATCTGGAGTTAAATCCACAAAACGCCATCTGTATAAAACTATCAGAAACACAAAGCTCATATACGAAGAATTATATACAGTATTAGTTCAAATAGAAGCATGCTTAAATGCTAGACCACTCTCTCCGCTCTCTAATGATGCCACAGACTACAATGTCCTTACCCCTGTCCACTTCCTGACAGGCAGACAAAACCTATCTGTATTAGAACCTCCCCCACTAAATCACAACCAACATCCTTTAAAGAGATGGCAATATATACAGTGGCTCTCTCACAATTTTTGGAAACAGTGATCAAGAGATTACCTTCACACACTAACAACAACACCGTCAGTACACTACCCCCAGGACCTCTGGTTAGCACACAACCAAAGGCATTAACAAAGGCACCAACACCGAAATTATCAGCGCCAAACATCCCGCCAACCATTCCAGCAGTAAGCCACTCAGTTCCTTTTGATATCATCGATCCACCTATCCAGTTCCAGGATCCACCAATGGGCAACACCGGTATCCCACAAGATCTGGAACCATTAATCGAGGCAACTCCCATAGTAATGCAATTACTAAACCAAACCAAAACACCATGGATGTGCATCAGAACATCTAAAAAATTTTTCCGATGGGATCTTCCTGGAAAGGTTTCCATGAAGATGGTAAGGAAGAAATTAATATAACACATCTTCCATAAAAAAAAACGTAAGTTTATTTAAACCACTATATTACACATACATATCATACAAAAATATATAATATATTCAAAATATTTAATTTTTTCGGAGGCGGAAGGATGTGCAGTCCCTCCATAATTATTTCCTACAAAGAAAAACATTTAATGAAAACTCAATTTCATCAAAATAATACTTAGTAAACAATCCCCCGTTGTCCAAATGTTGTCCTGCTACTTCCTTCGTACTCCTTTTTCGTCTTTCGAATCTGCAAACTAAAAATAGAAAAAAAAACCACAAAATAAACAAAACTTTGGGTTAAAATTTAAAACACTTATCTGAATGCACGGGAAGTGCCTATAAATCCTCTAATCGGAGAAGATTAGATCTATCCCTCCAACAAAATTTATCAGCTGAAATAAACAAAAAATTAATAAGTTAATATTTATTTTGCAAAATAAAAACTTACCAGAATTTCAGCCACCAAATCAGCTGTCACCTTTTCACTTTTGCAAATGTCACTTGACATTTCCACTTGTGAATGACATTAACATTTAAAATAAAAGAAGAAGAACAAATAGTACTATTATGAATGAAAAGAGTTTAAATCCGCTAACCTGGAGCTATATAAGCCGGCAAGATTTTCAGTATGGGACCTCATTCCTTGTTCAGTATTTAAACTGAAACAATCCCACCCGTGATTTTCAAACCTTAATTTGAAAATTTTCTGTCGCAGAAACTTACTTCTGAAAATCCTTCCACAGAAACTTACTTCTGTAAAATCCTGTCGCAGAAACTTACTTCTGCAAATCCTACCACAGAAACTTACTTCTGTAAATACTATCGCAGAAACTTACATCTGTATTTTTCCCGCAGAAACTTAATTCTGCATCCCATCTAAATAGAAAACTAATTCTATTTTACAATTCAAAACCTAATTTTGAATTTCCTTTTATAAATCTCTCTTCTTCTTCTTTCAGGAAGACACCAAAACAGCACCAAATTAACGTTGGATTTATTTGGATTACTTATTTAAATTATTCTTTTATTTCTTTTTTTGAATTTATTTTGAATTTATATTGAACTATTTATTATTTATTGAATTTTTATTTGACTGTGATTTATTATTGTATTGAATTATTTTGAATTATTGAATTTTTCAATAAAACATTTTGAATTTAAATTTTGATTGGACATTTTTTAATTCCGGCACCTCCCCTTATTTACGCACAGCTCGCACAATACGACACAAAAGGGAAAATATTCATAAAATCACGCACCTCATGTATATGGACGACATCAAATTATACGCTTCCTCGAAACCTCATCTGCAACAGCTGCTGCAGACTACTCTGGATTTTTCCAATGACATCCGGATGGAGTTCGGAGTTGACAAATGTAGGACGCTTCATGTGACGAGGGGAAAACATGAACTTGTGGGATTCGATCTCCCATCCGGGGACACTATTGAGCCCATGGAGGAGGGCGAACTCTACAAGTATCTTGGATTCGAAAAATCACGTGACATAAAGCGTGCGCTAGAGACCAAATATACAGGCCGCTTGAACAGTCTTCTGAAAACTAGCCTTAATGGGAAAAATCTCATTAAGGCTATAAACACGTATGCAACACCAGTCCTTACTTATTCCTTTGGGTTAATTTAATGGACACAGACGGACTTAGAAGCAGTGGACAGAAGAACGCGAACGACTTTGACAAGGTACAGGGCACACCATCCTAACTCCTGTATAGAACGACTAACATTGCTGAGGTGCGAGGGCGGCCTGATAGACATAAAGTCACTGCATTATAAACAAGTGAAGTCTATCAGAGAATACTTTTATAGAAAAGAAGATAGTTCTCCTTTGCATGCAGCAGTGATCAAAGCCGACAACAAACAAACACCACTTGATTTGCACATCCGAATGCTGGATAATACACTAAACATAGCCACACACACAGATAAACAGCAAGCATGCTCACAGAAATCTCTCCACGGAAGAGATTACGCTGACTTGAACCAATATCATGTCGGCAAAGATGCGTCGAACGCTTGGCTCAGTCGCGGTGATTTATTCCCTGAGACGGAGGGATTCATGCTTCCTGTAGCAGTAGCTACAAATTTAATTTTTAATTTTTAATTTAAATTTCATAAGTTTGATTATATTATAAATAAAATATTTTTATTAAAATCCACTTTAATAATATCCAATCAGACTGTACTGTCAAATATATTTTAGTCAACCTGTACACTTCGATAAATTTTGTATAGTGTGAAACACAAACACTTTGAAATATATAATAATCATTTATTCATAGACAATAAAATACTGTACTCTATACAGAGAAAATATTGAACAAACTATCTATGTGTTAAATGTAAGGTAGGATACAAAAAAATGTAAATAGAATTTCAGTCTAACCAGATCTGCCGATCTGAAAGTATTAAAATTAATAAAAATAAAATTTTAAAACTATAAAAATAATATAGTCTTCTTCTTTAAAATAAAAATAAAATGTATCTAACAAGTTTATAGGTGCAAAGAGGTACTAGGATTTGGGATTATACAACGATATGGACTACGCCCACTTATATATTCATTCATCAAGGGCCCCATTCATCCTATCTTACCCTCAACAGATAACCAGTATCAATTATTATTACGACTAGACGGCTAAATGGCTAGACGGCTTGGACCAATTCTGTTTTCCACACACAACGTAATAAATTTGTAAAAGGCATAAGTAGGTAAAATTTCAAGAATGGGAAAGTGGCAACACTAGAAAAATTACGTCATTGACCTGCAAATTTTAGTGCCGCTAGCTTTTCATCTATAAAGGGTACCGTTTATCCTTCTCTTTTATCATTTGGCTTTCGGTAAGTGATAATTTAAAAATATATTTCTATAATTTTTCACTTTATTCTGGGTTTACGACTAGAATAAAGATTTCATTACACTTTATTTTTGGTATTGACTTGAATAAAGATTTCCTTTCCTTCGTTGTTTAGTATACGACTTAAACGATCAAATTTCAATATAATATTAGTTATACTACTTCATTATATAAGCGACTTTATTAAAATTTTGATGTTATATTTGAACTTCTCCATTTCTTGAATTCATACTTGCTCCATTCTTGAAATTTTATTACGTTGAGTTATTCTCGAATCTTTTATTGGTGAAATTATCGCTGTGAGCTTATATTAGTGAATTTAGGCGACTAGAATAGTAATTTTATTGAAGTAATAGTTTTAAGTGAAGTTCTGTGATATAATAAGAAGAATAGAATAAATATATATAAAGAACTGTTGTCCAAAATCTTTCGTTTTTTTTCTCTTATTTTGCGTGGGCAGAACAGTCGAAGAAGGAAACACTGAGAAACCTTTGCGGTATTATATGCCACATCACGCGGTATTTAAGGAAAGCACAACAACCACAACAACGAAGCTTATAGTTGTTTTTGATGCTCCCGCTAAGTCATCAAATGGAAGAAGCCTGAATGAACATATGACGACTGATCAACCTAAATTATTTTCAATGCTCATGAAATGGAGAAAATTTAAATACGCCACGTCGGCTAACATAGAGAAGACGTACAGGATGATACACATTCATCCAGAAGACAGGCGTTTTCAAACTATACTCTGGAGAACCAACAAGGGTGAAGAAATCAAAACATACGAATTAAATACGGTTACATTTGGTACCACAGCTGCCCCGTATGTAGCCACTAAGACGCTTCAACAGCTAGCGAAATACGAGCGAATAAATTACGCAAAGCATATTTGAAGATTTTTATGTAGACGATGTTTTTACAGGGGCAAGCACATTAGAAGAAGCTATCAAGCTATAACAAGAACTCATATAGTAACTCAAGCGAGGTGGATTAAACCTACGCAAATGGGCTGCGAATAACGAAGGATTACTAAAATCAATTCCAAGTAGCGAGCGTGAATTACCATTAACATTGAGCTTTGACGAGGATAATCAAATAAATGCATTAGGAATTTACAGGAACCCAGCAGCGGATTATTTTACACTTTCATTTAAGCCAGATGAATTTAGTAAAGGCGTAAGTTCAAAGAGAACGATTTTGTCAAAGATCGCAAAATTATTGGACTCGTTATAATGGATTGCGCCGTGTGTCATACTCGCCAAAATTCTCATGCAAAAACTGTGGATATCGGGATGTTCTTGGGATGAACTTATTCCAACAGAATTGGACCAAGAGTGTTCTCAATTCATCTGAGCCATCTATAAGCAAATCTACCCAACGAAAGATAAGCCCAGGTAATGATTCTTACTCGCACGAAATTTCAAAATTTATATTTATAATCACACAAATTTTTTATTATATTATGCATGAATTTCCTTAATGCACTTGATTCGAACTAGAAATATTGAAGCTTAGTGAATATAATTATAATCATTGGCAACCTTCTTTACATGAAATATTTTTGGTGGTTTTACTATTTCTCTTTAGAAACAAAAAGAAAAACATTGGAACACAAATTGATAGTACCATTGCGTAACTTATTTGCACCTTGTCTCGTATTTAAATGAATTATATTACCTTACCTTAGCAGCCTTCTCAATACGTAAGTAAATACATAGGTTTCGTTTAAACGACAGCTTTCAGTTCAGTCAAGGGTCTCTTAGCTGTCTAGCGGAATAACCGCAATTTAGTTTTAACAGTTCTTAATTGATCCCATGCCCGAATTAGTTGGGACTAAATTTGTTTTGATAATTCAGGTATTCTTGCATTTATTATATTTTTCAATTACACTACTGAAGTATATAGAATTCATCCACGTTTCATCTGGTTCTTTTTTTTTAATTCGATCGTTAATCCTGCAAAGTGGAAAAAAAACTAAACTTAAACAGCTAAGCTGATAAGATGTATCATAGGTTTAAGTCTTTATGGTGTCGATGAGTCATTAAGCTGATAGCGTTCACGCAGACAATGTCTATTTGTCTCCTGATCTGCTGCCGTTCCATCTAGATTTCTGTTTGGATTGTAATCTAATTCGATTAAACGATGTTAATGCGATCTGGACGGGAGCTACTATTTTAAAATTTAAACTTTCCAAATTGAACTCATATTATGAGTTCTTTATAATTGATGGTGATGGCATGATTGAGCGTTGTGATGCAAAAATAATACAACCCACAAGGACTAACCAATTAACTATTTCAAACCAGTGTTTCATTATAATGTTACATACGTTTTAATTTTTTTCTTGAATATCCGCTATACTTTTAAGACCAGAGTAGATATAACGTTTTAAACCGGGAATCTTGCTGTAAAATTCCGTTGGAACGTTTCGAATTGAACTTTTTGCAATAGAGATCCCGAAGAACTTGTTACAGAGTAACTATTCTTCCTAAAATCTTTATATTTTGTTATAAAATAATAAATTCACAGAAGTAAAAACATATGAACACTATGGGCCGGAAATTGTGGAATGTGTACAATTCACAGTTCTAATTTTGATATAAGTCCATGCAACTGGCAGTTTCGAAAGTGAATTACATTGTCTTCTGAACATATAAAGAAAATAAGCAACGGCATTCTATAATTGCTTTATTAGAATTAAGATTGATTGAATGTCAGTTCTTATGTGTAGATATGGCCATGGGCACGGCGTTCTATTAAAAAATGTTAAGCCACATCGTATAAATTGTATGATTTAACGATTCTTGCAGTTCATTTTATCCAAGACGGCTATTTCTAAGTATTTTAGTCGGGTAATGGGTATCTTTTCGTTCATTATTCGTTTCTTAGTAAGCTATACCTTCCTATTTCGACATAGTTTACCAACTGGGTCTTGCTGTGAACTTTAAATTTAGTTTAAGATTAAGTGAAATAATTTTTATGACAAATTCATGCGGAATTAGTTTACAGTTGTTCAAAGTGGGTACTTCCGACGATCACCGGGTTATTAATCCACCAAATTGGTTGTAACCGGGGATTGTTGAGGAAGTAATTGCTAAAGCAAATTATAGGCTTTACTCTCATTTATTGAGAAGACTTAACCGCGCTTAGTTCGTCGTATATCTGGTCACAATTTTCCTACCTCAAAAAAGACAATATCAATATACCAGTCGATATACTTCGTTACATGATATGAGTTTTTTTGGCTATCCCTTTGATTACCACTTCAATAATACTGTCCTTCAGTAGTATCTAATTTAGTATAAGGATAATCCCATATATCAAAAAGATATATACCTGTTTAAGCTAAAGTTTTCTTTTTTTTTGTGTCTACTGAACTGTTTCCTTCTGAAATTTTTTTTAGACACTTTCGCAATAACGTATATCTAGAAGTTAATCTATAAGTGCTCAACTCAGTTTAGCCGCCCGAATTCTATATTGGACTGAATTTCTTCTGAATTTCCTGCGTATGAACTCTGGCTAATAAGTGATCATAAGGATGGAGAGTTAATAGTTATCTCGTTTCCCCTCGACCCTCTATCTCTCTACAACCACTAGTTCCGGACAACTGTCCGAGTCAATAGGGACTATGCGAAATTATAGAGGCTTGGCATAGTCGTAGGATGGGGTGGGATAGCCTGATGAGCCTCGAACAATCTAGAGGCCGAGGTTGCTTCCTTCGTCAGGGGCATACTTAGATCGATCCGTTTTATCCTTTTTTGCTATCCTTTTATAACGTTTGTGCTTCCTTTCTTTTTTTTTCTTTGGATATAAAAAGTGCCCGCAAAGTAATTGTACGGGTGAGTGAGCCGAAGGAGGAGGCGGGCCCCTCACTTCTTCGGCAATCAAAGCAAGGCTGCACGGCAACCTTAACGCTCACCCCGGTAATCCATCGAACCCTTCCCTATCCTTATTGGTTGTGAGCCTAGACTTAGTCGGGGTTCTCACATCCCTCCAACCAATTCATGCCATCATGCTACCGCTTCATGGTGGCATGAATTCTCCCAATTGTTAACGATAACAAAATGGCGCCCAACGCTTGTGCTTGGTCCTGGATAAGGACCTAGAAAGGAAGTAAAATTCCCTCTCTAGTCTAAACGCACATCACAGGTGACTTCACGTCTTCCTGGTTCGCTTCAGCAGGTTGTTTGGACCGATTTCCCAAGGTGGTCTACTGTTATAGCCTTCACGGCTTATATATTTCTACTTTCGTTGGGCATAATCCCGAACGGAAAGCCCTCCCACCTTTCATATTGACCTTCCTGAACGGACTTCCTAGTAGTCATATGTATACTATGCTACCTGCTTGCCTGCACGGCATGTCTGAAATTAAAGTTTTTTCTATCCCCCTATCCCTCGACGACTAGGTATCGACAGTGCAATGGATGAATCCGGGGCAGTGGCCTCAAAAGCTGAAGCGCTACAAGGGAACTGTGTCTTTTTGGCTGGGACTAGCCAATGCAGATAACCCTGTAGCTAGCTTCAGTCTTTATGAGCTACCACGCGTTCCTGGATCCCTCTCCGTGGACTGGAAATCCTAGTCTATCGATTCCTATCCCTCTAATCGAACTTTTCTGAAGGACGACTGGCTCGAGGATTCAAAGCCATCATGGAACAACAAGCTTTTGGCTTGATAGCCGTCGTTCTTGTCTGGATGACTCTGTCTTCTCATAGTAGTCAGCCGGAATTCGGACAAGGTTTGATTCCTGATAATTTCCCGTCCTTTAATCTTTTGTCACCATCTGCACCTGACGGAGAAGCGCTTCATAGGCGGTCGTCCGGTTTTGGAGAGGTAGAGTGGTCAGAGAGGAAGGCGATCACATTTAAGTTAAACGTTTTGCTTGTTCAAAACTACCAATTTTTGATAGTTTTGTTCGCAGTTGTGTTCTAGCCACAACAACTTTATTTTGAATTAATATCAGTTTTGAGCTTCATTTCCTTTTGCTTATATATTCTTTAGTTCTTTTCGTTTATAGACCCACTTCTTTTATATTTAACGTTTTGACAAGTAGAAATATACCACATACATTTTATTGGTTTCTCAATTTTACTCTGCCTTTACACATTGTCAAGTGGGCTCAGTGTTTCGTTAGGGAACTATAGCTAGGAAAGAATGCTGCGTTCACCACCAGAACGAGTCGCAGGAGCTACGGCTCTACCACTGTGCTCAGTGTGCCAAAGTGGTGATTTCAATCCCATCACTTCTCCTGTCGTCTTCACTCCTTGTGCGCATGTGTTTCATCAGAAATGTTTGGCACAGTGTCTCGAGCGACAGCCTAGCTGCCAATATGTAGGCGAACTTGTTCGCTGGAGGAAAGCAGGGCCTACAATCCTAGCAGCGTGGTGGTGCCACGCACCAATACGGAAGGCATGGTGACTAGGTCACAAGCCCGAAGGCCTCCTACGACACCTGCGGTCTTGCCCACTCCCCTGCTCGCGAACGCAGGAGTCAAGCCCTGAACAAGTAAGCCAGCCGCCATCTCCAAGCGTGCAAGCCTTACTAGAAGGATTGAGAGGAGAGTTATCTGATCTTATAACGCGACAGATCAGTCAGCAGCTGCAGGACCTCCAGCTCCAGCAGCCTCCCGAAAACATTGCGCCATCATATCACCCACAGAATCAGCAGCCTGAAGTACCGGCTCCTTCTTATCGACCACCTGGCCAAAGACAAGGTCGTTACGGTGAGTTCAATAACGCTCAACAAAACAACCCCAGATATAGACGACGTTCGGCTAGCCCCATGCGGCAGTGGAAGCTCGTGTACGACGGGGATAACTCACGCCTGTTTGCAGATGAGTATCTATTCAGAGTAGGGCTTCTCAAAGTGTTCCCGGGATTACGGGAATCTCGTTTTTAACGGCGAATGTGGAACGGGGACTTATCCCGGTAAATTCCGGGATTTTACGCGAATTTTAATTTTAAACTATTTTTCCTGCCTATTTTTAAAATCCAGTAGTTTAGTGCATTCTCACTTATCTTACGTTTAATTAAAACTCCTTTTACCATGTTTGCGACTATTATCTTAATAATCCCTAGAACACTTTCGACTCGCAAGTGAATTTATCGTAGCTCCCTCAAAGCTCTTTCGAAAGAGCTAACCTTGTCTAGTCGTTGAACCATGATGAAATTGTGCAGAAGGAAACTTTCAAATCAAGCGAAGCGAACCTGCGCAAGGCTAGGGATGGGTAGCACTGAAACTTTTATGTATGTATTGTAATTGGAAACTGTTATACATATCCATGTATATTATTTACATAAGCCAGCGCGTGTAACGGAAAAGTTTTCCGTATTTCGAATGATCTAGTGAATTTCTTCGGTTGTTGTGACACTGTGCACATAATTTTATTGTAGTTTTATTTCACTTGTGTTGAAGGTGATAAAAGTTTCCTTACTCGTGTGTGCTTAGATAGTTTATTTTTAAGACATAATAGGCACTTACTTTGAATAAGAGCAAAAGGGGGTGAAAGCACAATAAATTGTGATTTTGTACTTATTTCATTGAAGGTAAACTTTTATATTAAATTGTCTTTTTAAATTATTTTAAAAATAACCTTGCTTAGGGCATCATGTCAAAACAAAACAAATCTAAGGCGTGGCAATATTTCCGAAGAGAAAATGAAGAAAGTGCTGAATGCAATAAGTGCAATGCAGTTATAAAGTGAAGAGGATTTTCAACAAGTGGGCTTCTACGGCACATAAATGTTTGTGAAAGATCCCAAGCACAAATTAACAATAGGAGAATGCATGAAGATGATAGAGAGGAGGGATACGGAGAACGGAGAAAACAAAATGAAAGTGTTGAAGAGATTGTTTCGAAATTAGTTGCTGTAGATGGATTTTCTATTAATGCTATTACAGCATCAGAATTTATAAGAACATCTTTAGCTGAAAAAGGTATGGCTTTACCATGTGATGGATATGGTAGAAAAACAATATAATTTAGCGAAAGTAAGTGTATAATTGGGGGTGAATATTAGGCACGGGAATTATAATAAAAAGAGTACAGGAATTCCACACTATATTTCTTTATTTTACTGGTGCTCGATTTTGCTGCCTGGCTTACTCGACTTAATTCTGTTGCTCGACTTGTTTCCAACTGATCTTCACTGAATGTTAGCTGAGAAAGAATCCAAAGAGAGTGCCTCTGCGAATTATGACGTCACTGATAGCAGATTCTTCTTGACAGCGTCGGTAAACAAATTCGAATCTGCAACACCGGGTGACCACGAATCTCCAAACATATTCCCCGCCTTGAAATTGGTAGATTTCAACTACTTTAGGCACGAAGATCCTTGATGCGTGAGAATGCTGTTCTGGAAGAGCGCTTCAGATTGCCTTGGCTACCTTAGAGTAATTGATTAGCGAGCAGTTTAAATTGATTGACGTACTGATATGAGTGTAAGAACTTTAAGGATTTGGAGAGGATTAGGGAGAAAACATGAGTAATAAATCTGCACATCTCAATGTCATTATATTCACTTATTTATTCTAAACTAATGTAATTCTAAGTGTAAGAGCTAATTCAATTCAACATTATGTGTGGTTTTATTCATTCTATAAGAATTCAATGGTAATTGGTATCTGGGTTTATATCCCAAGGTTCATTAACGGGTAGCAAACAAATTTTTGTTATGGGGCGTTTTAGCTCTCCAAATTGTGTCCGAACGGTAACGACTCGTACAAGGTTATCATTTCCTTGATGTGTTTGTCTCACGCGACCTAGTGCCCATTTGGAAGAAGGTAATCTTTCATCTTTAATAAGTACAATATCACCAACTTCGATGTTTCTTTGAGCTGTATTCCACTTTGGACGATGCTGGAGTCTCGAAAGACAGTCTCGGGCCCATGACTTCCAAAAATCTTGTTTTATGCGTTGTATTAGTTGCCACCTATTCAGACTATTAAGCTTTCTATTTAAGAGTTCTTCTTCTGGGGGAGCCAGAAGAGCATCCCCAATGAGAAAATGTCCGGGCGTTTATACTCTAATATCGTTTATATCGTTCGTCAGAGGGCAAAGGGGGCGCGAATTCAAACACGCCTCTATTTGAGCTGTCAGAGTAAACATTTCTTCGAAAGTCAGATTAGCGATTCCCACCGTACGACGTAAATGGTGTTTTACTGATTTTACCCCAGCTTCCCAAATACCCCCAAAATGAGGTGAAGCTGGAGGAATGAAGTGCCATTGTATCCCATCTTTATTAAATATATCAGCAGAATCGCGGTTGGCTTTGTTATATCCCTGCTGTAAGTCTTTATCTAGCTTGGCGTTGTCACCTATAAAGCCTCAGTAGTGAGGTCGCTCACAATCTCGATGTGAATGGCTTTCGTAAACAGGCATACGAAAAGTGAAAGATACCCTTTATAGGTACGGTCACGGTCCGGTATAGTTGACGCCGACATGGGTAAAGGGTCGTGATAGAGTGACGCGTGCTGAGGGTAGATTTCCCATTAACTGCACCTGGACTTCTTTGGATTGCCGAAAACACCTTACACATTTACGAATATGCTTCCTTACAACCTTCTGTGCATCAATTATCCAAAATTTCTTCCGCAGAACGGATAAAGTAAGGGTTAGTCCACCATGAAGGGTGTAAGCATGGGCTTCACGAATTAAAAGTTCCGTCAAATGACTGTTGCGGGGTATAATCAAAGGATGTTGTTCATTATAAGGGATAGGGGCGTTTGATAGCCGACCACCTACACGTAGAAGACCCTTATCGTCGAGAAATGGATTAAGAGAGAATATTTTACTACATTTACCAATTGAATTTATTTTAGAAAGCATTGTCAATTCTTCACAAAACTCTCTTTGTTGTTCCACTTTAATCCAAAATTGTATAGCCCGTTTCAACTCAGCACTTGTCAAGTAGGATGGTACTCCATCGTCTAATTTTCGACATCTTTTCATAAAACGAAAACAATACGCCGTGACTCGCAAAAGGCGAGTTAATACCGAAAATTTCTGTAAAATTTGTAGCGACTCATCAGAAATGTGCGCTATGTAAAACCTTTTAACTTTGAGTTCAAGAACAATAGGGTCTAAGTCTTTGATGTCTGTTGAAATAGGCCATTGTGCCTCGGATTCTAATAACCAATGGGGTCCTTGCCACCAAATAGTGGAATCCTTTAATTTAGATGGCAAAATACCACGACTGGCGACGTCAGCCGGGTTTTCAGCTGACGGAACATGGCGCCAAGATATGGAACCTGTGTTCTGAATTATTTCCGAAATTCTATTACTGACGAATGTCTTGAATTTATTAGGGTGCCTTCGTAACCAAGAAAGAACTATTGTGGAGTCCGTCCAAGCAAATATACGGAAGCTATCAGCTATTATTGAAAACTGAAAGTGCTTTATAAGTCTTGACAGAAGGACGGCCGCGCAGAGCTCCAAACGTGGAATTGTCATGGATTTAACCGGAGCTACCTTGGTTTTCGCCGTGAGTAACTGAACGGTGACTTTATTTTGTGATTCCGAGCGAAGGTACAAAGCGGCAGCGTAAGCACGCTCAGAAGCATTACAGAATCCATGCAACTGTATGACGCTTTGAGGTTCTGTGTTCAGAAAACGTGGTATTGAAATATTTTTCAAAGTGGGCAGGAGATGTAAATATTGTGACCACCGATCGGATATATCTAATGGGATTTCTTCATCCCAATCTAAGCCCCTTTGCCACAGAGTTTGAATCAATATTTTTGCAGTGATCGTCACTAGCGCTAACCACCCGAGGGGATCATAAATCCTAGCAATTTCAGAGAGGATATTTCTTTTAGAATACGGAGGTCTGTTATCTCTAACTTGAATTCGGTAAAAAAACTTATCTTGAGTGGGATTAAAAAACATCCCCAGCGTTTTTATGAAATCATCCTTATTAAATAAAATAGTTTAAAAAAAAAAAAGTTGAACCGACTTCACAAAAAGCGCTAAAAAGCATAAAATAATTTTTAATTTTATATCTATTACGACATTTTGAAGTCGGTGCAAATTAAACAAACCAAACAACTACAACAAACGTATTTAATCGTCCTTTCTTATGATCCCGTAAGCTGAAACGTTCAATTGTGGTTATGTAGTTGTTTTAATTGTTTAATTTGCACCGACTTCAAATCGGTCCACGCGTTAAAAGTTAATTTTAACCCCCTACCTCACCCCCATTCCACTAAACTTTTTTTCTCATGGTATCAATCAAGGAACATACTCTACCGAACATTAAAAGAATCATCGAAATCGGTCCAAGCGGTCCTCCCCCTCCCCCACCACCACCATATTACCAAATCATTCTCCTATTAGCAATGGGGGATCACACTCTATACAACAGCAAAAGAACCATCCAAATCGGTCCACGTTTTACAAATTTAGGTTGGTTGGGAAATCGTTGATAGAATCGGAAACTTAATATAACGTATTCGAAGCTATTTTGGTCTCAAAACGGTTAATTTTTTTTATCGAAGTAGCGATAGTATCAAGAATTAATGTCGACGGGAATGGAATTCTCTAGTCGCGCTACTTACCGCGGCCAAGTCACGAAACTGACAAAAGTGCCTTATAATATCTACAATCGGATATCTCGAAGGTGAGTGAAATAGCAGAAAATTTGGATAGCGTAGAAGCGGAGTTACAGGTGTTGCTTGATCGAAAAAAGGGCTAATAATGACGTTCGTTCCTTAATTAAGGCGGAAGACGTGGAAAGGAAAGCTTAAAGTATAGTAGAATATAACGATAAGGAACAATTATTCATTTGAAGCAGTGATTGAACAAGGTGCGACAATATTAAGGAAGTCTCATGAGTGCTACAGCAGATCCGGTGTCAGATTCTCCTAAAGAAATAAAATTTGCGAAAACTGCATTCTGGAACTTCTTCAGACGATTTTTAGGATTGGATTCCGTTTTGAGAACAGTTAAAGACTTTAGTTAACACTAATGCATCCATCTCTACAGTAGACAAATTTATTTATTTGGAGTCATTACTAACGGGCAAAGCATTAGAAACAATAGGGGGTCTGACACCGACGGAATTATGTTATGACGTGGCCATCGCAGTTAACGCAGAGAAAAAAAATAGCCCACCACATGAAGCGCTTGCTGTCTCTACGTCCAAAATTGACGCAGCTGGATTACGACTTTTATATAACACTGTTATTATCGCCACTCGGTTTTTGTCAGCTGTTGGCATCCCAGCCTCCAGCTAATTTTACATGTTAAAGGGGCTGCTGCTACGTTGTTTGCTTACCGAACTGTGGGTGGACTTTCCCTAAAGATAATCGTCGATAAGCAAGTCAAGAGACTACTCAAATTCTTAAAGAAGAAATTGGAATTGCTAGGGGCAGCTTATGAGGCCAAACTTACTTCCGCCAAAGCTGTAGGTTTGTTCACAGCAGCAATATACGAGAATAGCTGTTTCTTTTGCAAATTCTCAACTCATGGAAGAAAAGAATGTGACTGTGTGCAACCGTTATCAGAAAAAAAGGAGATGTTAAAGGTGATGGAAGGTGCTTTCGTTCTTGCAGGCATGGATAGACTTCTAGAACTTGCAGAAATCGTTATATTCTGTGCAAGAACTGTAAAAGTCGTCATGCCACCCCCATGTTTGATCCGCACTACATACAACCAAATTTATATACAATAAGTGAAGACAGAGAGAAAAATCAAGCAGCAGATCCAAATGCAATGCAACATGCAGTAAATCTCTACGCAGCGCATACAACTTGTTATATGCTCCCTTTTGAGCACATAATTATTCTAGCTCTTTTGAGAAAGGGGGGTAGGTTTTAAAAGAAAGTATTGGGCGCCCCGTGGTGTTAGAGTCCACGAACTCAGTGTTGCTGAATGAAACCAACCACAATTTTAGAGAAAACCAAACTTAAAATTTATTCACAAAATTGCTCTTTAAATTCAAAATTCAAAAATAGGAAAACCGAAAAAAATTTACGATAGTTAAATATAAATTCAATGAAATAAACGCAAAACTTATAATCTAGTAACAAAGTCCATAACGAAAAGTATCAACTCAAATATATCAGGGATTCAAACATGGAAAAGACTAAAACTATACGCACAATTGCATCTCAAAGTCAAAAAAACCAAAATTTGCCCGCGCACTACTCAAAATAAAAGTTAGGTATTTGAAGGTTTTTTTTTCTTGTAATAGGGTAAAAAAAAAGAAGTTATTAATAGGGTAAAAAGAAGTGAAAGAAAACAAAACCAAAACAAGAAAATGATAGGAATACTTAACTTTACTGTGACCTTCACTTCTCCCTTTGTTTCGTCCAATCGATGAATTTATCTATCTTCCTTTCAGCTGGCTTTTCCTGGAGTTTCCGATTTTAGCTTTACGTCGACTTTGATTAAGTTTTCTTTTTACTTTCCGATGTAACACTTTACTGGATCCTCTTTTATTGATTTCGATTTAAGTATACTTTGTCTTGCGCACTTCTTTACCTTGATTTTTCTAACACTGGACTGTCCGTTTCACATACCAAAGTAGGTGGTTATATAAACAATTTGCCCCAATTATGACAGTTTCCGCAGGAAATTTTTTATATACGGGGTAATTCTAATTATTTTTGAAAATTAAATTCCGGACTTTTCTTTTAAAATAATCTTTAAATTCTGTAGATTATTTTGGTGTATCGGAAAAATTCTATCGGTGTCGCAAAGTCCATAAATTTTAACTTTTCTTATAGATAGATAGAGCTGTCATCTGTCTCCACGTGTAAACAAAGTCTCTTCTACGTCGATTTTCCGCTTTTAATTAATAACCACCTTGTGCTTTGGGTTACAGACAGCCCAGATATTCGTGGTATTATTTTCGGAACATAAAGTTCGATATATAATTCCGGTCGTTTCTGTTGCGAGGTTAGGTGAAGTCTCTTTTAAGTGTTTTGTGCCAGATAAGGAGAAGTTCCAACCAGGTAAGTAATCTGTAATGTTCTACCTATATAGCTCATAAAAAAATATGAAAATTAACATTCAATTAAATATTTTGGCGGCGCGGACACATTTACATACTCCTTACAATATTAATATTGGTACCATACTTGGATATTAGAATTTTTAACGTAATTCAATCTTTAATATTTTCATTCTGATCAATCCTAATCTAATTCAAGAAAATAAAAATTTCTAAAATCTATATTAATTGAATTTTAAATGTTTCTTTTAGACTGATTACCTAATCTTAATTTTAAAGAAACCTTTGCTGCTATCTATATATATATATATATATATATATATTTCTTGTACTTTTTCCAATTAACTTTACTTTATTTGTACTTAATTTTCTTCCCTATTGTCTCTCTATCTTATAATTTAATCGTGTCTACTTTAATTTATCTCTTATAAATTAACCCTATCAATCTCCAGTATCTATCCAGTCCGTGTCGTATCCAGTATTTGTAACGATCTTTGCTTTCTTTTGAGTTATACTATTTGCAAATCATCTTATCTTCCATCTTTTAGCTTTTCCTCAACTCGTTGGAATGCGTCATAGAATCGATTCCTGCTCCGCATTATAGTGACTCAATTAAATGGGTAGGTCAGTTTGTATTTTCGTTGTAATTAAATTAAATAAAATTTTTGCCAGTGTATTTAACCATGGAAAGTGTCCGGGACTACCGAGGATAACCAGTATTCTTTAGGTATGTATATTCTGGATTACTCACTCATCTGTAATTAAAGAAAATTATTTGCAGCATCGCTTCGAAATTTAGTATTGGGACAACACATCGTATAGAAAGGTAATTTTTGATTTCTTTCACTTTTCTTCGTCTACTAATCTTTCCATTTTTCAGCCCGTAGCAACGACGAAATAATTTCATAACAAACTAAACAGTTAAGCTCTGTATTCCTACAAACCAAAGAATAAACCAAAGTAGACGCACCTTATTGAAAAGAAAAATGGGAAAGAGAGGCAAATACTTGAAAGCTCCGAAAAGTAGTGTTGGTAGAGCTTCGAAGTTTTCAATGCTTCCTGTGGCCATTAGTGGCGTAAGAGTAAAAGAAAAAGAAAAATTTAAAGCCATTTCTACATTCGTGTGAAGAGTACGACTGTATGCAAAAAATTTGACGTTAGATTAATTGCACTCACACAAAAGTTATGCGCAATACTAACCCATTGGCCAGGCGTTTTCCACTTTAATTTACTACACCATTCTCAGTGGCCAGTCGTTTTGTGTAAAATAACCGAAGAGCTTTCAACCCATTCATAAAATCAGCTGTTCAGGCGTAAAGCTATACTCTAACGATTTCCATTGCCCGGGCATTTTATGTAGGGACAATGAAATTGTTTCAATACATATGACTTGGCTGACTTAAAAAGGTAAATAAACAGTAATTTGTTGGGAATGGCGAATTTTTGTAAAGAATTCTTAAAATACAAGTAATAAGTGGTTTTAAGAAAAGAAAATGAAACTACATATTGTGGTAAAGAGTGTATTATATTGTTTAACACTTATTTCTGGTGCTTTATAACAGTTGGTAGAAAATCAGTTGGCTTCTTTTGCAATTGATTAGGTTGTCACTGGTTTTCTTCCGATTGATAAAAGAATTCAAGAGTTTTAGCTTTAAATAAATTTATAGGGTAATTAATATTCGGATGAATTAAAATATATCTGTGTGAGTGCATTTAACTTTTCGCTTTTTTGCAATAAAAAGTGTTGGCGGGAAAATAAATTGTCAGTTTATTTATATTCGCGCGCGGAGGTAAAATGAACAAACAAACAAGGAAATGTTCTGCTGGTTGCGGAAGTTTTTTAATATTTATGTAGCTTTCCGAAAGATGCTGAATGATAAGTACTTTTCTAAAAGTTGTCATCAATTTTTAAAGTTTAAAAGAAAGCATGTGGGTTCCTCATCGGTCCTCTGCCCGCGACTCTAAATCTCGCTAGGCAAACAACCTCATTTTAAAAAAATATATAAAATATAATTCAGTGGAAAAACCTTTAGCTAGGATTGAAGCAACCGGTGTCTTCAAATCATTGAACCGTTTGAAATAGGGATTTGCCTATTGGTCGAGTTCCATCGAAGGCACCTAAAAGTAAACAAAACATCACCACAAGGCATCAAATTCTAGAGAGCATACTTATCTGATGATATTCACTACACTTGCGGCTGACTGAACTGGATACGTGGAGTCTCATCAAATCTACAAATAAAAACAAACATGGAAATTATGAAATAATTGTAAACACAACATGTAAAACAATATGTAAACATGCCACTCATATCAACGTCATGACGGAAAGAGTAAAATAATCAAAATACTTACCACGTGTAACGTTACCACATTTGTAACGTTACGCACCATTCTACTACCGCGCTTATTCTCATGTAGATGGCAGCATGTTTACCAGTATTAAGTGAACATTCCAGAAATTATAACCATTCTAGAAATATGAATTATTCTAGAAAACCTTAGCAAAAATCCTTACGGTGTTAATATCAGAGAAAGAATAGTTTTTGAACCGTTGTTAAAAGAAATCAAATCGGAACTTTTTGCTATTTTAATAAAATCATTGAATTTGAATTTCAAATTTCTGAGAATAAGACGTGAACTTTTGTGACAATATCAACTGTTTTTAAATTTGATAATTGCCGTACTTAAGATTTGGTCCTTCTAAGCCGGATTAACGTGTACTTTGTAAATTTAAAGACAAATTAGTGAATTAAAGACAAATAAGTGAATTAAAGACAAATTATTGAATTAGAAAAAATAAAAAGACAAAGTTGAACTTGAATTAATTAGTGAGTAAAGTGCCAATCAATTAAGGAATTGGAAGTCTTCAGGCAGGAAAGAGCAACGTTTTAATATCTGGTGAGTCAGTTACTTTTCTTTTACTTCGTGCATGCTTATCTTTATAAAAATATGGAGTTATTAACTGCTGAGCAATCTTCAACTTTCGAGTCTATGAAAACATTCATGTGTAATTATAAAAAGGACTCCAAGACTCGGAAAACTAAAATTTATATGGAAAATAGAATAGCTAGGCTATCGGAATATTGGAAAGACTTCAAAAATACGCATAAGGCTATCATCCAAAAAATGGTGTCAGAGGAAGTTCCAGAGAAATGCAAGGAATATTTTGAAGCAAATTTGTACAGTTCAGTTGAGGAATTTTATATCGATTCAAAGTCTCATCTAGAGGAAGACAAAACAAAGTGGTACCCAGAAAAGGTTGAAGAGACAAAAAAGGAACCAATAGTTACTGAAAAGGTAGTGGAGAGGGTAATTGAGAAAGAAGACGTACAACTTCCTAGAATCAGCATTCGGAAGTTCTCCGGTGAATATAAAAATTGGCTGTCCTTTCATGATTTGTATTCAACATTAATTCATAATAATAAGGCGTTCACCGATGTACAAAAACTTCAGTTTACAAGGGGAAGCCGAACAACTCGTAAAGCACTTCACTATTACAAAAGCCAACTACGTACCAGCCTGGAATACTCTAAAAGATCGTTATGACAACCAAAGAATCCTAATTAAAACACAACTCAAGTTATTACTATCTCAACCATATTTCAATGCAGATAACGCAACAAACATAAGAAAGTAAATGGACACCACTAATGAATGCATACAAGCCTTAAACAATTTAAGTAAAAACACCAAACAATGGGATATTATAATTACACATATTGTAAGTGAACGATTGCCTCCGGAAACCAAAAAACTTTGGGAGCAACAAATAGGTCCAAAGAAAATCTTCCCTTCATACAACGAATTAAAAAAATTTCTTGAAGGACAATTTAGAGTCTTGGAATCGAAGCGAAGTTTTCACATTTCAAAACCATATAATTGTTGCTTATGCTCAGGTCCTCATCCATTAAGACAATGTCCGGAATTCCTTAAACTGGATCACAATGGTAGGCGAAATATTGTTATCCAAAAACACTCATGCTCGAATTGCTTGCCCAGAGGTCATATTGCAACATCATGTCCAAGTCGTTCGACATGCTTCCAATGTAAATATCGTCACCATACGTTACTGCAGGATGACTCGATAATCGTAAGTAAATCCAAAGTTCCACAAAACGATCATATTGCAACAAGTGTCACAAACGAGCATGAAGACATTAAATACCGAACCATCTTCAAGCTATTTTCACTCTCATAATACATCATCCTGTAGTGAGGTCTTACTGGCTACAGCCTTCATAAAACTCGTATCAAATTCCGGCATTGAAATCATTGCGCGGGCTCTTGTAGATCAAGGATCACAATCGACTTTCATCACAGAAGCTATGGCACAACGTCTTAGACTGAAAGGAACTCCTGTATCCACAACTATCCTAGGCTTAGGCAACACAAAAGCAGGCACAACAACTAAAACGGTATCTTTCACAATGTCGTCATTGTATGAAGAAAATAAAGTTGATGTAGAAGCTTTTGTGCTAAAGTCGCTGACCGGAATTCTACCACAAAATCGAATTGTGCAAAGTGAACAGTGGACACACCTTGAAGGATTAACATTAGCCGATCCCAAGTACCATATGCCAGGTAGAATCGATGTGGTTATTGGCGCAGACATATATTGCAAAATAATTTTGAGTGGTTTACGGGTCGGTTCCTTAGGAAGTCCTATTGCTCAAAAAACTGTTTTTGGTTGGGTCCTTTTGGGAGAAGTAGATGTTAGCATATCCAAATCACCACGCACAACTGTGTCAAGTTTTCATAGTTATAAAAATCTCAGCGACCAATTGCGTGAATTTTGGGAATTGGAAGAAGTTGTCACCCGAAGACATCTTACCGCTGAAGAACAATCATGTGAAGATCAGTACAGCAAAAGCGTCGAACATTCGCCAGATGGTCGTTATACAGTTCGGCTTCCTTTTAAGGACTTAAATTCGCGACCTCACTTGGGTCAATCCCGAGGTTCATCATAAGCAAGATTCAATCATTTAGAAAATCAGTTTAGAAAATCAGACGAACTGTACAAGGAATATTCGAAATGCATGCAGGAGTATATAGAACTTCAACACATGATTCCAGTCACAACTTCTGAAATAGACAACATGTATCATGACGAAAAAGGAAATGTATTTTATAAAACCAGTTACCTTCCGCATCATGCAATGTTTAAGGAAAGTTCAACCACAAAATTGCGTGTAGTATTCGATGCTTCACACAAGACGTTCGGAGGCTTATCACTCAATGATGTACTAATGACTGGTCCCAAAATACAAGAAGATCTCATTTCTATTTTATTCCGATGGAGAAAACATCGGTTGGTTTTCACAGCGGACATTGAAAAAATGTACCGCCAAATTCGAGTTCATGATGAGGATGCTGAATATCAAAGAATTTTATGGAGAAGCTCTCCGGATGATTCTGTTAAGGATTACAAGCTGCAAACGGTAACTTTCGGCACAAGTTCAGCACCCTACTTGGCGATACGAACTTTGCGAAAGCTATCTATCGATGATATGATTTATCTGGAGCTGATTCTGTAGAGCTCGCGTTAGAGTTACAAAAACAACTAATAAAATTGTTAAAATCAGGCGGCTTTCATTTGCGAAAATGGACTGCAAACAAACATGAACTATTAGAAAATATTCCTGAGAAGGACTGAAATTAGTGGAATACGTGAATTCGATTTAAGTAATAGTGTTAAAACATTAGGCATAAGTTGGCATCCAAGCTCAGATATATTTAACTATAAACTTTCTATGAATTTTGACAAGGAAACTCGTGTAACTAACAGACAATTTTTAAGTGCTATTTCAAAAATTTTTGATCCACTTGGATTTTTATCACCTTTCATTATTAAATTGAAAATTTTAATGCAAGTTATATGGTTAGGAACTGGTTGGGATGAAGAAATACCAACTCAAATTTCGAACATTTGGCGACAAATTCAAACCGAATTGAAACAAGTCGAGCTTATCAAGATACCAAGATGGATACTAACGAAAGGAAACGCAGTTGAAATCCATGGGTTTAGCGATGGGTCGCTGCATGCATACGCAGCTATATTATACTCACGTACAGTCGATTCAAGTGGAAACGCTAAAATCAGTCTTCTCACAGCAAAAACAAAGGTAACACCAATTAAGCAGATTTCATTGCCTCGAATCGAACTTTGTGGAGCGTTATTACTTGCATGACTGTACAAAACATCCATGTAAATACAAAACGTTCGTTGCTAACAGAGTCGCAGAGATCCAGGAAATTTGCAGTAGCGGACTGTGCAACAAGAGGCCTGTTTCCGGGCGAGCTTTTAAAAAATGAAACTTGGTGGAATGGACCTGAGTGGCTGACCAAACCAAAAAAATTCTGGCCATCGCTTGCGATTGTACAGGACACTGAACTGGAGATTAAATCTATAAAAGTAAACTTGTGTACAAAATCTGAACCTTCAAACCTTGAATTACTTATAAACAACTACTCGTCTCTAAACAGACTAATAAGAGTGACAGCTTATTGCTTCAGATTTAGCTTCGCATATTCTCGAACGCAACCAAGGATCACAACAAGATGGCTAACAACAAATGAATTCCGCGAAGCTCTACATTTCTTGGTGAAAAAGGTACAAGCCAATGCATTTTCATCGGACATTGAAAACATAAAATCATCAAGCCACAAAGAAAGTGGAAAACTAACATGTTTAAATCCCTTTCTGGATAGTGACGGAATACTGCGAGTAGGTGGAAGACTGCAAAATGCACAAATGTCGTAGACGGAAAAGCGTCCAATTATATTACCGACTCAACATGTACTTACATCACTCATCATAGCGAATGCACACAAACAAACGTTTCACGGAGGACCTCAGATGGTAATAAGTTTGTTACGACGAACATATTGGATTATTAATGCGCGAAATGCAGTGAAGTCATAGATACATAAATGCGTCATATGTTTTAGACAAAAGACAGAGTACAGAACTCAACTAATGGGCAGTCTACCTCAACCAAGAACACAATCATCGCGTGCATTTCAACATGTTGGTGTTGACTACTGTGGTCCACTGAAAATTAAAACATCAAAATTAAGAAATGCAAGAATGCAAAAGGCATATTTAGCTATTTTGATCTGTCTAGTCACGCGAGCTATCCATATAGAAGTAGTATCGGAGCTGACAACACAAGCTTTTCTAGCAGCCTTAAAAAGATTCGTTAGCAGAAGAGGCTTATGCACTGATATCTACTCAGACAACGGAACGAATTTCGTCACGGCAAAAAATCTGCTAAAGGATCAATTCGGCAGTTATTTAGTACAACTGCAGAAGGAAATTCCGTATTTGGTTTCTAATGAAGGGATAAATTGGCATTTTATACCTCCAGCCTCTCCACATTTCGGCGAACTCTGGGAAGCTGGGGTCAAATCGACAAAGTTCCATTTACGAAGAACGCCAGGAAATAGTAAACTCACCTTTGAGGAACCTACAACAACTGTATCACAAGTAGAAGCATGCCTAAATTCTAGGCCAATTTGTCCAATCACAAGTGATCCTGATGATCTAAATGCGCTCACTCCAGGACACTTTTTGATCGGAGGTCCAATGTTAGCCGTACCAGAACCATCATACTTGACTCAAAATGAGCATCTTTTAACTCGATGGCAATATTTACAACAACTGCTTCAGTCTTTTTGGAAGCGATGGCATATGGAATATCTAAGTAGTCTACAACAGCGACCAAAATGGGCTAGAAAAACTGCAAACGTCAAAATTGGAAACTTAGTTTTAATTAAAGATGAAAATTTACCACCAAATAAGAGGTTATTGGCTAGGATCTTGGATACTCATCCCGGACTAGATGGTTTAGTAAGAGTGGTAACACTCAAAACAAAAGACGCAATTTATAAAAGGGCAATTACAAAGATTTGTTTGTTACCTATAGATGATAACCATCTTGAGAAAAACGAAGAAATTGTCTCAAAAGAAAATTCCTAAATATATTCCTAATTTCCATTCCTCATTAATTAAATCCTATCTCTTCTTAGTACCTCATAATCCAATTAAATTATATACCTAGTATTTACACAATCTCCTTACAGACTAAAACCACCTCATACCATTTTGAATTTTCAACACATCCTAGCATTGATTGATACTTCTTGAACCCAGAGGTTTCAACGGCTGGGAGTATGTTCGAGTTCCATCGAAGGCACCTAGGTAAGGCTAGGTTAAAGTGGCTGCCTAAGAAGGCACACTTAGGCCTAAGAGGCCCTTTGGGCTACCACGTTGAGGCTTGAAATTTACAACCCCATAAAATTACCTAAGGAACAGGAGGGTTAACATTCTGTCGGTTTTCTATATCTAGTGGAACTAGTTCACGGGAAGTCAAAATTATTTTGACTGGGTTGTGAAGGATGTTCATCCTTAGTTCGTCGTCGGGAACTATTTTGAACTCCCGATAATCGAGTCAGGTTTTTGACATCTGTGGAGCCTAGCTCGGTTAGCTCTTTGAAGTAGGGGGAGCCCAAAAGCCGGTTCCTACGGTTGGCTAGGGCCGGGCAGCTACCGAGGAGGTGAAGTATGGTTTCCTCTTCCTCCTCGTCGTGGCAACTCCTACAGAAGTCGTTTGAGGGCACGCCCAGCCTATCGGCGTGTCTACCTATGAGGCAGTGACCCGTGATTACGGCTACTGTAGTGCTAATTTTTTTGCGTCCGAGTAGGATAAGCCCTCTTGACCGCTTAAGGTCAAGCCTTGGCCATATATGTCGGGTAATCATCCAGGTGTGTTCTTCTTGCCAGTTATTATTAGCAATCTTGAGAGCCCCCTGTGAGAGCTCCATTTTGCATGTAGCTAGTTTTTTACCCGGCTGGTGGTTAATGTCCGAATCAGGACGTGTGGTACCGATTCTAGCTAGTTCGTCGGCTCTGCAATTGCCCGGAATATCACTATGTCCAGGCACCCAGATGAGCCGCGCTTTCAGGTGCTCAGCTATGTCATTTAGTGTTGAGCGACATATTATGACCGTTTTGGAGGTTGTGTATACTCCCGAAAGGGATTTAATAGCTGCCTGACTATCTGTGAAAATACATGCATTTCCTGTAGGTAGCGCTTGTTTATTCAGGCGGTCCGCAGCTACTTTTATAGCCATGATTTATGTTTGAAACACGCTGCAGTAGTCAGGTAAGCGTAATGAGACATCGAGGTCCAAGTGTTCAGAGAACATTCCTACACTGACGGCTCCAAATTGGATGGCAAAGTGGGTGGAACTTTGCCATCCAATTTGGAGCCGTCAGTGTAGAGATGCACTGAGTTCTCCCATTGGGAAGGACCTTTCTCCCACTCCGATCTGCTGGGAAAGAAGCAATCGAATTTTGTTCCAAGGAAAGGCTTGGGCGAGGTGTAGTCGATATTGCTGGCAGTTCTATTGTGCAATATTTTGGAGTGACCGAACTCAGTTCGCTTCCAGGTCTAGATTGAGTTAAGCCTAATGGCGGCTGACGATGCGGTTTGCTTACCAAAGAGATCCAACGGTAGAAGGTGGAGAATAGTGTTCAGGGCTTTGGAAGGTGTGGTTCTCAGGGCACCTGTTATCAGCAGCGCTGCCATCCTCTGAACTTTGTCCACTGCTTTGAGATGGGTTGCTATATTTAGTGCCGGCCACCAGACAATCACCCCGTACATGAGTATAGGCCGTATGACACTTGTATAGAGCCAATTCACAATGTGTGGTTCCATACCCCATCTCTTCCCTATAGCCTTCTTACACGTGTACAGCGCTACTGTGGCTTTCCGTACTCTTTCTTGGATGTTAGGATTCCAGGTAAGTTTTCTATCTAGGACTAAACCTAGATACTAGGTGCTTTCCTGAACATACCAGGGCAATATCATCGGCGTAGGCAATAACCTTGTGACTGGATAACTCCAGGTCTATGAGCAACTCATTTAGAGTTAAGTTCCATAAGAGTGGTGAAAGGATTCCTCCCTGAGGGGTGCCTCTAGTTACCACTCTTTTGATATTGGATCCTCCTAAGCTGGAGATAATGACCCTGCTTTTTAGCATGAGGTCAATAAGTTTGATGAGAGGGTCGTCGATTTCAAGCCTCCTCAAGGATGCCATTATCGCCTCTGATCTAATATTGTTAAAAGCACCCTCAATATCAAGGAAGGCTACAAGTGAATATTCCTTCTGTAGTAGCGAATGCTCTATGATTGTGGTAAGTTCGTGTAGGGCTGTCTCTACGGACTTACCTGTGGCGAGAGAGACAACTTGGAATGATTGATTGTCTCTTTAATGTAGATATCTAGGAGTCTCTCCAAGGTTTTGAGCAGAAAGGAGGAGAGAATAATGGGCCTAAAATCATTGGGTTTATAATGTGAGGCTTTTCCTACCTTAGGGATAAAGACCACCTTCACCTTCGTCCATTAGGATGGAATATAGGTAAGGTTAAGGCAAGCCTCGTAGATGACCATTAGCCACGGGATAAGTATCTCGGAGGCTAGTTGTAGTTCAGCTGGGATGATATTATCCAATCCCGGTGATTTATAGGTCTTGAAACTTCGTATCGCCCATTTCAGTTTTCTTGTATCAAGTATCTTGTGGACCAGTTCATGGTCGCTTGGAGTATCCGGCAGCTCTACTCTTCTGTTCGTAGAGCAACCTGGAAAGTGAGTGTTTAGAAGTAGCTCCAGCGACTCAAGACTGGATTAAGTCCAACTACCATCACTCTTGGTCAGGAGGCTTGGGGTGATGGGCGTTGTTGAGAGGATTTTCCGCAAACGACTCGCTTCAGAGGAGCTTTCAATTTTATTACAGAATCCCTCCCATGAGGATCGTTTTGCTTTCCTAATCAGTTTCTTAAATTGTTTGAGGCATTCTTTATAAGAAGTCAAGACATTAGTGTTTTCGCTTGGTTAAAAAGCTTGCGACACTTCTTTCTTAGGGTCATGATCTCACTCGACCACCACGGAGGTTTGGGCTTGCCTTTAGGGACCCTGTCGGTGCAGGAAATTTGTGTCGCCTCATTACACGCAAGCGTCAAAGTGTCCACCACCTTGTCAAGGGTTTGTTTACTGTCAATTACGGGTGGACCTGTAGTAGGCAGACTGTTACTGAGGACCATCCTGTAGAGGTAACAGTTTGTCCTTAGCCTGTTTTTATAGGGAGGGCACATCATCTTGTGAAGTGTTATTCCAAATTCAATATAGACATGGTCGGAGAAGGACGGTTCCTTGGATACCTTCCACTCCGTTATTAAGTGGGCGGATTGTTCTGAGACTAAGGTAAGGTGTCTAGAACTTCCCGCCTAATTGAGTTAGTAAAAGTGGGTTCTGCACCCATATTACAAATCTGGAGGTAAGTTCCGAGAATAAAATCAAAAAGTAACTCACCCCTTTCGTTGACGTCCGAGCTGCCCCAGACTATATGATGAGCGTTGGTGTCTGCTCCGATCACCAGCGTCTTCCTTTGTTTAGTGGCTTCCTTGATCGCATTCCTGAGTAGTGTGCTAGGAATGTCCGCCACATCGTGCGCCATGTAACTGGAGGTTACCCAGATATTGTTGTTTTGTAACTCCAGTATGGCTGTTGTTGTGTCCTTATCACTGAACTGTTTGAGAATAAATGCGTAAATATTATTCTTAATGAGGATACATGACCTTGGTTTACTTGTACCTTGTAAAAAGAGGAGCTTATAACCCTTCATGTTGAGTCCGCAAACCTTGTCTCTAATGATCCAAGGTTCTTGGACAAGTTGGACAAGCTGCTTCATATCACTGAAGTTTTAAATAGTGATTCGTCGATGCTGTCCAACAAGATTTGCGAGGTTTCATCGAAGTTTAGCGGGCTGGTAGCTTCCCTGGATGATTGTCGGACAATGCAAACTGCGACTGGTTCACCATCTTCCTCCAACGGACAATCTACTGAATCTATAATGCCGGTCATAGACGATATTAGGCGTGGTGTCCGGCACGTCAAGCGGGACCTAGATTCATGCTGTACAGCCATTGGGAGAAACTTTCAACTCATTGGCTCAGTTGCCTCTGATGTCAGGAGCCTAACTTCAAAAGGCTCTTCATCTTCTCATCTGCATGACGACATAGCTACTTCTAGTTTAGATGCTGCTTCTTCAGTAACTACATCTCCGAATAGGAAATGTCTCACTCTACAGGATTCATCATCTGCAGATCCTCCTCAATCAACCGAGAAACCGGTTCCTACAGACTCGCATTCCTCCTTGGTGCAGCCTACTCCAGTTGTTGATGCTATTGTTAGTCCGGTCGAGGCCGACATGGCGACAGGTTCTGGTGTTATAATCAACTCTGGTCAAGCGGCTCCTCCTCAATCTACCGAGAAACTGGTTCCTACAGACCCGCATTCCCCCTTGGTGCAGCCTACTCCAGTTGTTGATGCTACCGTTAGTCCGGTCAAGGCCGACATGGCGACGGGTTCTGGTGTTATAATCAACTCTGGTCAAGCTGGTGTTATGATAAACTCTCCGCCAGTATCATCTCAGTCCACATCCACCGCATCCATGGTTAACAAATTTGGCACCACCTGTACTATAACGGACTGGGAACAAAGACTACTAAGACTGGGAAGCAAATACCCATCTTCATCAAGTGACCATACTCCATTCCTTCTTAAGGGTGCCCCTCACAACGCCAACGTTTCCTGGGTACATAGCTTTTTTACTCGGAATTTTGCATTCATCCCAGTTAGCTGCATGAAGTTACTCTCGGACACAGAGAAATTCAGCAACTTCAAGATCTCCATCCCAGTCAAGTATCCTAACTTTATATATTCTCACACCCTTAACCCCTCGGTTCCACTTACACCGAAGCCCTCGAACACGTCCATCTCAGCCGACACCTCCACCATCCAGTACATCCGCCTGACCATGCACTCCCAACTTCCTCCGTGTGTCCACCTTACCACAATCCATCATTTTCCGACCACCCCACCACCTCTGCTTCGATTTCCGCCTGCCCCACCGCTCCACTGTATACACCAAACCCTGCACCCGCTACTTCCTCCGCATGCCCACCTAATTATAAGCCACCATCTTCCCTCACTATCGCTCCATCTCAAACTACTTCTACCTCCACTACTTCGCCCCTTCCGCTAACCAAAACTATTTCATCCCAACATCACTTATTTATCGATCCGGTAATCCCACCTACAGATAAATTGACTTTGCGCTCTGCGGATTCCAACGATGGACGATATCTCTTGTCGCGTTTACGGGACCACCGCATTTATGAAAACGTTCATCTATTTCTAGCCTATCTGCACGACAAACCGAATTCCGTCTTCATCGACGGTAAAACCAGTACCAACGTCATGCTAAGTATACACCAGGAAGGCCTGCCCACAGACCCAACTGTCTTACACCAACTTTTCACTGAATCCTTCAATATTCCTTCCCATAAGGTTTCAGAAGATCTATCCACCTATGCTGCGTATGTCAGCTCTCGCCGCATTTCCCATCTCCAAAAAAGTCGCAACGACTCCTTAAACTACTTTTGCTCCTAACCCCCCCGCTTTCCCAATTTCTGACCTCCCCCTTAATGCACCTGCGGTCTCTGATCAAGCACCTCTCCCCAGCAGCTTGTCAGTCTATTATCAGGACGTCAGAGGACTTCGCACTAAAACATCTCACATTTTTCTTAACTCCCACAAATTCCCACACGATATCTTTGCCTTAACTGAAACCAATTTAACACCAGGAATTCTGGACAACGAACTGTTCCCTTCAAACTATACTATTTTCCGTGTCGACGGTTGTGCAGGCACCAATGATCCACCAGGTCGCGGGGTTCTCATACCCTGCTAAAGACCTCCGACACTACAATATCAGAATTTGTATGTATCAAATTAGCACTAAATAAGTGTCTTCTGTAAATTCTTTGCTGTTACATTCGTCCCAAACTTTTCTTCTATCCCAAACCGAGTCTGACTATTCTTTCTACCTATCTGTTTATATCTCTTTTTCCGAACGTTGTGATACCCTCTAGCATGAGTATCTCCAACGGATGGAAACTAGCCTCATATGCGACCCCAAGCGTTTTTATCACTTTATTAATTCCAAGAAGAAATCCAATGGTTACCCCTCTACCTAAAGCTTGAGAATACCTCTTCATCTGATCCTCAAGTTATCGCCAACCTATTTGCAAACTTCTTCAGTAAATCTTTCAGCGACAATTCCCGACAACTTGACCTTAACTACTTCTCATTCTTGGACAAATGCACTCAAACGTCGTTTACGTCTTTTGACCCTGATCCCGAACTAATTGCCGCCAGTATCAACGGGCTTGAGGACGACTTCAAACCAGGTCCTGACGGCATTCCGGCCATCGTTCTAAAAAAGTGTGCCACGCATCTAATTACCTTGCTATTCCGTCTCTCGGTCACTCAAGGGGTTTTCCCTCAATTATGGAAAAACTCGTATATGTATTATTCCCATCTTCAAAAAAGGTTGCAAACACGATGTGTCCAACTACAGACTTATCACTAAATTATCATCCATACCTAAACTATTCGAAAAATTGGTCTATGACTCCATGTTCTTCCACTGTAAGTCTATCTTCTCCCTCTCCCAGCATGGCTTTCTCAAAGGAAGATCTACTACCACCAATCTTACTGACTTCGTCTCCAAGACACTATGTGCTCTGGAAAACGGTAAAGATGTTGATGTTATTGCCACCGATTTTAGTAAAGCCTTCGACAAGATCTCCCATAATGTTATCTTGTTCAAACTTGATCGCCTAGGCTTCCCCTCCCGATTCATCTCCTGGATTCCATCCTACCTCAACAACCGTCGCTACAATGTTCTTTTCAGTTCATCCATTTCTAACCCTATTGTCGCTCGTTACGGCGTCCCCCAGGGCAGCCACCTCGGTCCACTGATCTTCATCCTTACAATAAATGATGTTGAATGTGTCATCAATCACTCATAGCTGCCCATTTATGCTGATGACATGAAAATAATTAAACATATCTCCTCCACAACCGACTCTCTTCTCCTGCAAAAAGATCTCGATTCCTTCACCACGTGGTGCATGAAAAACTTTCTTGAACTCAATGTCTCCAAATGCCAGTCCATCTCTTATTCCCGCAAGCGTCTTACCACCACCCCGAGAGTTTACATGCTAACCGATGTACCGGTCCCTATTGTTACCTCTTTGTGTGACCTTGGAATAATCTGTGATAGCAAACTCAACTTCCGTTCTCATATTGACAGCATAATTAACAGAGCTAACTCCGCGCTAGGGTTTGTGATGCGCTGGTCTAGAGAGTTCTCCAATCCATATGTTTCCAAATCTCTCCATATCTCCTTCGTTAGACCTCTCCTTGAATATGCCAGCCAGGTATGGTCACCTACACAAACAACCCATATCAATAGGATTGAATCCGTCCAGCGTAGGTTCGTTCGCTTCGCTCTACGTGATCTCCCGTGGGCAGACAGATTCAACCTTCCACCCTATGAAAACCGTCTGAAACTGATTGACTTACAACCCTTAAGTAAACGTCATGATGTTTCTGACATTCTCTTCATTCATCAGCTATTAAGTGGAGCCATAGACTGCCCTTCAATCCTGCAATCTTTACCCATCTATACTGATCCCCGCAACCTTAGGTCCACTCCCCTTTTCCGACTCGACCGCCATCGCACAAACTACGGTCAAAGCGAGCCAATTACCAGGATGCTTCGAAAAGTCAACGACCTTTCCTCCTTTGACTTCCATCTGAGTAAATCATCCCTTCACAAATCCTGATCGCATTTCTTAATTCGTTTTCCTTCCAGCCAGTTTGTTCCTTAATGAGAGCTCATATTGTAGCTTTTTCAATTTATTTATTATTCCATCATTTATCATCTAGTATAGCTTGTAGTATTAGTATTATTATTATGTTATAGCTTGTATTAAGCTTAATTAAATAAATGAGCTCTTCTCCTTTTTGCGCAAGACGAAGGAGAAGGGCTGCGGACGCTGCTTTTGAGTGATGGAGGTTAATTTGGACCACTCTTAACATCACTGTATCCAGGTGAGGATACCTCTATCACAGTGATGTCAGCAGTCTCCCCATCATTACTGGCATCTTCGTCAGTGGAGGAACCAAGGAGTTGGTCCTCCAGCTCTATTCCAGGATCCGGGAGGGTGTCAACTACCATAGCGTCGACCATCGCCTCACCATCTTCTGGTGAGGGAGTGACAACTGCAGAAACTGTCATTTCACTCTGTTCTCCTTCCTTGTCCTCGGTGTTGCTAGAGGAGGCTGCTGAATTCACCTCTAATTTACTAGCATTTAGCGCCTTAAGGTCCTTTTCATAAACCTGCAGGCTGATGGAGCTGAAGCCATAGCGGCTTCAATTCTTGCGCCAGTCCAGATTTCGCCAAGACGGGAAACTGCCTGGTCAAGAAGCTCCGCCGACCTCTGGTTCGAGCAGGCAAGTAGCTTAACGTGGCCTTGATGCATCGAGACAACGTGGAGGAGGGCCAACGATAGAACTTCCATATACACCTTCAGCAACGCCATCTCCACCATCTTCCATTTATCAGGCGTCATGGAGCCGTCCGCGTTGCTGCTATCTATAATCGCCCTTACTAAGCTGTCCTTTGCTATCTCGCTGAAGGACTTGGTAGTGGAGGAAAGGGGGCCTATCGCCTTAATCCTTTTGGAAGATGGCTGCTGCTCGTAAGGCGAGCGCAACCTCTTCGGGGTAGCTTGCAACGGGCCTTTGGAGGCTACCTTGGGCAACAATGTTATTAGCCCATTGCAGAGAGGTTTTATCCTTCTCTCTAAGGTTTTCTTGAGACACGGAGCTCAGTTTGCGGATTATTCTGAGCGCAGTCCGTCTCTCTTTGAAGGCCACCGTTAAGGCATTTCCCTTCTGCTTGGTGGTCGTAGGGTTGGACTAGGGTGTCCTGAGAAACGCGCTGGAGGATGTATGTCCGGGTATTTTAGCCTTGGACAGGGACGCACTACCACGCGCAGGTTTTGCAGAGGGAGGAGGAACAGTGCTGCTGCTACCGGGTTTGGGGTCCTTGGCAGTGGCGTACACTTTGCCCGAGGAAGGGGGTTCACAGAACTCCATGGGGAGAGTCACCGTGTTAGCCTTAGAATTGTTGGAGGAGCGCGCAGTGCTCGCAGAAGGTTGCCCACTTAACCCGTGGGCTGGGTCTGCCTTGACGGCGGGTTGTCCCCGTATTCGGGTGGACGAAGTAGTCTCGGTTTTATCCGAGGCTGGGTGTTTTTTGTGCATATTTAGATTTTCAAAATCGACCACTTTCGCGATAAGGCGGTACTCATGGTCTCGATATATTATTGGGGTTGTGGGGAATCAACCAAGGTAGAGCCCCTTACCATGGCGGTCCTGCATACTCCTTGTGGTGGACAGTTATCAAGGAGGCTCCGTTAGAATACAGCTAGCTACCCCCAGCTGCAACCTATCCAATAGGCACGGAAGACGCTTAACACACTGGATTGGGGGAGTTTGATCAAGAGAGTAACTGTCTCTCCGCCCGTCATCATTAGCCAGTCTGTAGTAGATGCGGACTTCCTACAGTATCCACAGTTACGGCACGCCAACAAATTAGTGAAAATTTGTTAACGCGTTGGTCCCCCTGTGAATCTGCAGGCTGCGGCCAAATGCACCTAAAAGTAAACAAAACATCGCCACAAAGCATCAAATTCTAGAGAGCATACTTATCTGATGATATTCACTACACTTGCGGCTGACTGAACTGGATACGTGGAGACTCACCAAATCTACAAATAAAAACAAACATGTAAATTATGAAATAATTGTAAACACAACATGTAAAACAATATGTAAACATGCCACTCGTACCACCGTCATGACGGAAGCACAATTTCATGCACAAAACGAACAGAACCATTAGTAAAAGAGTAAAATAATCAAAATACTTACCACGTGAACTTTCTTGCTTCCCTCGTCGATAAGAATTTGTTACTTTGACACTTGTTTTGTTAGCAAACTATCGACATTTGTATCGTTACGCACCATTCTACTACCGCGCTTATTCGCATGTAGATGGCAGCATGTTTTCCAGTATTAAGTGAACATTCTAGAATTTATAACCATTCTAGAAATATGAATTATTCTAGAAAACGTTCGCAAAAATCCTTACGGTGTTAATATCAGAGAAAGAATAGTTTTTGAACCGTTGCTAAAAGAAATCAAATCGGAACTTCACTTGCTTTTCGGTTTTCGACTGTGGTACGAGTTTCTTCGCTAACTTCGACATAGTTTCGACTTTGTAACCTGTACAATTGTTTGCTATTTAAATAAAATCATTGAATTTGAATTTCAAAATTGTGAGAATAAAACGTGAACTTTTGTGACAATATCAACTGTTTTTAAATTTGATAATTGGCGTACTTAACACCTATATTTTGGAAAGATTAAGTGCTGCAAGTGCAAGGTGCAAGATCCCAACACAGATGTTGATATTATGATTGAATTAGTCGATTCATAAACTTAAAGAAACAAAGGCATGAAAATCACGTATTAAGTATTTCTAAATTGAAATTGCATTGAGAATCGGAGTCAACGCACCAATTGCTAATAGTTAAGAGGAAAATTATGGTTCAACAGACCGATTAAAATTATGTGATTAATTATGTTACAATTAAAAAGTGTAGACGTAAGCCGTTAAAGTAATTTTTGTGACGTTCACATATTTTCGATAGCACGCTCATTTTCACCTGCTGTGAGTAACAATTCTGCAGCAGCCCTTGCTTCATGAACGGAACAAGCCCATTCAGCTCTTCTGCGAATTAATGCCCGCTTGTCAATAATATCAACTTCTTTAAGAAATTCTTGTGCTAACTCAAACATTCTCAAATCACTACACATTGACAAAGCCCGGTTGCCTTGACCACACTTTTAGTATAATCGAGCTGCTTTCCGCTTGGAGAACTTCGTAATTGATATAAATAACTCATAAAGTGTAATTAAAAACTCTTTAATCAAGGTGGGAAAAAATTGTTTAAAGGAAATTTAAATAAAGTGTATCAGTAATACCTTTGTTTAATAAAGCAAATATACAAAGCTATTTTGTTAAGATTTTTATTGAATTTCAGAGCCAATAGAAGCTGTAATTTTATAATAATTTCAAATTGAGGTCTTGGCTTATCTTCAATTAAACCATACATATATTACACCGGCATATTTACGAAGTAAAATAGATCGCGTATGTGCAATAATATTAATTTATGCCTTTGAAATCTGCAACGTATCGTGTGAAAACAGAATTTAGATATTTGCAAATTAATTTAAATACTTAAATTTAAATTTCAAAATTTTAAACATTAAACCACGGAAGGAATATTCCCTAATTCAGGGAAGGAATCGTTAATAGTACCAGTTGAGAAAGTGAAAAATAGCAAGCAATGCGAAAATTTTAGACCGATCAATATGATGGAAATCTATGAAAAAATACTCGAGAAAGCGGTACAAATTATTCATTATTCAAAAGCATCCTTATACGAAATAATGAAAACCAAATCATAAATACGTAAAACGAACAAGATGTTTTTAAAAACATGGAAGTACTTCTGGGAATGTTTGCGATAATCATCTACACCATTTAACCATTTAATTCACCTCTCCACCATTCTGGCTCATCTCTACCAAGAAGACTTATAATATTATCCTTTTTAAATGACAACTCGTCGTTTTGCGCTCTGTATGCATATAAGGCGATTACTTTGACTAAAATTAGAAACATTTTAGAAAATTTAACACCCAATACAAAAAAAATAGTTTGTCATTGCTATTTTGCTTGCGAAACCGGAGTATTTCGGCCACTGTTTCGTCCACCCTGAAGTATTTTAACATAAGAAGCTGGAAACAATTCAATTAGCAGCCGGCGACCCTAAGCTTGCAATTCACCCTCCCACCAGCCAGTCTGTTTTCTTACGGATCATAATCAGTTGTCCTCGCTGCAGGGAAAGTTGCTCAGGACTAGTTGACTCATACGGAGCAATTACTTGAGCAATTTCTGGCTTCTTAGCTCACATTCTCTAAAAAAGTAAATTGTTTCAGCATTTACAAAATTAATTTTAAATAATTACAGGAGTCATTGATGAAGTTCCTAGACATTGACTGACTATATGTCTCTTGAACCTGTTGGGTATTCTTTTTCTTTGAGAAACTTCTGTCTACATCTTCTTGAGTTTTGGACTCGTCCATGAATGAAGAGAGAGTGTTTTCTAGAGTTACTGTTTCTATTTTTTCGTTTCTATTGGTGGTTTTGTTATTTATGAGAGGCTCACTTTACATACTGTTAAGAAGTATTTCAACGAGCAATTTTCATAACTAAAACGAGAATTAATTTTATAATGTGAATTTTGGCACTTGCCTACTTACTTGGCTCTTTTAAAGTCTTTAATTAATGTGTGATGCTCAGGCATCTTTTTAAAATCTTCCCAGTTTTTATCTTTTGGAAAACCCATAACATTAAATATCGTATCAAATTGATCGTGGTGATAGGGATTGCTAGACTTAATGTCATCCTGACGACAGTGGAACATAGGTTCAGAAGTAAGGAGCTCAGCGAATATACAGCCTATGGTTTTATATAAAGGACCTTATTATGCTTACCAAGTCACGAAGTAAAACCCAATTTATGTGTAGGTAATGAATTCCATCTAAAATTTGGTACAATAGACTTTTTACCATGCCTTTTGGTACCACAACTGTTTTTGGCAGCTTTTGCTGCTCTATGGAACTTATTTATATGCCACAAATCATGTTCTTCATAGTCAAAAAGTAAAAACACTTTCCTGTCCGTATGAGGCAAGAACACTCGAACGAGGTTAATAACATTGGTATGTTTTAGCTCCCTCAGAAGCTGAAATAGTTTTGAATTGTTATAATTGAATTTATCAACCTAATGATTACTTACCGCTATTTCTCTGCAAGCAGACATTGATATGTGGGTGCCTTCTAATTTGTTTAAGAGCAAATTCTTTAGTGTCGTTTCCTTCTTTTCGTCTGGCTTTGTACACATGTTCATAAGTACCGCGACCTGATTTGCACCCCTCATAGTTGAACAGGCCACTTTCCACTTCCACTTTCGTTCGGTCAACTTGAATTTTCATTTTAAAATCGTAATCCATCATTAAAATTTCTTTGCTTTTATTCCTTTCCATTTCCATACTAGCTGGAGATGTTTGACATTTCTTTGACAAAAACGTGAGAATTGTCAAAGTGGCGTTTATGATATGAAATAACGCACATCTATTAATAATGGGCTATCACCTTTTAGCACACGCTATCAAGTAAGCGAGCTTTGGCAAATAATATGTTTCTCTCTTTTGCACAGTGTTTTTTGATCGCAACTGGTTTATATCCGTCGGTGAATAAAATTGAAGCTAACACTAATACATTTTTTCCCTTCGCAAAAATTTTTGCTCACGGAGGTGCTTCTACTTCTTCTTATTTATACTTTGCTACAAACCTCCTGTGCCGTTGCCTACAGTTGACAGTCTAGGAAGACAGTGTACATTTGCCTTGTTATCGATAGCGATAGTTAATGAGTTGCACGCAGATTGGATTTACCCATCGTCGGTTCACACAATCTTTGTGTTATACCATTTGGTAGCGCGGAAAAAACATCACCGCAACAATGCAACAGAGTGAGTTTGATACTACGTAGCCAACACGATGATATAGCAATAGAATTAGAAGTACCGAAAGTTCCAGATATTCATATCGATGCATTATTGATCACTAAAATTAATGCATTTTTGGTCAGTCTACTCTGCAAGACACCCATCCAAATTGTCAAAATATCAACATCAACTGCATGACATCTTTCAATGTTTGTTCATGTAAAGAAAATAAGGAATTTTGGCAGCCTGGAACCATAGGATTTAGATGCAAAAACATGGACATGGTAATAACTTTACCAATTGCCTCCTAAAAATGGTGATCGTTTTGAAGCAAAACCCCCCTGAAAATATATGAGCGGAATTACTTCCTTAGATGATAACTACTGTGGTTACTTTCATGAAATCTTTGCTACGAAAATTGATCGTAAGTTCAGGATTATATGACTATGATGGAATTATAGAAAAGGTACCGAGAACAACGACGGCTGGAAACCTTACATTTTATATGCCACATAGGTCAAAATTTCGTAACGATAAAGAGACCAAGCTCCGTATTATACTGGATGCTTCGGCGCACGCACCTTGTTATGCGCCATAAATCCATACAGTGAACGTCCTTGTTATTTTGTACTTGTAGTAGAACTATTGATTTTGCACTCAGTATTATTAGTTTCAGAATTCTCATGATGGTATATGAACGGAGTACATAAATTTATAATGTGCGCATTTTATCATGCGCTGGAACTACCATAACCTAAACCTGAAAGAAGGATTGCCTACACCTAAGTCCAGAAGGCATGATTCAAAATAGGACGACTGAAATTGATGACTATCCCCGTTAACGCTGTTGAGCCTTTCACTTCATTTGAAGGATCTATGTGCACTCGACGATTTTATATGTGGGTCCTTTCTTTCCACTTGATACTAGATCTTCACAATCTTGATGGACCATTCTTCCCGGATTTTCATCCTAAATTACCTTTGTATTTGCATACATAATAAAATAAATTATAAACTGTACTTAGTAAGTAAGGTAACTTTTTCAAATTTTAGAGTCTTAATAACAGCAGTTCTTTTATTGAATTTTAAGTTCGAGTAAAGTTCAAGTAGTATTAATTTTGATAATCTTTGCGTAATTTATTGTTCTCACTAAGTCAAAAAGTCACGAAATAATTAAAGTAATAAAGCCATTTAAATACACTCGGTTATCCTTGGACTATCACATCACGTCATCAATCTCGGGAAATAAAATAAATATATTTATAAGGGAATCTAGGTCTCTCTATCAAAAGTGAAAAAGGGGGTAGAAAATCTGAAAGCAAACAATTACGTATATACTGAAAACTTCCGACAATCTAAGTGTATAAAGTCACGAACTATCCATATGCAACTTAAAAGACAATATTAAAAATATTGGAAGCTAGTTACGTGAAAGCAGATTTATTTTGTTATAAAACAATTGAAGTGTTTGGAATGTATTGCAATCGAACGGGCCCATGGCCCACCGGATGCTGCAGTAGTACCAATCTCTCATGACTGGATATGGTCCAGAAAGCTTAACCAACGACAAGCGGCCCTTCTCATCTCAACCTCGTAAACGATAAGACGTGTGAAAAAAATAATTGTGAAAGTTAACAGTGAATAGTATTTGAAATCTAAAAGGAAAAATGAAAACGTTCTGAAAAGTGCGAAAACTAACCAATATTAAACGGAAAGAAATAATAGTTAAAGAAAAGGAACCAAGTGGGTGAATTCTACAGAAAGGAGAGCAAAACAAGGGAAATCTACCTAGAGGGAATTGGATGACCGCGTGCAGATAAAAATTTATTGAAAAGGATGAGGTGGGAAAGCACCAAGGATAGCCGAAATAATAAAAGATAAGTAAAATAAATTGTTGATCAAAAAGGAATTTGTGGCTGGGCGACGACGGTGATTTTTGAATTTTTTTGCGTTTACTTTTTTTCTTATTATTATTTTACGAATAAAGCAGCTAATATAAATAAATAAATATAAATGCTCTCCTGAAATCTCAGGTTATTATTTTACAGGTTTCATGGTCTCCCCTGCCTTGTGCTAAAGACCATGTGGCGCCCAAATTTTTTTATTTTGTTTCAGCATTAAACCCTTTCTACTGGGCTAGCAGATATATCCTTGAGGAGGACGTATCACAACCTATCACTTAATCACCTAGAGGTTGGTGTAAATTTTCTTCCCGATGTGCTAGCAATTTTATTAATCTTTCGTTGCGGAAGGATTTACATGGTAGCGGACATGGAAAAGGTTTTTCTGCAAATTTTAATCTGCTGTGAAGATTGAGATAGTCATCGATTATTATGCTTTGCTGAAAAAATAAAAAACACCGAGTGTCTTCCACCAATTCAGGAGTGCCGTATGACACGAGTCACCCTTAGAGTTAACTGCAGTCCGTTTTTTGCAATTCGGAAAGTTTTGGAGTACAGAACGATATCCAAGAACTAGCGCCGCTTCGTGAAAAAGTTTTTACATGGACGACCTTATTATTGCAACAGATGACGAAACAATGGCTAAGAAACTACAAGCTTAATATCCGCAAATGGAGCTTGAGTAACTTCAGTCTAAGGCAACAATTTAGAGATACTAATAAATGTGAAGATGTTCAAAAGGTGCTAGGTTTACGCTGGTACGTAGTGAACTTGCAGTGGATATTGATGCTGTAGACCGACTTGTAGGACCTGAACTACTTGGCACAAAACAAAATGTCTGAAGGTAATGGCTTAATGTTTTGACCCATTTGGTGTTTTAGTTCCCTGGATTGTGCGCCTTAAGATAATTTTTCAATCAATATGGCCCAAAACCTCGAATGGGATGCTACTTTGCCTACTTTGTGGAGCAGTAGCTTATTAGAGAACTTCAGATTTGAATGGTAATTTCTCAATACCAAAAACAGAGTAGCCTTTAAAAAAAAATAAGCTTAGTGAACTGATATTACCGAAATTAGAACTTACAGTGGCTTTGATTGACGACTT
Source organism: Leptarthrus brevirostris (assembly GCA_964036015.1). Taxonomy (NCBI): domain Eukaryota; kingdom Metazoa; phylum Arthropoda; class Insecta; order Diptera; family Asilidae; genus Leptarthrus; species Leptarthrus brevirostris. The sequence continues at coordinate 67,788,162 of OZ038375.1, forward strand.
CTCTCTTGCCGACGACAGCTATTGGGTTTTATATACGCAGCAAGCAGATTATCGGCAAGATATCGAAACTCTTCAAAATATAGGATTCGTATTAACAAATTCAGAGTTATTAACCCTTAATCCCATTTTACGTGAAGGAATCCTGCGGAGTGGTGGTAAACTGCAGTTTACAAAAAACGATGTTATGGAACCTCACCCTCCTGCCCAAGTCGGCGACCGTTGCGATACTTATAGTAAACCAACGCAACTCTTATTCGACAAATTTGAAAAAATCTATTACGCCTAGTGACCTCTTTCAAAAAGGACTTTATAACGAGTATCTGAAGCAACTACGATCTGCACATCACAACAATCGAAACAGCTCTGTAGATATACGCACGGGAGTGCTTCTGCAGGACCCATCGACACCAAGCTTGTTGTGGAAGTTAGCGCTGGTTGAAGAAACTTATCCAGGCAGAGACGGTGAGATTCGTTCGTGTCAAATACGACTTTCGAACCGACTTCACAAAAAGCGGTAAAAAGCATTTTATATCTATTACGACATTTTGAAGTCGGTGCAAATCAAACAAACCATACAACTACAACATGCTTATGATCTTATGATCTCGTGAGCTGAAACCTTCCGACTTCAAAATGTCGTAATAGATATAACATTAAAAATTATTTTATGCTTTTTAGAGCTTTTTGTGAAGTCGCTTCAACTTTTTTTTAAAAACTATTTTATTTTTCACTTTTAAGTGTCTTTTACTGTATAAAACGAAGAAAGAACCATCCAAATCGGTCCACGCCTTAAAAAGTTAGGTTTAACCCTTTACCCCACCTCCATTCCACTAAAATTTTATTTTCTCTTTTTCTTTTTTTTACCGCACAGAAGAGGAATCATCGAAATCGGTCCGCGTGTTACGAAGTTACTACCCCTTCCCCTCCCCGCCATTACCATAGGACCAAAGTATTTTCGTATTAGCAATGAGGGATCACACTCTATACAACAGCAAAAGAATCATCCAAATCGGTCCACGCGTTACAAATTTAGGTTCCACCCCCACCTCCCAACCCCACCCCATCAAACATTTTTTCTCCTGGTATCAACCAGGGAACATACTCTATCCAACAGAAAAGAATTATCTAAATCGGTCTACGCGTTACGAAGTTAGACCACCCCTCCCCCCACCCTAGGCCAAATTTTTTTCTCCTATTAGCAATGGGGACTCATACTCTGTACATCAGAAAAGGAACCATCCAAATCGGTCCACGTGTTACAAAGTTAGGTTTCACCCCCACCGTTCACCGCCACCCAACCAAAAATTTATTTTACATGGTACTAATCGGTGAACATACTCTACTCTACCAACAAAAAAAGAATCATCAAAATCTGTCGACGCGTTACGAAGTTATGCCCGGTCAGACATAACAAAAATAAATAAAATACACGGCGAACTTAGAACCTCTTTGTTTTTGGGAAGTCGGTGAAAAAGTATATAAGGTTGTAAAATTGTTGAAATGCGCTAGATAGTACAAAGTACACATTGTGTCTGATACGTATTTCAATTTGTTGCATGCAAGTTTATGTGCCAGGAGCAGTATATTCATAGAAATCTGGAATAATCGACGAAATGTAAAACTGAACTTATGATTACTAGAAGACATTAATTGAATTATTTCCAAGCAGAAATAAAATACTATATTTGCACATATTTAACCCTAATTGTTGGTATATATAATCCTGATATCAAGCCCAAAGGTAATTTATTGCAATTGCAATCCGTAATTCAATATTATAATTAACTAGATCAGGTAATTGATTATACTAAAGTCCATAATAAAGTGTATCGAGAAGACTAACTAATACTTTTTACGATCTATATATACATCTTTTTACCATATTCGGAAAGGTTAATTGCGTCCTATTTTATTATAAAAATCCTTGGAGATGCATATTAAAATAGAGCTACTACAAAAAAACAAAACCAATTTTACTTAGACACAGTTACCGGAAGTAAGGTTCCTCTTTAAATTAAATTGAAAACAAATGGTCTCATGCTGATTCATGAAAATCAGGTTGAGCTTCCCATGTTATTGTGAGAAGATCCGGTTATATCACGCCTTTCTACTCCTTGAAAATGAGAGAATTACCATAAGATATTCAAAGAATGGACTGGATTTAGTCTGGAATAAAATTAATTCCCTTTGTTATAATCGAGTCTGTGCACCCATTTCAGGGAAGCGAGAATAAAGCACGCATTAAACGGAATGATCGCGTACACACCAGCCATATCCTGTTATTATGGAAACTAATGAAATACCTGAATCAGTTATAGAAGCCATTTGGTGTCTCATAGATATTACTGCAGGGGTTTCTTATTAATCCAGTTCAGTTTGTATGCAAAGTGCACACATTACCTTGAGTCATGAGGAAAAGTTATGCAAATGTTGATCTGAAAAGGTTTTATTGTCACTTTTCAAACCTTAAGACCCCAACCATGTTTATTTTCTGATAAACCGGCATATGTATGCCTGTACAGTGCATATCCACATGTCTGCAAGGAACCGCGGTGACGATTATAATGCTTACATTCAAATTAAGCAACACAGGTTCGTTCAATATTGAAAGGTGATTTTTAATCGAAACTTGTCAAATGCAAATCAACAATTTCCTGTGATAAGCCTCTTTGGATATTTTACCTAAATTTGAACCTTGCGTAGATACTTATCTCTTGATTGTTTGCTTAGAAATATCATATACCTACGCCACAGTCATGTCTTATTTAAATGTTAAATTTCCAGAATTATCATTATTTGCTAAAATTAGTCCAGGTGTTGTATAGTCTGACTAAAGAGATTCCTTTGGAAATGTTTGTTCAACTTACTTTTTTCGAAACTGGTATTTTCTGCAGACCTCCATGCTTTTCATTAGATATTTACTTTGAAGTAATTCGCAATAAATATCTTTTAACAATTACTTTTTTTAAATAATATGTATGTAGTCGGTAATAATTCGTTAGAAGATATAATCAAGAGTAAAGAGCGTTTTTCCTCCTCCCTTCTTACAGTTATTGGTCGCTTTTAGTACATAAAACTAAAAGCACAGATCATTGTTAAGCACAATTTGTCATAGGCTTAAGGGATGAATAATCAAATACTACTATATATTTCACAGAAATGCGAAAAGTTCACAATGGGTTTCAGTAAAATATGCAAATACGTTTGTATATGTACATATAAGCGCATCGAAAAGCATTTTTTTCTGGTTGTATTTTCACATAGTAGCATATCATTTAAGTTTAGGTGAATATATATGTATATATATGTATATATAAATATAAATAAATATAAATATATATATATATATATAGTCCACAGGGTTAATATTCCCTATACTCGTATTATAGTATTTCTGCTAGTACAGTTTTTAATTCACAATTCAATATAATATCGCAATATCGTGTAAGGTTAATGTCTGAGTTTTCACCTCAGAAAACAATTGTCCATCGAATCGTTTGATACTTGGTGTTTGCTAGTCGTAAGTGGCACAAATGCACTGTCGTTAATAGTTTCAAATTAATGAATTTTTTTTAAATATCTATCTAGGATTGAATAGAACAGGATATTTGATTACAATGCATCATATCACCTAAAAAACCCTTTTTTGAAGACAGAAAACTATCAGCCACATATTGGCAGTACACGCTCTTATGGACTATTCCTGTCTGCTTTATTTTCCCATCATTTTCCTATGCATCCATCCCTCTTCCGCCGTTGCCACGATTTAAACTCGGAACATTTTCTGATTTTTCCTCGTGGACGCGGGTTGCCATATCAAAATGATGTAAATCTAAAAAGTTTCTTGATGAACCTATAACCATTCATTAGGTTTTTTTTTATTAAAAGCTGTGCAACATTGAACCAAAAATATATAAATATTTCAAAATAAATAATTCAAAACAATTTATAATAAGTACACTAAATGTTCTTTCTGATCATTCCAGTCACTCGAATTTGTATTGCATCGGAGAACTTCGCATGCAAAAGCACCCACCACCCACCACTGAGCGCTGATCATTGTCGGTCGTCCAAACAGCGTTGCCAATGCTACAAAAATATTTTACCCACAAATTTACCCGCATTTCGCCAAAAAACCCGCCCCCAAAATCAAAATACACGCATTTTACCCGCAAGGATTTTGTTGTTTTGTTTACATGATTAAAGGAATTAACTACTAAAAAAGTAACTCAAATCCGCAAAGAAACAATTTATTCTTCATAAATACAAATTTTACAGTTCATAAAAACAATATAGGTAACAAAAACAAAACTGTTATAACATACTAAATACTTTTGCATTAATCATTTTCTGACTAAGCTCAAATGATACGCAGCCACCTTCACTCTCTATTTTTTGTCGGGCTGCTAAAATGGACACCACTGTTTCAGTACCTAGTTTGTTTCTCTCATCAGTTTTACAAAGTTTAAGGCGACTAAATACTGTTTTGAGCGTATAAAAAATAGAAACAGAACTCAAAGGCGGAAGGCAATAACGATGAATGGAAACAAGAGGCGCACGACGATCGACGGCACATGAGACATTAAAAAGTTATTGGCGACGCGAGGCAATTCTCTTTTGGGCTACAAAAAGAAACTATTGTCTTTCCCTTGTCTTTTTTCTCGACTCATTTCCCGTAGACTTTCGTGTGTCTTTTATTTTCATTTACTGTTCTTAGTGTTCTTTATCGCTGATTTTCAGCTTAATATAGGAAATATTTTCTTTATGCGTTTTACACGCCATTACACGCAAATAATTTTTACCCACCACTTTACCCTCACTAAGATAAATTACCCCAGTTTGGGGTAATTACACGCCACTTGGCAACGCTCTTGGTTTCTCGACCCAGAAAGATCGAAAGGATGGCTGTACACGGTTTTTGGGGAGTTTGAGAAATTCGATATCATAACTTGCCATTTACAGTGTACTGCCAATCTTCTTGGAACAGGGTATAGGAAGAGCTACTTCAGTACTTTTTTTTCATACAATGTGGCCAAATCCTAGGGGACAACCCTTTGATGCGTTAGCATGGTTTTGGCCGGAAGGGAATTAGGGTAAGGGAAGTGAGGAAACTTGAGTCTTGTTTTTGCATTGCTGCGAGCTAGACAGCAGCCCAGAGACGGAGTGGATTATTCTGATTTCTTAATAAAAGCTCACGGGGTCATCCGGTCTCGAACCCGGGGCCCATGGCATGGTGGTCGTGTGACTCAACGCATTGATCAAAGTCCGTCTCCAATTGATCCAACTCTCCCATCTAACAAATTGTAGTCAACCATTAGGTCTAATGTAGTTTTTTAAAATGCTCTCGCCATTCGTCATATTCTGGTCTTTATTTTTAATTCATGTCTCAAATTTTCACAGTTTTCCAATTTGTAAACAAATGCAGTGGTTACTCCAGTCGCTAAGAAGTCTGACACTAGCTTTCCTAGCGACTATCGGCCAATAAGTTTACTTCGCTTTCTCAGCAAAAGTTTTAGAACCTAATATATTACCAAATCCTTCAACATATTTCCGATAGTAATCTCTTATCTGTTGGTCATAGCTGCGAAACTGCTTTATTGAAGACTTCTACCGACTTCCGTCCTGCCTTGGACTGTGATTTCATGACAGTACTAGTCCTCCTTGATTTTAGCAAAGCTTTCAATGTGGGTACTCACAGTCCTCTTTTATTCAAACTGCGCAAAATGTTTATGTTTAATTTATCCAGTTCTGTCCGTGGAGTTCCTCAAGGTTCAGTCCTAGGGCCTCTTTGTTTTTGAATATTCATTAATGATCTCCCAGAGATAATGGAAGATGAATATTCACTTATATGCGGACGATGTGTAAATATATCTGTCTAAACCAATCGGTATTTACAGATTTAACAATGACTTAATGACTTTTCGATTTGGTCATCTAACAACCTAATTACATATATTGAATCTCCTTAAGTCATCGAGTATTGTCTTTATATAGAAAAAAATTGTAATGCTCGAAAGATCATTGTTATTCCAGATGGGGCAGTAATATTTATTAGTGCTGTAGAGAATAAAGCTCTTTTCGAATTAGAAGTGAAAAAATTTTGTACTTGTTGGTCATTAGCTTCGATAGTGGATGGAGAGTTATGTGTAGTCTGCATTTTTGATTTTTAAGTAGTTTTGGTGGTTGAATTTGTATTTGAAAAGCTTTGTTCATAGTGAAGCAAAGAATTGTGATTTTTGCCACAGTGGTAACATTTTTTGTTACTAGGACATTGTGAAGTTGTAAGGTTGGACGAGAGACAATTTTTGTACAAGGGTTTGTTAGTAGCAATTTCATGTCGTTGTCGAATGCTTAAATTAAATGTGGTACAATGGCAAATTATACGTTTTCCTCTGTAATGGCAGCACGAGGTTTTTAAATTCTTAGGCCAATATGGTTTTTGAATTGGAGCTGAACTCTTACTTTAAGAGTCCATATGTTGGCTTAGGGGGAAAATTTTTCTTTCCTTCGTTTAGAGCTTCAAGTATTCTTAATCTTGTTTTGAGAAATGTAGTGAATTCTGTATAAGTTGGGAGTTCAGTTATGTTTCGTAACTCTTTTTCCCAATAATAATGAGTCTCTTGTGTCTCTTTTCAGCATGGCTTCATTAAGGGTAAATCTACCACCACCAACTTACTCGAATTCGTGCATCACTGCTTGCCTCTGATTGAGTCTGGCTTACAGGTTGATTGCATTTTCACTGATTTTATTAAGGCCTTCGACAGAATCGATCATGGGATTCTTGTTCATAAATTTCATTTGCTCGGGTTCCCACCGCTTTTTGTTAACTGGTTGTCCACTTACCTCTCTGGGCGCACCCAACGCGTCTTGTTTCGTGGTGCCCTATCCAATGAATTCTTGGTTTCTTCTGGGGTGCCTCAGGGTAGCATTCTTGGCCCACTTCTTTTTATTATTTTTATTAATGACGTCTCGGTGCTCCTTTCAAGCTCCAAGATTCTGTGTTATGCAGATGACGCCACAATTTTTCGTCTCGTCTCCCGCGACGACGATTGTGCTCTGTTGAGCTCCGATATTAATGTTTTTCACGACTGGTGCTCTAGTAAACGTCTTCCCCTTAATATAAACAAATGTACCATAATGACCTTTACCCGCAGAAACTGTCCCATTCTCTTCGACTACTCTTTGGATGGCAGTGTCTTGAGTAGGCTACATAGGGTCAAAGATTTAGGGGTTGTTCTTAATTCCCGCCTATCCTTTGAGGATCACATTGACTTCGTGGTGAATAGGGCTAATTTCACCCTGGGTTTTGTGAAAAGGTGGTCCAGGGAACTTGACAATCCCTATCTAACCAGGCTCCTCTTTTGTACATTCGTTAGACCCATTCTGGAATACGCTTGCCCGGTTTGGGATCCCTATTTCGCTGTCCACATCAACCGGATTGAGGCTGTTCAGCGTAGATTTCTTAGGTTTGCTCTCCGCGACCTTCCTTGGCGTGATCCTTTATCCCTCCCATCATATCATGCTAGGCTTGGACTGATTTCTCTTGATTTCTCTTGTAAAGAGACGCCGACTTTATAAGATAACTTTTATGCATGATTTATTGCAGGGGACGATCAACTCCTCCGAACTGCTGAATGATTCAGGCATTTCCATTCCCGCCCGGTCCCTTAGGAATTTCAACTTTCTGCATGTTCCCTTTCATCGTACGCTTTACGGCATGCACGAGCCTATCACTTCCATGTCCCGCCTCTACAATGACTACGCTGCCTATATCGAGCTGGGATGTTCTAGGCGACAACTGAAGCGCCATCTGAGGATGCTTATTGAATAAATTAGTTTAATGATTTGTATTTATTTTGTAGTCTTCTTGGTTCATTTGTAATTTTCTTAGTAGCCAGTTTTGGCGAAGCTGTTGTTAAATAAATAAATAAAGTAATTTCTGGATTAGTATGTGGATCAAAATGGCGTCCCATTTGTCCACGGGTAATTCGAGAGCTTGTAGCTCATGAATACATTCCTCAGTTTCATTTAAAAACGATTTAATACTGGTGGATGTCTTAGTTTTAATTTGAGACTGACTCATAAGATCCTTCAATTGCTGATTAACGAGAGATCGTTTATTTTTATATCTCTTCGTGAGAAGTTTCCATGCCTTGTCATAATTGCTCTTAATTATTTCAAATTGTCGCAGAAGCGTTTCTGCTTCCCCAGAGACATTTGCTTTTAAATAATGCAATTTTTGGACCACGCCCAGATTTTTATCTAAATCTATTAGGACGGAGAATAAATCATGGAAAGATCTCCAAGTTTTGTAGTTACCATCGAACTTGGGTATCGCAATAGGTGGTAGCCTGATTGTGTTTGACTGTGATGGATTATTTAATGGATTACTTTCGGGAGAACTACTGCTCTTAATGTACTCTTTAAGCCCATCATTAAGGTCTACTAAGAGATCAAGATATGTCTCTTCAGTGATTTCGTATATATTTTCAGAGTTGTATTTGTTCTGCTTTGCATCCATATGTACCTTTATATCGATATGGTTTGCGGAGGACTGTTTCCACAACTCTTTTATAAAGGCGAGACGGGCTTCAATATAGCCCTGGTTTCGTCTGCCTTTACCGGCCTTTTTATGGTTGATGGCCGCTTTATTTATTTGTTCTTTTAAAGCATATTGCTTATTAAGGATTTTTTCTGACAATGACATTTTGAAGGCTCGAAGGACCAATGTGCGAGCTGTGCGCAAATAAGGGGAGGTGCCGGAATTAACAAATACCTAATCAAATTTCAATTCAAAATGTTCAATTATGAATTAAAAAAGTTCAATAATTTAGAATAAATAATTCAATATAAACACTTAATCCTTATATCACAGTTAATTCAATTCAAAATTCCATAAATAATTCAATAAATATAAATTCAAAAATAAATAAATAAATCCAAACTAATCCAGAGTTAATTTTGTGCTGGTTTTGTAGTTCCCTGAATAAGAAGAAGAGGTTTGTTAAAAGAAATTCAAAGTGGGTTTTTGAATTGTAAAATAGAATTAATTTTCTATTTCGATGAAATGCAGAATAAAGTTTCTGCGAGAAGAATACATAAGTAAGTTTCTGCGACAGGATTTACAGAAATAAGTTTCTGTGGTAGGATTTACAGAATTAAGTTTCTGTGATAGGATTTACAGAAGTAAGTTTCTGTGATAGGATTTACAGAAGTAAGATTCTGCAACAGGAAATTTTCAAATTAAGGTTTGAAAATCACGGGTGGGATTGTTTCAGTTTAAATACTGTTCAAGGAATGAGGTGCCATACTGAAAATCTCGCCGGCTTATATAGCTCCAGGTTAGCGGATTTAAACTTTATTCATTCATGAGTTCGCCAGGTAGTACTATTTTTTCCTCTTCTTTTATTTTAAATGTTAATGTCATTCACAAGTGGAAATGTCAAGTGACATTTGAACAAAATGGAAAAGTGACAGCTGATCAAGTGACAGAAACTCTGGTAAGTTTCTGTTTTTAAAAATAAATATTAATTTATTAATTTTTGGTTTGTTTCAGATGATACGTTTTCTTGAAGGGATGGTCGGAGAAGATTGGAGGAATAATATGCACTTCCCGTGCATTTAGATAAGTATTTCAAATTGTAACCCAAAGTTTTGTTTACTTTTTGGGTTATTTATATTTGCAGATTGTGAATTCGTAGGACGAAGAAAAAAGCAATAAGGACGTAGCAGGACAATATTTGGACAGCGGGGGATTGTTTATTAAGTAATATTTTAATGAAATTAAGTTTTCATTAAATTTTTTTCTTGTTAGGAAATATTTATGGAGGGACTGAACGGCGGGATTTTTTATAAATAAACTGAATTTCGAGGAAAAGCTTATAGAATTAATCAAAAATTACTCGTGCTTATATAAAAAAGCCGATAACAGTTATAAAAACATATTTATATGAGAACGTCTTATGAACAACACTTCAATGCATTCTGTTATGGCTGGGACTAAATGCCACTTTGTTTACAGTTTTCACCACTTAATGCCGATCTCATGATCAGAATTGTTGCTGCATTGTTTTAAGGCATTAAAAAATCTTACGAGTAAGACTTGTCCTATAACTAACACAACAACATTTATGTTTTTACCAAGCATGAAACTAATGAAAAAAGCTGAATTTTTCTTGTTCTCTATGACTCAGTTATTACTAAACCTAATAATGCCGAAATTTTAGCTTTCGAAACAAAATCAGCCAAAAAAAGCCACTGTTGATGCTGCTGCTGAGAAAGGGTTAAAGGTTTTCAGCTTTTCTTAATCAGAAACGCCGATGGTGCTTGGAAATTTTAATATTTCTTAAGATTTTCCTTCCTGTGGAGAGTTTACTCTACCTCAAGAACTGTTCCAATAGCTTTGCTCACACGATCAGTATTTTTCGAGTAGCAAATTTAAAGACTAAGAAATGAGATAAAAAAGGGTTTCAAAAAGAATGTTGAACCTACCTGAAGTAGTAATGAAATGTTATTTTAAATTTTTTAGTGCTTTCGGTTCATCTTTTTTTAATCTAATCTTTTTTGTTTTTGTTTTTGGAAGAGATACTTTAACTACTTTCTTTTTGAATTTTAACCTTTCTGATAGTCATAGTATCTGAGCTTTCCTTTTATAGCCTCTTCGATTTCACTTCTTTGACATAATTTCTGTAGATGTTTAGTTTTAAATTGCAAGTTTTATAACAACATGATCTAACAATTAAAACTTAAATATCTCTATAAATAATTGACATATAAAAAAAGTATTCATAAATTTTTATGTTCCTTGATGAGAGGGAGCCGGTACAACTATTATTTTGTAGCTATTGTTCACACTTTTAGCTGTAATATTCCATTTAAACAATTAAATTGTCTATTTGGCTAAAGGGTTATTAGATGATGAACGGCCTATGGTCGACACCTGTCATTTATTCACTGCACAATAATGGGCCGATTATAAAACTTCGCTTGAGTAGGACCACTTAAAATTTTAAATTTTTCTTCTTCACTAATTCCCATCACAATTTTTATTTAATGTTTTTGTTCTTTGTTTTATCGTATTATATTCTTAATCTGCAGCTTTTCATTATTTCAAATACTCAATGCACGTTTACATGATTTATTTCAAGTCAGTTAAACGAAATTTAGTAAAAATGTGATACAAAAATTAGGCATCGATCATCAAACATTAATTCAAGTTAAGTTATTCTTCTAGAGCTTATCAAAAAGGAAAGAGAAGGTCAAGTAAAAGTAAGTAACTTAGAATAACTGAGAATCGTAATTTATAGAGTAAATGCAATGTTTTCAATTTATTGTAATATAATTTTTACAAAAAGTTAACTTAAAAAGCTTACGCATCCATAAAACTATTACATACATTCAGTTAGATAATCGTGAATGTTAAACTGCGTATCTCACATTTATAAATAAAGCTATTATGATAATTAACAGTATGCTTACGCGCATTTCTTTTTCTGGAGCATCTATACGCAGAATATCTTCATATTTTTTCAGCGCCACAATTTCCATAAAAATATGTATATATATGGTGAGAAATGAAAGTTATCCGTATTAATTATTTGTATTATTCAATTTTCTGCGATATGGAATTGCAGACCTATTAATAGTGCAATTGCAGAATTGTAAATAGTGTGCAACTTGCCGCACCAGATCAAGGTATACATTAATTAATTGTCCCATAGGAAACGTGTGAAATTAGGATTTATAAAATATTAAATAATACGTTATTAATATTATTGATTTGGAGCTATTATTAACTTCCCAGTATATAGGGAAGTTATTATGTGTGCGTAAATAGAAATAAAAATGTTCAACATATTTTTGTGTTCACACTATTTTTAAAAAAAAGTATTTGTGTATGTAGTTGTTTTCTGCATATACATGTAATTTTTCCTGCATGTCATGAATAAAAAAATGATATCGATTTCGTTAGGGCGCTAAATGAATCGTATTCAGCTTAATATGATAAGAAATTCCATCAAATTTGGTCCAGCCAGACAACCATTCATTCAACAAGAAGCATCCTCATAAATATTGTACTAAACATAAGGAAATTTAACCCAGCAACAGGCGATTGGGACATATTACACGACTAACTCACGCATTTACTCGAAATAGCTAATATAGCGGTATCGGATATGGTTAGTACCTTAGAATATAGAACTAATAAGAAAGTACTAAAGCTCAGAAAACTTCGACATGCTTCCTTAATTAGTGGAATGACTATTTCTTGTGTGAGTGCACCATTGAAGTTACACAAATTAGAATTTTGGTAAAGAGGTCAGGAAAAATATGCAAATACCCTCAATTAACTATTTAATAATTCATCCAGTTGCTTTCAACTATCAATCACGCACATTTTAGTCTTTTAGGAATTACTATTTATATAAAAGGAAAAGAAAATTATTTTCTATTGAATCGTGCGTGTCCCATTTTAAAATATATCCAAGAACTGCCTTTGAATGATTAAAAATGAAAATATTGCAGATGTAAACAAACTGGAAATTGTAATAAAAACTTTTATTTATTATCACTTCTTTTCCGGAATTTACACTTTACTCGGTATATTAAGACAATAAACAACCATAAGAAGTTAGAAGTAAACTAAACCCTTTCTACAAAATGATATTTTTGGCGCATTGCAGCGATTATTGTCACAGCACAAAACAGAGCACTTTATTATGAAATTTACTTACTTACACTTTAAGTTCCTAAAGAGTATTTTAAAACATTATTTAATATGTCCTTTGTCTATTTAGTCAAAAAAATCTAATTATTCTCCTCTAATTTGTATATAAACTTAAACAATCTTTTCTCACAAACGCTTTGGACACAAATCACCGAAAGCCAAAGTTGACAGCTCAACTTAGTGAACTTCAGCTCCTTCCCTGTCTTCACCTTTATCACGAGCAAAATGGCTGGGCTCGCGTACTCGGTTCATACACATACATAGATACCGAAATTTACAAGTTGCTGAGGAAATTATGCACTCGATATAAAGTAGAAGAAGAAAATCCAACGATTTGTGTGTCCTGTTAAAAATATTTTATGCACCAGCTAAAAATATTTGGCAGGAAAGCAAAGTTTTCTGCGAAGCGACAATGATGATTGATGAAACATTGCTCTGGAGAAAGATCTTTCTCTCAGCTAAAGAGGATAAAAAATTAATATAGAACAACAATGACTCAAGATAAATTATATTCCCCACAGTCTCATGTGCATAGAAAGTGACAAACTACACAGTTTATCATTTGATGATGTCATCTGTGACTTTGCTCTGGCAAAGGTAAGAAAGAAAATATTTTAGTTTAATAGGTATAATTCCTTAATCCTTATAAGACGTTTCAAGAGTAATTTGTAAATTGTGCCTTTTAAAAGAACTTTTGTTTCTTTTTAACAGAGTTTGCATTTTTAAGTTTGTTACGAATAAAAATGATTTTAAGTTAAAGATTTATTATTATTCACTATCACTTCTAGTCTAGCAATTTCAAAAAATTAATTTTCTTTTTTGCATATTTTAAATCCTTAAAGTGTCTAGAATAAGTCTTTAAAACGATTTGACGAAGTTCGGGAAAAGTAAAAGTTACAGAGCATACATGCCTACGCCGTATTGTTTGCTCAACAGATATAAAAATTATTTTATATGTTTTGTTTGGACAAAATAATGTTCCCTGAATATAGTAGTCGAAATCAGTTTTACAAGGAAGAGAAGGGATTTCTCTATGGCCCAGGAACAGCTGACAGCTGACATGTGTTTAGACACGCCGTGCAGAGTTGCAGTCGAACCGTTCAACCGATTGAATTCTTCTTTCTACTAAATAAAGAGTATTGAATTTAGGGGGCCATGGGCCGTTTTCAACAAAAAATATTAATATTTACTATTTTTTTAACCACTAAATAAATAAAGGGCAAAAAGATCGGTTTTTTTTCTGCAAACATTCACCATGTTATCAAAAATTACTGATTTTTCTAAAAATAGTCCATTGCCCCGGAAATTTATTCTACTTTGCAAATAACTTTGATTTTTTATGTTTCAGATAAAAGAAGAAGCCCGAGACCTGCACGGTGCAGCGCGTTGCACACGCTACATCGCTCCAGAAGTGCGGTGATATCTCGCATATCTTACAATTTAAAGAATTAAAAAACATTTTTTTTTTAACTTAAGTAATGTACTAATAGCTGAAAAAGTCGAAATATACATTATTTACCTTCTTATGTGAGAAAAAAAATTTATAAACTTCAGCCATTTTTCAGGCCACTCGACTAGAACCTACCGTTAATTGTATTTCAGTTTAACCCTCTTGGTATCCGAAAGTCATATGTGGCACTGACATATAATATCCGGACTTATAAAGGGCTCATATCTCAAATAGCTTGGGGCACTATCAAGTCTAAGTCCGACCCTGTTTCCAGTGTAATATATATAAAAAGAATGGTCATCTCGCAGCGGTGTGCGGATTAAGAGAAAACGAGGCGAGTTCCGAGAACTATGCAAGGCAAGGAAAGCACAGAACATCAATTATCATCATCTAATGGAAGCACAACAAATAATAACTTACGCATAGAAAACAACAAAAATACATAATTATAATTCGGGAAAGTTAATTTACAGTATTCAGAGTAAAAACCATTAAATATATCAGTGAAAATCAGGGACAAACATTTCATGTTTGAATTGGACACTGTAGCAGTCATATCAGCTATTTCAGCAAAGTACTATTTTAAGCAATTTTCAAATGAATATCTAAGAACAAGTCGTCACTACGATGCATAACTATCCTAAGTTCGTCATTCAATTAACTTGGGCTAGGCATTAAAATCAAAGATTTCCCAAAAAGTGGACTTAGGAAAGTTCTGCATCGTAGTGACGAAGTAAGACTGCCATTACTAAAAATTCCATACCAAAAAATGAGGGTATAAGAATATGTGGTGAACTATGAAGCAGCAATAAACGCTTATCTTAAAGATTTTATTAATCCAATTCCGAGAACTGAGGACATTTTTTGGACATTGTCTGAAGGAAAATATAATTCTAAATTGGATATTAAGCAAGCATTTATGCAACTGAAACTAGATTAGAGAGTGCCAAATTTGTGCGCATTGAGTACTCACATATTGACATAGGTATGTATCTACAAAATAAATAGAATGCCGTATGAAATTAAAGTGACATGTAAATTTCAAATGGAAATAGAAAAAGTTCTTCAGGGAATTCCCGGAGTGGTAGCATATGTAGGCGATATACTGATATCAGGTAAAAACTCCTTCCATGTTACTAGAATGATTGAAAGTTGTGTTCGAGGTATTGCAAAATGCGGGGTTAAAGTTTAATAAAGAGAGGTGTACTTTTTTATTTTTTTTATCTGTGGATTACAGCGTTTAATAAAGAGAGGTGTACTTTTTTATTTTTTTTTATCTGTGGATTACAGCTTAGCGGCGGTATTATCAACAATCCAAAATAGATTCGAACGACCAGAAACCTTCATTTCAAGAAAGTTATCAAGAAGTGAAATGAATTATTTAGTAGTTGAAAAGGAAGCTCTATCCATTGTATACGCTATAAAAAAATACACCAGTATTTGATAGGGAGAGCATTTTAGTTAAGGAAAGATCAAAAGGCTTTAATAAGAATATTCAGTCCTGATAAAGAGACACTATCACTTTCATCTGAAAGACTGAAAACATGGTCTTCCTTTATCAGTGATTACAATTACAATATTAAATATGATTAAAAATAATACCGTCGATTCACTTTCACGAACTAATAACTTAGAAGATAAAACATGGGAAAAAAGGAAAAGAAATAAAAAATTGTTTATTTTATCTAGGCGCGCAGAGAAAATTACCAATAGATATTGATAGCATCAAAGAAGAAATAGCAAATGATACCATAATCAAAAAGTTCTGATTGCTTTAAAAAAAAATTCTGCATGTCGGCTCCGACGCGTGACTGGAGTTTACTTCTGAAAAACGATTGTCTTAAAATATATACAATCGCCAAAGGATGTAAATGAATACATATATTTATTTATACTGATTTGATAAACTATATTACATAAATCATATCATCAATCGTTCGAGAATGGTTACTATATAATGCTTCCCAGCAACTGAGAACTCCACCACAGTCCCCCAGATCTTAACCTGATCGAAAACTTGTGGGAAGAAGTGAAGAGCCGATTAAAAAAATAGTAATCCTACAAACAAAAATGATTTGAAAAGTAAGATACAGGAAGTTTGGGTTAATTTTTCCTCCATCTTTTACTAAAAAGTTGGTAGAATCGATGCCGCGTCGTTTAAAATCAGTTATAGACGCTAAAGGAAGTCACCCCAAGTATTAAAATATATATTTTTGAAATTTTTGAAAAAAAAACAAAATTTATACTAATTTATTTATTTTTCATATAATAATTTTATAAAAAGTATATGTTTTGAAATATAAAAACATTTTTACTAAACAACGTCTTTACACCTGTATATTACAAGAAAATCTGTTTTACATTAATTTTGTGAGTATTTTTGTGAGGATTTTGCGGTGCACTTCCCTTACGTTGACCGAAAATGTTACCTCCTGCCTCCGGCATGTTTTATGGAACGCCGCAGCGCCACTGCGTGGTCTCGCGGAATCTCCGTTTGGTTAGGTGGGACTTACAGGAACACCGCAGTGGTGACTTTAAATATTTCCGCGGAGTCCGTTTCACGGGATCGCCTTTAAACCGTCCTATACGTG